>CAWUFW010009724.1:0-600000 GCA_963921515.1 Calotriton arnoldi | reverse complement strand
ACTGGTAGGGATAGTCACCCACCCCCCTAGGGGTAGGGACTGCTGGTAGTGATAGCCATCAAGCCCCCTATGGGCTAGACAATGCTGGTAGTGGTAGCCATCCACCCCCTATGGGTGGGGACTACTGGTAGTGATAGCCATCCCCCACCCTATGAGTAGGGACTGCTGGTAGTGAAAGCCATCCACCCCCCCTATGGGCTAGACAATGCTGGTAGTGATAGCCATCCCCCCCCTGTGTAGGGACTACTGGTAGTGATAGCCATCCCCCCCATGAGTAGGGACTGCTGTTAGTGATAGCCATCCACCCCCCTATGGGCTAGACAATGCTGGTAGTGATAGCCATCCCCCCCTATGAGTAGGGACTACTGGTAGTGATAGTCATCTACCCCCCTATGAGTAGGGACTACTGGTAGGGATAGTCACCCACCCCCCTATGGGTAGGGACTGCTGGTAGTGATAGCCATCCAGGCCCCTATGGGCTAGACAATGCTGGTAGTGGTAGCCATCCACCCCCTATGGGTGGGGACTACTGGTAGTGATAGCCATCCCCCACCCTATGAGTAGGGACTGCTGGTGGTGATTGCCATCAAGCCCCCTATGGGCTGGACAATGCTGGTAGTGGTAGCCATCCACCCCCTATGGGTGGGGACTACTGGTGGTGATTGCCATCCCCCACCCTATGAGTAGGGACTGATGGTAGTGATAGCCATCAAGCACCCTATGGGCTGGACAATGCTGGTAGTGATAGCCATCCACCCCTATGGGTGGGGACTACTGGTAGTGATAGCCATCCCCCACCCTATGAGTAGGGACTGCTGGTAGTGATAGCCATCAAGCCCCCTATGGGCTAGACAATGCTGGTGGTGGAAGCCATCCACCCCCTATGGGTAGGGACTCTTGGTAGTGATAGCCATCCCCCACCCTATAAGTAGGGACTGCTGGTAGTGATAGCCATCAAGCCCCCTATGGGCTGGACAATGCTGGTAGTGGTAGCCATCCAACCCCTATGGGTTGGGCAATGCTGGTGGAGAGGGATATCCACCCCCTATGTGTGTGTTGCATTTCGCTGGTTCATGACGTTTGTTTGTGTGGGGGTGTCTGACTTACCGTCTGCGACGTACGCGTCGGTTCCTGTTGTTGACCCGGTCATAGATGTACAGTAGAGGGATGACTGCACGATCGGATTCATAGTTGGTTCGTCTCGTAGGCGTTTGATCGGTGGTTCGTCTCATAGGCGTAGATCGTGTTGTGGCACGAATCGTACCTGAAATACTGCTCTTCTGGATGCTGTGACATGCTGGAGGTGGCGACCTGTTAGGCGCGTAGGACGTACTCATCGTACTTGGCCGGCCGGAAACTGCTGTGAAAATGCTTCCGGGCGACTCTATTCAGCATTTACGGATCCGGCTCGTACGGGAAATGTAGCTGGAATCGGAGCGTACGTGTCGGTCGGGATTTGGACACATTTGCGCATCGTACTTCATCGTTCGGACGGACCGGCTCCCGGAACGAGTAGGTCGTAAGGTAACGCTACGGACAGCTCTCGGAGGGCTGTCCGAGCAAGATCGGAATCGGCCCCTAAGTGATGATGACGTAAAACTTTAAAAATCATTTGTCGCGGTTTATTTTGGTGTGGATTACGATGAGAGGGAATCCTGTGAGCTTCATCAATTTCAAATTTCTCAGGAAACTTTAGACGTAGGAGACCAGGTAACAAATTCTCCAGGTATAACCTACAATTGTTACCCTCCACGTCTTCTGGTAAGTTAAAAATACGCAAGTTATACTGTCTATTACGATTTTCCAATTCAAGAAGAAGGTTAGACACAGGAGGTATTTTTGCCACAAGCGGTGAGAAACTATCAATTTTAACTTTATTGTCCTGAATTTTAATTGCATTGTCAGATATTTTCATTGATAGACTAGCCATGTCTTTTCGCATAGTTTTAATTTCAGACGCAATAGTATCTGTGCTTTAACGCATTGCTTGAATCTCATCAAGTAGTAAAGCCAAAGAAGGTTCACTAGATTCCACCATTTTTGATTTCACTTGAGGTGGAGAAATATTTTGTTTCCTTTTATTATGTTGAACATGTGTATTTTTGCTCTCCATGCTTCCTTAAATTAAAATGTATTTTTTATAAATTGCAGAATATCTTTAAAAAAAGGAAAATCTTTCAGGATAAAGAGGTGCAGCAGCTAAATCTGACGGTGGGAGTGAATAGGCCACAGCTTCGCCTTTTCCTGAATGTTGCTCCGCCCCCCTGACTGTAAGACTCGGCTGTACCTGCAACAGAAGACTGATGAAGAGACAGGAGAGGAAAAGGACTCCTTCTGTCGTGCAGAGGAACCAGACAAGCACCCCACTGGCAAGCAAAAGCTTCAAAATGCTGCTGCCAGCATCATTAAGGTAAATTCCGGCACCTTAATTACTGGAATCGTCGATGAAGGGCAGACGCGGTGAGGAGCTCACCGGGGGGCAGCCATCTTAACTCGCGCGCTCGTGTGATTCCCCTAAAGAATAGTCATTTAAAAAAAATATATATATTTTATTTGTCAAAAGCACATAGAGCGGAGCTCTGTAACCCAGAGACTTCCGTAGCATCAATATACATTATCATGACTTTGACACTTTTCTCAAATATATAAGAGAATATTGAAAGGACTTGCAATTAAATCAAAACAGAAAAAAACGAAAAACATACAACACCCCCACCCCCATCCCATTGCACTGTTAACAATGTAAGATCAATATATACAGTCAGAGCAACATTCCTACGCTCACTACAGTTCACTTCTAAGAAAGCTCTATCCCACCAAATGTACACAAAGAACACCCCAGTGAAGAAGGGGGAAAGATTAGAGCCGGTCCGAGCCCTGTGCTGGAACAGGCTCCAATTCCAATCCCTGACAGTCTGCCCAGCGCTTCCAAATTTTGTAGTGTTTACGAGGGCACCCCCTCGCAACAAAGATGGGAGCCTCCAAGCCCATACAGAAGTCTAGACCTGTCTTCCAAACCGAGACGGAGGGCGCTGCTGTCGCCTTCCAGGCTCTAGCAATGTCACGTTTGGCCAAGGTAAAACCTAGGAGCATAAGGTGACGTTTGTAAACGTTGCCCCCGATATCGTCCATGACGTGCAGGAGAACTAGCTTAGGTGAACGAGGGAGGTCCCAACCCAAAACCTCCGACAGGCAGGTCATTACTCCCCACCAAAACTGCGCCAGCGCGGAACAATCCCATATGGTATGGAGCAAGGTGCCCTCTTCATGCATGCAGCGGAGACACACCGGGGAAGCCACCAAGCCCGCCCTGTACAGCCTGACTCTATTAAAATATACCCTATGGAGGTATTTAAACTGGATAAGCCGAAGGCTCACCGCAATGGTAGCCCCACGAGGGGAGGCAAGGGCCTCCGTCCAGTCCTCCTCTTCGAGCGAGCCCACATCACTCTCCCAGGCCTCACGGAGACGCTGCAGAGATGGGGAACTATGTGTGACCAGGGATTGATAAATTTTAGAGATTTTATGGTCCTGAAAATCACCCATGAAAACTTTCGCCTCCACCGGACTGAAGTCGGCCAGCACCTCCAGTCCCACCAAGCTGGGGGAAATAGCATGTCGAAATTGCAAATATTAAAAAAATTGGGTAAGTGGCATTTGAAAATCTTTCTGCAAGTCCTGAAACGACTTCAAAACAGGCCCCCGCATAACATCTCCCAAGGTGGAGACCCCGATTGCGTCCCAGTCGCGGAATCCAGGCAAGGCCGCCAACTGCGGCAGGCATCCATTTTGCCACAGCGGGGTCTCCCGGGTCAAACGATTCCACCAACCCATCCTCCTCAGCGCCTGCCTCCAGATCCGAAAAACAAGCTGTGTAGCAGCCGGCAAAGAGCGCCGCAAAGGCGCAGAATATAGGAGCGTGTGTAGCGTGTGATCACCCATAAACCGTCGTTCCACAGCATACACCGGATCCGACCTATCCCCTACCACCATTCATTAAGGACCAACAAGTGCGAAGCCATATAGTACGAAAGAATGTCGGAAGTCGCAAGCCCCCCACAATATGTGGACTGAAAACAGGTATGGAGAGCCACCCTGGTCGCCCCACCCCCCCATAAAAACTGGCCCAAGACCGTATTGACCTGGCGGAACCATCTTGGGGAAATAGGAGATGGATGATTCTGTAGCTGGTATAATAGACGAGGAAGAGAGACCATCTTAAAGATGGCCGAGCGACCATAAATAGACAAGGGCATGTGGGACCAAGTCTTCATATCCTCATGCACCCTGTTCCACACCGGCACCAGGTTTCTGTCCCATGAAGTTGGCTGCGAATCGGAGAGGAACACGCCCAGATATTTCATCCCCCGTGCACCACCTGCATCGTGGAGGCCCATGTACCAAGATCGCCCCCTCCGCCCAAGACCCAAAGGGTGGACTTCCGCTCATTCATAAAGAGGCCGGAGGTCTCACCGAACACCTGCATGATGCGCAGCAGCTGCGGGCCAGTCCTGTCCAAATTGGTGAGAAAAAACAACACGTCGTCGGCGTACAGGGTTCTGCGATCCGACAGCCCATCGGCCCATTCGAGACCGGTCACTTGCGCGTCGATACGCACCCAGGCAGCCAGGGGCTCCATGGCCAAGGCGAACAAATATGGAGACAATGGGCACCCTTGCCTGGTGCCTCGACCAATAGTAAATACTGACGAGACAGAACCCGCCACGCGTACAGACGCCGTTATGTCAGTATAGAGTAGAGTAAGATAAGACAAGAAGCGAGGCCCTAAATTCAACCTGCGCAGAAGGGCAAATAAATACTCCCAACTCAATGAATCGAAAGCACGGTCCATGTCCGCAAGCAAAAGCGCCGCACGCACCCCCAGGCCCCTGACTGCTGCAATAGCTGTGTGTGCTCTGCGAATATTATGGCGAGTAGCCTGCTGGGGCATAAACCCGGCCTGATCCGGATGTACTAAGGAAGAGATATGGGGCCGGAGACGGTTGGCCAATGCCTTGGCCAGGACCTTGGCCTCGGCGTTGAGGAGGGAAATAGGGCGATAGGACGCGTGGCGTTCGGGAGGTCTACCGGGCTTATGAAAGACCACCACCTCTGCATGCCGCCAATCACTGGGCAGAAGAACGTGCTCTCTGGCTTCCTCCACCACCTTGCAGTAATGAGGGCCGAGTTGTAGGAAGTAACGGCTAAAAAATTAGTTCGGGAAACCATTGGGACCTGGGGCCCTCCCGGGGTGCAACTCCCGGAGGGCGGCACCCAGTTCGTCCTCCGTGAGTGGACGGTCCAGCTCCGCACTGACCTCGTCTGACAGGGCCCTGGGCGGGAGATCATCCAGAAAACGGCCTATCACCTCTGCCAGCAGACATTCCTTAGGAGTGTACAGGTCCGCATAATACGCCGCAAAACTCTCTGCAATGGCCGACGGGTCCAATATTGGTGACCCATCCGATCCGATAATACCCGGGAGAACCAGGGAGCCCGACGCTCCTTGACACAATCTATGTAATAGCTTACTCGACTTGTCTCCCCACTGGTATATCCTACTCCGGGTTGCCAACCAAGCCTGGCGGGCTTCGTCTAGCAAGAGAGATGAGTAGCCCTGTTGCGTGAGCAGCAGTTGGCGGCGGACCAGCCTCCCCCCCTCCTCCCTGTTACACCCCTCCAGATCCAAAATTGTAGCTTCAGCCCGAATAAGAGACTCCGTACGGACCCTGCGGGCCGCAGCGCAGAGGGAGATGTCCACCCTGCGAAGGGTGGGCTTCATTGCCT
Source organism: Calotriton arnoldi (assembly GCA_963921515.1). Taxonomy (NCBI): domain Eukaryota; kingdom Metazoa; phylum Chordata; class Amphibia; order Caudata; family Salamandridae; genus Calotriton; species Calotriton arnoldi. The sequence continues at coordinate 594,213 of CAWUFW010009724.1, read as the reverse complement.
CCCAGAGAGACTCCGCCGCCGGCACCGACCCTACATTATATGACAGATACTGGTCAATGGCCTCTTACATGCGTTCCCTATAGTCTTCATTCTGGAGGTTCCATGGCGAGAGGCGCCACCGAAAGGGCCCACGTGCCAATCCGGCGCGCAGAGTAATGGCCACCGGCGAATGGTCCGAGAGCCCACGGGGGAGGATATCCGCCTCAACCACCCTGCTGGCAACCCGCCGGGAGACGAAAATGCAGTCAATGCGGGAGAAGGAGTCGTGGACCGCCGAAAGATAAGTGAATCCCTGAGTCGTACCATGCAACCTACGCCACGGGTCAACCCAGTCCTGGCCCACCACCAGGGAATGGAGCCTGGTGGGGTGGCGAGCCACAGGGGCCCCACCAGGCCTCCACCGGTCCAGGACTACATCCACCACATCATTCCAGTCCCCACCAACCACCGCCAGGCCCTCTGGAATGTCCGCCCATACGGTCACAAGTTTCTCTACCAGCCCCCAGGATAATGGCGGTGGGGCATAGACACTTCCCAATATCACAGTCTCACCTCCCACGTGCCCTGAAGGAAAAGGTACCTGCCCTGCGTGTCGCCCCACGTCTTAACGTGAGTGTAAGGGACCCGTCGGTGTATCAGGACTGCGACTCCCCAGGACCCCCGCACAAAGCCCGAATGGAACACTTGTATGTATCCAAAGCGTTGGAAGCACAGTGCCTTCGTCCCCATGAGGTGCGTCTCCTGCAACATTAAAATATCGGCGCCGGCGCGCTTTGCTTGCTTGAGGATTGCTCCGCGCTTGATCTTGTCCAGCACCCCCCTGATATTCCAGCTCAGTATGCCCAGGGACCCCAAAGAATCAAACGGTCTACCCAACATAGCAGCCATGTAAGGGCTTCGTGAAGATGAAGAACACCGGTGGCCAAAGAAAAGTAGCGCAGCAAGGCTTCGACATGTAATGGAACAGTGCGATTAAGAACAACAACAGCCCTGAGCAACCCAACAAACCTCCTCCCCCCACCCTATACCTCAAAAACAGTGAAGTATCTGTCGCGGCAGGCAGAGCAGGCTGACCCCAACAGGAGGTACCACCCCTCACCCGCCAATGGATCCCCAACTTACAGCCCATCGTCCTCTGGCCCCTATCCCTGTCTGTGAATGTCCAGCAGAGATACCGGCCGTCTTCGGTCTCCTCCGGCCAATTCTAAGATCCTGAGGACTTTAAGTGTGTGAACACAAATATTGATCAATCAGCTGGTGCCACCTGTCGCGAGGCAGATCCCACACGTGACGGGGCATCGCCGGACGTGGACCACCTTCTGGACCTGGAGCGTCCAGACCTCGTCCCTTTGACCTTAGGCAAATTCTGCGCCACCCCACTCGAGGACGAGTCAGAGTCTCTCCCGGGCGGCGAATGAGGGCACAGCCGCACCATCTCATCCGTCCACTGGAACACCTCCTCTGGGGAATCAAAAAAGTCGGTACGAGAGCGATAGACAACCCGCAGTCGGGCCGGGTAGAGCAATGCATATGGAAGCTTGAGCTCTCGAAGGCGGGCCTTAGCCGCTAGGAATGATTGCCGCTGCTGTTGGACCAATTTAGTATAGTCAGGGAAATCAGGATTCGGGCATTATCATACAGCAAGGGTTCTTTGGCCCTGGCCTGTTTCAGGATAGCGTCCCGGTCATGATAGTTAAGCAGTTTCGCAATCACTGGCCTCGGACGAGCCCCCGCCGGGGGTTTCTGCATCAGGGCTCTGTGGGCACGTTCGACGACAAAGCATTTGGATAGGGAGTCCGGGGGTAGCCAACTCTCCAGCCACTGAGTAAGGAACCGCTCTATATTTCCAGACTCACATCCCTCCGGAAAGCCAACAAAGCAGAGATTGTTGCGTCACGCCCGTCCCTCGGCATCCTCCACCCTTGACGCCAGGCCCCGTTGGGCGCTCCCCAAGGAGGTCACTCGCTGTTGCAGGGTGGTAACCACGTCCTCCACCCCCGAGATTCTTGTTTCGGTCTCACTGATGCGTGCCACAGCATTCCGCAGGTCTTGGCGCAGCAGCATAACATCAGTTCCCAACCGCCCCAATTTTGTCATCGAGGGCGTCCCTGGACTGAGTAATGGCCGCCAGGAGGGCTGCATTGTCCGGCACATCTCCCTGGGCCCCTCCCGATGCCGCCGCGGGGGCCCCAGGGCCGGCAAACTTATCCAAGGTGCTCTGCTTGGACGAGCCCCCACCGGTCTTGTCCCTCGTCATGGCGGGCCAAATGTTCTCTCGCAACACAAATACCAAGCGGTCGGACACTGGCGAGCCCGTCCCCGGATGGTGGGTCAATACAGGCTGTGCAAAGGCGACGACGGTGCTGGGCAACGGCCCGCGCGGCTCGATCCAGCCGCCGAAACGACCGCCGTTGAGACAGGGCCCAGGACACACACCACGGGGCCACCACTAGACAGTCAAGCGCCACCGCCCGTGCCAAAGAAGGGTCCGACTGGCCTCCAATGGGGGGGAAAGGAGAGCCCCGCCGGCCCCCTTGCCAGCGACGAGACGCGCAGGTGGGCACGCACGTCTGTCCGGACCCCAATATGCCAAGCGTCTCTGCTCCGCACCCCCAGGCAGTGTCTTTCAGGCAGGCGAGCCCCCGTAACCAAACCGTGTGGTAGGGGGGTGGGCGGAGCCCGGGATGTCCAAAGCAAAACACTAAGCCGAAGCAACAGGCCCCTCCGCCCAAGGGCCGCCGACTGCAGGCCCAGCCATGGGACATGGGGAAACTCCCTCAACAACTGCAGACCCACAAGGAAGCGCCCCCAAGGCCCCCAGGGGAGGCAGAATACCTATCCCACGGTGGTCACCAGTCCACACCCCCACGTGGCCTGAAAATGCCACCGAACCCCCGTACCGGCCTGTGGGGGGGGGAACAGGAGGAGACCCACACCGCAGGGCGTGCGCCGGTCCGCAAAAAGTCTCAGGCTCCCAAAGGCCCCAAGCGCCCCCGGCAGGGCCCAAGGCCACCAGAGGAGAGTCCACATACTGAAGGGGGGCCACTCACTCCGCAACCCGGGGCATCACAGAAATGGCGGTGACTCACCAAAGCATCCCTCAAGCCACCAGCACACTTCCCTCGCGGTCCGAACTGACCGCCGTACGAGGAGGATCAGCCCCTTGATGTACAAGGCAGGGGGCGAATGATAGGCTCCGGTGGATATGCAGGGTCCCGCACAGCACCCTTCGAAAGGGCAGACCAGCCGCCGCAGCTCCACCCCCACCGGGGAACGCCAAATGGCCACACGCAAGGTCGCGGTCTCCACGCTGTCTGTAGGCCCCAGTAGCGAACGTCGCCGCACTGCCGCCCCAGGATACTGCGCAGGGCGGGCGCCGGTTCGCACGAAGTCGCAGGCCCCCAAGGGCTCCAAGTCACCAGGGGAGAGCCCACCAAACCACTGGGAGGCCAAGAAATCCGCGGCCCGGGGCGTCACAAAATGGCGGTGACTCACCAAAGCGTCTCTCAGGCCTCCCACACACTTCCCTCGCAGTCCGATCTGACCGCCGAGCGAGGAGGATTCACACTGTGGGGAGACAGGCGTGAGGCAGAGGACAGGCTCCGGCAGGGATATGGAAGGCACTACCTGGAAGGGCAGACCAGCCGCCGCAGCTCCACCCCCACCTGAGACCGCCGATAGGGCCGCACACAAGGTCGCGGTCTCTGCGCTATCTCCAGGCCCCAGGGACGATCGTCGCCACTTCGCCGCCGCAGGATACGGCGCGGGTCTGGAATCGTCCAGGTGAGCAGCGTCCAAGTCACCACACCTCAGGGACAGCTGAGTGGACGGTATTGCAGCCGGAGGAGCAGGATTAATGGAGGATAATGTACAGGGCTGGACGGAGCTTACTTAGCACACATCCGCCATGCTGGCTTGCCAAGCCACGCCCCCATCAAGAATAGTCATTTTGATTCTTTTATACACCATGTTTTTTCAAACATTTCTTAAAGCGACATGTGCAATGAAATAAATTAGTATATTAGAGATTCACTTTCTTTGCGAATCCCACAAAGACCAAAAATATAGATCTATATGTTTCACAATTCATTCTTCATTGAGCAAAACATTGCAATAAAATGATAAAAAGGAAAGATTTGAACACAACAATGATTTCATGGAATGAATGCCTTAAAGTGCAATAGTGTGCTTGCTGCTCCTAGACTTGTGCAAAATACTGTGAGAATCAAAGTGTGTAGTACTATGTGCAAATTGTGGCTATGTGCAAAACAGCTCTGTGCAAATAGGCCATGTAAATGTTAAAAAGGGATAAATCAGTTGATATGTACATGCAGGGTCCAGGATATAATCCTAAAAATCTTGTCTCAATACAAATCCATCTTCCAGTTTGCACTAAAACTGGAGATATATATATATATATATATATATATATATATATATATATATAGAGAGAGAGAGAGAGAGAGTGAGAGTGAGAGAGAGAGAGATAGCTCTATATAAAAATAGATAGATAGGGCAAGGACACATCCTCTTACACAAGAAAACAAGGGTACCTGACTGAAGCAGCTGCAAACAGACCCAGAAGATTATATTGAGAAAGAAGATTGCAGGTTAAAGAACAAGTTACTTACCTTCGGTAACGATATATCTGTAAGAAACAGTTAGTTATTGATTCCTTACCTTAGAATTACCCCCAGGCGTCAGACTGGATCCGGAAAGTTTTTTCGTCAGCAGTACCTCTGCGCGTCGGAAGGTGGCGTCGGTCGGCTCCGCGTCCGTCGTTGGCATCGTGGTCACCGAGATGACGTTGCGGCAGTTACTTAGAGCCGCCCTCGCGTGCTGACGTCAGTTCTGTACACGACTTTCCACGCCCGAAACGCAGAGCCATGCAAGACACTGACCACTGGTGCACAAAACTAGGGCCCTGAAAGGATACCCTTAACCCTAGAAATCAGTTCGCAGAACGGGGAGGATGGGTGGGGCAGTAAGGAATCTATAACTAACTAATGTTTCTTACAGATATATCGTTACCGAAGGTAAGTAACTTGTTCATCTGAAAGAAACACGTTAGTTATAGATTCTTTACCTTAGAATAGATACCCCAGCAATACCAACCCCGGAGGTGGGTCTACGAACTAATATTACACCAGCAAGTCCTGGAGAACAGAACGGCCAAAGAAGCTGTCTCTCCAGACCTGGCTGTCCAGACAGTGGTGTTTTATAAACGTGTGCAGTGATGCCCACATAGCTGCCTGACAGATGTCATTCAGAGGAACTCCTCGTCCCAAAGCAGTAGTGGCTGCCGTCGCCCTGGTGGAATGGGCGCGCAGCCACACTGAAGGCTCCTTTTTAGCCAGAGAATAGCATCCATTAATACACAAAACGACCCATCGGGAAATGGTTCGCTTGTGTACGGCCAGACCTTTTTTGGCGCCCACATAGCCAACAAAGAGTTGGTCATCCACCCGGAACTGTTTTGTGCGATCCAGATAGAAAGAAAGCGCACGTTTTGGGTCCAGACGGTGGAGCCTCTCCTCCTCTTTCGAAGGATGCGGAGGCGGAAAGAAGGTGGGCAAAGTGATGGTCTGCCCGATGTGAAAGGCAGTGACAACCTTGGGAAGGAAGGAGAGACGAGTCCTGAGAACCACCTTGTCCGGATAGACCGACAGGAAAGGAGGTTTGGAGGAAAGGGCCTGGAGCTCACTCACTCTCCTGGCAGAGGTGATGGCTGCCAGGAAAGCAGTCTTTAGCGTCAGAAGCCTCAAAGGACAGTTGTGAAGTGGTTCAAAGGGAGCACACATTAAAAAGGTCAAAACTAGATTCAAGTCCCAATGAGGCATAACAAAGGGAATAGGAGGAAAGAGATGAGTTATGCCTTTCAAGAAACGATTAACAACCGGGGACTTGAAAAGAGAGGGCTGATCTGGAAGCCGAAGGAAGGCAGAGATGGCCGAAAGATAGCCCTTGATAGTGCCCAGAGCAGAGCTCTGCTGGGCTAAAGAAAGAAGAAACAAGAGAACCTCAGAAAGAGGGGCAGAAAGGGGATCCACAGCCTTTGCTGTGCACCATGCCACAAACTTGTTCCACCGACAGGCATATACCGTCTTAGTGAAGGGACGCCTGGCTGCCAAGATTACATCACAAACTTCAGGAGGCAGGTCAAAAGACGTCAGCTGCCACCGCTCAATCTCCATGCAAGGAGGTGGAGGCTGGAAAGGTTCATGTGGAGGACCGTCCCTTGCTGCTGTGACAGAAGATCCTCCTGAAGAGGCAGTCTGGTTGGAGGATCGATGGCCATGTTGAGCAGCTCGGGATACCATACTCTCCGTGCCCAATCCGGAGCCACAAGGATGACTTGGGCCCGGTCGCGCCTGATCTTCTTCAGCACTGTGGGCAGAAGTGGTATAGGCGGAAAGGCGTACAACAGACCGCAACTCCACTCGCGAAGAAAGGCGTCGCCTAGCGAGTGCCGTCTTGGAAATTCTAATGCGCAGAATTGCTGACATTGCGCGTTCTCTTCGGTGCCAAATAGATCTAACCAAGGCTCTCCTCACTGTCGAAAGAGACCTTGCACCACATCCGAGTGAAGACGCCATTCGTGATCCATCATGCACCTGCGGCTGAGTTCGTCCGCCCTGGCATTCAGGGAACCTGCCAGGTGTTGAACCACCAGGGACATGCCCTGAGGTTCCAGCCATGTCCAGAGGCGGAGGGCCTCCTGACATAGGGTCCACGACCCCACCCCGCCCTGTTTGTTGCAGGACCACATGGCGGTGGTGTTGTCCGTGAACACCTGCACTACTCTTCCCCGGACAGAGGGAAGGAATGCTTTGAGTGCAAGACGAATCGCCCGGACCTCCAGAAGGTTGATATGGAGCCTGGACTCCGCCGGAGACAAGAGTCCTCTGATCTCTGACTCTCCCATGTGGCCGCCCCATCCCAGAAGGGATGCATCCGTCACCACTGTGTGGTCTGGTTGGGGAAGGGAGAGGGATCTGCCGTTGACCCAATCCAGGTTCGTGAGCCACCACTGCAATTGATGTGCAGTGCCCTCCGAGATCTGGATGCAATCAGACAGATTCCCCTGATGCTGCGCCCACTGGAACTTCAGGTCCCACTATAAAGCCCGCATATGCCGCCTGGCATGATCGACCAGCAGGATGCAGGAGGCCATGAGGCCCAGCAGCCTCAGGGTCATCCTGACCGAAACCCGGGACAGAGGCTGAAAGATCAGAATCATAGCCCAAATATCCTGCACTCGCTGTTTGGGAAGATAAACCCGAAACCGCACCATGTCCAGAACCGCTCCGATGAAGAGGAGCTTCTGAGAGGGGATCAGGTGTGACTTTGGCATGTTGATGGAGAACCCCAGCGAATGCAGGAGGTCGGCCGTAGTCTGGAGGTGCTAGACGACAGCCTGGGGCGAGCCCGCCTTCAACAGCCAGTCGTCGAGATAGGGGATGACTGGAACCCCTGATCTGCCCAGATGAGCTGCGACCACCGCCATCGCTGGTAAGGCCAAAGGGGAGCATGGTAAACTGAAAGTGCTCGTGGCCTAATGTGAACCGCAGGTAACGCCGGTGGGCTGGCAGGACGGGGATGTGAAAGTAAGCGTCCTGCAAGTCTAACGCTACCAACCAGTCTCCAGGGTCGAGGGCAGACAAGACCTGAGCGAGCATCAACATCTTGAACTTCTCCTTCCGGAGGAAGCGGTTGATGTCCCTGAGATCCAAGATAGGACGCAGGCCCTTGTCCTTCTTGGGTACCAGAAAGTAGTGGGAGTACAACCACGACCTACTTCTGGGGCAGGAACGCGCTCGATGGCTCCCTTGGCCAAGAGAGCCGTAACTTCCTGTTGGAGAAGGCCCAGTTGATCCTCCGACATGCGGTGGTATTGAGGTGACATGGCTGGAGGGTAGCCTCGAAGGGGAGGGAGTAGCCCCTTCGGACTATTTGCAAAACCCACCTGTCTGACGTGATGGTGCGCCAGTGGGGGAGGTGATGGCTTATCCTACCACCCACTGGCGTTTGATGGGCCTGAAAAGTCAGACTAGGAAGGTTTGGAGGCTGCTGCAGAGGGGGGGTTGGTGGACTGGCCCGCCCCCTGAACCACGGCGTTGGTTCCCACGTCCCAGCCCACGCGAAGGGTGGGTAACTTGCTGTGGCCTGTGGCTCTGGGCGGGACGTAGTGGGGCACCCCTTCCATAGCCACGAAAGGGGCAAAAAGCAGACTGCGCTGGGCGGCTGGAGAGGCCCAAGGACTTGGCCGTAGCCCGTGAGTCCTTGAAACGCTCTAGAGCGTTGTCCGCTTTGTCTCCAAAAAGGCGACGGCCATCAAAAGGCATGCCGATCAAGGTGTTCTGGCCATCCCCCGAAAAGCCAGTCGATCTCATCCAGGCGTAGCGACGAAGGGCTACTGATGTTGAAATAGTCCTGCCCAGAGATTCGGCGTTATCCAGCCCACAACGGATGGTAAACTTCGCCGCATCCCTCCCGGCAGCAACAGCCTGGGAGAGCACTGTCCGGGCCTCCTCCGGACACTGAGGCAGCACATGCGCAACCAAGTCCCACACAGAGTGGGAATAACGGCCCAAGAGACTTGCAGTGTTTACCGACCGCAGTCCTAAGCTGGCGGAAGAGAAAATCTTCTTCCCAAGATGGTCCAGCTTCTTGGATTCCCTTTCTGGGGGAGCGGTAGGGAATGGGCTCTTGGAAGTGGAGGCTTGGACCACCAAGCTCTCCGGGGTAGGGTGTTGAGAGAGGAAAGTGGGGTCGCCCGGAGCCGGGCGGTGGCGTCTGGCAATCATCCTATCCACGGGAGCCCCCGTGTTGGGCATGGACCACGTGCCCAAAAGGATGTCGGTAAGGGCCTCATTAAACGGCAGCAGGGGCTCCGAAGAGCTCGCAGCTGGTTGAAGCACCTCTGTCAGGAGGTTAGTCCTGACCGCCACTGTAGGAAGCTCGAGGTTGAGGGCCTCGGCCGCCCTACGCAACATCACTGCGTATGACGCTCCCTCCTCCATAGCCACAGTAGGAGGAGACAACATGCCAAGGTCAGGGGGAAGTATCAAGACCACTGGCATCCCCCAGTTCCTCTCTCCAGTCCTGTTCAGATCCTAGCTGATCAGTTAAAGGGTCACCTGACCCCTCCCAGTCCTCCTCCTCATCCTCAGGTTGCCAATCTGGCTGAAAAGGGACCCCAGGAGTGAACAAGGGCACAAAAACCCCACTCGGCGCCGGATCCGGCGTCGGGCGGCGCCGGTCTGGCTCCGGGTCCACCTCGGGATGGAAGCCGAGGTCGACGCCGGCCGGGGACACGACCGGCGTCGGTTGCGGGTGCAGTGCCGGAGGAAGCGGCGCCGGTGGAGGTGTAATAAGGTCAACCAACACTGATCCGGATCCAGGCCTGGATCCACTGGGGGCCTGCGGCGCTGTGGCCGGAGCCGACAGCGGAGAAGGCCTAGGTCCTCCAACCGAGTCCGCGGGGCCCGAAGGCGCGCCAGCGGGTTCGGGTTGCCCAAAGATGACATGCATCGCCTCGTAAAATTTCCGAAGTTGGGCGGGAGTCGCTCCGGGTCCCGGGAAGGGGGGAAACCCGGAGCCGACTCTGCGGGCTCTGCGCGTGGAGCCGCGGGAGGGGCACTGCCCGCATCCCTCGTCGCATCAGCCGACCGACGGGGAGAAGTCGAAGAGCGACGCTGCTTCTTAGACTTCTTTTTGGTGCTTCGACTTACCCGACCCCGAGTGCGAAGACTTCGATGACTTGGACGAGTGGTGATGGCTACACGACCGGTCCCTCGACTTTCCTTGCGACCGGGACCTAGAACGGCGCGGAGCAGACTACCGGCGCTCAAGCAGCTTTCGGGACTGCTCCGGCAAAGCCTTCGGCGCCATCGACCGGCATTCGGAGCACGACTTGGGGTCGTGGTCGCGCTCCAGGCAAAAGAGGCAAACGCGATGCGGATCTGTAACCGACATCAGCCGGTTACAGGAACTGCAGGCCTTGAAGCCGGGCATCCCTCGTGCACCAGGAGTCATAGACTAAAAAAAAACGTCGACAAAAGTCGCTCCAAAAAGTCAGTCAAAAAGTGACTGGAGGTGCCGCTCTCTCCGGATCTGCGCTGGCTGGCGCGGAAAAAGAAAGAACTGACGTCAGCGCGCAAGGGCGGCGTCTAAGTAGCTGCCGCAACGTCATCTCGGCGACCACGACGCCAACGACGGACGCGGAGCCGACCGACGCCAACTTCCGACGTGCAGAGGTACTGCTGACGAAAAAACTTTCCGGATCCAGTCTGACACCTGGGGGTAATTCTAAGGTAAGGAATCTATAACTAACGTGTTTCTTTCAGATGTACCTCGCTAGAGAGAAATCAAGACCTGCATCTGTGTTCATGAATGCGAACACCTGGAAGAATGGAATAGGAATGCCTCTGGAACCTCCGATTGTAAGTAAGCTAGACAGAGAAGGCTGGGATTTGGACAAAATAGAGAGGGTACTTCATCGAACAGGGACAAAGTACCTAAGATACAGACGTCCAAATAAATGCTAAGCATGAAAAGCTGAACTCAAGAAGGGTTGCAGAACATAAAAGTATACAAGTATGGATTCCAGAGGAGAACGTCTCCACAGGAGACCGGGAACACAAAAGGTGCAGGAAGCATAATTCTATCAGAAGAAAAAGCCCTGCACAATACCACATATGAAGATTGCAAACACCATACATGAAGACAAAAACTACTCCACCAGTTCCAAATGGAAGTGAAGACAGAAGAGGAATGAACTCTCCAGAAGAGAACGGAAATAAAGAAGAACTGGTACAACTAACCCCGAATGGACTAGACACATAAGTATGTTCAATCTAGGAAAAAAGAGAGAAATCCACGAGGAAGAAGGAGCAGACAAAGGAGGAACCAAGTTGCTTATGGACCACTCCAAGAGAGAAGGGAACGACGGGTCAAAGATCCATTTTCAAAGAGCTAAACAATAGCCACTGTAGTATGGATTGTGGGTCCATTGTTGACATCTGCTAAGTTAGCATGAGCTTCGCTGCCATGAGGCTGCTTTTGCGCACGACACTGCATGCATAGATTTCGCAAGACTCTGTTTGTGCTATTTCACATGAGAACTGTCTGCTTTTCGCGTTCTCTGCTGAGCTCTGGGGTTTAGTCTGCACACGATGTACAAGGTCGATCAACAATGCCCCTTGTTATTCTGTTCTGGTCAGTCCCTCGCACCTAGACATAACATGACACACAGCTGCACTACTGAAAATCGTATGCTTTAATATTGCAAGCAAAACATGTGCTGCGGGCACTTGGAGAAATTCCTTTCCGGAGAGAAGAGCTGTGCTTGTCCTGAGATGTAAACCTTTCATCTAGGCCTTGAGGTATGGGGTCTGCTGACAAAGCCCAGAGGTCTTCTTTTTTATAATAAACTATTTCTTACCACGGGGAGGGTGGTTAGGTATTGTAGCCCTTTTCAACTGTCTTTATAAAATGATATCCCCGTTTATATTCTATGGAATGGTGACAATGCTGACTATATTGTGTTTATGCATTTTGCTGCTAGTAATGGCACGTGTACTGTACCATAGAGCGCGTTAGTTGAAATAAACATTTTAAACTATACCGTGACTCTGATTACTCGCATTGTGGACAAGTATGAGTGAGTGAACGAAAGAGTTGTCTGGCTCCGCGATTCCTGAGAGAGTCGGGAGTGTCGTGTTCTGGGTTGTCTAATCATTGGTAGCTTCGCTGTTAGTCGGAGAACGAATGAGACACTATAGCTAGTCGGTTTGGGATTTTGGGTACTAATGTGGTAGGTTGGTACACCCCTATTCACTGAGGTCCCGTTTTCCTGTGCATAGTTCTGTATATGTGCAGAATCCCTGCAACATGGCGCCGCAAACGTTTGGTCTGGTTCTTATCTGCGAGACGCTGGAGTAGTGCTTGTGCTTGTCCACAATCCCCTCACCTCTGTTTCCGGAGTCAGTTGTGACGGTGTAACCCCCTATATTGATGTTTTTATAGGTTCATTCAAGCTTGAAGTTTTAAAAGGTTTCTCTTTATTCTAAACCCATTATTGTGCTGCCCCGCTCTAGGTTATTTTTCCTTATTAACAGTTATGGCGGTCCAGATTCCGGCCGCTAATAGGGCAGCACTCACGGCTTATTTGACTCAGAATGGAGTCCCTAATGCTGGTGTTGCGCTGATTTTTGTAGTAGAAGCAGATGCGGCTTACCTCTTCGAAGTGTTTTATTCTTGGGTCACCTTTCCGGCGGTGGATGGAACAGATAACTTGTTTCACGAATATACGCCTACGGCCCTTCCTAATGCTTATCAGCCCTATCGGGCTCTTGAGGTTCTGCTTACAGCTTGGCAACACCAAATTTGGTTTAATGTCGCCCTTCCTCACCCAATAACGCCGGTACGTTTAGTTCCTTTATCGATAGATGGGGCCACGAGGCCCGTTTTGGCTGGGTATACCCCTCACCCGCGTCGTTTGACAACGGCGACGCTTGCAGAACTGCGCGTGTTACATACGTCTTTGATACGCGTGCATAGAGCTGTTATACAGTTCATGTCGTGCAACTTTCAGGTGGGGCCACCTGGAGTTGCTGCGCAACCTGCGGGACCCGGTGGTGTGACCATCAGTCCCGTTATGGTAAATTCAGTAATGGGCAAGCGTCCACAGAATAAGGATGAATTACCTTATTGGCTTGCTGAAAAATTTGGACAAATTGAGGCTGTTTTTCCAAACACATCTCCTGTGGAGAAACACAGGTTATTGACTATTAGTTTGCCAAAGGACTAACCTCCCGAGTTGGCTGATTGTAACACCTGGGGCAAGGTGTTTGCAGCAGTATTTGTTGCAAAAGGGAAGGTGCACCGGTCAAGAGAGTCCACAATGTTACCAACTTTTCCAAAGTGTATTTTCTTTATTTTGTATCAAAAAAGTATACGACAGCAAAAGTCAGCCAACGCGTTTCGTTCCTATTGGAACTTCATCAGGGCTGAAATATTAATAGAATTGTATATAAGACCACATATATATATAAATAACAAAATACCACAAAATTATACAATAACTACACGGAACCAACCACACATATACACATACAATATACCACATTCAATACCAAACAATTATTAAACAACTAAAATTACAAACACTAATATATGTACAAAAATACCATCAATAAATATTGACATACCAAAACAATACATACAATAAGAGACACAAAAAATACAAAAAGCACAAAAACAGGAAAACTTAAACATGTAATAAAATCCAATTATATATAAAAAAAAACAGTTTATATATAAAACATGCACAATCTATTTATCAAAAAGAGAGAAAAAGGCAAAAACAATAAGAGAGTTCCTTGTTGGAACAACATTCCAAATAGACAATCAGTCCCGTTATGGTAAATTCAGTAATGGGCAAGCGTCCACAGAATAAGGATGAATTACCTTATTGGCTTGCTGAAAAATTTGGACAAATTGAGGCTGTTTTTCCGAACACATCTCCTGTGGAGAAACACAGGTTATTGACTATTAGTTTGCCAAAGGACTAACCTCCCGAGTTGGCTGATTGTAACACCTGGGGCAAGGTGTTTGCAGCGGTATATTCGAAGTGTTTTGGCACTCCTTCCATGACCGTACTCCCTTCAGTGATTAAACGTGTTCAAGATGAACATGGAGCCAAAGCGGCTGTGGAGCTGGGGATGCCTTTGGTGGGGGTGTTCGTCGTGGTTGCAGATATGATCCTTGCTAATGTCAAGGGCGATGCGGTAAGCTTTCAAGTGGCAAATCGCTTGGAGGCTGTGCCTGATGCAGACAAACCACGCGAATTACCAAAACTTATTGCAAAGGCTTATAAGACCATAGGCCGCAATAGTTTGGGAGTTAAGCCTTTTACTCAAACGCAAACTCAATCTCAAACTCAACAAAAGGCCCAGACTGATAAAGTTGGACGTCCGTTCTTTCCTAAAAAGAACTGGAAAACGAAAAAACAGGGGCAGCAACAACAGAAGCAGGGTTCGCGTGCTGGTTCACCAACACCTGACACTTCTGAGCGTACTTATGACTTGCGCGACCGCGCGAAAATTAAGTCTCCTGATAGGTTTCAAATTCCTGATCAGCGTTCTCCTCGTTCTTTACAGGACACATCTGGCTCTCAAATCGGTGGTGGAGATCACCAGGATCATGGCAAGAGTCATCCTGCACCACAAGGACGTGATCAGCCTCGTCAATTCGACGTCAAGGGGTAACAAGAGGAGCAACCACGCTTCCGTCCCCCGTTTCCAAAGAAAAAGGTTGCCGCTTTGACAGCGAGATATGCCTCAGACGGTGAGAACCCGACTGCTGGATTGGACTTGGGCGGTGACTCTGCTCGACCGCGCAGCGGAAGTTACCATAGTGCGGGAGGCACTGCGTCCTTGTCTGGAGGAGACAGCAACTGAAACTTTCATTACAGTAGAGACAGCTGACACCCGGGTTGCCCCCCCCCGGATAGGCTGTATAATATAGTTTTTCAAATTGAAGGTGACATTGAACGTGTGGTCACAGGGGTTTTTGGCAGAATCTGACCGCTTCCTATGACATTTTGTTAGCAGAGGCAGATTGGCCCCCACCTTTTGTACTGGCCGCATCAAGGGGGGAGGACGTGATTCTTCCGAGTTTTTCGCGTTACGTCCCCAAGGAGCATGCAGAGGCTTTTGCAGCTGAGTGGGCTTTGGCCCTGGCGCCAGCAGTGTACCGTAATCAAGTGGGCTGGGATAAAGATTCTCCGCCGCATGAGATTCCATTGCGGTCTATGCCTCAACCTCAGCCCCAATATCCCATCCGGCGGGAAGCCAAAGGTCCAGTTTCTGATGTTTTAACTGAGTTGGAGTATCAAGGAGTGATTGAGACATGTGTGTCACCGATGAATAATCCTCTTTTTACTGTGTCCAAACCCGATGGGTCTTATCGCATAGTTTTAGATTACCGGCATTTGAACTCTCATTGTCGTACATGTGCGGTACCGAATACCCATAGCTCTGCTCTTGTGGACAGTATTGTTCGTAAGAAATATAAAACGACACTTGATATTTCCAATGGCTTTTACAGTCATAACCTGGCCCCTGAAAGTAGTCAATGGACCGCATTCACGGACGGTGGAAAACAGAAATAATTTCGGCGTTTACCTATGGGGTATAAGAATAGCCCCGGGGTTTTCGCCGCACGTGTTGTCTCTTTGTTAGACAGCATAGCCCCAGATGCATACTTGTATGTTGATGATATTTATCTCACAGGCGACGAATTATGGCCGCATCTATACCGTGTTGACCGCATTATCCTTCAGTTTGCGGATTACGGATACAAATTTAATTTTGCTAAATCACACATTGCTTGCTATGCGGTGCTGTTTTTTGGCTATGAGCTCAATAATGAAGGTCGGGGCTTGGCACCCCACTTTCTGGAGAAATGTGCACGCTTGCAATCTCCAAATACCCTGAAAAAACTTCAGTCTTTGCTAGGATTTTTAAATTTTGGAAGGTCTTACATTCCGGAGTATGCCCAGCATATCAAGCCTCTTTATGCTTTGATACAACCTACCTTTTCAAAAGCCAGCTAGCTTCCGGAACATTCTGCTATCTTTGCAGTCTGATCTGCTTGAATCTAAGTACTTGTTGACACGTGATAACCACACAAACCTGGTGATACGAATCATGCCAGGCATAGTGGGTTTCACTTACTTGACGTACAATGAAGGCGACACGGTACCTATTGCATACAAATCACATTTGTACATTTCAGCCGAAATGCGGTTTTCCTCTGTCGAAAAGGTTTTGACAGCTGTGCAAATGGCGGTCCTAAAGGAACGCACACTGGCACAAGGGAAACGCATTTTAGTGGTTACAGCTTTCCCTGCTTTGGAAGCAGTAACGAAGGCGAGTGTACCAAACTCTAAAGCATTACATCCCCGTTGGATACAATGGGCTACTTTTTTGACGTCTCCGGATGCCAAGTTTATCTTTGACCCCTCTCTTCAGACACAGGAATTCTTGCAGTATGAACACGTTCATCCGCCTCCTCTGCCTTTGATTCCCTTGGAAGAGTACTCATGTATCATCTACACCGATGGTTCGGCGCAACCGGCCACTGGTTCTAAACTTGCTTATTCAGCAGCTTGCGCTATTGTGGCTGGTACGATGGTGAATGGAGAATTCAAGTCTAGTATAGTGCATACCCAGGCGCTAGGGGACTGTACCGCCCAATTGGCCGAGCTGCGCGCTTTGGTTCTTGCTCTCGAGTTTGCAGATCCGAGTGTTTCTACGCTAATTGTGTGCGATTCTTGCTACTGTGTTCAGTCTTTCAATGACAACTTATTCTTTTGGTCTCAAAACGATTATCGAGATTCTAAAGGCAGAACAATTAAGCATAAAACGCTTTGGGTTCGAGTGGCGGATCTTAAACAACGTCTGTCACTCACACATGTTATACATACTCTTGGCCATCAGCGTGTGGGAGCACACGCTCTTGGGAATTGTTTGGCTGATGAAGCAGCCAAATCTGCAGTAGCCACGTGTTCCGTAGCAGCCGTTACAAGGTCCATGACTAAAATTGATAATGACATTTTGGCAGCTATTGCTGCAACTGCGGAGGGCTCTAATTATCCACAGGGTTTCCCTCCAAAGTATTCTTATCAGTTAACTCCTGAAAAAGTTCCTTTTGCTAGTATACCTGACGTTGGAGATCGGCTAATTCCCAACGCGGACCGCAGACACACTTTGATCAAGACCGCACACCGAGGTATGGCTTCGCCCATGCTGGAGTGTCTGCAACGGTTTCTATCTTGCACCAACGTTATTGGTGGCGTGGTTTATATAAACAGACCCGTACTTATGTGCTTTCGTGTGACATTTGTCAACAAATCAAGCCTTCTACGGTAACACGTCCGCCACACACACAGCTTTACATTGTGAATCGCCCCTTTGCCTGTGTTTATCTTGATCTCTGCGGTCCTTTTACTTCTGATACTGCATTTAAATACATTTTGGTTGCAGTTGATTCATGCACTAGATTCCTTTGGGTTTGGACACAACGCAGTGCTGACGCTCGAAATGTCATCAGGGATTTGCGTGTCTTTGTAGGGATTTTTGCCTGTGGCACCTTTCATTCAGACCAAGGTCCTGCGTTCGCCTCTAAGGCATACAGGGATGCAATGAAGTCTTTGGGGTGCTGGTGCAGTTTTCGTCTCCATACAGGCCTGAGGGCAATTCAATTGTGGAGCGAATGAACCGTGACTTAAAGCAATCCTTGGCAGCTAGAGTCTTAGGTACTGGCAGGAACTGGCTGACCCACTTGTATGGGGTCCAACGTGCACTTAATAATCTCCCTAGAAGACCTCTGGGTGGGCGGACCCCATACGAGATGCTCTTTGGCATCAAAATGTTTGTAAATAAACAACTGGTAGTAGCAATCCCTGAGGGGAAAAACCGCACATCAAGAAAAGAACAATATAATAGGTAACTAATGTAAGCGTGAATTTTGTTTAATACTACAAAAAGTCATGGGGTGCTCAAATAACTGAAAGCACCTACTACCAAACGGTGCTATCGGCAAGTTACAAAGAACATGCACATTAACATTTACAAAAGCACTGTCATAGCACACCCTTATTAGTAACAAATAATTTCACAAAAGTATTTATCAAATAAATAAATATCATGGCACAAATTATTGAAATCCTTAAGTCCACAGGCGAGTGAATCCTATTCAGATCATGTGTAAGTTTTGAAATACCATCCACAGATCACATCCATTGAAAAAAAGTTCTCATTTATTCATATGCAACAAATTCCCAGCAGTTATTGAAGCCAACACGTGTTTCGTCTGTACATATCAGTATTCAGACTTTTTCAAGGCTGGAAAATAAACATCATATACAATCTATAAGTTGTTTTATCCTGCAGCTGATGTCAACATACATGATTTCAATTAAAGCATCTAATCATACTACTATTAGCTGCCACAATTTAATAAAAATGTAATACAGAGACCTCATCAATTAAAATCTAATACAAGCAATCTCATATTATCCAAACACCATATTAAATAATTTATGTCTGCAATTGTAAACAACTGCGAACCATATATTAAAAAGAGAAAGACAGAGAAGAAAGGAAAAAAGGAAAGAAAGAAAGAAGCAAGTGGATAACCACACCAATGAGTGTTACACACAGTGACAACGGGACAAATCCCTAACTGCCAACACATATCGTGCCTAACGTACAACATGTGAATAAATTAGTGACTAAAAGTGATAATACACTACTAGTATCAAACCCTAATAAAAATATAATCAACACCCACCAGAATAGCTGAAACATAAGTCAAAGTTTCACTGCGCAATGGGTCCTCCTTATTAGTAGTGTCCAAGTATACACTGCTAATAACAAACAAATATATGAAAATAATGAATAAAAGTATGATAAAAACTCGCAAAGTGTTCATATTGTAAACTAGATAAGACACACGTATTGAATTTTTCAACCCTAACCACAACATAGACCCCCCCTTTTAATATTTATAGTGGGGTTGGTCATTCCTGATATTGGTATAGTGTCCGTCATTGCTAATCAAAGCCTAATATCCTATTAACTGGTACATTGCATACATAAATAAGCGCCTGGGTAGCAATGATCATTAATTAACTTCTTAGCATTATCAATGACCACATACTATCAAATACCCACCTGATAATATAATTAGTGGGAAATCTGGTCTGTCCACCGCTCCACCCGTTCGGTACTCCCAATGGTGCTATTTCTTGTTGTCAACGATATTCTCCGAATCTAGAGTCCCGCAAAAATCAACAAGCACTATATATCAGCCCCTGTTTCTAAAATAACTAGATTAAAGTAAACAGATAACCATATTACCAGCTGACTCACCACATCTTGGGCAGGTGGTGCCCCTCGTAGTCTTATCAGTGACGACACACTGTCAATAGGATACAAAATACCACTATTTTCAAGTCGGGCCAAACCTTGATAAGTCGATCCCCTAAAATAAAATAATTAGGTTGTTTATATCCTTAACTAATATTCGATTGAGGCGAATCCCTATATTTGAACTCTTCACTCACCTCTCACGCCTGCATAGTAGAAGAAAACCCCGGTCCGCGTACTTGTTACTATCTCACCGAAGACGCCAGCATTCTCCTCTCCGCATATTTGTAACTGCACGGTGGAACACATGACCCACCCGGAAGCTAACGTAACGTGTGTGGCATATACACACCCGACGGCACACACTAGAAAATATGCCGCCATCTTTAAATGGTTGTACTGCCCAAGCTACACCAATACCAACTATAAATAATTTCAAAATTAATATGAACAATAGTACAACTTGGCGCTCGAATCTATGAAAAAATTATAATTATTCATAGCTGCATCGCAATTCTGATAATTTCCATTGGTTATAGAAATGTTCAAAGACGGGCTCTAAACACATATCCCAAAGAAAATAAACGCAGCAAATATTACCTAGGTCAGTCTCAGTGCCAAACATCATAGAATGATGAAGGGTCATCCCAGAATATATAGCCACAGTAAATCAGTATCGGCAAAAAACAATGGAAGTCTTAGAATGATGAAGGGTCATCCCAGAATATATAGCCACAGTAAATCAGTATCGGCGATAAACAATGGAAGTCTATCACCGTCTTGAACTAGTTCTACTGCCAAGGTTGCACCAATGGGCACCCTCGATGGTATCAAAGCAATATAAGTAAAGTAAAGCATCATAAATACAAATGAGCTCAAACGTGCAAAAGGTAAATAACTATATCAGAGTCAGTATTATAAATAGGATATAGAAGCATTTTGTCATGTGCTCCAGAGAAAATCCCCAGAAAAAGTAAGCTCCACAAGTATCAAAGTTGTAAGTATCCGGGAAAAACACCACGGGGAAATGTAGGGTCACCAAGGAATATAAGCCCACAGCATTAGGTTAAGTATGAAACATATAGCAGTTAATTTCCTTTTCTAAACTAATTGAGTCTGTCCTTAATAGATTATAGGTCATGATATATCCCAACGAGGCTTAAACCTTTAAAGCAAAAACAATTGCATAAAAACATTCAAATCATTCTTTTTTGCATTCATATATAGTCAGAAACCTCTACAGTATCATCCGCATAAGAAATCAGAACACTTACTGTACAACACTAAAGTCAATGTGCACAATGAACCAATAAAATCAAGACATCATTGGTTTCTTTACATTCGATCATTATGCAATACTCCAGGGATATTTCAATCTCTTAGAAATACATGCATCTCCCTGTCAGCATTTAACCCCAGATCCACCGATCTCAGTTTGATTAACCATTTGGCTTCCAGTTTTCTCAGTCTGGAAACCTTGTCACCTCCACGGGGATCATCTTCAACTACAGCAATACCATGAAATTTGAGTTTTAACATTTCTGCTGATTGATGTATTGTATTGTAGTGCACTGCCAAGGGGTAATTCAAGTTGTTATTACGAATAGCTCTGATGTGTTCTTGTATTCGTTCTTTCAGTGGTCTGATAGTACTCCCCACATATATTAAATTACATTGGCAAATTATACAGTATACTACATATTTAGTATTGCAATTTATAAAGTGCATAATGTTATAAGTCTGTCCTGTATTGTAACAAAACTTAGTGATCTTATTATCTGCAAATTGACACACATTACACATTGTGCACTTGTAGAAACCATTAGGTTTACTCGGTAACCACATGTGTTTTGACCCCAGTCTGTTAGAATTAGTGTTCGAAGAGCTCAAAATGTACTTCAATGTCCTGCCTCTTACATATGTTACCTGCGGTTTCTGTTTGATAAATGGATCCAAATCATGGTCCAATTGTAACAAATGCCAATGTTTGTGTAGTGTTCTAAAAATGTCTTTACTCTTGGAGTGAAATTGTGTTATGAATGCAACGTGTTTTCTCTCTGCTCTTCTCTTCTTATTGTTTTTAGATTTAAGGAGTCCCGTGCGCTTAATTCTATTGATCCTCGTTTGTGCTTAATCCAAAGTTTTCTGATCATAACCTCTGGTTCTAAAACGTTTCTTCAGCTTAACAATTTCCTGTTGGAAAATCAGGTCATCACTACAATTTCTGCGAAGACGCGTCATTTACCCAAACGGTATAGCTCTAATTTGGGATGTGGGGTGTGCACTACCAGCATGTAATATGGAGTTGCAAGCTGTTTCTTTACGAAACAGTTTGGATTGCAGTGTCCCATTATCCACAAACAGTGTCACATCTAAGAAATCAATTTGATCTTTACTGTTATTATGTGTGAAATTCAAGTTGTATTCATTGTTGTTTAAATGAGCAATAAAATCTGCTAAGCTTACACTGTCTCCACCCCAAATCATCAGGATGTCGTCAATAAAACGACCCCAATATACTATATGATTGGTTAATGTAGATGGACAAGCTCGCCAAACATGATGTTCTTCATAAAAGCCCATATAGATATTGGCAAATGATGGGGAAAACTTGGCCCCCATAGCTACACCTGAATGTTGTCTGTACCAAGTCTCTTTATATTTAAAAAAATTGTTTTCCAAGGCCAATCTCGTGAGTTCCAATACCATTTTGGTATGATTGTATAATGTAGCATCACGTTTGGATAAAAAATAGGTAAGGGCTTCCATACCTTTGTCTGGTGGAATACTAGTATAGAGTGCATTGACATCTAACGTAACAAAAGTAAAATCTTCCAACCAATCAAAATATTCCAATTTATTGAGTAGATCTTTTGTATCCTCAATAAAGGCTGGTAAGTTACGTACAATAGGTTTTAAAAAATTATCGACGTACTCTGAGTTGCGCTCTGTGAGCCCCCTATTCCAGAAATAATTGGTCTACCTGGAGGAGCTGTTACATTTTTATGAATTTTTGGTAATATGTATATATACGCAGCTCTGGGTGTAGGATTATACATATACTTAAATTCAACATCAGTTAAAAGACCTAAATTAAGCCAATATCTTAACGTTTCTTCAATGAGTTTATTAACTGCTTGGCTAGGATTGTCGGCAATAACAGTGTAGCAATCCTTATCAGCAAGTTGTCTCTCAATCTCACGGTTGTAATAATCATTGTCTAGCAAGACAATGTTGCCCCCTTTATCCGCCTCTTTAATAGTAAGATTAGAATATTTGGTCATTTCAATGAGGGCAGTCCTTTCATCCTTTGTTAAATTATCCTGAATTTTCCTCGGGACACGTGACAATCTATCTTCCATTTTATATAAGTCTGTGGTGACTGCTTTATAAAAGCAGTCAATCATATTTTCTGGTGTTAACATAGGTACAAATGTGGATTTATTCTTTAACCCACTTTCAATGTTGTAGTCTGTAGCTATGTCAAGATCTAATAAAATTTCCTCCAAACTAGGTTCCCCTCGAAACTGTCATCAAGCGACAACAACAACTGTATGTTATGAATATCCTGAATCGTATGGCCACTCTTGTCTACCGTATAGATAGGTACTGGACACAATTTCTTTTGAGTACTGAAAAATTTCTTTATTTTGAGCCTTCGCACGAATTTGAAAAGATCTATATGAATCTGTGTGAAATTAGGTCTTGAGACCGGACAAAAACCTAGACCCTTCTTAAGTACATTTATCTGTGCATCAGATAACATTTGTTGTGACAAATTAATAATAGAAACGTCATCTTGTTTGTCAGTCATCATCATATTATCATGAGATTGTACAGTATGGAATATTGGAATTTCACCCGCCCCTAGTTCTTCTGTATGCGTGATACTGATCTCGTCACTCTTTTGTTTTCCTCTGGATCTGTTTTTGATCCCCCCTCCTTGTTCTTTTCTTCCCGTATATGTTCTTCTGGAATTGAAATCCAATCTGGTCCCCTTCCTGTACCTTTCCAGTTCTGATAAAAAGAGGAAGGGGTACCATTCGTATCATTTTGTCTTAGTGATGACGATGATGCTAGTTCACTTCTAGTCTCACTACTCTCACTAATGTTACTAGATAAGTCAGATTCACTAACTGACGTAGGAGTATTTACTCGCTTATCATTCAAATCTCTAATACCAGCTCTTGGTTTTACTTCATCAAACTTTTTTGCGAATGTGAAAATTCGACCGTTCTTATAATCATTCTCATCTCTTTTCAATTTTCGAATCTTTTTGTCTCTAATATATGCCTGGTGAGAGTTCAGTACTTCTTTTAATATAGCAAAATTCTTCTCTGCAACATCAGGAAGATTCAGTAATTTAATGTCTGACTCTATCTGCTCTATTTCACTAAGTAATTTAGATCTTTTTCTTTCAGCGTGACGGATAAGTAGATCCATCATGCCAAAAGAAGAAGATGAAATCAAATTCTCCCACTCCTGAAGAAGATCAGGATCAAGATCCTCAAATGTGGGAAAAATAATCACTCTCAATCCTCTAGGGATTTGTTTGATCTCAATATATTTTTTTAAAGTGGTGAGATCCCACCTAATTCTAATTTACGAAGTCTCTCTAGTTTTATAAAAAGTTGTTTGAGTCCTTGAGGTCTCGTCTCTGTTGTATTAACTCTTGTAGACTGCAAACTTTGACCTGAAAAAATGTCATTAAACAATTTGTCCCTATCATCATCAAAACCCGCCATAATATACTTATTAGTAGTTTGTACAGTCAATCTGTTGTAAATATCAATCAGATCACGCTATAGAGATAAACTTGAGTGCTGGTATATACTTCAATTCATAAATAAACAACTGGTAGTAGCAATCCCTGAGGGGAAAAACCGCACATCAAGAAAAGAACAATATAATAGGTAACTAATGTAAGCGTGAATTTTGTTCAATACTACAAAAAGTCATGGGGTGCTCAAATAACTGAAAGCACCTACTACCAAACGGTGCTATCGGCAAGTTACAAAGAACATGCACATTAACATTTACAAAAGCACTGTCATAGCACACCCTTATTAGTAACAAATAATTTCACAAAAGTATTTATCAAATAAATAAATATCATGGCACAAATTATTGAAATCCTTAAGTCCACAGGCGAGTGAATCCTATTCAGATCATGTGTAAGTTTTGAAATACCATCCACAGATCACATCCATTGAAAAAAAGTTCTCATTTATTCATATGCAACAAATTCCCAGCAGTTATTGAAGCCAACACGTGTTTCGTCTGTACATATCAGTATTCAGACTTTTTCAAGGCTGGAAAATAAACATCATATACAATCTATAAGTTGTTTTATCCTGCAGCTGATGTCAACATACATGATTTCAATTAAAGCATCTAATCATACTACTATTAGCTGCCACAATTTAATAAAAATGTAATACAGAGACCTCATCAATTAAAATCTAATACAAGCAATCTCATATTATCCAAACACCATATTAAATAATTTATGTCTGCAATTGTAAACAACTGCGAACCATATATTAAAAGAGAAAGACAGAGAAGAAAGGAAAAAAGGAAAGAAAGAAAGAAGCAAGTGGATAACCACACCAATGAGTGTTACACACAGTGACAACGGGACAAATCCCTAACTGCCAACACATATCGTGCCTAACGTACAACATGTGAATAAATTAGTGACTAAAAGTGATAATACACTACTAGTATCAAACCCTAATAAAAATATAATCAACACCCACCAGAATAGCTGAAACATAAGTCAAAGTTTCACTGCGCAATGGGTCCTCCTTATTAGTAGTGTCCAAGTATACACTGCTAATAACAAACAAATATATGAAAATAATGAATAAAAGTATGATAAAAACACGCAAAGTGTTCATATTGTAACTAGATAAGACACACGTATTGAATTTTTCAACCCTAACCACAACATAGACCCCCCTTTTAATATTTATAGTGGGGTTGGTCATTCCTGATATTGGTATAGTGTCCGTCATTGCTAATTAAAAGCCTAATATCCTATTAACTGGTACATCGCATATATAAATAAGCGCCTGGGTAGCAATGATCATTAATTAACTTCTTAGCATTATCAATGACCACATACTATCAAATACCCACCTGATAATATAATTAGTGGGAAATCTGGTCTGTCCACCGCTCCACCCGTTCGGTACTCCCAATGGTGCTATTTCTTGTTGTCAACGATATTCTCCGAATCTAGAGTTCCGCAAAAATCAACAAGCACTATATATCAGCCCCTGTTTCTAAAATAACTAGATTAAAGTAAACAGATAACCATATTACCAGCTGACTCACCACATCTTGGGCAAGTGGTGCCCCTCGTAGTCTTATCAGTGACGACACACTGTCAATAGGATACAAAATACCACTATTTTCAAGTCGGGCCAAACCTTGATAAGTCGATCCCCTAAAATAAAATAATTAGGTTGTTTATATCCTTAACTAATATTCGATTGAGGCGAATCCCTATATTTGAACTCTTCACTCACCTCTCACGCCTGCATAGTAGAAGAAAACCCCGGTCCGCGTACTTGTTACTATCTCACCGAAGACGCCAGCATTCTCCTCTCCGCATATTTGTAACTGCACGGTGGAACACATGACCCACCCGGAAGCTAACGTAACGTGCGTGGCATATACACACCCGACGGCACACACTAGAAAATATGCCGCCATCTTTAAATGGTTGTACTGCCCAAGCTACACCAATACCAACTATAAATAATTTCAAAATTAATATGAACAATAGTACAACTTGGCGCTCGAATCTATGAAAAAATTATAATTATTCATAGCTGCATCGCAATTCTGATAATTGCCATTGGTTATAGAAATGTTCAAAGACGGGCTCTAAACACGTATCCCAAAGAAAATAAACGCAGCAAATATTACCTAGGTCAGTCTCAGTGCCAAACATCATAGAATGATGAAGGGTCATCCCAGAATATATAGCCACAGTAAATCAGTATCGGCAAAAAACAATGGAAGTCTTAGAATGATGAAGGGTCATCCCAGAATATATAGCCACAGTAAATCAGTATCGGCGATAAACAATGGAAGTCTATCACCGTCTTGAACTAGTTCTACTGCCAAGGTTGCACCATGGGCACCCTCGATGGTATCAAAGCAATATAAGTAAAGTAAAGCATCATAAATACAAATGAGCTCAAACGTGCAAAAGGTAAATAACTATATCAGAGTCAGTATTATAAATAGGATATAGAAGCATTTTGTCATGTGCTCCAGAGAAAATCCCCAGAAAAAGTAAGCTCCACAAGTATCAAAGTTGTAAGTATCCGGGAAAAACACCACGGGGAAATGTAGGGTCACCAAGGAATATAAGCCCACAGCATTAGGTTAAGTATGAAACATATAGCAGTTAATTTCCTTTTCTAAACTAATTGAGTCTGTCCTTAATAGATTATAGGTCATGATATATCCCAACGAGGCGTAAACCTTTAAAGCGAAAACAATTGCATAAAAACATTCAAAACATTCTTTTTTGCATTCATATATAGTCAGAAACCTCTACAGTATCATCCGCATAAGAAATCAGAACACTTACTGTACAACACTAAAGTCAATGTGCACAATGAACCAATAAAATCAAGACATCATTGGTTTCTTTACATTCGATCATTATGCAATACTCCAGGGATATTTCAATCTCTTAGAAATACATGCATCTCCCTGTCAGCATTTAACCCCAGATCCACCGATCTCAGTTTGATTAACCATTTGGCTTCCAGTTTTCTCAGTCTGGAAACCTTGTCACCTCCACGGGGATCATCTTCAACTACAGCAATACCATGAAATTTGAGTTTTAACATTTCTGCTGATTGATGTATTGTATTGTAGTGCACTGCCAAGGGGTAATTCAAGTTGTTATTACGAATAGCTCTGATGTGTTCTTGTATTCGTTCTTTCAGTGGTCTGATAGTACTCCCCACATATATTAAATTACATTGGCAAATTATACAGTATACTACATATTTAGTATTGCAATTTATAAAGTGCATAATGTTATAAGTCTGTCCTGTATTGTAACAAAACTTAGTGATCTTATTATCTGCAAATTGACACACATTACACATTGTGCACTTGTAGAAACCATTAGGTTTACTCGGTAACCACATGTGTTTTGACCCCAGTCTGTTAGAATTAGTGTTCGAAGAGCTCAAAATGTACTTCAATGTCCTGCCTCTTACATATGTTACCTGCGGTTTCTGTTTGATAAATGGATCCAAATCATGGTCCAATTGTAACAAATGCCAATGTTTGTGTAGTGTTCTAAAAATGTCTTTACTCTTGGAGTGAAATTGTGTTATGAATGCAACGTGTTTTCTCTCTGCTCTTCTCTTCTTATTGTTTTTAGATTTAAGGAGTCCCGTGCGCTTAATTCTATTGATCCTCGTTTGTGCTTAATCCAAAGTTTTCTGATCATAACCTCTGGTTCTAAAACGTTTCTTCAGCTTAACAATTTCCTGTTGGAAAATCAGGTCATCACTACAATTTCTGCGAAGACGCGTCATTTACCCAAACGGTATAGCTCTAATTTGGGATGTGGGGTGTGCACTACCAGCATGTAATATGGAGTTGCAAGCTGTTTCTTTACGAAACAGTTTGGATTGCAGTGTCCCATTATCCACAAACAGTGTCACATCTAAGAAATCAATTTGATCTTTACTGTTATTATGTGTGAAATTCAAGTTGTATTCATTGTTGTTTAAATGAGCAATAAAATCTGCTAAGCTTACACTGTCTCCACCCCAAATCATCAGGATGTCGTCAATAAAACGACCCCAATATACTATATGATTGGTTAATGTAGATGGACAAGCTCGCCAAACATGATGTTCTTCATAAAAGCCCATATAGATATTGGCAAATGATGGGGAAAACTTGGCCCCCATAGCTACACCTGAATGTTGTCTGTACCAAGTCTCTTTATATTTAAAAAATTGTTTTCCAAGGCCAATCTCGTGAGTTCCAATACCATTTTGGTATGATTGTATAATGTAGCATCACGTTTGGATAAAAAATAGGTAAGGGCTTCCATACCTTTGTCTGGTGGAATACTAGTATAGAGTGCATTGACATCTAACGTAACAAAAGTAAAATCTTCCAACCAATCAAAATATTCCAATTTATTGAGTAGATCTTTTGTATCCTCAATAAAGGCTGGTAAGTTACGTACAATAGGTTTTAAAAAATTATCGACGTACTCTGAGTTGCGCTCTGTGAGCCCCCTATTCCAGAAATAATTGGTCTACCTGGAGGAGCTGTTACATTTTTATGAATTTTTGGTAATATGTATATATACGCAGCTCTGGGTGTAGGATTATACATATACTTAAATTCAACATCAGTTAAAAGACCTAAATTAAGCCAATATCTTAACGTTTCTTCAATGAGTTTATTAACTGCTTGGCTAGGATTGTCGGCAATAACAGTGTAGCAATCCTTATCAGCAAGTTGTCTCTCAATCTCACGGTTGTAATAATCATTGTCTAGCAAGACAATGTTGCCCCTTTATCCGCCTCTTTAATAGTAAGATTAGAATATTTGGTCATTTCAATGAGGGCAGTCCTTTCATCCTTTGTTAAATTATCCTGAATTTTCCTCGGGACACGTGACAATCTATCTTCCATTTTATATAAGTCTGTGGTGACTGCTTTATAAAAGCAGTCAATCATATTTTCTGGTGTTAACATAGGTACAAATGTGGATTTATTCTTTAACCCACTTTCAATGTTGTAGTCTGTAGCTATGTCAAGATCTAATAAAATTTCCTCCAAACTAGGTTCCCCCTCGAAACTGTCATCAAGCGACAACAACAACTGTATGTTATGAATATCCTGAATCGTATGGCCACTCTTGTCTACCGTATAGATAGGTACTGGACACAATTTCTTTTGAGTACTGAAAAATTTCTTTATTTTGAGCCTTCGCACGAATTTGAAAAGATCTATATGAATCTGTGTGAAATTAGGTCTTGAGACCGGACAAAAACCTAGACCCTTCTTAAGTACATTTATCTGTGCATCAGATAACATTTGTTGTGACAAATTAATAATAGAAACGTCATCTTGTTTGTCAGTCATCATCATATTATCATGAGATTGTACAGTATGGAATATTGGAATTTCACCCGCCCCTAGTTCTTCTGTATGCGTGATACTGATCTCGTCACTCTTTTGTTTTCCTCTGGATCTGTTTTTGATCCCCCCTCCTTGTTCTTTTCTTCCCGTATATGTTCTTCTGGAATTGAAATCCAATCTGGTCCCCTTCCTGTACCTTTCCAGTTCTGATAAAAAGAGGAAGGGGTACCATTCGTATCATTTTGTCTTAGTGATGACGATGATGCTAGTTCACTTCTAGTCTCACTACTCTCACTAATGTTACTAGATAAGTCAGATTCACTAACTGACGTAGGAGTATTTACTCGCTTATCATTCAAATCTCTAATACCAGCTCTTGGTTTTACTTCATCAAACTTTTTTGCGAATGTGAAAATTCGACCGTTCTTATAATCATTCTCATCTCTTTTCAATTTTCGAATCTTTTTGTCTCTAATATATGCCTGGTGAGAGTTCAGTACTTCTTTTAATATAGCAAAATTCTTCTCTGCAACATCAGGAAGATTCAGTAATTTAATGTCTGACTCTATCTGCTCTATTTCACTAAGTAATTTAGATCTTTTTCTTTCAGCGTGACGGATAAGTAGATCCATCATGCCAAAAGAAGAAGATGAAATCAAATTCTCCCACTCCTGAAGAAGATCAGGATCAAGATCCTCAAATGTGGGAAAAATAATCACTCTCAATCCTCTAGGGATTTGTTTGATCTCAATATATTTTTTTAAAGTGGTGAGATCCCACCTAATTCTAATTTACGAAGTCTCTCTAGTTTTATAAAAAGTTGTTTGAGTCCTTGAGGTCTCGTCTCTGTTGTATTAACTCTTGTAGACTGCAAACTTTGACCTGAAAAAATGTCATTAAACAATTTGTCCCTATCATCATCAAAACCCGCCATAATATACTTATTAGTAGTTTGTACAGTCAATCTGTTGTAAATATCAATCAGATCACGCTATAGAGATAAACTTGAGTGCTGGTATATACTTCAATTCATAAATAAACAACTGGTAGTAGCAATCCCTGAGGGGAAAAACCGCACATCAAGAAAAGAACAATATAATAGGTAACTAATGTAAGCGTGAATTTTGTTCAATACTACAAAAAGTCATGGGGTGCTCAAATAACTGAAAGCACCTACTACCAAACGGTGCTATCGGCAAGTTACAAAGAACATGCACATTAACATTTACAAAAGCACTGTCATAGCACACCCTTATTAGTAACAAATAATTTCACAAAAGTATTTATCAAATAAATAAATATCATGGCACAAATTATTGAAATCCTTAAGTCCACAGGCGAGTGAATCCTATTCAGATCATGTGTAAGTTTTGAAATACCATCCACAGATCACATCCATTGAAAAAAAGTTCTCATTTATTCATATGCAACAAATTCCCAGCAGTTATTGAAGCCAACACGTGTTTCGTCTGTACATATCAGTATTCAGACTTTTTCAAGGCTGGAAAATAAACATCATATACAATCTATAAGTTGTTTTATCCTGCAGCTGATGTCAACATACATGATTTCAATTAAAGCATCTAATCATACTACTATTAGCTGCCACAATTTAATAAAAATGTAATACAGAGACCTCATCAATTAAAATCTAATACAAGCAATCTCATATTATCCAAACACCATATTAAATAATTTATGTCTGCAATTGTAAACAACTGCGAACCATATATTAAAAAGAGAAAGACAGAGAAGAAAGGAAAAAAGGAAAGAAAGAAAGAAGCAAGTGGATAACCACACCAATGAGTGTTACACACAGTGACAACGGGACAAATCCCTAACTGCCAACACATATCGTGCCTAACGTACAACATGTGAATAAATTAGTGACTAAAAGTGATAATACACTACTAGTATCAAACCCTAATAAAAATATAATCAACACCCACCAGAATAGCTGAAACATAAGTCAAAGTTTCACTGCGCAATGGGTCCTCCTTATTAGTAGTGTCCAAGTATACACTGCTAATAACAAACAAATATATGAAAATAATGAATAAAAGTATGATAAAAACACGCAAAGTGTTCATATTGTAACTAGATAAGACACACGTATTGAATTTTTCAACCCTAACCACAACATAGACCCCCCTTTTAATATTTATAGTGGGGTTGGTCATTCCTGATATTGGTATAGTGTCCGTCATTGCTAATTAAAAGCCTAATATCCTATTAACTGGTACATCGCATATATAAATAAGCGCCTGGGTAGCAATGATCATTAATTAACTTCTTAGCATTATCAATGACCACATACTATCAAATACCCACCTGATAATATAATTAGTGGGAAATCTGGTCTGTCCACCGCTCCACCCGTTCGGTACTCCCAATGGTGCTATTTCTTGTTGTCAACGATATTCTCCGAATCTAGAGTTCCGCAAAAATCAACAAGCACTATATATCAGCCCCTGTTTCTAAAATAACTAGATTAAAGTAAACAGATAACCATATTACCAGCTGACTCACCACATCTTGGGCAAGTGGTGCCCCTCGTAGTCTTATCAGTGACGACACACTGTCAATAGGATACAAAATACCACTATTTTCAAGTCGGGCCAAACCTTGATAAGTCGATCCCCTAAAATAAAATAATTAGGTTGTTTATATCCTTAACTAATATTCGATTGAGGCGAATCCCTATATTTGAACTCTTCACTCACCTCTCACGCCTGCATAGTAGAAGAAAACCCCGGTCCGCGTACTTGTTACTATCTCACCGAAGACGCCAGCATTCTCCTCTCCGCATATTTGTAACTGCACGGTGGAACACATGACCCACCCGGAAGCTAACGTAACGTGCGTGGCATATACACACCCGACGGCACACACTAGAAAATATGCCGCCATCTTTAAATGGTTGTACTGCCCAAGCTACACCAATACCAACTATAAATAATTTCAAAATTAATATGAACAATAGTACAACTTGGCGCTCGAATCTATGAAAAAATTATAATTATTCATAGCTGCATCGCAATTCTGATAATTGCCATTGGTTATAGAAATGTTCAAAGACGGGCTCTAAACACGTATCCCAAAGAAAATAAACGCAGCAAATATTACCTAGGTCAGTCTCAGTGCCAAACATCATAGAATGATGAAGGGTCATCCCAGAATATATAGCCACAGTAAATCAGTATCGGCAAAAAACAATGGAAGTCTTAGAATGATGAAGGGTCATCCCAGAATATATAGCCACAGTAAATCAGTATCGGCGATAAACAATGGAAGTCTATCACCGTCTTGAACTAGTTCTACTGCCAAGGTTGCACCATGGGCACCCTCGATGGTATCAAAGCAATATAAGTAAAGTAAAGCATCATAAATACAAATGAGCTCAAACGTGCAAAAGGTAAATAACTATATCAGAGTCAGTATTATAAATAGGATATAGAAGCATTTTGTCATGTGCTCCAGAGAAAATCCCCAGAAAAAGTAAGCTCCACAAGTATCAAAGTTGTAAGTATCCGGGAAAAACACCACGGGGAAATGTAGGGTCACCAAGGAATATAAGCCCACAGCATTAGGTTAAGTATGAAACATATAGCAGTTAATTTCCTTTTCTAAACTAATTGAGTCTGTCCTTAATAGATTATAGGTCATGATATATCCCAACGAGGCGTAAACCTTTAAAGCGAAAACAATTGCATAAAAACATTCAAAACATTCTTTTTTGCATTCATATATAGTCAGAAACCTCTACAGTATCATCCGCATAAGAAATCAGAACACTTACTGTACAACACTAAAGTCAATGTGCACAATGAACCAATAAAATCAAGACATCATTGGTTTCTTTACATTCGATCATTATGCAATACTCCAGGGATATTTCAATCTCTTAGAAATACATGCATCTCCCTGTCAGCATTTAACCCCAGATCCACCGATCTCAGTTTGATTAACCATTTGGCTTCCAGTTTTCTCAGTCTGGAAACCTTGTCACCTCCACGGGGATCATCTTCAACTACAGCAATACCATGAAATTTGAGTTTTAAAATTTCTGCTGATTGATGTATTGTATTGTAGTGCACTGCCAAGGGGTAATTCAAGTTGTTATTACGAATAGCTCTGATGTGTTCTTGTATTCGTTCTTTCAGTGGTCTGATAGTACTCCCCACATATATTAAATTACATTGGCAAATTATACAGTATACTACATATTTAGTATTGCAATTTATAAAGTGCATAATGTTATATGTCTGTCCTGTATTGTAACAAAACTTAGTGATCTTATTATCTGCAAATTGACACACATTACACATTGTGCACTTGTAGAAACCATTAGGTTTACTCGGTAACCACATGTGTTTTGACCCCAGTCTGTTAGAATTAGTGTTCGAAGAGCTCAAAATGTACTTCAATGTCCTGCCTCTTACATATGTTACCTGCGGTTTCTGTTTGATAAATGGATCCAAATCATGGTCCAATTGTAACAAATGCCAATGTTTGTGTAGTGTTCTAAAAATGTCTTTACTCTTGGAGTGAAATTGTGTTATGAATGCAACGTGTTTTCTCTCTGCTCTTCTCTTCTTATTGTTTTTAGATTTAAGGAGTCCCGTGCGCTTAATTCTATTGATCCTCGTGTGTGCTTGATCTAAAGTTTTCTGATCATAACCTCTGGTTCTAAAACGTTTCTCCAGCTTAACAATTTCCTGTTGGAAAATCAGGTCATCACTACAATTTCTGCGAAGACGCGTCATTTCCCCAAACGGTATAGCTCTAATTTGGGATGTGGGGTGTGCACTACCAGCATGTAATATGGAGTTGCAAGCTGTTTCTTTACGAAACAGTTTGGATTGCAGTGTCCCATTATCCACAAACAGTGTCACATCTAAGAAATCAATTTGATCTTTACTGTTATTATGTGTGAAATTCAAGTTGTATTCATTGTTGTTTAAATGAGCAATAAAATCTGCTAAGCTTACACTGTCTCCACCCCAAATCATCAGGATGTCGTCAATAAAACGACCCCAATATACTATATGATTGGTTAATGTAGATGGACAAGCTCGCCAAACATGATGTTCTTCATAAAAGCCCATATAGATATTGGCAAATGATGGGGAAAACTTGGCCCCCATAGCTACACCTGAATGTTGTCTGTACCAAGTCTCTTTATATTTAAAAAAATTGTTTTCCAAGGCCAATCTCGTGAGTTCCAATGCCATTTTGGTATGATCGTATAATGTAGCATCACGTTTGGATAAAAAATAGGTAAGGGCTTCCATACCTTTGTCTGGTGGAATACTAGTATAGAGTGCATTGACATCTAACGTAACAAAAGTAAAATCTTCCAACCAATCAAAATATTCCAATTTATTGAGTAGATCTTTTGTATCCTCAATAAAGGCTGGTAAGTTACGTACAATAGGTTTTAAAAAATATCGACGTACTCTGAGATGCGCTCTGTGAGCCCCCTATTCCAGAAATAATTGGTCTACCTGGAGGAGCTGTTAAATTTTTATGAATTTTTGGTAATATGTATATATACGCAGCTCTGGGTGTAGGATTATACATATACTTAAATTCAACATCAGTTAAAAGACCTAAATTAAGCCAATATCTTAACGTTTCTTCAATGAGTTTATTAACTGCTTGGGTAGGATTGTCGGCAATAACAGTGTAGCAATCCTTATCAGCAAGTTGTCTCTCAATCTCACAGTTGTAATAATCATTGTCTAGCAAGACAATGTTGCCCCCTTTATCCGCCTCTTTAATAGTAAGATTAGAATATTTGGTCATTTCAATGAGGGCAGTCCTTTCATCCTTTGTTAAATTATCCTGAATTTTCCTCGGGACACGTGACAATCTATCTTCCATTTTATATAAGTCTGTGGTGACTGCTTTATAAAAGCAGTCAATCATATTTTCTGGTGTTAACATAGGTACAAATGTGGATTTATTCTTTAACCCACTTTCAATGTTGTAGTCTGTAGCTATGTCAAGATCTAATAAAATTTCCTCCAAACTAGGTTCCCCTCGAAACTGTCATCAAGCGACAACAACAACTGTATGTTATGAATATCCTGAATCGTATGGCCACTCTTGTCTACCGTATAGATAGGTACTGGACACAATTTCTTTTGAGTACTGAAAAATTTCTTTATTTTGAGCCTTCGCACGAATTTGAAAAGATCTATATGAATCTGTGTGAAATTAGGTCTGATGCTACATTATACGATCATACCAAAATGGTATTGGAACTCACGAGATTGGCCTTGGAAAACAATTTTTTTAAATATAAAGAGACTTGGTACAGACAACATTCAGGTGTAGCTATGGGGGCCAAGTTTTCCCCATCATTTGCCAATATCTATATGGGCTTTTATGAAGAACATCATGTTTGGCGAGCTTGTCCATCTACATTAACCAATCATATAGTATATTGGGGTCGTTTTATTGACGACATCCTGATGATTTGGGGTGGAGACAGTGTAATCTTAGCAGATTTTATTGCTCATTTAAACAACAATGAATACAACTTGAATTTCACACATAATAACAGTAAAGATCAAATTGATTTCTTAGATGTGACACTGTTTGTGGATAATGGGACACTGCAATCCAAACTGTTTCGTAAAGAAACAGCTTGCAACTCCATATTACATGCTGGTAGTGCACACCCCACATCCCAAATTAGAGCTATACCGTTTGGGGAAATGACGCGTCTTCGCAGAAATTGTAGTGATGACCTGATTTTCCAACAGGAAATTGTTAAGCTGAAGAAACGTTTTAGAACCAGAGGT
Organism: Calotriton arnoldi; assembly: GCA_963921515.1. NCBI lineage: Eukaryota > Metazoa > Chordata > Amphibia > Caudata > Salamandridae > Calotriton > Calotriton arnoldi. The sequence goes on along the minus strand of CAWUFW010009724.1, from coordinate 558,315 downwards.
TATGATCAGAAAACTTTAGATCAAGCACACACGAGGATCAATAGAATTAAGCGCACGGGACTCCTTAAATCTAAAAACAATAAGAAGAGAAGAGCAGAGCAGAGAGAAAACACGTTGCATTCATAACACAATTTCACTCCAAGAGTAAAGACATTTTTAGAACACTACACAAACATTGGCATTTGTTACAATTGGACCATGATTTGGATCCATTTATCAAACAGAAACCGCAGGTAACATATGTAAGAGGCAGGACATTGAAGTACATTTTGAGCTCTTCGAACACTAATTCTAACAGACTGGGGTCAAAACACATGTGGTTACCGAGTAAACCTAATGGTTTCTACAAGTGCACAATGTGTAATGTGTGTCAATTTGCAGATAATAAGATCACTAAGTTTTGTTACAATACAGGACAGACATATAACATTATGCACTTTATAAATTGCAATACTAAATATGTAGTATACTGTATAATTTGCCAATGTAATTTAATATATGTGGGGAGTACTATCAGACCACTGAAAGAACGAATACAAGAACACATCAGAGCTATTCGTAATAACAACTTGAATTACCCCTTGGCAGTGCACTACAATACAATACATCAATCAGCAGAAATTTTAAAACTCAAATTTCATGGTATTGCTGTAGTTGAAGATGATCCCGTGGAGGTGACAAGGTTTCCAGACTGAGAAAACTGGAAGCCAAATGGTTAATCAAACTGAGATCGGTGGATCTGGGGTTAAATGCTGACAGGGAGATGCATGTATTTCTAAGAGATTGAAATATCCCTGGAGTATTGCATAATGATCGAATGTAAAGAAACCAATGATGTCTTGATTTTATTGGTTCATTGTGCACATTGACTTTAGTGTTGTACAGTAAGTGTTCTGATTTCTTATGCGGATGATACTGTAGAGGTTTCTGACTATATATGAATGCAAAAAAGAATGTTTTGAATGTTTTTATGCAATTGTTTTTGCTTTAAAGGTTTAAGCCTCGTTGGGATATATCATGACCTATAATCTATTAAGGACAGACTCAATTAGTTTAGAAAAGGAAATTAACTGCTATATGTTTCATACTTAACCTAATGCTGTGGGCTTATATTCCTTGGTGACCCTACATTTCCCCGTGGTGTTTTTCCCGGATACTTACAACTTTGATACTTGTGGAGCTTACTTTTTCTGGGGATTTTCTCTGGAGCACATGACAAAATGCTTCTATATCCTATTTATAATACTGACTCTGATATAGTTATTTACCTTTTGCACGTTGGAGCTCATTTGTATTTATGATGCTTTACTTTACTTATATTGCTTTGATACCATCGAGGGTGCCCATTGGTGCAACCTTGACAGTAGAACTAGTTCAAGACGGTGATAGACTTCCATTGTTTATCGCCGATACTGATTTACTGTGGCTATATATTCTGGGATGACCCTTCATCATTCTAAGACTTCCATTGTTTTTTGCCGATACTGATTTACTGTGGCTATATATTCTGGGATGACCCTTCATCATTCTATGATGTTTGGCACTGAGACTGACCTAGGTAATATTTGCTGCGTTTATTTTCTTTGGGATACATGTTTAGAGCCCGTCTTTGAACATTTCTATAACCAATGGCAATTATCAGAATTGCGTTGCAGCTATGAATAATTATAATTTTTTCATAGATTCGAGTGCCAAGTTGTACTATTGTTCATTTTAATTTTGAAATTATTTATAGTTGGTATTGGTGTAGCTTGGGCAGTACAACCATTTAAAGATGGCGGCATATTTTCTAGTGTGTGCCGTCGGGTGTGTATATGCCACGCACGTTACGTTAGCTTCCGGGTGGGTCATGTGTTCCACCGTGCAGTTACAAATATGCGGAGAGGAGAATGCTGGCGTCTTCGGTGAGATAGTAACAAGTACGCGGACCGGGGTTTTCTTCTACTATGCAGGCGTAAGAGGTGAGTGAAGAGTTCAAATATAGGGATTCGCCTCAATCGAATATTAGTTAAGGATATAAACAACCTAATTATTTTATTTTAGGGGATCGACTTATCAAGGTTTGGCCCGACTTGAAAATAGTGGTATTTTGTATCCTATTGACAGTGTGTCGTCACTGATAAGACTACGAGGGGCACCACTTGCCCAAGATGTGGTGAGTCAGCTGGTAATATGGTTATCTGTTTACTTTAATCTAGTTATTTTAGAAACAGGGGCTGATATATAGTGCTTGTTGATTTTTGCGGAACTCTAGATTCGGAGAATATCGTTGACAACAAGAAATAGCACCATTGGGAGTACCGAACGGGTGGAGCGGTGGACAGACCAGATTTCCCACTAATTATATTATCAGGTGGGTGTTTGATAGTATGTGGTCATTGATAATGCTAAGAAGTTAATTAATGATCATTGCTACCCAGGCGCTTATTTATATATGCGATGTACCAGTTAATAGGATATTAGGCTTTGATTAGCAATGACGGACACTATACCAATATCAGGAATGACCAACCCCACTATAAATATTAAAAGGGGGGGTCTATGTTGTGGTTAGGGTTGAAAAATTCAATACGTGTGTCTTATCTAGTTTACAATATGAACACTTTGCGTGTTTTTATCATACTTTTATTCATTATTTTCATATATTTGTTTGTTATTAGCAGTGTATACTTGGACACTACTAATAAGGAGGACCCATTGCGCAGTGAAACTTTGACTTATGTTTCAGCTATTCTGGTGGGTGTTGATTATATTTTTATTAGGGTTTGATACTAGTAGTGTATTATCACTTTTAGTCACTAATTTATTCACATGTTGTACGTTAGGCACGATATGTGTTGGCAGTTAGGGATTTGTCCCGTTGTCACTGTGTGTAACACTCATTGGTGTGGTTATCCACTTGCTTCTTTCTTTCTTTCCTTTTTTCCTTTCTTCTCTGTCTTTCTCTTTTAATATATGGTTCGCAGTTGTTTACAATTGCAGACATAAATTATTTAATATGGTGTTTGGATAATATGAGATTGCTTGTATTAGATTTTAATTGATGAGGTCTCTGTATTACATTTTTATTAAATTGTGGCAGCTAATAGTAGTATGATTAGATGCTTTAATTGAAATCATGTATGTTGACATCAGCTGCAGGATAAAACAACTTATAGATTGTATATGATGTTTATTTTCCAGCCTTGAAAAAGTCTGAATACTGATATGTACAGACGAAACACGTGTTGGCTTCAATAACTGCTGGGAATTTGTTGCATATGAATAAATGAGAACTTTTTTCAATGGATGTGATCTGTGGATGGTATTTCAAAACTTACACATGATCTGAATAGGATTCACTCGCCTGTGGACTTAAGGATTTCAATAATTTGTGCCATGATATTTATTTATTTGATAAATACTTTTGTGAAATTATTTGTTACTAATAAGGGTGTGCTATGACAGTGCTTTTGTAAATGTTAATGTGCATGTTCTTTGTAACTTGCCGATAGCACCTTTTGGTAGTAGGTGCTTTCAGTTATTTGAGCACCCCATGACTTTTTGTAGTATTGAACAAAATTCACGCTTACATTAGTTACCTATTATATTGTTCTTTTCTTGATGTGCGGTTTTTCCCCTCAGGGATTGCTACTACCAGTTGTTTATTTATGAATTGAAGTATATACCAGCACTCAAGTTTATCTCTATAGCGTGATCTGATTGATATTTACAACAGATTGACTGTACAAACTACTAATAGGTATATTATGGCGGGTTTTGATGATGATAGGGACAAATTGTTTAATGACATTTTTTCAGGTCAAAGTTTGCAGTCTACAAGAGTTAATACAACAGAGACGAGACCTCAAGGACACAAACAACTTTTTATAAAACTAGAGAGACTTCGTAAATTAGAATTATCCAGATGGTGGGATCTCACCACTTTAAAAAAATATATTGAGATCAAACAAATCCCTAGAGGATTGAGAGTGATTATTTTTCCCACATTTGAGGATCTTGATCCTGATCTTCTTCAGGAGTGGGAGAATTTGATTTCATCTTCTTCTTTTGGCATGATGGATCTACTTATCCGTCACGCTGAAAGAAAAAGATCTAAATTACTTAGTGAAATAGAGCAGATAGAGTCAGACATTAAATTACTGAATCTTCCTGATGTTGCAGAGAAGAATTTTGCTATATTAAAAGAAGTACTGAACTCTCACCAGGCATATATTAGAGACAAAAAGATTCGAAAATTGAAAAGAGATGAGAATGATTATAAGAACGGTCGAATTTTCCCATTCGCAAAAAAGTTTGATGAAGTAAAGCCAAGAGCTGGTATTAGAGATTTGAATGATAAGCGAGTAAATACTCCTACGTCAGTTAGTGAATCTGACTTATCTAGTAACATTAGTGAGAGTAGTGAGACTAGAAGTGAACTAGCATCATCGTCATCACTAAGACAAAATGATACGAATGGTACCCCTTCCTCTTTTTTATCAGAACTGGAAAGGTACAGGAAGGGGACCAGATTGGATTTCAATTCCAGAAGAACATATACGGGAAGAAAAGAACAAGGAGGGGGGGGGTCAAAAACAGATCCAGAGGAAAACAAAAGAGTGACGAGATCAGTATCACGCATACAGAAGAACTAGGGGCGGGTGAAATTCCAATATTCCATACTGTACAATCTCATGATAATATGATGATGACTGACAAACAAGATGACGTTTCTATTATTAATTTGTCACAACAAATGTTATCTGATGCACAGATAAATGTACTTAAGAAGGTCAGTTTTGTCCGGTCTCAAGACCTAATTTCACACAGATTCATATAGATCTTTTCAAATTCGTGCGAAGGCTCAAAATAAAGAAATTTTTCAGTACTCAAAAGAAATTGTGTCCAGTACCTATCTATACGGTAGACAAGAGTGGCCATACGATTCAGGATATTCGTAACATACAGTTGTTGTTGTTGCTTGATGACAGTTTCGAGGGGGAACCTAGTTTGGAGGAAATTTTATTAGATCTTGACATAGCTACAGGCTACAACATTGAAAGTGGGTTAAAGAAGAAATCCACATTTGTACCTATGTTAACACCAGAAAATATGATTGACTGCTTTTATAAAGCAGTCACCACAGACTTATATAAAATGGAAGATAGATTGTCACGTGTCCCGAGGAAAATTCAGGATAATTTAACAAAGGATGAAAGGACTGCCCTCATTGAAATGACCAAATATTCTAATCTTACTATTAAAGAGGCGGATAAAGGGGGCAACATTGTCTTGCTAGACAATGATTCTTACAACCGTGAGATTGAGAGACAACTTGCTGATAAGGATTGCTACACTGTTATTGCCGACAATCCTAACCAAGCAGTTAATAAACTCATTGAAGAAACGTTAAGATATTGGCTTAATTTAGGTCTTTTAACTGATGTTGAATTTAAGTATATGTATAATCCTACACCCAGAGCTGCGTATATATACATATTACCAAAAATTCATTAAAAAAAAAATTTAACAGCTCCTCCAGGTAGACCAATTATTTCTGGAATAGGGGGTCTCACAGAGCGCATCACAGAGTACGTCGATATTTTTTTAATACCTATTGTACGTAACTTACCAGCCTTTATTGAGGATACAAAAGATCTACTCAATAAATTGGAATATTTTGATTGGTTGGAAGATTTTACTTTTGTTACGTTAGATGTCAATGCACTCTATACTAGTATTCCACCAGACAAAGGTATGGAAGCCCTTACCTATTTTTTATCCAAACGTGATGCTACATTATACGATCATACCAAAATGGTATTGGAACTCACGAGATTGGCCTTGGAAAACAATTTTTTTAAATATAAAGAGACTTGGTACAGACAACATTCAGGTGTAGCTATGGGGGCCAAGTTTTCCCCATCATTTGCCAATATCTATATGGGCTTTTATGAAGAACATCATGTTTGGCGAGCTTGTCCATCTACATTAACCAATCATATAGTATATTGGGGTCGTTTATTGACGACATCCTGATGATTTGGGGTGGAGACAGTGTAAGCTTAGCAGATTTTATTGCTCATTTAAACAACAATGAATACAACTTGAATTTCACACATAATAACAGTAAAGATCAAATTGATTTCTTAGATGTGACACTGTTTGTGGATAATGGGACACTGCAATCCAAACTGTTTCGTAAAGAAACAGCTTGCAACTCCATATTACATGCTGGTAGTGCACACCCCACATCCCAAATTAGAGCTATACCGTTTGGGGAAATGACGCGTCTTCGCAGAAATTGTAGTGATGACCTGATTTTCCAACAGGAAATTGTTAAGCTGAAGAAACGTTTTAGAACCAGAGGTTATGATCAGAAAACTTTAGATCAAGCACACACGAGGATCAATAGAATTAAGCGCACGGAACTCCTTAAATCTAAAAACAATAAGAAGAGAAGAGCAGAGAGAAAACACGTTGCATTCATAACACAATTTCACTCCAAGAGTAAAGACATTTTTAGAACACTACACAAACATTGGCATTTGTTACAATTGGACCATGATTTGGATCCATTTATCAAACAGAAACCGCAGGTAACATATGTAAGAGGCAGGACATTGAAGTACATTTTGAGCTCTTCGAACACTAATTCTAACAGACTGGGGTCAAAACACATGTGGTTACCGAGTAAACCTAATGGTTTCTACAAGTGCACAATGTGTAATGTGTGTCAATTTGCAGATAATAAGATCACTAAGTTTTGTTACAATACAGGACAGACATATAACATTATGCACTTTATAAATTGCAATACTAAATATGTAGTATACTGTATAATTTGCCAATGTAATTTAATATATGTGGGGAGTACTATCAGACCACTGAAAGAACGAATACAAGAACACATCAGAGCTATTCGTAATAACAACTTGAATTACCCCTTGGCAGTGCACTACAATACAATACATCAATCAGCAGAAATTTTAAAACTCAAATTTCATGGTATTGCTGTAGTTGAAGATGATCCCCGTGGAGGTGACAAGGTTTCCAGACTGAGAAAACTGGAAGCCAAATGGTTAATCAAACTGAGATCGGTGGATCTGGGGTTAAATGCTGACAGGGAGATGCATGTATTTCTAAGAGATTGAAATATCCCTGGAGTATTGCATAATGATCGAATGTAAAGAAACCAATGATGTCTTGATTTTATTGGTTCATTGTGCACATTGACTTTAGTGTTGTACAGTAAGTGTTCTGATTTCTTATGCGGATGATACTGTAGAGGTATCTGACTATATATGAATGCAAAAAAGAATGTTTTGAATGTTTTTATGCAATTGTTTTTGCTTTAAAGGTTTAAGCCTCGTTGGGATATATCATGACTTATAATCTATTAAGGACAGACTCAATTAGTTTAGAAAAGGAAATTAACTGCTATATGTTTCATACTTAACCTAATGCTGTGGGCTTATATTCCTTGGTGACCCTACATTTCCCCGTGGTGTTTTTCCCGGATACTTACAACTTTGATACTTGTGGAGCTTACTTTTTCTGGGGATTTTCTCTGGAGCACATGACAAAATGCTTCTATATCATATTTATAATACTGACTCTGATATAGTTATTTACCTTTTGCACGTTTGAGCTCATTTGTATTTATGATGCTTTACTTTACTTATATTGCTTTGATACCATCGAGGGTGCCCATTGGTGCAACCTTGGCAGTAGAACTAGTTCAAGACGGTGATAGACTTCCATTGTTTATCGCCGATACTGATTTACTGTGGCTATATATTCTGGGATGACCCTTCATCATTCTAAGACTTCCATTGTTTTTTGCCGATACTGATTTACTGTGGCTATATATTCTGGGATGACCCTTCATCATTCTATGATGTTTGGCACTGAGACTGACCGAGGTAATATTTGCTGCGTTTATTTTCTTTGGGATACGTGTTTAGAGCCCGTCATTGAACATTTCTATAACCAATGGCAATTATCAGAATTGCGATGCAGCTATGAATAATTATAATTTTTTCATAGATTCGAGCGCCAAGTTGTACTATTGTTCATATTAATTTTGAAATTATTTATAGTTGGTATTGGTGTAGCTTGGGCAGTACAACCATTTAAAGATGGCGGCATATTTTCTAGTGTGTGCCGTCGGGTGTGTATATGCCACGCACGTTACGTTAGCTTCCGGGTGGGTCATGTGTTCCACCGTGCAGTTACAAATATGCGGAGAGGAGAATGCTGGCGTCTTCGGTGAGATAGTAACAAGTACGCGGACCGGGGTTTTCTTCTACTATGCAGGCGTGAGAGGTGAGTGAAGAGTTCAAATATAGGGATTCGCCTCAATCGAATATTAGTTAAGGATATAAACAACCTAATTATTTTATTTTAGGGGATCGACTTATCAAGGTTTGGCCCGACTTGAAAATAGTGGTATTTTGTATCCTATTGACAGTGTGTCGACACTGATAAGACTACGAGGGGCACCACTTGCCCAAGATGTGGTGAGTCAGCTGGTAATATGGTTATCTGTTTACTTTAATCTAGTTATTTTAGAAACAGGGGCTGATATATAGTGCTTGTTGATTTTTGCGGGACTCTAGATTCGGAGAATATCGTTGACAACAAGAAATAGCACCATTGGGAGTACCGAACGGGTGGAGCGGTGGACAGACCAGATTTCCCACTAATTATATTATCAGGTGGGTATTTGATAGTATGTGGTCATTGATAATGCTAAGAAGTTAATTAATGATCATTGCTACCCAGGCGCTTATTTATATATGCGATGTACCAGTTAATAGGATATTAGGCTTTGATTAGCAATGACGGACACTATACCAATATCAGGAATGACCAACCCCACTATAAATATTAAAAGGGGGGGTCTATGTTGTGGTTAGGGTTGAAAGATTCAATACGTGTGTCTTATCTAGTTTACAATATGAACACTTTGCGTGTTTTTATCATACTTTTATTCATTATTTTCATATATTTGTTTGTTATTAGCAGTGTATACTTGGACACTACTAATAAGGAGGACCCATTGCGCAGTGAAACTTTGACTTATGTTTCAGCTATTCTGGTGGGTGTTGATTATATTTTTATTAGGTTTGATACTAGTAGTGTATTATCACTTTTAGTCACTAATTTATTCACATGTTGTACGTTAGGCACGATATGTGTTGGCAGTTAGGGATTTGTCCCGTTATCACTGTGTGCAACACTCATTGGTGTGGTTATCCACTTGCTTCTTTCTTTCTTTCCTTTTTTCCTTTCTTCTCTGTCTTTCTCTTTTTAATATATGGTTCGCAGTTGTTTACAATTGCAGACATAAATTATTTAATATGGTGTTGGATAATATGAGATTGCTTGTATTAGATTTTAATTGATGAGGTCTCTGTATTACATTTTTATTAAATTGTGGCAGCTAATAGTAGTATGATTAGATGCTTTAATTGAAATCATGTATGTTGACATCAGCTGCAGGATAAAACAACTTATAGATTGTATATGATGTTTATTTTCCAGCCTTGAAAAAGTCTGAATACTGATATGTACAGACTAAACACGTGTTGGCTTCAATAACTGCTGGGAATTTGTTGCATATGAATAAATGAGAACTTTTTTTCAATGGATGTGATCTGTGGATGGTATTTCAAAACTTACACATGATCTGAATAGGATTCACTCGCCTGTGGACTTAAGGATTTCAATAATTTGTGCCATGATATTTATTTATTTGATAAATACTTTTGTGAAATTATTTGTTACTAATAAGGGTGTGCTATGACAGTGCTTTTGTAAATCAAAATGTTTGTGCCAGACCTTGATGGTCTAAACGTTGCGGCGGCAGCCGCGACCTTTGACGTAGATAACCATTCTACTATGTTACAGGACCTACAAGAGACCTGTGCCCGTCTTGCTACTGAACATTTGCCTTCGGCAACAGATTCCGGTGGCCGGCTGGCTTCGAAAAGTTGGTGATCTGGTCCAAGAGAAGTTGGAGAACAAAAAAGAATTTGGTCCCTCTTATCGTGCACCGGTTCCAGTGCTTGGCTTGAAGGGCACTCGTACAGTCATTTTACCACTGCTTCCTGGTTGCAAGGACAACTGATACATCTCCTTTGACAATGTTTCGTGCCCCACAATTTCGAGAAATCCTGGGGTTAGCGCATCTTTCAGCTCACCTTATGACACTGTCATCGAGATGGACCCTGTTGTTGACCATTTATCTGTCCCTCCTGCTCCCTCCTGCAATGAGGACATTGAGTATTCTTATCCTACAAGTGAGTCTTTGCATGGCTTGCCTGAAGGCTCGTTACACCATGACAAATTTTCTTTTGACTCGTCTTCCACCACTTCAAGTGGCCCTACCAAGTTATCTATTTTTGTTTCCTGGTTTAAACAGACTTATTTGGTCCCTCCCTGGACATACATCTGGTTAATTCTGATCACAATTTTTCTCTTTATGTCAATTGGGTTTGTGACTGTTTTTCCTACTCATCAATGGTCACTACTTACCTGAACGTTCTGCTGTGAACTTGGTTGATGGTACTCTGGCCCCTCACTCATCTTCCTACATCATGAAGCGTGACCAAACACTTGTTAACATTTCAGCATTTCCAGTTGCGGATGGCATCATCTGGGATAAAGTGGATTATCAGGTCCATGGTCCGACGGAAATTATTAACGTTCCATACGTATTTCGCGTCTCCATGCGTGATGTGGTAACGAAGGACATACGCTCCGACGAGTGAGATGTGCATGCAATACAATCATTGTTTTCTGATTTGAAATATTATGCTGCTTTTAATGCTGAAGATTTATATTTAAATTCTGCCAATTATGCTGATTTATTCTGTTATCAACATTATGGACATCATTTCCTACATAAGACTAATACATTACGTCCTGTTGTCAATTACACACAGTGGGAACATTGTCCTGCACCATTAAAAGGTAGTTCAAAAACTCTTAGAGACAAATTTACATATTTTACAGACTTTGATAGGTCAACACCCGAGTCGTATCATTTTAAATTAAATGTTCCATCAACTCCCAAAGTAATGTTGACCCATACAAAATTGATTTATTCAAATTCTTTCAGACATGATCTGTCTGTCAAGGGTGATGATCACTGGAGGGCTACCGTTGATTTGAAATCGATCTGGGGTTCTAGGTCCTGGCAGGTGCGAGGCACTGAAGCCTTACATCGTGCCTGCCTCATCCCAGCAAAATTTTTGTTTTTAAATGAAACAGTTTACCAGACCACTTGCTTTGGTTTGGAAACTGCAAAAAAGTTAAACGCCCCTGCCATTCCTTCTATAGCTGAGTATAATAATTGGCGCATATACACGAATTATACCACTGAAGCCTTACAATCTTTATTTCAAAATAACACTTTTGATGTGTCTGAATTGGGTTGGTGAGTTTGGCAGACGTGTTCGAATGCCTGCCAACTTCGTTTTCATAACACCAATTCGGGTTATAGGCAAGACAGACCCGACCCAAGATTTCCAGATACACATTCGGTAACAACCTATTCGGTTGGAAAATTATGTCAACAGTGGTTGCAGCACTCTACACTCTCGTCCATTAAACAACATTTATCGTTGTTGTCCAACAACATTAACTTGGCCGACTTTGTCCTGGGACCCAGGGTTCCTAGAACAAAGAGATTCTATTATGCAGCTTACAATGAAATATGGAAACTTTCACAGATAGAAGCGGCATCACGTCTGCGGGAAATTGACCAAGCAAACTTAGAAAAGGTTCTGGCTGTAGTCGATAATAGTATTAACACACTATCTTCCCGCATTTACACATTAGATAATATTGTTTCTTCTGTTATTGATATTGTGCAAGAAGATGTGTCTCTGTTATATCATGGTCAAAATCAACTGCGTTCTGTCATGCAATTCGCATGGACTTTGCAAACTCTAAAAATGGGTAAAGTACCATGGATTATTTAAATGCGACTGCTTTGTTTTTACCATTTAATTTAACTGACAAACAGTTCATGTCCATGAAAGATGCAACTTACACTCTTCTACACATAGAAAAAATAGACCCTTTGCCTTTTTCTGTAGCGGAAACTGACACTGCTGTTTGGTTAATTCATGAGGTCATATCTTTGCCTTTCTCGCTGTTCCAATTCAGCTCCTGTATGAAACATTACCCGTTAGGCCACTTTGAACCCCTGGGTAGTGCTTTTCTGCATGAACTGTGGTCTCTGCCTTTTACCTACCGATGTTTGCGGGATGAAACTGATGTATACCTTACAGGGGAGGACTGTGATTCTACAGTGGGTCATTCCCTTGTTTGCAAAAATATCAAGTTGCACGGAGCATGTAATATGTCCGCTCCGAACCTTGCATGTGTTTTAAAAGGTAATCCGGTTCCCGCAATAATTCCCACGTTCACTCTGCTTACGAACGGTAGTTATCTTATTCTAAATAACCAAGAATGCTGCGGCTTGCTGGCTGGCATACCATATATAGTAATGGTTTCACAGCGCGTAATTTGTTGTAAAAATTAGCTTTTTCCTCCCCCGTGTGGGCAGCTCGATTGCTCAATTTGGCCTTCCATACCAACTTTGAAAGCAGATTTCAACAAGTTGAGCAGATTAAAGGCGCTTTTAACCCAACAAGAAGTTGCCCTCACTTCCGCACGAGAAACCTTCAACCTGCAGGTGGCTAGCACTGCTAGTGAAATTCAAACACTTTTAACAACTAATCTCCCACTGCATTTTGGGGAGCTAATACACCGCATATTTAATGCGTCTGACACAAGTGGCCTTGCTCATTTTTTTAAAGCTGTCGGCTCTGACCTTGTGACTTCTTTTCAGACAATATTTGGTGTTATACCTGCATTCATTCATTCTATCTTTTCCAGCATCTTTGATGGCTTCCCTTTAATGCTGGCGTTCGCTGCTGGAATCCTGCTTCTACTGTGTCTGCTGCGCAATGGCTGCTACTCTTTTGGTACTGCACAGACAAGATCGGCTGCGATTGCTCCGTGACCGTATGCATGAATGCTTCGGTACACTACCACTGGCAGCTCTGTGTGTCTTATGGGTTGTCCTTCCGCTTTCCATACTTCACTTGCGTGCAACCTGTCTTTTCATGTCTACAATGTCCGTTTACATGGGCCTTGGATTTGTGCCTCTCCAATTCGTCATGTCCGGACCCGGATTTCGACCGGCTGGTGGGTCCCTTAGTGGCCCATGAGCGGGACTGTTCTGGGATTGGCTTTATGGCGCTTGCGGCTACACTTGGAATCTTGGCTCAATGGGATGTCTGTGAGGCTGCTCAGAATCTCCTACTTCAAAGTTACATCGAATATCATGCATGTGGTCCAGAAATGCTAATGGAGGCACCCGCATATGAGGAGCACACGTGTTCGTTTGATTTGATGAACTGGATGGCGTCCCTTTTTTCTACCAACAGCAATGATTTCCTTCTGGAGGGTATTGCATTTTATTGCTCCTACACTCTGATGGATTAAATTCACCAGTCCTTGGATTTCTGAGTCCCTTTAAATGACCTTATTGTTTTTCCTAATATTTTTTTTTTCTCTCTCTCTCAATCACACTTTAGAACTCTGCTCACACTTTTTGAACTCTGTTTTCGTACGATGTCTACATGCGAAGATCTTACCAGGGGGAGGGTGTAGTATGGATTGTGGGTTCATTGTTGACAACTGCTAAGTTAGCATGAGCTTTGCTGCCATGAAGCTGCTTTTGCGCATGACACTGCATGCATAGATTTCGCAAGACTCTGTTTGTGCTCTCTCACATGAGAACTGTCTGCTTTTCGCGTTCTCTGCTGTGCTCTGGGGTTTAGTCTGCACACGATGTACAAGGTCGATCAACAATGCCCCTTGTTATTCTGTTCTGGTCAGTCCCTCGCACCTAGACATAACATGACACACAGCTGCACTACTGAAAATCGTATGCTTTAATATTGCTAACAAAACATGTGGTGCGGGCACTTGGAGAAATTCCTTTCCGGAGAGAAGAGCTGTGCTTGTCCTGAGATGTAAACCTTTCATCTAGGCCTTGAAGTATGGGGTCTGCTGACAAAGCCCAGAGGTCTTCTTTTTATAATAAACTATTTCTTACCACGGGGAGGGTGGTTAGGTATTGTAGCCCTTTTCCACTGTCTTTATAAAAATGATATCCCCGTTTATATTCTATGGAATTGTGACAATGCTGACTATATTGTGTTTATGCATTTTGCTGCTAGTAATGGCACGTGTACTGTACCATAGAGCGCGTTAGTTGAAATAAACATTTTAAACTATACTGTGACTCTGATTACTCGCATTGTGGACAAGTATGAGCGAAAGAGTTGTCTGGCTCCCGTGATTCCTGAGAGAGTCGGGAGTGTTGTGTTCTGGGTTGTCTAATCATTGGTAGCTTCGCTGTTAGTCGGAGAACGAATGAGACACTATAGCTAGTCGGTTTGGGATTTTGGGTACTAATGTGGTAGGTTGGTACACCCCTATTCACTGAGGTCCCGTTTTCCTGTGCATAGTTCTGTATATGTGTAGAATCCCTGCAACACCACCACACAGAACAAGGAGTATATGGTGAGGGTTGAAGAGTAGGGGGATAGGCTAGGGTGACCAACCGTCCGTAAATTTCACGGACCGTCTGTGATTTGGACCTCACGTCCGTTGTCCGCGAGGATCCCTTTTACGTATGCCTTTTGTCTGTAATTTTGGGCCTTGCAGGGAGCAGAGCTGTTCCCCTGCGAGAGGCCTCAGCTCCCTGATGGGGCCGCCTCGCACTCATCCTCGGAGCACAAGAGCAGCCCCACCCCGCCCATTGTCATTCTGTATGCCGGCTGATTGTCACATACAGATTGACAATGGGCCAGTTTGAGCTGTTACAGTATGTGGTGGCCTCCTCCTGCCATGGTCTAGGGCAGGGGATTCTATTAGGGTTAGATGGAAGAATGTACACGAAAGAAGTTAAAAAGAAGAGGTTATAGTTCTTAAACAGTCTCATCATTTCAGATCTGAAACATTTTAATATTTTATACAACGAAGCTCATAGTTGCTGCTTTTTTATTTATTTTATGCAGCTAACATCCATTGACAAAGCCAATAGTCATGGCTTGTGGTATGTCTAATGTTACTGGATGCAATGATAGAAACAGCAAAATTTCAGTCGGGCGGAACATTATGCTCAGCACATAATTTTAGCTTAGGTGTTTTAAGTCACACCCTTAATTACATCAGACACGCCCCTTGGAGAGACCCCCAGTTTTTTCATCCCACTTAAAGCCCTGGAAACAACACTAGGTCACAGTCACCTCACGTCCTGACACTGTGCATCATGCATGACTCATGACTTCCAAGTTTTCAGATTGCCTATGTGCAGGGGCATAGGGAACCCTCCCCCACCCCACCCCACCCCACCCCTTTATGAATAAAGGTGGGTGAGTGAGTAAGTGAAGGAATGGGTAAATGGCTGGATGGATTAGTAAAAGGATGAATGGATGAGTGAAAGGGTGAATGGATGAGTGAGTGGAAGCATGGATGAGGGTAAATAGATGGATATATGTGTGGAAGGGTCGATGGATGGGTAAAGGGGTGGATGGATCAATGAAAGGATGGCGGGATAAGTGAAAGTGTGGATGATGGGCGAGTGAATGGGTGGATGGATGAGAGAAATGATGGATTGATGAATTGATAAGTGAAAGGGTGAATAAAGGGATGGATGGATGAGTGAAAGGGTGGATGGATGAGAGAAAGGATGGATGGATGAGTGAAAGGATGGATGAGTGATAGGGTCAATGGATGGATTCATGAGTGGATGAGTAAATGGATGGGTGGGTGGATGGGTGAAGGGTGGATGGAAGGATGGGTGGCTAAGTGAAAGGGGAATGAGAGAGAGAAAGGGAGGATGGATGGATGGATAGATAGATGAGTAAAAGCATGGATGAATGATTGGCAGAATGGATGGGCGAATGGGTGCATGGATGAGTGAAAAGAAGAATGTAAAGATGTATGTGTGAAAGAATGCATACATGAGTGAAAGGGAGGGTGGAGAGCTGGAAGAAAGGATGGATGGATGAGTGAAAGGGTGAATGGGTGGATGGATGAGTGACTGGGTGGATGGATAAATCCTTTCCGGCAGAACCCAGAGCGTCCGCCTCCCCCCATTCCGATCCGAAGCCTCCGAGATCATCTGCCGCGTACCCCAGGGATCTTCCCTCAGCCCGACACTGTTCAACATCTACATGGCTCCACTCGCACGCATCGCCCGACCTCAACATAATCTCCTACGCCGACGACACTCAACTGATCCTCTCCCTCACCAAGGACCCCCTCACCGCCAAATCCAACCTCCACGAAGGAATGAAAGCCGTCGCCGACTGGATGAAGTGCAGCCGACTTAAGTTGAACACAGACAAGACGGAGATCCTCATCCTCGGCTCCAACCCATCAGCCTGGGACAACTCCTGGTGGCCCTCGTCACTAGGGGCACCCCCGACACCAACCGACCACGCACGCAACCTGGGAGTCATCCTCGACTCAACGCTCACCATGACCAAGCAAGTCAACGCAGTCTCCTCCTCCTGCTTCAACACCCTCCGCATGCTCCGCAAGATCTACAGGTGGATCCCGACAGACACGAGAAGAACAGTCACCCAGGCCCTCGTCAGCAGCAGACTCAACTACGGAAACGCCCTCTATGCAGGAGCCCAGACCAAGCTCATCAAACGACTGCAAAGAATCCAAAACGCCTCTGCACGCCTGATCCTCGACATTCCACGCCACAGCCACATCACCCCCCACCTGAAAAACCTGCACTGGCTCCCCGTCGACAAGAGAATCTCCTTCAAACTCCTGATCCAGGCACACAAGGCACTCCACAAAACCGGCCCAGCCTACCTCAACAGTCGACTCTCCTTCTACGTTCCCAACCGTCCGCTCCGCTCCACCGACCTCTCCCTGGCCACCGTCCCGCGCATCCGGAGAACCACCACCGGAGGCAGATCCTTCTCTCACCGCGCCGCCAAGATCTGGAACACCCTTCCCCTCAACCTACGACAGACCCAAGACCTGCTGACCTTCAGGAGACGACTCAAGACCTGGCTATTCGACCAGTAGCGGCAACACCCCCCCTCCTCTCCCTCAGCGCCTTGAGACCCTCGCGGGTAAGTAGTGCGTTTTACAAATCTTGTGATTGATTGATTGATGAGTAAGTGAAAGGATGGCTGGATAGGTGAAAGGGTAAATTGTTGGATGGATGGATGAGTGAATGGATGGATGGGTGGAAGAGTGGATGGATGAGTGAAAAGATGGCTTGAGTGAAAGGGTAAATGGTTGGATGGATGAGTGAATGGGTGGAAGAGTGGATGGATGAGTGAAAGGATGGATTGGGTGAAAGGGTGGATGGATGATGGATGGATGAGTGAAAGGGTGTATGGAGGGATGGATGAGTGAAATTATGGATGGAAGGATAGATGATGGATAGGTTTGCAAATGGTTGAAAAGGTTTGATATGGATGGGCACACATATGGAAGGACAGAATGAATGGTGAAAGACTGAATGATGGATGAAAGAATTAATAGATGACAGAATGTAAATTTGAAATGGTGGATATCAGGAGTTTGATGGAAGGATGAATGGCTAGATCCTTGGACAAGAGAGCTCTTCTGGGGAGGGTTGTGATGACTTACTTTGCTTTCTTGGTGCCATAAGATCTTTAGTTCAAAGTGGGAGGTATTTAAATATTCTGGCTACTCCCTTGCCCATGTGTTCCTATTCTGTATTTGCTGTGTGCTTATGTGTGTGATCTATACTTCATGCATATGACATTTTGAGTGACACCCAACTGCTACTTGAATGTTACACTAGTAATTGTAAATGTTTGCATGTTTTGTTTTAGGTGTAAGGTTTTAGGGAGAGCTTCATAATGCCATGAGCTGTGCTTGAGATGTATATTGCGTTTGTAGCAATAGGCAAGGCGTAAAAAATAAACTATGTAATAGTGTATCGACAGTGCCTTCTTTAAGAAAGCTGCAGGGAAAAGCACCTTTGTGACTTCCGTCAGCTAGTGCAACTCTCTGCGAAGCCTTCATAAGCAAAGTCAGATTCCATATTTTAAGTTCCTCTTGCTGAAAAACCCATAATGTGTTCCCTATAGTGGGTTTATCACAGCAATCCTCCCTTTAGATCACCTATGCGTGCCGCTTTACATCTCACAATGGCACTCAGATATGAGATTATAGCAACAAAGTCTATCCGAGCAGATCTTCATGACCACTTCTCTCAACAAACATGCCTGCTCAGGACCATGATTTGTAAACAAAATATCAGACTGCACAACCCAGTGCAGTAACCATATAAATAGATTATTGTCATGTGAAATACCACATAAAGACCTGCACAGTTGCTCAAAGCTGCACGCATACAGAAAAACAGTGAAGTGCACGATTGTCTCAACCTAATATAAACTTATTTTGACTTGTACTTAAGTGGTTGTTTATTTACTTACTTTCATACGATCGCACAACCTCCTCTGATGTGTCTGTAAAACGTACCTTTTGTCCCGAAGTTTTGTCCTGAATTTTGACCTTCTGTCCTGAATTTTTGTCCTGAATTTTGACCATTTGTCCTGAATTTTTACACTTACCGTCCTGAATTTGCACCCATGCCAGTTGGTCACCCTAGGATAGGCAGGTAGATGCCTTGGGCGATACCTCGAAGAGCGTTGTGGTAAAAAAAGGGATGAGGAAAGTCCCCAAAGCGAAAAGCCGGACATCGCTCTACAAGGATGAAGCAATCAAAAGAGACCAAGGGCAGCGGTATGAGAGAGCAGGCCCTAGAAATGATGGATTCCCAGGAGGAGTGAGAGCAACTGCCACAAACTGAAAAACCAGCAGAAAAAAAGGAAAACATCATCTCAATTTCACGAACAAATGAACAAGTTACTTACCTTCGGTAACAATATATCTGTAAGAGACATAGATTAGTTATAGATTCCTTACCTTTAGAATTCTTTCGTCAGCAGTACCCCTGCGCGTCGAAAGGTGGCGTCAGTCGGTTCCGCGTTCGTTGTTGGCGTCGTGGTCGCCGGGATGACGTCGCGGTAGCTACTTAGACGCCGCCCTCGCGCGCTGACATCAGTTCTTTTACACGACATTCCACGCCAGAAGCGCAGAGCCATGATAGATACTGACCACTGGTGCACAAAACTAGGGCCCTGAAAGGGATTCCCTGACCCTAGAAGTCAGTTCGCAGAACGGGGAGGATGGGTGGGGCGGTAAGGAATCTATAACTAATCTATGTCTCTTACAGATATATCGTTACCGAAGGCAAGTAACTTGTTCACCTGAAAGAGACAATTAGTTATAGATTCCTTACCTTTAGAATAGATACCCCAGCAATACCAACCCCGGAGGTGGGTCTGCGAACCAAGTTCACACCAGAAAGTCCTGGAGAACAGAATGGCCAAAGAAGCCGTCTCTCCAGACTTGGCTGTTCAGGCAGTAGTGTTTTGTGAATGTGTGCAGAGATGCCCACGTAGCTGCCTGACAGATGTCATTGAGGGGGACTCCCCGTCCCATAGCAGTGGTAGCTGCCGTCGCCCTGGTGGAATGGGCGGGCAGTCCCACTGGAGGCTCCTTCTTTGCCAAGAGTAGCAAGCTTTATTGCACAAAACGACCCACCTAGAGATGGTCCGTTTGTGCACGTCCCGACCTTTTTTGGCGCCCACGTAGCCAACAAAGAGCTGGTCATCCACCCGGAATTGCTTGGTGCGATCCAAATAAAATGAAAGCGCACGTTTTGGATCCAGACGGTGGAGCCTCTCTTCCTCCTTAGAAGGATGCGGAGGCAGAAAGAAGGTGGGCAAAGTGATGGTTTGACCAATGTGGAAAGAAGTAACCACTTTGGGAAGAAAAGAGGGTCGAGTTCGAAGGACAACCTTGTCCGGATGAACCGCCAGAAAGGGAGGTTTTGAAGAAAGAGCCTGGAGTTCACCCTGCGAGCGGAGGTGATGGCCACCAGAAAGGCTGTCTTTAAAGTGAGAAGTCTGAGAGGACAATTATGTAGCGGCTCAAAGGGAGCGCACATAAGATAAGTAAGAACAAAGTTCAAGTCCCACTGAGGCATTACGAAGGGAACAGGAGGAAAAAGATGAGTAATGCCCTTAAGAAAGCGATTTACAACAGGGGACTTGAAAAGAGAAGGCTGATCAGGAGGCCTAAGAAAGACTGAAATGGCTGAGGAGTAGCCCTTAAGAGTGCCCAGAGCAGAGCCCTGCTGGGCCAAAGAAAGGAGAAACAAGAGAAATTCAGAAAGAGGGGCAGAAAGGGGATCCACAGCCTTTGCTGCGCACCATGCCACAAATTTGTTCCATCTGCAGGCGTATACTGTCTTAGTGGAGGGACGCCTGGCTGCCAAGATAACATCACAGACTTCGGGAGGAAGGTCGAAGGCTGTCAACTGTCGCCGCTCAATCTCCACGCAAGGAGGTGGAGGCTGGACAGTTTCGGGTGGAGGACCGTCCCCTGATGCGACAGACAGGCAGTCTGATCGGAGGATCGATGGCCATGTGTAACAGCTCGGGATACCAGACTCTTCGTGCCGAATCTGGAGCCACAAGAATGACTTGGGCCCGGTCGCGCTTGATCTTCTTCAGCACTCTGGGCAGAAGTGGTATAGGCGGAAAGGCGTATAGAAGAGCGCAACTCCACTCGCGACGAAAAGCGTCGCCTAGCGAGTGCCGCCATGGAAATTCCAACACGCAGACTTGCTGACATTGCGCATTCTCTTCGGTGGCGAATAGATCTAACCAAGGCTCCCCCACTGCTGAAAAAGACCTTGCACCACCTCCGAGTGAAGACGCCATTCGTGATCCATCATGCACCTGCGGCTGAGTTCGTCCGCCCTGGCGTTCATTAAACCTGCCAGGTGTTGAACCACCAGGGATATGCCCTGATGTTCCAGCCATGTCCAGAGACGGAGAGCCTCTTGACATAGGATCTACGAACCTACCCCGCCCTGTTTGTTGCAGTACCACATGGCGGTGGTGTTGTCTGTGAACACCTGCACTACTCTTCCCCGGACAGAGGGAAGGAATGCTTTTAGCGCAAGACGGATTGCCCGGAGCTCCAGAAGGTTGATGTGGAGCCCGGACTCCGCCGGACACCAGAGGCCTCTGATCTCCGCCTCTCCCATGTGCCCGCCCCACCCCAGAAGTGATGCATCCGTCACCACTGTGAACTCCGGTTGGGGAAGGGAGAGGGGTCTGCCGTTGACCCAATCCTGGTTCGTTAGCCACCACTGCAATTTTCGTGCAGTGCCCTCCGAGATCTAAACGCAATCGGACAGATTCCCCTGATGTTGTGCCCACTGGAACTTCAGGTCCCACTGCAGAGCCCGCATATGCCACCTGGCATGATCTACCAGCAGGATGCAGGAGGCCATGAGGCCCAGCAGCCTCAGGTCATTCTGACCGAAACCCGGGATAGAGACTGAAAGATCGGAATCATAGCCCGAATATCCCAGACTCGCTGCTCGGGAGGTTAAGCCCGAACCTGCATCGCGTCCAGAACCGCTCTGATGAAAAGGAGCTTCTGAGAGGGAATCAGGTGTGACTTCGGCACGTTTATAGTGAACCCCAGCGAGTGCAGGAGGTACGCCGTAGTCTGGAGATGGGAGACGACTGCCTGGGGCGAGCCCGCCTTCAACAGCCAATCATCGAGATAGGGGAAGACTGGAACCCCTGATCTCCGCAGATGAGCTGCAACCACCGCCATCACTTTCATGAACACCCGAGGGGCGCTGGTAAGGCCAAAGGGGAGCACGGTAAACTGAAAGTGCTCGTGGCCTGCCATGAACCGCAGGTAACGTCAGTGGGCCGGCAGGAGCGGGATGTGAAAGTAAGCATCCTGCAAGTCCAACGCTGCCATATAGTCTGCAGGGTCGAGGGCAGACAGGACCTGAGCTAGCGTCAACATTTTGAACTTCTCCTTCCGGAGGAAGCGGTTGATGTTCCTGAGATCCAAGATAGGACGCAGGCCTTTGTCCTTCTTGGGCAACAGAAAGTAGTGGGAATAGCAACCACGACCTACTTCTGGGGCAGGAACTCGCTCGATAGCTCCCTTGGCTAAGAGAGCCGTAACTTCCTGTTGGAGAAGGGCCAAATGATCCTCCGACATGCGATGGTACTGGGGTGGCATGGATGGAGGGGTAGTCTCGAAGGGGAGGGAGTAGCCCCTTCGGACTATCTGCAAAACCCACCTGTCCGATGTGATGGTGGCCCTGAAAAGGTCAGACTAGGAGGGTTTGGAGGCTGCTGCAGAAGGGGCGCTGGTGGACTGGCCCGCTTGCTGGCCCCCAGACCCCCAACGGTGGGTCCCACGTCCCCGGCTGCGCAGGTGCTGGACAGCTTGCGCCGGCCTGTGGCTCTGGGCGGAACATGGCGGGGCACCCCTTCCATAGCCATGAAAGGGGCGAAAAGCAGACTGCGCAGGGCGGGTGGAGAGGCCCAAGGACTTGGCCGTAGCCCGGGAGTCCTTGAAGCACTCTAGCGCATTGTCTGCTTTGTCGCCGAACAGGCGACGGCCATCAAAAGGCATGTCCAACAAGGTAGCCTGGAAAGCCCCGGAAAAACCAGTTGACCTCAGCCAGGTATAGCGTCCAAGGGCTACCGACGTTGAAATCGTCCTGCCTAGCGAGTCGGCGGTGTCCAGTCCACATCTTATGGTAAACTTGGCTGCGTCTCTCCCCTTGGCGACTGCACGGGAGAGCACGGCCCAGGCCTCCTCCGGGCACTGTGGCAGCACCTGCACTTCCGCATCCCACACAGAGTGGATGTAACAGCCCAACAGACATGCGGTGTTCACCGACCCCAGTCCCAAGCTGGAGGAAGAAAACATCTTCTTCCCAAGATGGTCCAGCTTTTTCGATTCCCTATCAGGTGATGGTTAGGGAATGCGCCTTTGGATGTAGAGGCTTGGACCACCAAGCTCTCAGGGGTGGGGTGTTGGGAGAGGAAAGAGGGGTCGCCCGGAGCCGGGCGGTGGCGTCGGGCAATCATCCTATCCACAGGAGCCCCTGTGTTGGGCCTGGACCAGGTGCCCAAAAGGATGTCAGTAAGGGCTTCATTGAAAGGCAGCAGGGGCTCCGAAGAGGCCGCTGCCATTTTGAAGCACCTCCATCAGGAGATTCGTCCTGACCGCCACCGTAGGTAGCTCGAGGTTGAGGGCCTCGGCCGCCCTACGCAACACCACTGCGTATGAAGCACCCTCCTCTGTAGCCACGGTAGGAGGAGACAGCATGCTAAGGTCTGGGGAGGTATCCAGACCACTGGCTTCCCCCAACTCCTCTCTCCAGTCCGGTTCATCCAACTGGCCAGCTAAAGGGTCTACAGACCCCTCCCAGTCCTCCTCACCCTCCTCTGGTTGCCAATCTGGCCTGTAGGGAACACCAGGGTAGAACAGAGGTACAAAAGTACCGCTCGGCGCCAGATGTGGCGTCAGTCGACGTCGGTCCGGCTCCGTGTCAAAGTCAGGGTGGAGGCCGGGGTCGACGCCGGCTGGGGACATAACCGGCGTCGGGTGCGGACGTGGTGCTGGTGGAATCGGCGCCGGGGGAGGTGTTACAAGGTCGACCGGGGCCAATCCGGATCCAGGCCTGGATCCAAGGGGACCCTGTGGTGCCGGGGCCCAAGCCATCGGTGTCGAAGGCCCAGGGCCCCCAGCTGAGTCCGTGGGGCCCAAAGGTGCGCCGGCGGAGTCGGGCTGCCCAAAGATGGCATGCATCGCTTCGTAGAAACTCCGAAGCTGGGCAGGGGTCGCTCCGGCTCCCGGAAAGGGAGGGAAACTCAGAGTTGACCCTTCAGGCTCCGCATGCTGAGCCGCGGGACGGGCACCGTCCGCATCCCTCGTTGTGTCGGCCGACGGATGGGGAGAATGCTTCTTCGACTTCTTCTTGTGCTTCGATTTACCTGAGGAGTGGGAAGACTTCGATGACGAGTGGTGGTGACTCCGCGACCGGTCCCTCGACCTCCCATATGACCGGGACTTCGAACGGCGAGGAGCGGACTGCTGGGCCCGAGAAGCTTTCGGGACCGCTCCCGCAAAAACTTCAGATTCATGGTCCGGCAGTCGGAGCACGACTTGGGATCATGGTCGCGCTCCAGGCACCACAGGCACACGCGGTGCAGGTCCGTAACCGACATCAGCATGCGACAGGTGTCGCAAGCCTTGAAGCCGGGCCGAGGACAACTGGGCATCCCTGCGTGCACCAGGAGTCGATAGACTCAAAAAACGGTATCGACAAAAGTCGCAAAAAAGTCAGTCAAAAAGTGACTGGAGGTACCGCTCGCTCCGAATCTGCGCTGGCTGGCACGGAAAAAGAAAGAACTGACGTCAGCACGTGAGGGCGGCTTCTAAATAGCTACCGCGATGTCATCCCTGTGACCACGCAGAGCCGACCAACGCCACCTTTCGACGCGTAGGGGTACTGCTGATGAAAAAATTCTCCGGATCCAGTCTGACGACTGGGGGTAATTCTAAAGGTAAGGAATCTATAACTAATTGTCTCTTTCAGATATTATATATATATATATATATATATATATATATATATATATATATATATATATATATATATATATATACAGAACAACTCCTTCCCTACTCGCTCACTTTGTCGGCTGAAGAAAGAGCACGGACCCAGTAATTTCTTGCTGTTGGCTATTTTATTGTAGTTGCTCCCAACAGACCATGTTAGCCATGACGCGTTTCGTCCCTCACAGGTGACTTGATCACATGACGCGCTACTAGCACAGTGGTTCGTTAAAATAGCTGCCATTTTTTTCTTTCATTTTTTGTAAATGCACACGTGACTTAGTGCTTAAAGTGATATACATAAATAAATTAGTAACACTAAAAATTCATGGACATAGAAGAAATGCAGCGTGTGGAAATGCAATTTCTTGTTTTTAAACAAGACCTAAGTCTGTTTTGTATGATCACGTTATTAAAACATATAAATATATAAATAAATAAATATATATAAATATGTGTGCAAATAAGCAATAAATATATATATATATATTCAAGAAACCTTCGTATCACGCGTAGTATACAAAGAAAAAACTCGCACTCCAGGATCGTGGTCTACCAATTATTGTATTTAAATCAACGGCAACGCGTTTCGACCACAAGGTCTTTTTCAAAGCCAGTTTGCACAGACAACAAACCACCATTTTGAAGTGTTTTGATGAACGAGGATGAGGAACTGTTTGTCCACATTGGATAAGTAGTAGTCGATTCCCTTGATTAATTGATAGACGGCTCCATTTTGTGATCTTGATTCCCCTGTGACATATTGGACCTCGGTGGGGGCTTCCATCCGGGGTGTAATGTTCACTTTAGGAAGACCTTCACAGGTGGCCTAGCAAACCAGGGCTCTGGTAGCTAGTTAATGTTGGAATCATAAGTGTAGTGTTGAATTATGGGTCTTGGCGGGACCAGGGGGTACCACGTGTCGTCGCCTGGCGTTAATTGGTTTTTAAAAAAATATTTTTTTCTGTTACTAAATTCTTTGCACGGTATCCACAATTCACGAATGATAGTATTCTGTCTTTTGTGTAATTTCCTTCTTTTTCTTTATTTTAAATGTACTTTGCATGACTTTTTGATGATATTAGGCATTATTTCTTGGTACCTGGTTGTGAAGGGGGTGGCGTTTGTTATAAAAAGGCCACTTGGCCGTAATTGTTGATTAATATGAGACTAAGCAGTGAAAATGGTCTCGTACTGCTTAAACCCCGTAATGTGGTATCATACCCAGGCTCTTAGCAACTGTTACATGAATTATTGATTCAATTGAAACTGTTATGGTGCAATATCAGTAATATCCAAAAGTTTATGGATTTTTATTTTAGGCATGACATACGTGAGTGCCGTTTAATTATGTTATTTAATATTGGAATGCTATGAATCATGATCAATGGAAATAACTGCTCACCCTGTGAAGGAAAAATAGGTGGAGCAGCGAGTCTGTTTTCTATGCCTAACATCAACTGGAAATGCGTTGTCTGTTTTCTATGTCACTTAATGTCAAAACACTTCAAAATGGTGGTTTGTCTGTGCAAACTGGCTTTGAAAAAGACCTTGTGGTCGAAACGCGTTGCCGTTGATTTAAATACAATAATTGCTGGACCACGATCCTGGAGTGCGAGTTTTTTCTTTGTATACTACGCGTGATACGAAGGTTTCTTGAATATTCATATCGGGCTCCGACGCCCGATCCTCGCACCGGCCCCGACTGGCGGAAGTAGTCAGTCACTGTCGGAGTCTTTCCTTTATGTATATATATAAATGGGGTTGACGCAAACAGGAGTGCCCAGCCTCTCGGGTTGGGGCTCGTGCGCGGGCGTCGTCCGTAAACATATTCCAAATGAAAGCACACTCGCTGCTACAGCGGCGTGAAAACGAGCCTCACCAAACCAGTGCTTAGTAGATTCGTTTTTATTGCAAACAAGAGCTTTAACATAACGTGTTTCGGCCGACATGACGGTCTTAATCATATGCAAACAGGTGTTGATGGTTGCGTGCCATTTAACAGAGTAGAATGCATGATGGTGGAAAACAGACTTCCGTTTTCAGATTTGATCAATCACATCAAATTACAGGAGGAAGTTTGTGTGAGATATTGCCTCATAATCTGATAAAAAATAAACCAGAAATATCCCCATGATGATTATGGTAATGTCAGGTAAAACTTCACATGAAATTTTAAATTGAGGATTCACGGACTTCAGTACCCATAATACATTGCATTGGCAAATAGTCAGTTCGATTGTTTTCTCTTTGTTGCAGAGTCTCCACATTTCCATCACCAAAGTTGTAACATTAAAATGCCAGCCTCATAGAATTCAATTTCAGATTGGGCTGAAAAATGTTTTGTTTGACCTGACTGTTGCGGTTGCCAAGGTTTGTTGGTAGTCCTGCCGGCCACTGACCCTCATGCATTCTTCAACCATCGTGAGACAGCTCATGGACTGCTTCTGTGCCCTTGCATCATTGCCTGGGCTCCACAGCTGCTAAAGGCAAAACCCCCCAAGAGAAGGGAAAAATTGTCACCTGCCTATGAATAAGCTAGAGCGCAATGCGTCTCTCAATAACTACAGGTCAGTCAGATCCGGGGAGCAAGGCCAGAGATACATCTGGCATTCAAAAATATGCTTAACCACGATGATACAAAAATATTTTTTAATTTATTCAAAATGTAACAATTTTCAAAACATGTGATGCATTTTAGACTCTTTTTTTATATAAATGAAAATCAAAGCAACACAATCATCATAGTGACACAAATAAATTCTGTCTCATAGAGACCATACAAAAACAGCTGAACAAATGGCTCCCCCAACAGGATAAATTACTGCAAATCAATAAAAAACATCCTCATGCTAATTGCATCTTAACACAAACTAAACAATCAAGCATACCAAAATCGCATTCACTCTGCTATCTCACTAACACATTCACGCAATAAAAGAATTGCATAGGTATAGGGACAGGGAACCTTAAATAAAGGACAGCGTGGTATCTTGCACTGTTATTAAAGGTAAATTACAAAAAGGCTCCTCGGATAAGGCGCTGAAGATCCGTAGGGTAATTGGACTAACGATTAATTAATTGTTACTCAAGAAACACCATACACAATTAATGGTTACTTTAGAAACATAGATTTTGCATTGGAACCCTTTGTTCTCTTGAAGTCCCTTTACATATACCACTGTATGGTTCCTGTCAAGCACGGTGCCGACACGAGTTTCGGTGTGGGGCTAGGGTCTAGCTGTCACCTTCTTCAGGGCACAACTTAGATGCAAATGCAATCCAGGGAGTGGCCGTGAGGTTCGGGGGGAGAAGAAAAGGAATTTATAGACAAAAAATGGGGTCCAGGACTCCGTTCTATAAAGCAAAAAAACATAAGACAATGTACTTAAATGGGTAAAATAAGGTCCTCCCCAAAGGAACAACCAACCTAGTAAGTGCGTGAAGGATACAAGCTAATGAGTGTCTCCAGTACCGACACCAGTGCCTTAAAAACCGAGAGAGGTAGACGCACAAATACAAGAGATCAGTAACAGACATAGCGCCCACCAGATAGAAAGTGACAAGAGAAGAATCCGAGAGAGTGTAGGCAAAAAGTGAACAGGTATTGCTACCTACTACTCGCATTCCAAAAAGAAGTGTGGAAATGGATGAAAAGAGCATGCTGGTAAAAAAGATACGCTATACAGCCACAAACTTACAAGAAATGACTCTCAATACTGAATGATGAATCCGATCTATATCCAGGGATGGGAAACTGCTGTAGAGTTCGGATCCAGATAAGCGCTAATGGAAAAGAAGCAACAGACCAATACATATAAAACAAGCATTGGCATAGCCAATAGGTCTCGCCTTTGGGACCTTGTAAGTATTTGGCCATGCAGCACATTGATAACACGATAACAATTAAAGGTGCTCTTAAAGTGAAAGCGGCAGCGCTCACAAAGTGAAGGCAGCCCCGTTCACAAACAATTAAGGCGCACTTAAAAGTAAAAGCAGCACCCTTCACAAACAAAGGTGCACAAGGTGAAAGCGGCACCATTCCCAAATAAAAAAATAATAATAAAGGAGTGAGGTCATGCTGTGTGGTAAAGAGCGTTGCTCACCTCTGCCACTTCTTACATTTCGATTGATGTTTGCGCGAATGCCCCAGATAAAGCACGTCGGTAGGCAGAGGACGGGAGAGCGTGTACCACCAGCCTTTCCTACAAAATGACAGCACTTTGAAAGAATTCTGGACTTCAGTTCACCCACCCAGCTGGAATTATTACGATCAAGGCTGTTAAACAGGACAGGCTCCAAAATGGCCACCGCGGAAGACAATGCACAATGCCACATTCTGGAGAGCTGGTGCTGGAGCCCCTGACAGGTGATGGATTAGCAGAAACCAGCGCAACTTCCTAATGTCTCCACAGAACAGTGTGCGGTTTATCGCCAGGCACACTGCGCGCATTATGCTGCCTCCGCGGCACCTGGCTTCCCCTTAATCCACCCCTTTTCCCCTGCTGCCGATTGCTGGCAGTAGTTACACCTCCTCTGCCCCCTTGCGAGCCCCCCAGAATCCCCTTAATTAGCTTCCAGCCGGCTGCTGTCACAGCGGGAAAATTGATAGGATCTGCCCTCTTGATACATATTCTGTGTGTGCAGGAAGCTTGCACAGCTGGTGACCATGTGATACTTAATCTGTGTGCAGGGAAGCTTGCGCTGCTGGTGACCACGTGATACATATTCTGTGCGGGCAGGGAAGCTTGCACTGCTGGTGACCACGTGATACATATTCTGTGAGTGCAGGGAAGCTTGCACTGCTGGTGACCACGTGATACATATTCTGTGCGTGCAGGGAAGCTTGCACTGCTGGTGACCATGTGATACTTATGCTGTGTGCAGGGAAGCTTGCACTGCTGGTGACCACGTGATACATATGCTGTGCGTGCAGGGAAGCTTGCACTGCTGGTGACCACGTGACACTTAATCTGTGTGCAGGGAAGCTTGCACTGCTGGTGACCACGTGACACTTAATCTGTGTGCAGGGAAGCTTGCACTGCTGGTGACCACGTGATAAATATTGTGTGCGTGCAGGAAAGCTTGCTCGGCTGGTGACCACGTAATACTGTTCTCTGTGCCTTACTGTTGAGAAGACCTTTTCACTGTTCAAAAGCCAAAGCGACTGGCATTGTCAATGTTTGTGTGAAAACATTCTCAATTCAGTCCTGAGCATGCTTCGGCTCTTTCTGAATATTCTCGGCTAACGACAATATTTCACTCCAAGTACTTTGCGAGTAGCAGTTGCACATGTTTAATGTGGTACATTCTGTGCTGTTCACTAATGCGCACCCCAGTGCCACAGGAAACGTAACAACATTTCACTCATGTTTTTTTAACTACATAAGTGTTGAGGAAAAAAACTTTCGCAATTTCCTCTCGGATCCTGGTCTTTTCTCCCCTGGCATTTCCCGCATCCTTGTGCAGTGCAAGACAGATGTCAGTGTTTCACTTTGATTACCCGCACACCCAAACTGGAAAAGGCCACACTTGTAAAACCTTTATTTGCTTATTGTACTTCTTAAAAAAGCTTTAATGCCTCATAATACTGATTGTGGGGTTAAAGAATACCAGGACTAAAAACCGAGCGTGTTTAACAGCTGCTAGAAGGCTCGTTTCTATTGTACTTCTTAAAAAGCTTTAATGCCTCATAATACTGATTGTGGGGTTAAAGAATACCAGGACTAAAAACCGAGCGTGTTTAACAGCTGCTAGAAGACTTGTTTCCAGTTCACGTAAATCCGCACAGTTTGAGGAAGTTTGAGGAGGAGGGAGCGGGGGAGGGGAGAGAGGAGGAAGCCTGGCTCAGCTTCCTTGCGGGAGCGAGCAGGAAACATCTGTTTGTAATTATTAACAGATGGTTCCTACTCACTCCCGCAAGGGAATCGCTAAATGTGCACGCGTTGCCATTCAAAGCAATGCAACGCGTGCACATTTTTCGCCTCAAAAGCGAACCGATTACAAAAGGTCTTTTTCCTATGCAGCGCATGCGCGCTGCGTAGGCGAGACCTAAACAGAGGCCACCCGCTATTGTGTGTGTACTGTCTTGCTGCCGCACAGTTAGATACATATAGCCACTACACAAGGGCCCGCAAATACTACCTCGAGTGATGAAAACACCTTCCACGTAACCAATCAGGAAGGTAAGTCAAACGCCGGGCCGATGGAGTATCGGTTCAAGGCAAATCCAGGAAAACACGGATAGCAGGGGGTCTGGGAGCAGGAGCAGGAGGCGGTGCCTTGACAAGAACGAAAGAAAACCAGCCCAGTAAAAACCTCTGGAAGAAGGACTTGCACTCAAAAGAGGGTGCTAGCTAAATAAAGGACTAGGTTTGCGCACAGGTGGGGTGGAAAGCAATGCTCTAGAAAAAAGAAACGAGTACGCGCGGCATACGCTAGCGCCATATCCCCTATAAATAAAGATGGAAAAGGAATAACGGGGGGTCCTAACATAAGGAGCGCGTGTCCAGTACAGCCTAAGCATGGTCGCGTTTGTCAGGCCCGGCAACGTGTATACCGTGAAGGGTGGGAGCAAAGGCGGGATGGGGGGAATAAAACCTGTGGTCGAACTGG
Organism: Calotriton arnoldi; assembly: GCA_963921515.1. NCBI lineage: Eukaryota > Metazoa > Chordata > Amphibia > Caudata > Salamandridae > Calotriton > Calotriton arnoldi. Next base: position 527,097 of record CAWUFW010009724.1, on the reverse strand, counting down.
GGATGACCCGATGCACTTACCTATCTAGATGCGGCTCCGCGGCCTCCAGACAAAGTCTGGGGCGGGGCCCGCTTCGAAGGAGTAGCGGGGCCTCAAAATCTGGCTAGTCCGTCTCGGAAAAGAGAAAGAGAAATCTGTGTTCGACTGGGCATAGAGCCTCTCAATCCTTGGCGTTTCAACAAAGAATCTTCAGGGGACGATAACTTCAAAAGAGTCACGTGAGAAGGGCCGAAAGTACAAGGGATATTTATAGGCCCAAATGACGCGCCCGGTGAAAAAATCAGCTGGAACATCACCCAAGTAGTCGGGAAGAGGGAGATTCCGGTGACCATGATGGACGACAGAGAGGTTCGTTCATAAGAAATCAAAAATTTCAAAAAGTGCGCACCGGAATCTCGAAGATAGTGAGGTACTAGATACTCTAGGAAAACAAATTATGTAAATATGCTGGAAACATAGCCAAAAATCAGATGAATATGAAAATAAACGAATAACAAAATATAAAGAACTAGATACATCGAATCTAAACGAGACAAAAGAAGGAAAATAATAATAAATCCAGAAAGAAAACAAACAACCTAAAAAAGAATATTAGACCCGATAATGAGGATAACCAGCAAGAATTCATGCGCAATAAATGAGGCAATATGGTCAAACAGATGAATGAAAAACTACTTAAGACAAAGAGAGTAATGGCTCAGATGGAACAAAGGCCCACAGGAAAGGGATCACAGAAAGTCAAATGGGCGCCAGGCCGAAAAACAGAAGCAAAGAGAGGGAAAAGGAAGGGAAAGAGGAGGACTGAAAAGAGTCCAAATTTACAAGACTGGAAGAATGGACGCAACGCGGGATCACATGCTAAGTTCACAGAAGATTAAATGGCTTGTTCCCAAGGCGTAGTTTCGTTCAGTCCCTGTCGTTCAGAATTAAGAAAAAAGATCCAAAATACCTCCCTCATCTTGCGGAATTTATGGTCATCATGTCCTCTTGTGGTAATTTTTTCTAAAATGGTCCATCTAAGGTCTCCCTCAGTATGTCCCATGTCCAGCCAGTGTTGGACCAAAGGGGCAGTGATTCTCTTAGTGCGGATGTTCGATTTGTGTTCTCCCATGCGTGTTCTAACCTCTCTACCAGTTTCCCCTACATAACACAGGTTACACGGGCAGAGAACACAGTACACCGCATTGGATGTCCTGCAATTGGTCATGTTTTTGAGTTCGATGGTCTTGCATCCAATAGTGATGCGGTCTGATGTAATGGTATTATCACATGCATGGCATGTGCCGCATCTATGGTTGCCCTTTATGGGATGACAGCCAGTGATAGACTTCTGAAGGAAGGTGTCTTCAGTGTTCGGTTTGGCCCTCACTAGAAAATTACGTAGATTCTTATTTCGTCGAAAGGCGAAAGTGGGTCTAGGTAATTTAGGGCCATCCTCTCTGATGTTAAGGAGGTGCCACTCCGAATATATGGCCTGTTTGATTTTTTGGTTGATGTTGGAGTGGCGGGTAATGCAGACCAGTTTGTCTTCAGTGGTGTTGTTCTTAGGAGTGAACATGGTTTCCCTACAATAATATTTAGCTCTTTTAAATGAGTCACGCACCAGTCTTTTGGGGTAGCTTCGAGCTAGAAATTTGTTTTCAAGAATGTCCGCATGTCTAATGAACTCAAGAATGTTAGTACAATTCCTACATAGACGTAGGAATTGCCTGAAGGGGATACCATCTCTTTGACAGCGCGGATGGAAGCTGCTGTAATGGAGTAACGTATTCCTTGCAGTTGGTTTGGTATAGAGAGACACAGACAGATGTTGGTTCGTGTGCTCTATCCAAATATCCAGGAATTCGACCCTGTCTCTACTTTTCTTGGGGGTAAATTTGAGATTGCGGTCACATAAGTTGACCCACTCTAGAAATTGATCTAAATCATCTTCTTCGCCATGCCACACGAAGAAGATGCCATCCATAAATCGATGCCAAGCTGGTATATTTCCATAGAAGGGCGCAATCTCATTGTGGATAAACTGTTTTTCGAAATTACCCATATAATGGTTGGCTATACTGGGGGCACAGGCCGCCCCCATACTAACCCCCTTGACGCACAAGTTACTACTTGTGTAACGATATATCTGTAAGAGACATTAGTTAGTGATAGATTCCTTACCTTAGAATATCCCCAGGCGTCAGACTGGATCCGGAAAGTTTTTTCGTCAGCTGTACCCCTGCGCGTTGGTAGGTGGTGTCGTGCGGCTCCGCGTCCGTCGCTGGCGTCGTAAGCACCGAGATGACGTCACAGAGACTACTTAGGCGCCACCCATGCGCGCTGACGTCATTTCTGTACACGACTTTCCACGCCAGGGACGCAGAGCCATGCAAGAAACTGAGCTACTGGTGCCTTGAAACTAGGGCCCTGAAAGGGATCACCTTAACCCTAGAAATCAGTTCGCAGAACGGGGAGGATGGGTGGGGCGGTAGGAATCTATCACTAACTAATGTCTCTTACAGATATATCGTTACACAAGTAGTAACTTGTGCATCTGAAAGAGACACGTTAGTGATAGATTCCTTACCTTAGAATAGATACCCCAGCAATACCAACCCCGTTGGTGGGTCTGCGAACAAGATTACATCAGAAAGTCACGGAGAACAGAACGGCCAAAGAAGCCGTCTCTCCGGACTTAACTGTCAAGGCAGTAATGCTTGGTAAACGTGTGCAGCGAGGCCCACGTAGCTGCCTGACAAATGTCCTGCAAGGGAACACCGCGTCCCAAGGCAGTAGTGGCTGCCGTTGCCCTGGTCGAATAGGCACGCAGCCCCACAGGAGGCTCCCTCTTGGCCAACGTGTAACATGCTTTTAGGCACAGAACAACCCACCGAGAGATGGTTCGTTTGTGCACGGCCCGACCTTTTTTGACGCCCACGTAGCCAACAAAGAGTTGGTCATCCACCCGGAACTGTTGTGTGCGCTTCAGATAGAACGAGAGCACACGGTTTGGGTCCAGATGGTGAAGCCTCTCTACCTCTTTTGAAGGATACGGAGGCGGAAAGAAGGTGGGCAAAGTGATGGTCTGCCCGATGTGGAAGGGCGTGACAACCTTTGGCAAGAAAGAAGGACGGGTCCCAAAAACCACCTTGTCCGGATGAACAGAAAGGAAAGGAGGTTTGGAAGAAAGAGCCTGGAGCTCACTCACTCTTCTGGCAGAGGTGATAGCTACCAGGAAAGCCGTCTTGAGAGTGAGAAGACGCAAAGGACAGCGATGAAGGGGCTCGAAGGGAGCGCACATCAGGTATGTTAAGACAAGGTTTAAGTCCCATTGAGGCATTATGAACGGCACGGGAGGAAATGTGTGCGTAATGCCCTTGAGGAAACGGTTAACAACCGGGGACTTAAAAAGAGAAGGCTGATCTGGAAGCCGTAGAAAGGCGGAGATGGCCGAAAGATAACCTTTGATAGTGCCCAGAGCAGAGCCCTGCTGGGCCAAGGATAGAAGGAACAGAAGAACCTCAGAAAGAGGGGCAGAGAGGGGATCCACAGCCTTTGCTGTGCACCATGCCACAAATGTGTTCCACCTGCAGGCGTATACCGTCTTAGTGGAGGGACGCCTGGCTGCCAGAATGACATCACAGACTTTGGGAGGAAGATCAAAAGCTGTCAACTGTCGCCGCTCAATCTCCACGCATGGAGGTGGAGGCTGGACAGGTTCGGGTGGAGGACCGTCCCCTGCTGCTGCGACAGAAGATCCTCCCGAAAAGGCAGTCGGATCGGGGGATCGATCGCCATGCTGAGTAGCTCGGGATACCAGTATCTTCGTGCCCAAACTAGAGCCACAAGGATGACTCGGGCCCGGTCGCGCCGAATCTTCTTCAGCACTCTGGGCAGAAGTGGTATAGGCGGAAAGGCGTACAATAGACCGCAACTCCACTCGCAATGAAAAGCGTCGCCGAGCGAGTGCCGCCTTGGAAATTCCAATGCGCAGAACTGATGACATTGCGCGTTCTCTTCTGTAGCGAATAGATCTAACCAAGGCTCTCCCCACTGCTGAAAGAGACCTTGCCCACGCCCGAGTTCAGACGCCATTCGTGATCCATCAAGCACCGGCGGCTGAGTTCGTCCGCCCTCGCGTTCAGAGAACCCGCCAGGTGTTGAACCACCAAGGTAATGCCTTGATGTTCCAGCCATGTCCAGAGGCGCAGAGCCTCCTGACATAGGGTCCAGGACCCCACCCAGCCCTGTTTGTTGCAATACCACATGGCGGTGGTGTTGTCCGTGAACACCTGCACTACACTTCCCCGGACAGAGGGAAGGAATGCCTTCAGTGCAAGTCGGATCGCCCGAAACTCCAAAAGGTTGATATGGAGCCGGGACTCCGCCGGAGACCAGAGGCCTCTGATCTCCGCCTCTCCCAAGTGGCCTCCCCATCCCAGGAGGGACGCATCCGTCACCCCTGTGTGCTCCGGTTGGGGAAGGGAGAGGGATCTGCCATTGACCCAATCGCGATTCGTGAGCCACCACTGCAATTGTCGTGCAGTGCCCTCCGAGATCTGGACATGATCGGACAGGTTGCCCTGATGCTGTGCCCACTGGAACTTCAGGTCCCACTGCAGAGCCCGCATATGCCATCTGGCATGTTGCACCAGCAGGATGCAGGAGGCCATCAGGCCCAGGAGCCGGAGGGTCAACCTGACCGAAACCCGGGATAGAGGCTGAAAGATCGGAATCATAGCCTGAATATCCCGGACTCGCTGCTCGGGAGGATAAACCCGAAACCGCGTGGAATCCAGAACCGCTCCGATGAAGGGGAGCTTCCGAGAGGGACTCAGGTGCGACTTCGGCACGTTGATGGAGAACCCCAGCAAATGCAGGAGGTCGGCCGTAGTCTGAAGGTGGGTGACAACTGCCTGGGGCGAGCCCGCCTTCAACAGCCAGTCGTCAAGGTAGGGGAAGACTGACACCCCTGACCTGCGCAGGTGAGCAGCAACCACCGCCATCACTTTCGTGAACACCCCAGGGGCGCTGGTAAGGCCGAAGGGGAGCACAGCAAACTGAAAATGCTCCTGGCCTACCGTGAACCGCAGGTAACGCCGGTGGGCCGGCAGGACGGGGTTGTGAAAATATGCGTCCTGCAAGTCCAATACCACCATCCAGTCTCCAGGGTCGAGGGCAGCCAAGACCTGAGCCAGAGTCAACATCTTGAACTTCTCCTTCCGGAGGAAGCGATTGACGTTCCTGAGGTCCAAGATGGGGCGCAAGCCCCCTTTGTCCTTCTTGGGGACCAGAAAGTAGTGGGAATAACAACCACTCCCTACTTCTGGCCCAGGAACACACTCGATGGCCCCCTTGGCCAAGAGGGCCGTGACTTCCTGCTGGAGAAGCGCTAAGTGTTCCCCCGACATGCAGTGGTACTGAGGTGGCATGGCTGGAGGGGTGGACTGAAAGGGATGGGAGTAACCCTTGTGGATGATCTGCAACACCCACTCGTCCGGTGTGATAGCGTGCCAGTGGGGGAGATGATGGCGGATCCTGCCACCCACTGGCGTGGGGTGCCCCACAAAGCTCGGATTAGGAAGGCTTGGAGGTACAAGCAGCGGGGGTGGAGGTGGACTGACCCCCACGCTGATTCCCAGACCCGCCCCTGCGGAAACCGCGTCCGCGGCCACGCTGAGGCTGGTTCTGCACAGGCTTGCTGAAGGAACGTGCCTGGGTGCCCCTTCCGTGGCCACGAAAGGAACGAAAAACAGGAGTGGCTGTGCTTCTCGTGGAAAGACCTAAGGACTTGGCCGTGGCCCGTGAGTCCTTAAAACGCTCCAGCGCACTGTCGGCTTTATCGCCAAACAGGCGAGTGCCATCAAAGGGCATGTCTATGAGTGAGCTTTGGACATCTGGCGAGAACCCAGTATATCTCAACCAGGCGTGGCGACGAAGCGCCACAGTCGTAGAAAGTGCTCTACCTAGTGAGTCCGCGGTGTCCAAACCACATCGAATGGTGAACTTAGCCGCATCTTTACCCTCGGCAACAGCTTGGGACAGCACAGCTTGGGTCTCCTCAGGACACTGAGGCAACACCTGTGCAACTGTATCCCACACCGCGTGGGAATAGCGACCCAATAGGCATGCAGTGTTCACCGACCGCAGCCCCAAGCTGGCCGAAGAGAACAACTGCTTGCCGAACTGCTCCAGCTTCTTAGAGTCCTTATCCGGCGGAGCCGTGGGAAAGGCACTCTGGGACGTCGAAGCTTGGATGACCAGGCTCTCGGGCGTAGGATGAGTGGTCAGAAAGGCAGGGTCACCCGGCGCCGGGCGATGACGCCTGGCGACGTTCTTATCCACAGGGGCCTCTGTGGCTGGCCGCGACCAAGTGCCCAGTAAGACGTCAGTGAGAGCGTCATTAAATGGCAGCAGGGGCTCCGACGAAGTGGACGCCGTCTGGAGCACCTCAGTGAGGAGATTAGTCTTCAGGGCCACCGTAGGGAGATCAAGGTTGAGGACCTCAGCGGCCCGACGGAGCACCATCGTGTAAGAAGCGCCCTCCTCCATGGTAGGCGGAGGAGAGGCAAACCCCGGGTCAGAGGAGACATCAAGGCCGCCGGCCTCCTCTAACTCATCCGCCCAGTCCTGCTCAGAGTCACACTGACAAGCAAGAGGGTCCTCGGACCCCTCCCAGTCGTCCTCCACCTCCGCTGTATGCGGAACAGACTGCGGCGGCAGGGCAGGGACCGGTGAAGGAACAAACGGCGCCGGGAACAGCGCCGGACGGGGCCGAACCGGCGCCGTGTCCCAATGCGGATCCCAGGTAGGTACAAAATTGTCCTGGAACCTGGGCAGGGGCGGAACAAATGGCATCCACAGCGGCGCCGGAGGCGGAGCCGAGGGTGGCGCTGGGGCCGGAGCCAGCAGCGTGGGACCTTTTGGTGCCATGGCCGGAGCCAGCGGTGCAGAATCTTGCGGCGCCGGAGCCGCCGGCAGCTCCGACGGCCCAACAGGATCCTGACACGGGACCGCGGGGCCCAAGGGCGCGCCAGCGGGAGCCCGAGGCCTAAACAGGCGGTCCATGGTAGCAAGAAATTCTTGCACCTGTGCGGGAGTCGCCGACGGACCCGGGTAAGGCGGGTAGGCCGCAGGACTCCCAGGCTCCAAAGGAGCCGCAGGGGCAGAACCCCTGTCCCCCTCGTCCGCATCCGGGGACCGACAGGGGGACGTCGGAGAGTGACAACGCTTCTTCGACTTCTTTTTGTGTCGTCTCTTACCTGAATCCGAGGGTGAAGACTTGGAGCCCGAGGAGCGATGATGGGGGCCCCGCGAGCGTTCTCTGGAGCGGCCCCTAGACCGAGAACAGCACTGGGACGAGTGCCGGACCTCAAGCAGCTTCCGGCGCCGCTCCCTCAAGGCCTTCGGAGCCATGGCCAGACAGTCCATGCAGGACCGGGAGTCGTGGTCGCTCTCCAGGCAGTAGAGACAGACGTCTTGGGGGTCCGCCACTGGCATATTGCGACGGCAGGCCCCATAAGATTTAAAACCAGGCATCCCTACGTGCACCAGAGTAGGCTTACAAGAGACAAAAGTCTCAAAAACATAGTCAAAAAGTGACTAAGGTACGTGCTCTAACCGGATCTGCGCTTACTGGCGCGGAAAAAGAAAGAACTGACGTCAGCGCGCATGGGTGGCGCCTAAGTAGTCTCCGTGACGTCATCTCGGCGCTTACGACGCCAGCGACGGACGCGGAGCCGCACGACGCAACCTACCACCGCGCAGGGGTACTGCTGACGAAAAAACTTTCCGGATCCAGTCTGACGCCTGGGGATATTCTAAAGTAAGGAATCTATCACTAACGTGTCTCTTTCAGATTTGCTTGTATAGTTCCCCGTCGAACTCAAATTTTTTTTTGTTCAAGACAATTTCCAAGCACTGGATGATAAAATCATGATTCTGATCCACCCCAGCCGACATCAGGTAGTTCTGAGTCACCTGAAGTGCCTGTTGTTGGGGCACATTAGTATATAAGGCCTCTATGTCCATAGTGACCAATATTTGCGTATTGTTATTGAATGGAATCCCTTCTATTTTAGAGATCAGATGGCCAGTGTCTCTAATGTATGAAGGTAGACGGCTCACCAGGGGTTTGAGAAAGATATCGATATATTTGGATAGAGGTTCTGTGGCTGAACCTATCGTAGAAACGATTGGTCGAAGTGGCGGATCTAGCTGATTCTTGTGCGATTCGGGGACCCCATAGATCACTGGGATGCGCGTCACTTCGGGAGTAAGAAAATCAAATTCTTTTTTGCAGATAACACAGCTGCTTCATCAAGACTGTCATGTTACAGCAAGTACCTCCGACAAGGGGTGGCATTGTTCTCCTGGACACTCCCCCCTCTTCTTTCAGGTACCTCTCATTCAGGATTCACGTTTGGGCTCCCCTGTCCTGGTCCATGAATCACTGCAGCCGCCTGACTTCCAAGATCCTCCATTGGTTTCAACGGGCAGTTCCCACACCACTTCACACCTATGCATCTGGGCTTCCTGGAGTAGGTATTCTGGTTCCCTGGGTATACACGGGTGGGGTGGCTCTCCAACCTCCCTTGATCCAGTTGGTGGTCTTCGAGGTCCTTTCGGAAGGGTCCTGAAACAATAAAATACCAACCGCGACTTTCCCCGTGTTATCCTATGGACTTTTGACCCGGTCTAACCACTCTGCACCCAGGCACCTAGGGGTCCTAGCTACTTACTTTTGGGGGTTCTGTGCTTCCCTTTGGCTTCTCCATCCTTGGGTATCAGTTTCGTTTTGGTACTGACCTCACATACCACTTCCTTAGTATATGGTTTGCCCGCCCCCCCCAAAGGGCCCCATGTGTTTTTCTATGCTATTTACCTGTTTTTAAACCATTTCTTGTGTGTGCTTGATATCTTCGAGTAGGCGATATACCAAGTTAGTTCTTGTTGTGCTAAAAAAAAAAATACTAAAGTATTTTATAAACACTTTTGTGGTTCTTTCTTGAGTGAAAGCTTACTGACCAACTGTGTTAAATACACCTGCTTTACACCCTCCTGGATAAGCTTTAGCTGCTCTCCACAGCTGCCCTTTGAGAGCTTTGTCAATTAGGGACCCAAACACTATCACTAAGGGTTGCCTGGACTCAGTGCACAGTGCCTCACCATAGGTGGACACTATATACTGAGCCAGCCTCCTACATTGGTGGTGCAGCGGGTGGGATAAAGCCTTGCATTGCTTTAAAACTTAGTCATAAGTAAGGTTTCCAGAAGAAACCACCACTACCTTTGGTAAATACACTAAACTTGATAGGTAAGACTTTTGCTAAACTTTTAGGTTAGGTGTCAAGGGTCTAGCATAGCTCTTTCTACAACCTCTTGGGCATTTTAAATTACTAGAGTCGGATACACTACACTACACTAGTACCTTGTCATCTTTGGGGAATCCTAATCAGACTCAGGTAGCTGGGTACAGTGCCCTTATGTTCCAGGAACTAAGGACCCTGTGTGGGATTAGACAACTCAAGACAGGTAAAAATCCCACAAGGTCTTTCCTCATGGAGTTAATCAATCAATCAATCAATCAATCAATCATCGAGGCTTGTATAGTTAGGCTTGTCACCCCGGGGGGTCTCTAGGCTCTGTGAGGTTTGAGCATACCTCGGTTGGAGAAAGGTGGAGGTCGAAGAGCCAGGTCTTCAGCTGCTTCCTGAATTTCCTCAGGGAGGGGGACGTGAGTAGGTGGAGGGGGAGGTCATTCCAGGACTTGGCTGGGAGGAAGAAGAAGGAGCAGCCCCCACTTTGGCTCTGATGGATACTTGGGACCTGAGCTAAGGCGAGGGAGGAGAAGCGGAGCTCTTTGGTCGGACGGTGGAAAGTTAGGCTGTTGTTGATGTAGGTGGCCCGGTTTCATGGAGGGCTTTGTAAGCGGGAGTGAGGAGCTTGAATGGGCACCTTTTCTGAACGAGGAGCCACTGGAGGGCCCTGAGGTGAGGGGTGATGCTGGATCTTCTGGGAAGGTTGAGGATGAGTCTTGCTGCAGAATTCTGGATGGTTTGGAGGTTGTTGAGGAGTTGTTTGGTGGTTCCGGTGTAGAGAACATTGCCATAGTTGAGTCGACTGGAGATTAGGGCCTAGGTTACTGTCTTTCTGGTTGAGATGGGGATTCAGCAGATGTGGAGCATGCAGAGGATGTGAAAGTAGCAAAACCAAAGGGGATGATGGACAGAGTGTTGAACATTGCAAGCACTCACCCCCAGTCAATTGATCTGGGTTTGATCCATCATCATTCTTTAGCTCACTCCGCCACCCCAGTTCAGACATGGCCATATGCAAATAAGTCTGACCCTGTGCCTCATGGGAACAGTCCAGCCCGAACTGCCAAGCCATGTATTCCCTGGACCGGAAACAAGCATCCAAGGATGTGAAAGTAGGCGGCTGAGACTGAGTTGATCTGTTGTTTCATGGTGAGGTGGGCGTCCAGGATGATTCCGAGGATGCGACCATTGTCAGACGGGGTGGGTGCTTAGCCCAGTGCTTAGGGCCACCAGGTGTCATCACAAGGGGAGGGCTTGTTTCCGAAGATGATGACCTCCGTCTTGTCCGAGTTGAGTTTAAGGCAGTTGGTTCTCATCTAGGTGCTGATGCTGGTCATGGTGGTTTGGAAGTTTTCTTCTGAGAAGGATAGGATGAGCTGGGTGTTGTTGTCCTAGGAGACAATGTTGAGTCCGTGGGTGCGGGCGATGCCGGCCAGAGGAGTCATTTAGGTGTTGAAGAGGTTGAGGCTGAGGGAGGAGCCCTGTGGGATGCCACAGATGATGTTCTTGGGAGCAGAGACGAAGGGTGGAAGGTGGATACTTTGAGTTTGTCCAGAGAGGAAGGAGGTGATCCAGTCGAGAGCCTTGCCTTGGATGCCAATGTGGTGGAGTCTGCTGATGAGGGTATAGTGGGAGACCATGTCGAAGGCTGCCGAGAGGCCAAGGAGGATGAGGGCTTCCGAGCTGTCCTGGTCGAGGAGGCGTCTGATGTCGTCAGTGGCTGTGATCACGGCAGTCTCAGTGCTATTGTTTGGTCGGAATCCTAACTGGGAGGGGTTGAGCAGGTTGTACTCCTCGAGAACGTTCGTGAGCTGGCGGTTGACGGCCATCTCCAAGACTTTGGCGGGGAAGGGGAGGAGCAAGATGGGTCAGTAATTCTTTTGTTTGTTGGGATTGGCTGAGGGTTTCTTGAGGAGGGGTTTGACCTTAGCATGCTTCCAGGCGTTGGGTAGGGTGGCTGTTGTGATGGAGGAGTTAAGGAATCCAGGGAGGGTGTATCCAATGGCTTAGCTTCCTAGGTTGCAGATGTGGTGCGGGCAAGGGTCCGAGGGGGATCCAGAGTGGATGGAGTTCATGATGGAGATAGTGTCTTCTGATGAGAGTTGCTTCCATTCGGTGATTAGGTGCAGGGTGATGTTGCTGTAGATGTCGGCGATCTTGCAGTGAAAGAAGTCTGCTAGTGTGTGGAAAAGGGCTTGGGAGGGGCGGATGGTGTTCTCAGTGGCGGAGGTACAGGCGAACTCTTGAACGATGTTGAAGAGCTCTTTGGTGTGGTTGGTGCTAGCTTCTAGATGGGTGGTGAGGGCTTCTTTCTTGGTTTCCTTGAGCCAGTCGTGGTACCTTTTGAGGGCGGTCTTGAAGGCATTGTGATTTGCGGAGGGTCTTGTCGGAACGCCAGAGTCTTTCCAGCTTCTTGCAGTGGCGTTTGAGGGTCATTAGTTCGGGGTGAACCATCTGGCTTGCTTGGTTATTCTTCCACTGGGAATGTTCTTCCACGGGCGATATTGTCGGCAGTGGATGTGATTCAGTTGGAGAAGTTCAGGATGTTGAGTTCGAGAGAGTCCGCGGGGGTGGTCTGGTTTCGTTCAGAGCGGCGGTCCAGATGGCTTGGTGACTTTGTTCCAGTTGCTTCTGGGAGGAACAGGGTGTCTCGAGGGGGCTTCTCGTGGGCCATCAATGGAGAAGTGAATGATGCTGTGGTCTGTCAAGATCAGCTTGCTGGTGTGGGAGAACCTGGAGCGGTCGCTGGTGGAGAAAATGGGGTCCAGGGAATGTCCTGCGCTGTGCGTGGTGGTGGTGACCAGTTGCGCGAGGCCAATGATGCTCAAGTTTTCAAGAAGAGAAGAGAGGTGGTGTTGGAGTCGACAGCATCTTTGAGATGGAAGTTGAGGTCTCCCAAGAACATGTAGTGGTCGGAGTCTATTGCTTGTGAGGCGATGAAGTCCGGGATAGCGTTGCAGAAGCTGGCGCGGGGCCTGGAAGTCTGTAAGCGAGTGTTCCTCTCATGGTGGTTTGGCTTCGGGTTTGATCTGGAAGTTGAGGTATTCTACGATCGGTATGGTGTCATCATCCAGGGCAATGCAGTCGAGGCAGTCTTTGTGGATGATGACAATGCCTCCGCCAGGTCTGTTGGGGTGGTCGCTGTGAATCATCTTGTATCCGGGGGGGGGCGTATTGGTGGCGATACTCCTTTAAGTTTGCATTGTCCAGCATTTCGTCCATCAATTGTTTCTTTTGCATTTGTCACCCCAAGTGGGAAGGGTATGCCCAGACGTGGGTCCCGTGCTCACTACTCTACTGGATTCAAGCTAGCCTGGCTGATGAAGGGTGATGCCCTGAAACCGGTCCCAGGATGCTTGTTTCCGGTCCAGGGAGGACCTGGCTTGGCAGTTCGGGCTGGACTGTTCCCACAAGGAACAGGGTCAAGACTGATTTGCATATGGCTGGGCCCAAACTGGGGTGGTGTGGTGAGCAAAAGAATGATGGATTTAACCCAGATCCTTGTGACTGGGGGTGAATGTTTGCATTGTCCAGCATTCCGTCCATCAATTGTTTCTTTTGCATTTGTCGCCCCAAGTGGGAAGGGTATGCCCAGACGTGGGTCCCGTGCTCACTACACCACTGGATTCAAGCTAGCCTGGCTGATGAAGGGTGATGCCCTGAAACTGGTCCCAGGATGCTTGTTTCCGGTCCAGGGAGGACCTGGCTTGGCAGTTAGGGCTGGACTGTTCCACAAGGAACAGGGTCAAGACTGATTTGCATATGGCTGGGTCCAAACTGGGGTGGTGTGGTGAGCAAAAGAATGATGGATTTAACCCAGATCCTTGTGACTGGGGGTGAATAATTGCATTGTCCAGCATTCTGTCCATCAATTGTTTCTTTTGCATTTGTCGCCCCAAGTGGGAAGAATATGCCCAGACATGGGTCCCGCGCTCACTACACCACTGGATTCAAGCTAGCCTGGCTGATGAAGGGTGATGCCCTGAAACCGGTCCCAGGATGCTTGTTTCCGGTCCAGGGAGGACCTGGCTTGGCAGTTCGGGCTGGACTGTTCCCACAAGGAACAGGGTCAAGACTGATTTGCATATGGCTGGGCCCAAACTGGGGTGGTGTGGTGAGCAAAAGAATGATGGATTTAACCCAGATCCTTGTGACTGGGGGTGAATGTTTGCATTGTCCAGCATTCCGTCCATCAATTGTTTCTTTTGCATTTGTCGCCCCAAGTGGGAAGGGTATGCCCAGACGTGGGTCCCGTGCTCACTACACCACTGGATTCAAGCTAGCCTGGCTGATGAAGGGTGATGCCCTGAAACCGGTCCCAGGATGCTTGTTTCCGGTCCAGGGAGGACCTGGCTTGGCAGTTCGGGCTGGACTGTTCCCACAAGGAACAGGGTCAAGACTGATTTGCATATGGCTGGGTCCAAACTGGGGTGGTGTGGTGAGCAAAAGAATGATGGATTTAACCCAGATCCTTGTGACTGGGGGTGAATGTTTGCATTGTCCAGCATTCCGTCCATCAATTGTTTCTTTTGCATTTGTCGCCCCAAGTGGGGAGGGTATGCCCAGACGTGGGTCCCGTGCTCACTACACCACTGGATTCAAGCTAGCCTGGCTGATGAAGGGTGATGCCCTGAAACCGGTCCCAGGATGCTTGTTTCCGGTCCAGGGAGGACCTGGCTTGGCAGTTCGGGCTGGACTGTTCACACAAGGAACAGGGTCAAGACTGATTTGCATATGGCTGGGTCCAAATTGGGGTGGTGTGGTGAGCAAAAGAATGATGGATTTAACCCAGATCCTTGTGACTGAGGGTGAATGTTTGCATTGTCCAGCATTCCGTCCATCAATTAATTATTTTGTAAAACCCAAAACAGCATTTTCAACCCCTGGAGGGCACTAGTAGTTTACAGTAATGCCCTTTGGTTTGAAAAATGCACCTGCCACATTCCAAAGGTTGATGAATCAAGTTCTGTCAAGCCTGGAAAACATTAGTGCAGTATATCTAGATGATATAGCTGTCTTTAGCGACACCTGGTCCACCTCAGGAGTGTACAAGAAGCCCTGCAAAAGGCAGGCCTCACTATCATGGCCAGTAGGTGCCAGATAGGGCATGTAGGAAACTGGCTCTGTATATACTATACTAAAGCAAGGTATAGTGTGCACAGAGTCCAGTGGATCCCTGGAGGCTTTACAGAGGTTAAAGTAGATAATACCTTACTCTCTTTTGTGGTAGTGTGGTAGTGTGGTTGAATATTTAGGCTTATCAGAGGGCTGTGTTAAGCAGTTGTAGTACACACTCAGGCAAGACATTATTCAAAGACTGAATCCAAGACTAATTGTTTTGTATAAAAATATTACTTTGTTACTTTTATTTCTAGAATAAGAGAACTCTGTTACAGGTAAGTACCAGTTTTAAAATAGTAATACTTTTTCGATACAATGGAAATGTGTTTGCAAATGCAGTAAAATAGTTTACAGTGATACTGAAAATACGTTGTGGTGTCAATCAACAATAGCAGTAACTTAGCAATGTAAAAGATAGACACTTAGTTATGCACATTTACAGGTAAGTACTCGACTTACACATCCAGTCTTCAGGGGATTAGACCAACACTGGGCAAGGGTCAGATCAAAGTAGATGCTGCACTACCAGCAACACTGGGGCAGCCGGGTGCAAAGGTGCTGGTTGTAGGTAGGTACCCGCAGTTTCAGGGCACAGGCCCCAGGGGTTTAGACAAGCACAGGGCTGCTACAAGGCAACATCAACAATACTCCACCAGCGGGATAGGGGCGGCCGGGTGCAGGGTGTAAATCAGTGTCGGGCGCCCAATGCAAGTGGAAGGGGAATCTCGGTCGCACAAAGAGGCTGCAGGCTTGGACCAGGAGGCTGGACGAAGGTGACCAACAACTGGGCAGGGAAGTAGAGGTGTAGGTGGATGCCTGGGCACCATCAGCTAGGCTCCCCAAACTCGGTTGGTTGAGGATGCACGGGTGCCTTTGGATGTTGGAACTTCTTTACCGGAGCCAGTCGCGGTCAGGGGGACCCTTCGTGATGAGGCTGCAGGCATCTTCGTGGAGTCCAGGAGAGGTGAACTACCGATGGCTTCGAGGTCAGCATCACCAGGGATCCTTCACTGGGCAGGTGAGACACTCAGACTCGGGCCATGGATGTTGGGTGCAGAGTGGGCAAGAGTTATTTTTCTAGCTGGATATGGAGTCCTTGGAGTTGTTTTCTTGTGGACAGGGCTGCTGAGCTCAGGAGATCTGGTCTTTGTTGAAGAACAGGCAGGCTTCCTCGGGTTTCTGGAAGTTGCTTGCTACAGAACAGGCGGCGTCTTCTTTGCAGGGTCTTTAAGCAGAAGACAGGCCGGCAGGGCTGAGATCAAATCAGTAGTCGTCTTCAGGCTTGGCTGCACAGCACTTCATCTTCCTTCTTCTTAGGTCGCAGGAATCTGAGGATCAAGGTTGAGTGGTGCCCCTTAATACTGAATTTAGGGGCGTTACAGGTACTGGCAGGTAGTAGCCAATGGGCTACTTACCGTTAGGGTAACTAAACCCTTTGTATGTCCCCTCCCTGTTTGGTGACATCCTTCCATCCAACATGGAGGATTTTCTAAGGAAGGGATCCCTTCAGCTCAGGACACCTTTGGGGTCATCCTCGCTGAGAAGGGACACACCTCTCCTGACTACTAATTTTCCCTTTGACCTTGCAGCCAAAAGTGGGCTTGGTCAGGGGGGTGGGCTTCTCCAGTAGCTAGAGAGGTCCTGGCTAGCATAACAAAGGGCAGGAAACCTTTGAGGCTCACCTCCCTGAATGCTGTTCCTGCTTGGGGGCAGGTGTCAAGCAACTCTACCCCAAGCAGGCTTTGTTCCTGACCCACGAGAGCAAAATGGCTCCCTCCTCAGGGGGTCAGAAACATGTCTGAGTGTGGCAGGCTGGTGCAGACCAGTCAGCTGTACCCTAGAGAGTTGGTCATTTTTCAATGTGCATCTCTAAGATGCCCTGTGAGTGCATTTTACAATAAATCCAACACTGGCATCAGTGTGGGTCTATTGTGCTGAGAAGTTTGATATCAAACTTCTAGCATTCAGTAAAGCCATGATGGATATGTGGTGATCGTAATGACACCCTCCCAGCCCATGTACTCAATATGGCTTCACTGGACTACCAATGTCTAAGAATGGCCTTAGACACTGTAGGGGCACATTGCTCATGCAGCTATGCTCCCACCTGTGGTATAGTGTACCCTGCCTTAGGGCTGTGAGGCCTGCTAGAGGGGTGACTTACCTATGCCACAAGCAGTTTTTGTGGGCATGGCACACAGGGATGTGTGCCATGTCGACTCTTAAGTTTTATCTGCATCAAAACACACAGTCTGCAATGGCAGTGTGTATATGTTAGGTGAGGGTTCTCTGAGGGCGGCACAGTACATGCTGCAGCCCTTAGAGACACTCTCTGGCCACAAGGCCCTTGGTACTAGTGGTACCTTTTACAAGGGACTTATATTTGGGCCAGAGGTGTGTCAATTGTGGAAACAAAGGTACAGTTTTTGGGAAAGAACACAGGCACTGAGAACCTGATTAGCAGGGACCCAGTGCACATTCAGTCAAAGTGCATCAGAAATCAGGAAAAAAGTGGGGGGTAACCAGGCAAAAAGGAGCACTTTCCTACACCCCCCCCCGCCAAGCAAAATAAGATGAGGCTAACCTTTCCCAAGAGAGTCTACATTGTCTAAGTGGAAGAACCTGGTAAGTCCATCAGCATTGGCATGTGCAGTCCCAGGTCTATGCTCCACTGTAAAATCCATTCTCTGTAGGGAGATGGACCACCTCAAAAGTTTTGGGTTCTCACCTTTCATTTGCATAAGCCATCAGAGAGGTCTGTGGTCAGTTTGAATCAAGAAGTGAGTACTAAACAGTTATGGTCTCAACTTCTTCAGGGACCAGACCACAGCAAAGGCTTCCCTCTAAGTGGCACTCCAACGCTGTTCCCTGGGGAGTAACCTCCTGCTAATAAAATCAACACTCTGGTCTTGGCCATCAGTCTGCACAATTAACTGCTTAGAGTAGTCTGGAGCTTTGAGAATTGGTGCTGAGCACATTGCCTCTTTCAGGGTGTCGAAAGCCTTTTGACAACTAACTGTCCAGCTCACTTTCTTGGGCATCTTCTTGGAGGTCAGTACTGTGAGGGGTGTCACAATGGATCCATACCCCTTCACAATCCTCCTATAGTACCCAGTCAAGCGAAGGAAAGCCCTGACTTGGGTCTGGGTTGTTGGAGATTCCCAGTCCAGAATTGTTTGGATCTTGGGTTATAAGGGTTGCACTTGGCCTCCACCTACAAGGTGGCCCAAGAATACAACAGTACCCTTCCCTATCTGGGGGCTTATTTACAAGCCTCTTGCACCGCAGGTGCGTCACTTTTAATATGGGGAAAAGTGACGCACCGGCAACGCAAGGGGCTTGTAAATAAGCCCCCTGGCATTTAGATGCCTTGATAGTTAGGCCTTCAGATTGCAGGGCCGGTAAAACCTTCCCCAGGTAGACCAGGTGATCCTGCTAGGAGGAGCTAAAAATAGCAATACCATCAAGATATGCTGCACTAAAGGTCTCCAGCCCAGCAAGGACTTGATTCACCAACATTTGGAAGGAGGCTGGGGCATTATTTAAGCCAAAGGGCATAATAGTAAACTTATAATGCCCATCTGGTTTGGAGAATGCTGTCTTTTCTTTGGCTCCTGGGGCCATGCCAATCTGCTAGTACCCTGCAGTTAAGTCAAAGATACTGAGAAATTTGGCTGCACCCAATTTGTAGTCCACACAAAACCAAGTTCCTCTATTTCTATCCTTTGGGTGAGGCTTTGGGACTAAAACCACCGGGCTGGCACAAGAACTCTCAGAGGGTTCAATAACCCCTAACTCCAGCATCTTGCTTACTTCAGCCTTGATGGTCTCCTTTACTTGGTCAGACTGCTGATAGATCTTTGTTTTGACAGGCAAGCTGTCTCCAGTGTCCACATCATGGGTACACCAGTTTATCTATCCAGGGATTAAGGGGAAGAGCTCAGCATACTGCAGCAGGACTTGCCTGCAGTCAGCCTGCAGTTGGGCAGAGACAGTGCCTGAGTAGACAACTCCATCCACTGACCCATCTGTTGGACTGTATGAGAGGAGGTCAGGGGGAAGTGTACTCCCTGTCTCCTGATCCTCATCAGTAACCATCAGCATGCTCACATCAGCCCTGTCACAGAGAGGTTTGAGGCAGTTCACATGGATCACCCTTTTGGGGTTCCTGCTGGTGCCCAGGTTTACCAAGTAGGTGATCTCAATTTTCTTTTCTAGGATAGAGTAAGGACCACTCCATTTGTCTTGGAGAGCCCTCGGTACCACAGGCTCCAAAACCCACACCTTCTGCCCTGTTTGGAACTCCATCAGTGCAGCCTTTTGGTTATACCAGAGCTTCTGGAGCTCTTGGCTGGCCTCAAGCTTTTTGGATGCTTTATCCATGTACTCTGCCATTCTGGAATGTAGGCCTAGTACGTAGTCCACAATATCTTGTTTAAGTTGTTGGAGAGACTTCCCAACCTTCCTTCACAAGACAAAATAGTCCCCTAACAGGGTGGCCAAACAGAAGTTCAAAAGGAGAAAACTCTACTCCCTTCTGAGGCATCTCTCTGTAGGCGAAAAACAGGCATGGCAAAAGGACATTCCATCTCCTTTTTAGTTTTTCAGGAAGTTCCATGATCATGCCTTTCAATGTCTTGTTGAATCTTGCATCATGGCCATTGGTTTGTGGATGATAAGGTGTAGTGAATGTATAGTTCACTCCTCACTCCTTCCACATGTGTCTCAGGTAGGCAGACATGAAGTTGGAACGCTGTCTGAAACCACCTCCTTAGGAAACCCTACCCTGGTAAAGATACCATTGAGGGCCTTAGCTACTGCACGGCTGTAGTAGTCCTAAGGGGAATTGCTTCAGGATGAATGGTAGCATGATCCACTACTAACAGTATAAATTTGTTTCCTGATGCTGTGGGAGGTTCGAGTGGACCCACTATGTCTGCACCTACCCTTTCAAAGGGAACTACTGGTAGTGGAATTAAGGGGGCCTTTGGGTGTCCACCTGTCTTGCCACTGGCTTGTCAGGTGACACAGGAGATGTAAGACTCCTTACTTTCTGGGACATGTTTGGCCAGTAGAAATGGCTGACATGCTTATTCCAAGTTTTTGTTTGGCCAAGATGCCCAGCTATGGAGATGTTATGGGGCAATGTGAAAAAGAATTCTCTAAATGCCTGAGGCACCACAACTCTCCTAGTGGTACCAGGTTTGGGGTCTCTGGCCTCAGTGGAAAGAAGAACCTCCTGTGGGAGCCACTGAAATCTCCCTTTTCCTATGCAGCAGCTTGCTGTCGCAGGCTCTCAAGAGTTGGACAGGTCCTCTGCCTAAGGCACAGCTGTTCCCTAGAGGGTCCCCCCTGGGCCCAGGAGTTCGACCTGGCAAGGTTCAAGTTCCATAGGCTCAGTTCCCTCTGGGGTTGACAAGTCCGCTCCTTGAGGAGAGGGGTCCTGAGCTTTATGTAAGTCTGGGTGGTGAACTCCGCTCTGCTCGCGGAGTTTGCGGAGATTTCCGCACTCCAAGTTACGCGGAGCTTGCCGAGTTCTGAAAAACTCACGGAGCGGAGTTTTCTCCCTCGCTCGCATTCGTCAACGTCAAGTTGGCGAGCGCGAGCGAGGAAAATCCACCTCCCGGCGAGATTTCTCAACGCAGGCGGTCAGATTTCTTATTGCGAGTGGTCGTGAATGCTCGCGACCGCTCGCATTGAGAAACTGTCCGCTCGCGTTGAGAAAGCTGATGCTCGAGTAAAAATCTACTCGAGTGGTAGAAAGGAAGCAGCGCCCGCTTGCGCTGTGCATGGTGCCATTTGCAATGATTGCACAGTACAGACTAGCACCTGGCACTAAAAATCACTGCGAACAGCATTTATCCAATGCACTCTGCCGCTTGCGGAGCTCCGCGTAGCGAGGCGGAGGTTTTTTGCACTTCGCGGAGTTCCGCGTAGCAGAACTCCACAAACCCACCCAGGCTTAGCTTTTTGCTGTACACAAGCTGGTTCCCCAGCCTTCTTACCTTTCCTCTTGGAAGGTTGGGCCATTATTCCAGACTCCAACACTTCTTTTTTACTCTGTGCTCTGCGCCCTTGTTTTTACACACACCAGCTCAGGGATTCCCAGCATGGCTGTATGGGTTTTCAGTTCTAACTCAGCCCATGCTGAGGTCTCCAGATCATTCCCTAGCAGATATTCAACTGGAATCTTGGAAGAGACCACTACCTCTTTCAGGCCAGTAACTCCTCCCCATTCAAATGAAACCATAACCATGGGGTGGACTGTATTGATATTATCAGCATTGGTGACTCAATAGATTTTTCCAGACAGATATTGTCCTGGGGAAATCAGTGTTTCTTTCACCATGGTGACACTGGCACCTTTATCCCTCAGGGCTTCTACCCCAGTCCCATTAATCAAGGGGTATTGCTGGTACTTTTCATATTAGGGGTTCAGACAGCTAGAGTGGCTAAATAAACCCCACCCTAAGAGACTAAAGTACCTTTGTGCGAACCCTGATTTGCTATTGGGCACCATATTGATCCCACCTGGACACTTGCCACACCAGTGCTAACACCAGTGCTAACTGGAGGAGTACTAGGGGCATTCTTTTTGGGACAGGCAGAGTCTTCGGTTTTGTGTCTCAACTTCTTACAGTTGTAAAACCAGGCCTTTAGGGGATCAAAATTCTTACATTTCTACCCACTGCTGGGCTGGGAATAGTTCTGGGGCCCACCCTCCTGTGCAGGTTTTTGGGGGCATTTAGAAGGCTCTTGATTTTTATCTTTAGAGTGATCACCCACTTTCCCCTGGGAAGGTTTTGTAACCCGTTTTCTTTTGGTCACCCCCGGTGTTGGTCGTGGTCACCCTAGTCTTGACACAGTGGTCTGCCTTCTTTTCCAATTGTTAGGGAGAAATTAGACCTAGGTCTACCAGATAATGTTGCAACTTTTCAATAATGCAATTACTTAAAATGTGTTCTTTCATAAGCAGGTTATAAAGCCCAACATAGTCATGCACTTCACGTCTGGTCAACCAGCCATCTAGTGTTTTCACTGAGTAGTCTATGAAGTCAACCCAGGACTGACTTGAGGTTTTGTGAGCCCCCCCTGAATCTAATTCTATGTTCCTCAGTGGTGAGTCCAAAGCCCTCAATCAGGGTATCCTTCATGAGGTCATAGGACTCAGCATCTGCCCCAGTAAGGAACAGGAGTCGGTCCATGCAGTTACGAGTGAACAGTTCCCAAAGCAATGCTCCTCTAGTGTGACTTCTTTACTTTTCTCATTCCACAAGCCCTCTCAAAGGCTGTGAACCATTTTGTGATATCATCACCTTCCTCATATTTGGGGACAATCGCTTTGTGGATTTTAGGATCATAAGAATTCTCTCTGTCCCTGGGTATATAATGGCTGCCACCATTTATGGGTGCTAGACCCAGTTCTGCTCTTGCCTTTTCTAGAGCCAGGAGTATATCCTCCAGGGCTAGTCATTTAGCCAACGATACTAAAAGGATGTCTTCTTCACTGAGGCTGTCCTCAATGTCACTTGGGGTGCCTGTACCACCTGTATGGGATCTAGGTATCCTCATCACTACTTTTGGGAGGATGAGCGCAGGCGGCACATCCTCCCTAAGTAGGTGAGGAGGGTGGGAATTGTCCTCCTCATCACTACTTTCACCTTCTGCAGGGAGATCATCCTCTTCAGAAGGGTGTTACTTAGCATATTCTGCGAAGCGCTCCTTGAGCTTAACCTTGGTAGGATTGGAACCAGTTTTGATTTTTAAAAGTTTGCAGAGGGTCCTTAGTTCCTTCCAGCCAAGATAGAGGTAAGGGGTCAGGTTGATTTCCATAACCAGGTCCTCTGCATTCTCCACCATTTTATATTTATAGTCAGGGGCTTTTTAAAAGGACTAAAACAACTTCTAAGTACTTTTACCCCTAACTAAAATATACTTTTAGACTTTTAAAATACTAAAAGACTTAACCAAGGCCCTAACAAGACTTTTAAAAATTTGGAAAAGTTGTCAATTCAAAAATTCAGTTACTCAAGCTGTGGGTAACCTCTGTGGGTAAGCTGGGTTTGGCCCTAGCTAAGTTAGAATTTGAAGAGGTAGGCACCTCTGAACCCAAACTAAAAAGATGGGGTAAAGACACTAAAGAGCTAGAAAAGGAGCATTGGGAATTAGGTCCTGAAACTGCTGAGGTAGGCCAGCTCCCCAAAGGAACTGACCTGGACAGAAGGATGTAGGTCAGAGTAGGCCCTGCAACGTTCAAACCACTTCCTCTACTCTTCCTCACCTGAGAGAATAGGAAGACTCTCCCAGGTTTGGCTGAGTATCCTGGCCTTTGGGCTGTGGGGGGCTTGTGTAGGAAAGTGGGTTTCCATTGCAGTAACCCCCCTCAATACTATATGCACGAAGGATATGGAGTTCCTCTGAGTCCAAGTGAAAGAACAGGGAGATACTAGGGGTGGGGATGGTGGTGGCCCCACACTGAAGGTGAAAGGGGAGATCCCCTTTTCGGAACTAGGGCTCTCACACACCTAGCAAGCTAGGTGTCATGCTTCATCATATGAGCCTGCCCCTCGTCAGGTCGGCGCTGCAATACCTGACGGGCACCCAGTACGGGGCTCTTTAGCGGGGATCTTTTGTTCCTGCCGTTGGGTGCAGTGGGGGTGAGGGGCCTAGTAAGTGTAGATGTGGGAGGGAAGTGAGTTAAAATAGGTCGGTTAGTCCTAACAGTGATTTATTCAGGAAGGTAAACTGCCTAATTAAAAAATATATAGAGAGTGGCGGTGAACTAGATGCAAGGTATCTAGCTGTATGTGCCCTACTCTCGGTCGGTCAACATGTTTCGTGCCCTGTGTGTCAGGGGGATCAAGGCACTTCTTCAGGACCAATTGTCAATACTATCTACACAGAGTGGTAAGTGAAAAACTACATACCACACTCTCAGGTCAATAACCTGCAAACAAAACGAGAAGGAAAAACATAATTTTAATGTGGGATGTAACACTGTACAAAACACGCATCTCTTGGAACTGTTCTTATGGTACCGATATGGTACATGTGTTAAATGAATTGGTATAGTCACACGCATGCTCAACACCGTGTGAGGGATGAAACTAAGGTTAAAAACAAGGTAAGGTCTCTCAAGCACAAGAGGAATCATGATAAAACCAAGGTCTCAATAAGGAAAGTCCATCAAGAGCCATAACGTAACAGAAAGAACAGAACAATAACATAACAGAGAGGACAGGAACAATGCTCACCTATACTGTTGTCTAGTTAGGACTGCAACAGTATCCGGCGGTCGTAAAGGACACCAAATTGGGTCCTACGTGAGTAGAAGAAAAAAGGGCTAAATAAAATGGGCTGAATAAAATAACAGGCTCCATACTGCACAAACCAGAAAACTAGAAAAAACAAGAAAAAACAGAAAATACCCAGGCGTCCGGACCATCAATGAATAGTAAACAATTGCCAAGAGCACGAGGTCCAGGGGATAATAATAAACGCCTCCCCTCAGACCAACCATATTCCCGTGTAGACCAGGTGTACTTAGGCACTACCACTGTGTACCAAACACGGTGAAAAAAGTAATAGTAACCGGAATCTTCATAAGTAAACACCTGTGAGTGAAAACGACAGCTGAGTATGCCGGTACACCACGAGAGAAAATCACGGGGGTTGATAATCAAAAGGGAGGGGGTTCCATTAGTAAACCTGGTGCCTCAGCTGGATCCGCAATGTAAGCTCACCTCCGTTATAGTCAGTAGCAGAATGGGTCTCCAAGTCCATAGCAAGAATAACTACTCACCAGCGTTCGAAGAGCGCTTCGTATGCGACCTACCCTGCCGCCGGAAACCGGGATGGTGACTGGTGCCGTAACTCAGGCACAGATGTACCAACCAGTCGGGGTCAACGTAGGCGGAGCCTAGTGTAATGGCGTAATCTCGCGAGACTAAGGGTCACGGAGGTACATTGAGTGGGTTAAGGATTTAAAGGTAAAAATGAAGATAAAGAAGGCGGCCATCTTGTAATGATCAAGTGGCCCCTTATGTCAATAGTATATAATGTATAGAAAAACCACACAGGTGGTGGTTACCCTGGATTTAAGGATTTAAAGGTAAAAATGAAGGTAAAGAAGGCGGCCATCTTGTAATGATCAAGTGGCCCCTTATGTCAATAGTATATAGTGTATATAAAAACCACACAGGTGGTGGTTGCCCTGGAACCGGGGAAGAGCATAGTGCAGGATAGAAGGAGCAACTGTAACAGACACAAAGCTAGTATATTCGCTAGGGATCTATAAAGCCAAGATCATAGAGATAGATGTAATCTCGTGAGACTTGGTTATGCAGTGTGGTTCAAGATCGGAGTAACCCCCCCCCCCCACTTTTTGCCAGGTTTCTAATGCACTTTGACTTTATATTTCCTGGGTCCCTGCCAATCAGGTTCCCAGGGCCTGTGTTCTCTCCCCAAACCTGTACCATTGTACCCCCAATTGGCACCCCTCTGGCCACTGGTAAGCCCTTTGTAAAAGGTATCATTGGTACCAAGGGCACTGTGACCAGGGAAGGCCTCTAAGGGCTGCAGCACCTATTGTGCCCCCTTAGGGACACTGCACCCTAACACCCACACACTGCCATTGCAGACTACGTGTTTTGGTGTAGAGAAAAGTGAATAGTCGACATGGCACACATTCCTGTGTGCCATGCCGGTAACCCACCACCTGGGGCCTAGGTTAGTCAACCCTCTAGCAGAGTGCACTAGCCCCAGGTGAGGGTACAGTTCTATGAGCACTGTACCCCTACAGTGTCAAAGTTCATTCTTAGACATTGTAAGTGCAGTAAAGCCATAAGGAGTATATGGTCTGGGAGTTGGTCATTACGAACTCCACAGCTCCATCATGGCTTTACTTGAAATCTGAGACGTTTGGTACCAAACGTCTTAGCACATTAAACCCACACTGACGCCAGTGTGGGATTTAATGTAAAATGAACACAGAGGGCATCTTAGAGATGCCCCTGAAAAGTGACCAGCCCTGGTGTGGTTCCTGAATGGCTGCCTGACATTTGCCACCAACAGACAGGTTTCTGGACCCTGGGTAGAGAGCCTCTGCTCTCTGGGTCCAGAAACAAAGCCCATGCTGGGCAGAGGTGTCATGCCTCCTCCCCAAGGATGGGCTGGGTCCACGAAAGGGGAAGCTTCAAAGGCCTGTTGCCTTTGTAAGTTGTCCCTGCCTTTTGCTTCCCCCAGCAACTGGCTCCTACCGGTTCTGACCCCCACTTTGGGTGGGAGAATTGGTGGGAAAACCGAGCTAGGAGGAGAGATGTGCCCACCTTTGCCATCCCCACCCCTCAAGTGGGGGAGGCGAGGTGAGGCGCACATCTCAGACCCCTCCATCTTGGACATGAGGAGACCCAACAAATTAGGAAGAGGCTCATGTCACCCTCCCACTGGAGGGTGGCATAATAGAAGGTGTACTCACCCCAAGGAAGGGACCCATTGGTCCCGACCTGCACACCCCTGTAACACCCCTAAATTTAGTATTTAGGGGCAACCCTGAACTTTGTCTCCTTAGATTTGAGGAAGAAAGAAGATAAACCGAGGAGCCGTGCTGACCCAGTAAGAAGAGCACACCAACTGCTTTGGCCCCAGCCCTACCGGCCGGTCCCAACTCCGACCTGCCTACAGCGAAACCCCGGCATGTCCAGCAGCCAGTAGCCACCCACATCCTGGAGGATCTGCTCTGCAACCATCTTAAAGACTCTGTCTACCGTGAGCATCGGATTTGCTCAACAAAGACTCACCCACAGAATCTGGATCCAGGCGGCTCTGCGATTTTGCACCACTCTGCCCCCAACGCCCACGGCCTGAGTTTTAGTGGCCCAGCACCAAGAGGAGGTCTCCCCAGCGATCCTGACCTGGGATCTGGTGACCCCCGCCTTCCTCAAGCTTCAAGCCGACGCCTGCAGCCTCAACCTGAAGGGTCCCCCCTGACCGTGATCGGAGTGGTAAGAAGAACTCAATGCCAAAAGACACCCCAGCACTCGACACCCCACGGCCTTGGGTGGCCCAACCGACGGTGTCTAGGCATCCCTCAAGAACCCAGCTTCCTTCTCTAGCTGGTGGTGACTTTCAGGAAGCCTCCCTGCCCGAGCTTGCAGCATCTTTACCAAACCGGAGATCTCCATTGAAATCCTCAGGGTCCCTGATGTTGCCTTGACACTCTGCACCCGGCCGCCCCTGTGTCGCTGGTGGTGCAGCTCCTGCCCTGATTGTTGGCCCCTGCAGTGCTGATCCTAACCCCAGGAGCTTTGCTCCCCCAGCCAAGTGGCTTGCTCGTAAGCAGTCCCTGACCAAAGGCCCCTTTAACCCCATTGGCTAACATTGGGCCACTGCCCTCTGCACCCGGCAGCTCCAGTGCCGCTGGTGGTGAAAACTGAGTGGCCAACTGGACCTTGAGGAACCTTGGTCCTAACCCCCAAGACTCCCTCTTGTAAGTCGTTTAGTTACCTGAGAAACCGCTAATCCTTCTTTCTCCCATAGTAGCTCATGTTACGAGTTAGTTCCTAAAATTGTTCTAAGTGTTGAGTTGAACTTTTTGTATGAAAAGAAAAGTAACTATATTGCAAACTTGAACAAGTCTTACTTGTAGGATCCATGGTGTGTATCTAGGCATACCACCACGAGTAGTCGATTTAATCCAAAAGTAATCTAAAAGTATTCCAAAAGTAATTACTGTGCAATTTAAACTGTTTTGACACCCAATACAAACCTGTAACGACTGCAAATTCAACCACAACTGCATTTCCTTGTAAAGTCTGGCATTTGAGAGTATATTTCACTTACCTGTGCCAAGTCCGGCTTGGTTCTAGAAATAAAACATAAGTATACCTTTCTTATACTTACCTAATTGGTCTGGATTCTGTCTCTGAGTGTATGCCATCAGTCGTGATTGAGTGAATACAATAAATGTTTAACACGCCCCCCTGATAAGCCTAACTGCTCGCCCACACTACCACAAAGAGAGCTGTTAGTACTTGCCTAATTTAGCCTCTGCTATAGCTCTTGGGACTCCCTGGACTCTGTGCACACTATACCTTACTTTGATGTAATATATACAGAGCCAGCTTCCTACACAAAGGCAGTAAAATATTTACAGTGATACTGAAAATACTTTGTGGTGTCAATCAGCAATAGCAGTAACTTAGCAATGTAAACTATAGACAGTGCAAATAGCAAGAGATGCAATTCAATCCTATTGGAGGAAAACAGTTATGTACATTTACAGGTAAGTATTCAACTTACACATCCAGTCTTCAGGGGTTTAGACCAACACTGGGCAAGGTTCAGATCAAGGTAGGTACTGCACTACCAGCGGCACTGGGGCGGCTGGGTGCAGAGGTCACAGAGCCCAATGTTAGTCAAAGGAGACTGGGGACTCCCAAAAAGGTGCAGGTTTCAGGTAAGTACCCGCGGTTTCAGGGGACAGACTTCGGGAGTTTAAGCAAGCACAGGGGTGGGCCACAAGGCAGCACCAACCGTACACCACAAGCGGCACAGGGGTGGCCAAGTGCAAACCAGCGTCAGGCGCCCAATGCATGTGGATGGGGAATCTCAGTCGCACAAAGAGGCTGCAGGCTCGGACCAGGAGGCTGGAGGAAGGTGACCAACAGCTGTCCAGGAAAGTAGGGGTGTCAGTGGATGCCTGGGCACCATTGGCTGGGCCTCCCAAAGTCAGGGGGCTGAGGATGCAGGGCTGCCTTTGGACGTCGAAACTTCTTTACCGGAGCCGGTCACGGTCAGGGGGACCCTTTGTGATGAGACTGCAGGCATCTTCGTGGAATCCATGAGAGGTCAGCCACCGATGATTTTGAGGTCACATTCGCTGGGGAGATTTCAGTGGGCAGGTGAGCCCCTCAGACTCGGGCCGTGGGCGTCGGGTGCAGAGTGGGCAAGATCCGCGGTGTGAGCTGGATCCGGTGTCCTTCGAATTGTTTTCTTGTGGACAGGGCCACTGTCCTCTGGAGATCTGGTCTTTGTTGAAGAACAGGCAGTCTTCCTCTGGTTTCTGGAAGCTTGATTGCTGCAGGACAGGTGTTGTCTTCTTTGCAGGGTCTTTAAGCGGGAGACGGGCTAAGGCCAAATCAGTAATCGTCTTCAGGCTTGGATTCTTTGTCTTTCTTCTTCTTAGGTCGCAGGAATCTGAAGATCAGGGTTGAGGGGTGCCCCTAAATACTGAATTTAGGGGTGTTACAGGTACTGGACTATGGGAACACCCTCTACGCCGGAACCACAGCCAAACTTCAAAAAAGACTCCAGCGCATCCAGAACGCCTCCGCACGACTCATCCTGGACATCCCCCGACACAGCCACATCACCGGACACCTGAAAGACCTGCACTGGCTCCCCGTCAGCAAGAGAATCACGTTCAGACTCCTCACCCACGCACACAAGGCCCTCCACGACCTGGGCCCAAAGTACCTCAACAACCGCATGACCTTCTACACGCCCACCCGCCAGCTACGATCAACCAGCCACGCCCTCGCCACCGTACCACGCATCCGCAGAACCACCGCCGGAGGAGGATCCTTCTCCTACCTGGCAGCCAAGACCTGGAACTCCCTCCCAACTCACCTTCGGCGAACCCAGGACCATCTCTCCTTCAGGAAGCAGCTCAAGACCTGGCTGTTCGAGCAGTAACTTACCCCCTCCCCCAGCGCCTTGAGACCCTCCCGGGTGAGTAGCGCGCTCTATAAATGCCGTGATTGATTGATTGATTGACTGGCAGGTAGTAGACAATGGGCTACTTACCTTTAGGGTGACTACACCCTTTGTATGTGCCCTCCCTTTGGGTAGGGGGCATCCCCTAACCTAATTGGCTAAAATCCTTCCATCCAACATGGAGGATTTTCTAAGGAGGGGTTACTTCAGCTCGGGACACCTTAGGGGTGGTCCTGGCTGAGAGGAGACACACCTCTCCTGACTACTAATTTTCCTGCCGACCTTGCTGCCAAAAGTGGGGCTTGGTCAGGGGTGCGGGCCTCTCCAGTAGCTGAAGAGGCCCTGGCTAGCATAAGAAAGAACAGGAAGCCTTTGAGGCTCAATGTCATGAACGCTGTCCGTCTCTGGTCACAAGTCCCTTGGTACCAGTGGTAGCTTTCACAGGGGGCTTATATGTGGGCCAGAGGTGTGCCAATTGTGGAAATGAGGGTACCATTTTGGGAAGTAACACAGGCACTGGGTACCTTATTAGCAGAGACCCAGTGCACATGCAGCCAAAGTGCATCAGAAATCATGCAAGAAGGGGGGTAAATATGCAAAAAGTGGCACTTTCCTCCAGGGCAGAGTAAAGTTGTATACTTGGGTCACCTGGTAGGTGGAGGCCAAGTTCATCCTTTGGAGAGCAAAATCCAAACCATTGTGGACTGGGCTGCTTCCACTACCCAGACTCAGGTCAGAGCTTTTTTGGGCCTGACTGGGTATTACAGAAGATTTGTTAAGGGGCATGGTCCATTGTGACTCCCCTTAATGACCTCGCCTCTGAGAAGATGCCTAGGAAGGTAAATTGGACAGTTAGTTGTCAAGAGGCCTTTAATGCCATGAGGAAGGCAATCTGCTCAGCTCCCATTCGGCAGAGTTCTGACTTTTCCAAACAATTAATTGTCTAGACAGATGCCTCTAAGATAGTAATAGGAGTAGTGTTATCACAACTGAATGAAGAGGACCAGGATCAACCAGCAGTTTTTATCAGCAGCAGAAGTTTGATCCCCAGAGAGAAACGTAGGTTAGCTATTAAGAGGGAGGCTTTTGCTGTGGTCTGGGCCTTGAAGAAGCTGAGGCAATACCTGTTTGGCACTCAGTTCATTATTCAGACAGAACATAAGCACCTTTGTGGCTAAAACAGATGAACGGTGCAATCCCCAAACTTTTGAGGTGGTCAATTTCCCTACAGGGGATGGACTTCTCAGTGGAACATAGACCTGGGAGTTACCATGCCAGCGCAGATGGACTTTCCAGATATTTCCCTTATAAAATGAAGACTCAACTGGGCAAGGTTAGTCTTATCTTCTTTCATTTGGGAAGGGGATATATAGAAAAGTAGGATC
Source organism: Calotriton arnoldi (assembly GCA_963921515.1). NCBI lineage: Eukaryota > Metazoa > Chordata > Amphibia > Caudata > Salamandridae > Calotriton > Calotriton arnoldi. The sequence goes on along the minus strand of CAWUFW010009724.1, from coordinate 496,574 downwards.
TTTGTGGCATTGATACCCACTCTTTTTGGCTGGTGTCAGTGTGTTTTGACTGTGATTCACTGGGATCCTGATGACCAGAACCCCTGTGGCCATGCTCTCTCCTCTAAATTTGATGGTAAGTACTTTGTACACCCTACATTTGGCATACTTGGGTACCACTGTAAGTCCCTAGTATATGGTACTGAGGTACCCAGGGCATTGGTACACCAAGGGTCTCCCATGGGCTGCAGCATGTATTGTGCCACCCATGGAGGTCCATGCAAACTGTGTATGCAGAGCTGCTATCGCAGTCTGCGTGAAATTGTGCATGCACCTTTCACTTTAGATATAAGGTTTCCCTTATATCCTGGTCACCGCACTTTAAACCTATAAGTCACCCCTAAGGTAGGCACTTCATTTCAAGGATAGGGTGCATGATTCCGAGTGTGTGGGTACCCCTGACCGAGCAGAGGCACCCCTGCAAACCCCAGACTCCCTTCTCTGGGCTTTGTAAGTGTAGGACAGCCATGTTAAAGTATGTAGTGGACACTGGCAAGTCAAGATGTCCAGCTACATAATGGCTACCTCGAACCTGGTCATGTTTGGTATCAAACATGTTGGAATCATGCTACTACACCGATTCCAGTGTTAGTTGCATGATACCATGTACTGGGGGCTCCTTAGAGGACTCGCCAATACCTATCTGTGCAGCCTTACAGGGTCTGCCTGCAAGCCAGCGCTGCTGCCGACCCCAGACTCTGTTCTGCCCCTTGCTGATGAGCCTAACTTGGGCAGGGGATGCTGAACAAAGGATTTCCTGTGAAGGAGATGTGTGACCACCTCCCCTTTAGAATTAGGTAGGGTGGGGGTGCTTCCGAGAGCCACCAGACTGCATTGAAGGGCATATTTGGTGCCCTCCTTACATAGAACATTTTGGCCCAGTCCAGAAGCCCATGGCTCCTGCTCTTGTGTGAAACTACACAAAGAACAGGGGAGTGTCCACCTCCCTGTCCAGCTCCTCCCTAAGGAGGCACCCAGAACTCCCCCAGGTGGCCACTTAATTCTGCCATCTTGAATCTTGGCCCCTGGGAGCATCTGACTGGCTATGTCAGCTGAGTAGCATCCCTGGCCTCCCCTGATAGGTGGGTCACCACAGAAGATATCCTTCCCCCTTTTAGGCTTACTTAAGGGCTCCTCTGAGGGTGGGTCCTTAGATTTGCCCAGACTCATCTTCAAGAACCGACTGCCTGTCTTCTGAAGATCATCTAAAGACTATTCTGCTGTTGGACACTGGAACTCTGCTGCTGGATCGAGCCAGGACCAAGGACAAGACTGCTCTTGGTGAGAAGCCTCCTGCTGCATCTTCTTTCAAGTTACTGCAACTCTGTGGTCGTGCATCCACCGAGTTTCTCTTGGAGTGAAGGAGTCAATTCCCTACATCTGCAGGCACTGCAACGTTGACAACAACTTTTCTGATCCTGCTGTCCCACACAACCTCCTGTCTCTGCAACACAGGTGGTGGTTTGTTAGCTCTTCAGAGACCTGACCAGTCTTCCCAGCAACTTGGAAGACTGCACTCCCTCTCCAGCAGACTTGAACCGCATCCCTTTGCACCACGTCTGGTCGCCGTTGCCAAGGCTCTCCTTACTGAATATCTTCAAACTCCAAGAAGCCCCAGTGTCAAGCATCGCACAGCTCCAAGAATGCCTTCCTGCCTGCATCCTCTGTGCCGTGGGCCTCCATCTTCTGTGTACTGCAGAGGTTTTCCTGCACCTCCCTGTGCCTGCTGCCAGATGGTACTCGAGGGGGCACTAATTATTCCTGCTGGCTCTCCTGCGTGCTGAGGGCCGGCCCTGTCCTACCCTTGCTGGGTTAGTCCCATGGACCTTGCTGGTCTGCAACCAAACCTCTTTCCTTTGACCCGACTGTTGCGGTTGCGACGGCTTGTTGGTGGTCCTACCGGCCACTGACCCTCATGCATTCTTTATCCGTCGTGGGACAGCTCGTGGACGGTTCCTGTGCCCCTGCATCATTGCCTGGGCTCCACAACTGCTTCATAAAGAAAGTCGTGCTACAGCAAGGACCTCCACATTGGTGGAATTGTGCTCCTGCGCCTCCTGGATACCTCTGGGTGGTTTGGACTCTGTCCCCTCTGCTTTCGGGTACCTCTCATCCAGGATCCACATTTGGATTCCACTGTCCTGGTACGCGAGTTGCTGAGGCCGCCAGACTTCCAAGATCCTCCATTGGCTTCAACAGGCAGTTCCTACACCACTTCACACCTATGCATTCGGGCTTCCTGGTGTAGTTATCCTGGTTCCCTGGGTATCCACGAGTGGGGTGGCTCTCCACCTCCATTGATCCTATTGGTATCCTCGCAGTCCTTTGGTAAGGGCCCTGAAACAATAAAATACCAACCACGACTTTCCCAGTGTTATCCACTCTGCACCCGGGCACCTAGGGGTTCTTAGCTAGTTACCTTTGTTGGTTATGTGCTTCTCCTGAGCTTCTCCATCATTGGGTATCAGTTTCATTTTGGTACTTATCTCAAATACCACTTTCTTAGTATATGGTTTGCCCCCCCCCGAGGGCCACATGTTTTTTTCTATGCTACTTACCTGTTTTTAAAGCATATCTTGTGTGTATTTGATATCTCCTGGTAGGAGATATACCAAGTTAGTTCTTAGTAAAGTATTTTTATAAACACTTGTGTGAAAGCTTACTGACCGACTGTGTGGTAAATGCACCCGCTTTACACCCTCCTGGATAAGCCTTAGCTTCTCTCCACAGCTACCTGTTGAGAGCTTTGTTTATCAGGGACTTACACATTATCACTAATAGTTGCATGGACTCAGTGCACAGTACCTCACCATAGGTGGACACTATATACTGAGCCAGCTCATACATTTACCTGTAGGTAGCCTGTGACCGATTGCCCCAATCTCCATTGATTTGTACTGGGTGCCCGACCTCAAACTTGCACCCTGCACCCGGTCGCCCCTGTGCCACTGGTGGTGCACTGTTGATACTAAACTGAACCTTGCCCAATACTGAGCTCAACTTCCGAAGACTGGTTTTGTAAGTCATTGTTATCCCTATGTATACTGAATGTTTTTTTCTTCCCATAGGTTAACATTGCGAAATCTGACAATTGCACTGTGTCCATTTTTGAAACTGAAAAGTATTTTTATTGAAAACCATATTAACTATGACGAAGTTCTGTGATTTGGCAAAATAAATATAACCAATTATTATTTTTATAAATTGGTCTGAGATTTAGTCAAGGAGTGTGTCTCTCATTTATTGCCTCTGTGTGTACAACAAATGCTTAACACTGCCCTCTGATAAGCCTAACTGCTCTCCCACACTACTGAAAATGAGAGCATTAGTATTATCTACTTTAGCCTCTGCAAAACCTCAGGGATCCACTGGACTCTCTGCACACTATACCTTATTTTGGTATAGTATAAAGAAAGCCAGCTTCCTACACACTCTAATAGGGCGTAAGTGCAAGGCGGAAGCCACATGCATAATCCGTCCAGTGCTACAATAGAAGTCCTCTATAAGGGATCCTAACATAAGGTAAGTATATCTAGGAACGCCTATGAGGCACCCAGAAAATGTCCCACGATGAACAGGGAGCAAGGCAATAGTGCATCCACACAAGCAAGCAAAATACCATCAATAATGACGACATGCATGAAGTCTGGAACAAAGGAACCCCTTATACCATTAAGGATTGAAACCCACTCAGAGCCACAAAACAAAAAAACGCTTGGAGAATGGGAACTACAATCTGTCTTTGATGTTGGAAGAAAGAATAACACCACCAGAAAGCGGAATTATTAAAATGGAAAGGAAATCAGATGAATGCCAATGGCTTAAATGGAAAATAAAGAAGAACGTCTCCCGTATTAAATAGGTACACAGGAGCCAGGGAAACAAGCCCACTGGGAAGGCAGACACAGAGTAATCCGACTTAAGAGGTTGCTCTGCCCCTACTGTCCCAAAACCGCTGTAATGCAGAGTCTGCATGGGCACCGAATAGACGGGTGCCATCGAAGGGCATGTCAATTAAGATGGCTTGAACAGTCTCTGGTAACTTAGAGGTGCGCAGCTAGGCTTGACGACGTAGCGCCACTGACGAGGCCATGGCCCAACCTACGGAGTAAGTGGTATCCATACCACATTGAATGATGAATTGCCCATCCCATATTAACTAGGCAAGATCATTTCGGTGCTCATCCAGAAGTAAGGGCAGCAGGCATGCCAATGAATCTCACAATGTATGGGAGAAGCATCAGAGAATGCAAGAAGTATTAAGGGATCGCAGCGCAGAACTGGTGGAGGAGAAAATATGCCTGCCAGAAGTGTCTAGTCTTCTGGAGTCTCTGTCTGGAGGGACATTAGGAGGCCAAATCGGCCTGTACCACAAGACTGTGATGAGTAGGATGTCGGAGGAGACAGGCCGGATCACCAGGGGCAGGATGGTGTCTGTAGGAAAGTAGGATCCACTTTCATGGTTACCCCCTCTTTTTGCCTGGCGTTAGTGTGTTTTGACTGTAGTTTGCAGGGATCCTGCTAATCAGGACCTCAGCATCTGTGCTCTCTCTTCCAAAATGGCTTTGGTAAGTACTTTTTTACTTCCACAGTTGGCTACTGGTGTACCCTTATGAGTCCCTAGTATATAGTACTAAGATGCCCAGGGCAAAGGTACGCCAGGGGTCTCCCGTGGGCTGCAGCACGTATTGTTCCAGCCATGGGAGTCCACTTAAACAAAGACTATAGGCCTGCCATTGCAGCCTGTGTGAGGGGGTGCTTACACCTCTCACAACAGATATAAGTCTTCTTATATCTGAGGTCACAACACTTAAAACTTATAAGTCACTCCTACAGTCCTGAGGGCAGGGTGCTTGGTTATAAGTGTGAGGGTGCCCCTGCTTGAGCAGGACACCGCTACAAATCCCAGAGTCGATTCTCTAGGCTTTGTAGGTGGGGTAAGCCATTTTAAAATATATAGTGAACGTCAGTCATTACGAGTTGTCTAATTATATAATGGCTGCACCAAACCTGATCATGCTTGGTATCAAACATGTTAGAATCATAGCCCAACACCGATTCCGGTGTTGGAGGTATGATCCCATGTACTGGGGGGGGCCCTAAGGGGAGCCCCCTGTATTCCCGGTTACAGCCTTTCAGGGTCTGCCAGTAAGCTAGTGCTGCTGTCGACCACAGACACTGTTCTGCCCTCCTGCTGCTGAGCTGAGCTTGAGGAGGGAAAGGTAGAACAATAGATTTCCTGTCACAGGGAGATCTGACCACCTCCCAGACAGAGCTTAGTGTATTGGGCTGGGGTGGGGTCGCTTTTCAGCTCCACTAGACTGCATTGAAGGGCACATTTGATACCCTCCTTGCATACTCCGGTTTGAGCCAATTCAGGAACCCTTGGTTCCCGCTCTGGCGCAAAACTGGACAAAGGACAGGGGAGTATTCTCCCGTCTGTCCAGCTCCGCCTCTGGGAGGGACCCCCAAGTTGTTCCAACCCTTTCCTTGGGTTTTTAAGGGCTCCCCCATGGGTGTGTCCTCAGAATCGTCATGGAACAAGACTCATCTCTGAAACCAAGACACTCTTCGACGATCTGGACACTTAGACTTCGTTGGACTTCGACTGGAACTGAGAATGCTTCAAGGAAGATTCCTGCTGCTCCTGGTCTTGCTGTTCTTCAAGTCTTCTGCCTTGTATGTGTCTGTACTTCACTCAGGTTCTCCAGAAGACCTACGAGCATCAAAGACATCTGAAGAAATCTCTTTGGAGTAAAGCGGTCAATCCCCTGCATTTGCAGGCACCGCAACAAAGATGACCGGTCTCCTGCTCCTGTCATTCTATGGACTTTCTGAGGCTCAGCAACACAGGTGGTGGTTCTGTGGCTTTCCAGAGGCCTGACCTGTCTTCACTGAAATTTGGAGGACAGTATCCCTCGTCAGAGCCGCTTGGCCCAAACCCGTGTGTACCACGTCTACTTGCCGTTGCCAAGTCTTGTTGGCTCTGCACTCCAGAGATCCTTGGGCTCCAAGAAGCTCCTCCCTCCAACACCTCATTCCTTGGGGATCAGCATCCCCACTGCATCCCCTGCACCGTGGGCATCCATCTTTGGTGAGCTGCCTGAGGTCCTATTTCGGCTCCTATGCCTTTAGCCTGTGGGTCCTCTCGAGGATCTTAATATGCTTTGGTGGGCTCCCCTGATTGCTCGGGCCTGCTCTGACTCTCCTGCACTTGGTGAGTCCCTTGGACCTTGCTGGTCCCAATGATTGCTTCTTGTAGTCTTTCGTGCCAGTTGCGGCTTCCAAGGCTAATTGGTGCTCCCCCGGACACCAACCACCTAGACACTGACATCCAACATAGGACAGCTCGTGAACAGCTACTGGCCTTCCACAGCATTGCCGGGTCCCCACAGTTGCATCAACATGGTCCTCATCACCTCTCCTGAGCTCCCTGCAAAGGGTGGGCATTGTGCTTCCGTGCCTTCTCGTTGCCTTCAAGTGGCATAGACTCTGTCTCCTCTGCTTGTAGGTTCTCCTCTTCAAGAATCCACCAATGGATTCCACTGGACATCTTCAGAGACTTCTCCAGAGGTACTTCTTCCTGAGTCTTCCATTGTTGTCTACTGGAGGTTCCAATGTCACTCCACTCCTATGCACCCGGCTTCCCTGGTGCACGTACTCTGGTTCTTGGGGCATCCACTGGTGGGGTGGCAGTCCAGCATCCGTCCTCCAAAGGGTTTCTTTGGTGGTCCTCTGGGAAGGGTCCTTCTTCTTTAAAACTGGAACAGCGACTTCTCCATAGACTTCCATTGGGCACAATGCTGTGTTTCCACTTTGCACAAAGCCTCTGTGTGGTTCCTGGGTACTTACCTTGGGTGGTACCTGGTTTTCCCAGCTCCTCTGAATCTTTTGGTCCAAGTCCCGTTCTTCTTTGCAGGTCGCATTCCTCTTCTTTAGTATATGGTTTGGTCTCCACCTGGAGACCAGTCTATCTTTGTGCTACTTACCTGATTTCTTTTGAGGATTTTCAGGTATATTGTTGATATCCCCAGGTAGGAGATATACCAATGTGATAGTGATTGTGACTTATTTTTATAAACACTGTGTGGTTCCTCTTCATCTAATCTACACTAATGATTAAATGTGGTAAAACAAGCTGCTTTATACTCCTTCAAGATAGACCTGAAGGCTGCTCTCAACAGCTCCCACTTTGAGAGCCTAAGGTTATCAAAGACCACTAAAATCACCATTAGGGTTGCCTGGATTAGTGCAAGGTACATCACTCCTTTAAGGGTGCACCATATTCTAAGCCAGCCTCCAACATTGGTGTGCAGTGGTTGGGTTTAAAGCCTGCACTGTTTCACCACTTAATCAAGTGAAAGTTACATGAAAAACCATCACCAGTTGGGCACTGTTAGACCTGGCATCCTTGGCATGGGTCTCCCTTCCATTTTTTTCATAATGCCTCCACTGTTGTCGATATGTTTTTGCTGGACTAGATGCTCATGGGCACTTTGCTACTGCTAATCAGTGCCAAAGTGCAAGTGCTCCCTATTGCAAATTGTGATGTGAATTAGTGACTCCATGTTTGGCTTATTTGAATTACTGTCAGACCCTAGTACAGTGCACTGAGTGTGCCCAGGGCTTGTAAACCAAATGTTGCTGGTGGGCTTGCAGCACTGGTTGTGCCACCCACAGAAGTAGCTTGTAAAGTGTGTCTCAGGCCTGCCATTGCAGAGCCTGTGTGCAGTCTGTGACTGCCATGTCGACTTAGTAAGTGCACCCACCTACCAGTCCCCAAACCTTCCCTTTTCTTCATATCAGACACCCCTATGGTAGGCCTACGGGCAGGGTGCATTGTAAGGATAAGGTGGGACATGCCTGGTGTGTGTGACATGTCCTAATAGTGAATTACAGCCATTTTCGTTTTTCACTATTGCAAGGCTACCTGTTCCCCATAGGCCAGAATGGGCAGTTTGATTATAACATCTTATAATCCTAAACTGACTCAGGGAACTAGGTAGAAATTCGAGTTTAGTATGCCTGAACTCAGAATGATAAAATACATCTTTTAGTGAAGCTGGCTTTAACATTCTGTGTTTGAAAATACCACTTTTAGAAAGTGGGTATTTTCTTGCCTAACTATCCAGCCTGCCTCTGCCAGCTTGTGTATTGTGTGTCTGGTTTGTGCGTGACAGGGGCTGGGGGTGGCCACAGGAGACAGGGTGAGGCAGCCCAGGGCTGAATAGAGAGATCTGCATCCAGAGTGGAGGGAGGAGTTGCATCTGGGTCTGAATAGGGCTGTGCCTGCCTGCCACAATGCTGGCTCCACCCCTGCCGGGCGTCTGAGTACCCTGCCCCACATTCTGAAAGGAAAGAAGGAGTCATGTACACAGAGTGCTCCAAAGCTGCACAGAACTGGTTTAAGCTAGGCAAAGGCCTCTCTGCCTCCAGAGAACAAAGAGAATCAGGGTATAAGAGGGGCACCCAGACCCCTAGGAGATTAGATCACTTTTGGGAACAAGAAGAAACCTTTGCTGAGGAGCGGAACCAAGAAGAAACTGAGGAGAGACTATCCCTAAGCTGAAGTGCTGCTTGGGGGATTGGCCTGCAGTGGTTTGCCTGACTGCCAAAGAAAGGAGAATGGAACTTTTGCTTTGCTGTGACTTTCATCAACTTGTGAAGGATCTCCAAGGGCTTGGAAGAGAGCTTGCCCCTGATCGAAGTCCCAGGACCATTGGACTTCACCCCTTTGTGAATTGCTGCTGGAAACTCTGTTTCAGTGGCTACAGAGGTAGGGAGCTGTGACCGACTCTCCCGACCGGCTCGGTGTCCTGTTGGCACCGCATCGAGCAACGCCTGCATCTTGCAACGCACGGCCTTGGTCTCACCGACTCCGTCAACGAGCCGCTGCCTGCACCGTAACCTGTGAGCACCGCACCTTGCAACGCCTCGCTACACCGAATCCATCTGGTCCGACCGACACGGTCACTGTTGCTGAGTTCGAGTCCTGTGACCGCACTGGAGTTGGGCACCGCCTCGCAAGCTTCACGACGCACCGCCCGACTCGCATCGCTGTCCGGACTGATCGACGCCAGCTCCTGAACCCGGCTCCGTCGCCGCACCGCAACCTGCCAGCACCGCATCGAAGCACCGTCTCGCCCTGCAACGCCCGGCCCTGGTCTCACCGACTCCGTCTCGACGACGTCAACGAGCCGCTGCCTGCACCGCATCGAGGGACAATGCGTCCTGCAATGCTTCCATTTTTGCATCGCGACCGCGACGAACAGCCATCCGGCTCGCACGCCCGTGCCTGCCGCTTCAAGTAAAAGGTACTGTGACCGAGTCTGTCTACGCTGTGTTAGCCCGTCTCGACGCGGTCAGCTGGATTTGTTAGACTCTGTTTGTTCTTGACATCGCCATAGCCGGAGGAGGCTACCGACTCGCCCAGAACCTTGAATTAAGCCTTTTTGATCAGAACTAAGCATTCTTGACAGTACTGTGGATTATTTTTGTCGTTTATGGTCTTGTGATAAATCTATATAAAAGATACTTATTTTTATAAATATACAACCTGTCCATTTGTAGTGTTGTCACTTGATTACTGTATGTGTTCACAAATGCTTTACACACTGCCTCTGAACTAAGCCTGTCTGCTCGTGCCAAGCTACCAAGAGGGTGAGCAGGGGTTATTTCAGGAGTGTACCTACTTTCCCTGACTAGACTCAAGGGTCCCTATTTGGACAAAGGTACCTACCTCTGCCAACTAGAGACCCCCAAATCTAACATTGGTGGCAACGGTGAGGATTCTGGACTTGCATTTGTGACTCATGTACAGTAATTGGTGAACACTACCTAGTGAGTGCAGACCAAGACGCAACCACATACTCTTTGATAGCATTTTTTCTGGGATTTCCAATTTTTGCAACTGCCAAGTTTAAATCACCATGGATAACGCACCATCTGTAGCATCTGTTGATTGTGATTGGGAGGAGGAGAAACTGGAGTGCTACACCCTCAAACAGCTCAAGCATTTCTGCAGGAAGTTTAAAGTCTCCATGACCGGGCTCACCAAGAAGGATGAGCACCAAAAGGCGCTGAGGGCCTGGGTTGAAGCCAGGAGCACCCCTATACCTATGGAAGGGGATGAGAATGCGGATGGCAGCTGGAAGGGCTATTGGGTCCAGGGGGGAAGAAAGCAGTCTCCCCTGTAGGTAGCAGTGTTTCTGCCAGAGGACTGTCTCCAGAGGAGTTGGAGGACAGGAAAGAGAGTAGGATGCACGAAATGGAGCTGACCAAGCTCAAGCTAAATGGGCAGTTAGAATTTGAAATGCAAACTAGGAAATTAGCCCTAGAGGAAAAGAAAATGCAGTTTGAACATGAGAAAGTTTTGAGGGAGTTGGAATTGAAGGCCAAAAGCTTAGAGATTACTCCCTCTGGTGGCAGTGTACCGCCTGTGCCTGTTGAAGCTAGGGTGTATATTCCAAAAGATGTGGTTAAGGAATTTTTTTTAAATGATGACATTGGGCAGTGGTTCAAAGCCTATGAGGTAGCCATGTCTTCCCACCGGGTCCCTGAGAAGGATTGGGGAGCGGGGTTGTGGGGACGGTTCCTTAGTGAGGGGCGGGATACCTTGTTGGATTTGCCCTCTGAAGTCTATAATTCATATAGCCACATGAAAGATGCATTGATGACTAGATATGGTTTAACCCCTGAGCTTTATAGGCAGAGGTTCAGGAACTGTAAGAAGATTGAAGGCAGTACCTGGGTTGAATATGTGACCTTCTTTTGCAGAGCCTTGGGTGGTTGGGTAAAGGGTAGCAAAGCGACTGATTTTCAGGCGCTCTTTGATTTGATTGCCTGGGAGCACTTGTCCAGTAATTGTTTTCCTGAGCTACGCCAGCACCTGATTGATAGTAAGCTGACTAACCCTAGGCAGCTTGCTGAGGAGGCGGACCGCTGGGTGAGTACCCGGGTCCACAAGGGTCACGTGGGAGACTCCCCAAGGGTGGGCAGGGTCCCCAGCAGAAGAGTGGGGGGACAAGGGTAAACAGAGGGAGTTCCATAAAGGGCCCCAAAGTTAGTAGACCCCAAGGGAACCAAGGGAAAGGTTCCCAGCCTCCCCCTGAGAAGAAGCCAGTGGCCCTGACAGGCCCCCCTGTTCACCAGGGACCACTGGTGTGTTACAAGTGTGGCGCCCCTGGCCACAAGGCAAACGATCCTCATTGCCCTTTGCATGGAAAACCAGCACCCACTGGTGCAGTCCCCCGGCAGTTGGCTAGTGTAGCCCTGGGGGAGGGGTGGGGTGCCCAAGGTGGGGGGGATCCCACAGTGTTTTCCCTTGTCTCATTAGGAGACTCTGAGATGGTCCCTAGGACCCAGCTGCCTGATAACACTAAAAAATACAGGCAGTGGGTGACCATCAATGGCCATAGGGTGGAGGCTCTGAGAGACACAGGAGCCAGTGTGACAGCTGTCAAGTGTCACCTGGTGTCTAAAGAGCAGGTTGTCCCTGATGCATTCTATCCGGTTGTTGCCGCTGACAACACAGAGAGTCACTGCAAGGTGGCTCAGGTTCCCTTTGAGTGGGGGGTCTCGGGTACTCTTCAAGTAGCTGTGAGGCCAGCCATGCCTGTTGACTGTTTGTTAGGGAACGATTTGGAGAGCTCACCTTGGACTAAGGTGGAGCGGAGTGCGCATTTAGAAATGTTGGGCTTGCCTGATTGGGCATGTGTGACCACCCGGTCAATGGCAGCTAAAGGTGTTCAAGAGGACCTGGAGCCTGAAAGGGAGGCCCAGGTGCCTGCCGGAGAGAGAGGAGGCAGGGGGCGCGGGAAACCGGCCCCCGAAGTTCCCACGGTCCAGAAAGAGGTAGACCCTGAGGGGGATGCCCTGGAGCCTACAGGGGAACAGGTAGCTGAACTGGGGGACCTACCTGAGCTGACCCATTGGCAGCAAGAAGGAGGACCCTCCAGGGATGAGTTCTGCGAGGAGCAGAACACATGCCCTTCTCTCGTGGGTCTGAGGCAACAGGCCGCAGACCAGGCAGCAGGTGATCAGTCTGGATCACATTGGATTTACTGGGAGAATGGTCTCCTGTATTCAGAGCCTAAGGTTGCTGAGCCTGGGTCAGCCCGTGTGCTGGTGGTACCCCAGCGCTTCAGAGCCTTCCTACTGGGGTTGGCTCATGATGTACCGTTAGCAGGACATCTGGGGCAGGACAAGACCTTTGAAAGGCTTGTCACCCATTTCTATTGGCCCCAGATGCGCAGTAGTGCCGCCACTCACTGCAGGACATGTCACAGGACATGTCAGACTTGCCAGGCAAGTGGAAAGAGTGGGAGGAAGCACAAGACTCCTCTCCAGCCATTCCCTGTGGTCAGCACCCCCTTTGAACGGGTGGGTATTGACATTGTGGGGCCACTGGACCCCAAGACAGCCATGGGCAACAGGTTTATCCTGGTCTTGGTGGACCATGCCACCCGGTACCCGGAAGCCATCCCTCTGAGGACAGTGACGGCCCCCGTGGTGGGACGGGCACTGATGGGAATTTTCTCACGTGTAGGATTCCCTCAAGAGGTGGTGTCTGACAGAGGTACCAACTTCGTGTCCAAGTACATGAAGTCCCTGTGGCAGGAGTGCGGTGTAACTTACAAGTTCACCACTCCTTACCACCCTCAAGGAAATGGGCTGGTTGAGAGATTCAACCGGACCCTAAAGGGCATGATTATGGGTCTGGAAGAACCCATGAGGTGTAAATGGGACGTCCTCTTACCTTGCCTGTTGTTTGCATACCGGGAGGTGCCACAGAAGTCTCTAGGGTTCAGCCCCTTTGAGCTCCTCTATGGACACCCGGTGCGAGGACCTCTGAGTTTGGTCAAGGAAGGCTGGGAGCAATCTCCCAGGAAACCTCCCCAGGATGTATACAGTTACATGCTGGCATTCAGGAACCAGACTAGGCGTTTCAGAGAGCTTGCTGAGGCAAATCTGGAAGCCAGCCAGGAGGAGATGAAGCACGTTTGACTTAACGTCTGGGTACTGGCAGATCGCCTTGACTGATGGGGCAAAAGAGAGGTCAGCATTCTCCACACCAGATGGGCACTACCAGTTCCGGGTGATGCCCTTTGGGATGAAGAATGCTCCTGCCACCTTTCAGAGGTTGGTCAACCAGGTGTTGGTTGGACTGGAGGATTTCAGTGCCGCCTACCTGGATGACATCGCAGTGTTCAGTGCCAGTTGGGAAGAACATCTGCACCACCTCTGGGAAGTGATGATGGCGCTGTGGAGGGCAGGCCTCACAATCAAGGCAAGTAAGTGCCAGATTGGGCAGGGTTCTGTGGTGTACTTGGGACACCAGGTTGGGAGCGGCCAGGTGGCACCCCTCCAACCGAAAATTGATACCATTCTGGCTTGGGAGCCCCCCAAGACCCAGACAGAGGTGAGAGCCTTCCTAGGACTCACCGGGTATTACAGGAGATTCGTCAAGGGGTATGGCAGCATTGTTGCCCCCTTGACAGAGCTGACTTCCAAGAAGCAGCCCAGGAAAGTGATTTGGACTGACGCCTGTCAAAAAGCTTTTGACACCTTGAAGACTGCCATGTGCACGGCGCCTGTGCTCCAGGCACCCAACTTCTCCAATGAGTTCATTGTTCAGACGGACGCTTCAGAGCATGGTGTAGGGGCTGTTCTATCACAGATCAATGAGGAGGGCCTAGACCAACCTGTAGCCTTCATCAGTAGGAGGTTACTTCCCGGGAACAGAGATGGAGTGCTATTGAGCGTGAGGCATTTGCTGTGGTCTGGGCACTGAAGAAGCTGAGACCATACCTGTTTGGGACTCACTTCCGGGTTCAGACAGACCACAGGCCCCTCAGATGGTTGATGCAGATGAGGGGTGAGAATCCAAAGCTGTTGAGGTGGTCCATTTCCCTACAGGGAATGGACTTTACGGTGGAACACCGCCCTGGTACAGAACACGCTAATGCTGATGGCCTGTCCAGATTTTTCCGCCTTAGTGATGAGAACTCCCTAGGGGAAGGATAGTTCTCCCCACATTTCAGCTGGAGGGGACACGTGTTAGACCTGGCATCCTTGGCATGGGTCTCCCTTCCATTTTTTTCATAATGCCTCCACGGTTGTCGATATGTTTTTGCTGGACTAGATGCTCATGGGCACTTTGCTACTGCTAATCAGTGCCAAAGTGCAAGTGCTCCCTATTGTAAATTGTGATGTGAATTAGTGACTCCATGTTTGGCTTATTTGAATTACTGTCAGACCCTAGTACAGTGCACTGAGTGTTCCCAGGGTTTGTAAACCAAATGCTGCTGGTGGGCTTGCAGCACTGGTTGTGCCACCCACAGAAGTAGCTTGTAAAGTGTGTCTCAGGTCTGCCATTGCAGAGCCTGTGTGCAGTCTGTGACTGCCATGTCGACTTGGTAAGTGCACCCACCTACCAGTCCCCAAACCTTCCCTTTTCTTCATATCAGACACCCCTATGGTAGGCCTACGGGCAGGGTGCATTGTAAGGATAAGGTGGGACATGCCTGGTGTGTGTGGCATGTCCTAATAGTGAATTACAGCCATTTTCGTTTTTCACGATTGCAAGGCTACCTGTTCCCCATAGGCCAGAATGGGCAGTTTGATTATAACATCTTATAATCCTAAACTGACTCAGGGAACTAGGTAGAAATTCGAGTTTAGTATGCCTGAACTCAGAATGATAAAATACATCTTTTAGTGACGCTGGTTTTAACATTCTGTGTTTGAAAATACCACTTTTAGAAAGTGGGTATTTTCTTGCCTAACTATCCAGCCTGCCTCTGCCAGCTTGTGTATTGTGTGTCTGGTTTGTGCGTGACAGGGGCTGGGGGTGGCCACAGGAGACAGGGTGAGGCAGCCCAGGGCTGAATAGAGAGATCTGCATCCAGAGTGGAGGGAGGAGTTGCATCTGGGTCTGAATAGGGCTGTGCCTGCCTGCCACAATGCTGGCTCCACTCCCTGCTGGGCGTCTGAGTACCCTGCCCCACATTCTGAAAGGAAAGAAGGAGTCATGTACACAGAGTGCTCCAAAGCTGCACAGAACTGGTTTAAGCTAGGCAAAGGCTCTCTGCCTCCAGAGAACAAAGAGAATCAGGGTATAAGAGGGGCACCCAGAGCCCAGGAAAATTAGATCACTTTTGGGAACAAGAAGAAACCTTTGCTGAGGAGCGGAACCAAGAAGAAACTGAGGAGAGACTATCCCTAAGCTGAAGTGCTGCTTGGGGGATTGGCCTGCAGTGGTTTGCCTGACTGCCAAAGAAAGGAGAATGGAACTTTTGCTTTGCTGTGACTTTCATCAACTTGTGAAGGATCTCCAAGGGCTTGGAAGAGAGCTTGCCCCCTGATCGAAGTCCCAGGACCATTGGACTTCACCCCCTTTGTGAATTGCTGCTGGAAACTCTGTTTCAGTGGCTACAGAGGTAGGGAGCTGTGACCGACTCTCCCGACCGGCTCGGTGTCCTGTTGGCACCGCATCGAGCAACGCCTGCATCTTGCAACGCACGGCCTTGGTCTCACCGACTCCGTCAACGAGCCGCTGCCTGCACCGTAACCTGTGAGCACCGCACCTTGCAACGCCTCGCTACACCGAATCCATCTGGTCCGACCGACACGGTCACTGTTGCTGAGTTCGAGTCCTGTGACCGCACTGGAGTTGGGCACCGCCTAGCAAGCTTCGCGACGCACCGCCCGACTCGCACCGCTGTCCGGACTGATCGACGCCAGCTCCTGAACCCGGCTCCATCGCCGCACCGCGCCGCAACCTGCCAGCACCGCATCGAAGCACCGTCTCGCCCTGCAACGCCCGGCCCTGGTCTCACCGACTCCGTCTCGACGACGTCAACGAGCCGCTGCCTGCACCGCATCGAGGGACAACGCGTCCTGCAATGCTTCCATTTTTGCATCGCGACCGCGACGAACAGCCATCCGGCTCGCACGCCCGTGCCTGCCGCTTCAAGTAAAAGGTACTGTGACCGAGTCTGTCTACGCTGTGTTAGCCCGTCTCGACGCGGTCAGCTGGATTTGTTAGACTCTGTTTGTTCTTGACATAGCCGGAGGAGGCTACCGACTCGCCCAGAACCTTGAATTAAGCCTTTTTGATCAGAACTAAGCATTCTTGACAGTACTGTGGATTATTTTTGTCGTTTATGGTCTTGTGATAAATCTATATAAAAGATACTTATTTTTATAAATATACAACCTGTGTGGTGTCCATTTGTAGTGTTGTCACTTGATTACTGTATGTGTTCACAAATGCTTTACACACTACCTCTGAACTAAGCCTGTCTGCTCGTGCCAAGCTACCAAGAGGGTGAGCAGGGGTTATTTCAGGAGTGTACCTACTTTCCCTGACTAGACTCAAGGGTCCCTATTTGGACAAAGGTACCTACCTCTGCCAACTAGAGACCCCCAAATCTAACAGGCACATATAAATACTTTTATCAAGTAAGTTCCTCTGAACTTTTTGGATTGGTTGTCAAGGGTCTTAGCACAACTGTTTCTCCAATCTTTGGAAGTTTAGTATCACTAGGGTAGGTAGGTGCACCACACCACACTGCACCTAGTACCATGTCTCAGGTTGGTGAGTCCAGTGGGGCTCAGTCCTCTAGATACAGTGGTCTTAGGTTCCAGAAACTCAGGACCCTGTGTGCATCTAGGAAACTGATAGAAACCCTACCAAAGAGCATCTCTTAGAGATGCTCCTGCAGGATGACCTCCAAAATCCTGATAGGTCAGAAGGGCAGGATACCTTGGGTATGGGTGGTGATGCTGTAGAGGAGGAGTCAGGGGTGTCTGAAGGCCCCTTAATGGTGAACACTAGTCCCACAGGGAATAGTACTGATGGTACAGAAGAACAAGTTACTTACCTCCAGTAACGTTTTTTCTGGTGGATACAGTATCTGCCTGTGGATTCCTCTCCTTTTAAATTACCCCAAAGCGCAGCATTCCACAGAAACTTTTCTCCTCAGTTCTCCCACATCGACAAGGACGTCAGGATGGTACGGCTCCGCACGCTACTCAGTGTGACGTGATCGGTGCCATAAGAAATCCTCGTCGGCATGCTGACGTCAGTTCGACCCATTTTTTCCATGCCTTCGAGGTGAAACGGGTGAGCTAACAACCTTCTCACCGGTGTACAAGGTATACAAAACACAACCAAACATGGAAATTCCATATCATAGACATTTCATAATACCAATTAAAACCATGATTCAAGTCATTAATCACAAAAAAATATAAATCAATTCATTTTTTTTGTACAAGCAGACAGGCAACAGGCAGGCGGGTGGGTCAGTGAGGTATCCACAGGCAGATACTGTATCCACCAGAAAAAGCGTTACCGAAGTTAGTAACTTGTTCTTCTGATGGATACATCGGCCTGTGGATTTTTCAGATTTTGAATTGAATCCCCAAGCATTCCCGCTCTCGGAGGTGGATGCCTGCCCGCCTATACCAAAAAATCCTGCAACACAGAACGAGCAAAATGGCCGTCCCTCCTCACTTCCGAATCCAAGCAATAATGCTTCACAAAAGTGTGGAGGGAGGCCCAAGTTGCCGCCTTGCAGATGTCAACCACAGGGACACCTCTAGCCAAAGCCAAAGAAGAAGACTTAGCTCTGGTAGAATGAGCACGAATACCTTCAGGAGGCTCCTTCTTGGCCAAGGCGTAGCAGATCTTGATGCACAGGATAATCCACCTGGACAGAGTTATCTTGTAGACAGCCTTGCCCTTCAGCTTGCTCACATAACCAATGAAGAGTTGATCGTCCAACCTAAAGTCCTTGGTTCTGTCCAAGTAGAAGCTGACTGCCCTCTTGGTGTCCAGGCGATGAGGTCTCTCCTCCTCCTTAGAAGAGTGAGGGGGAGGATAGAAAGTGGGTAAGGTGATGGACTGCCCCAAGTGGAAAGGAGTGACCACCTTAGGTTGGAAAGCAGCTCTGGTCCTAAGAACCATCTTATCCGCATGGAATGAACTAAGAGCCTACATTTCACTCTCCCCCCTAGCAGAAGTGATCGCCACTAAAAATATAGTTTTAAATGCTAGAAACCTTAAAGGAAAACTATGCAAAATTTCAAAGGGTGAGCCCATCAAAAATGTGAGAACCAAATTCAAATCCCACTGAGGCATGATAAAATGAGTAGGAGGAAACCTATTTGTGAGACCCTTAATTAATATCATAACTATGGGAGATTTAAACAACGAGGTTTTATCTGGTAAACAAAGAAAAGCCGACAAGGCCGATAAGTAGCCCTTAACAGTAGCTACTGCACAACCCTGTTGCGCCAGGGAAAGAGAGAAACTCAGAACATCAGATAAATGGGCCTTTAAGGGATCAATGGATTTCTCACCACACCATTTAACAAATTTTGCTCACCTACCAGAATAGACAGATTTGGTGGAGTGTCTTCTGGCCGATAAATTAACGCCCACCACATCCGGTGTGAGAGAGAAAGGACTCAGGTTGCCCCGTTCAATCTCCAGGCATGAAGGTGCAGGCTCTGGAGGTGGGGGTGTAGAACCTGCCTCAGCGATCCCTGAGAGGGAGACAGAGCAGAGTCTGCAATGAGAGGTGAAGGAGATCTGTGTACCACACCTTTTGTGTCCAGTCCGGGGCGATCAATATGACTTGGGCCCTGTCTTGGCAAATCTTCCTCAGAACTCGAGGAATCCAGTTTATGGGGGGAAACGCGTAAAGGAGCTCTGAGCCCCAATCTAACTAAAATGCGTCCCCCAACGCCCCCTGCGTCGGATACTAGAGACTGCAGAATGACGGGCAGTGCACTTTCTTGTGAGTGGAAAAAAGGTCCAACCGAGGAAACCCCCCCATACCTAAGATGTGAAGAACCACTTCCGGATGGAGCCACCACTTGTGATCGGCCGAACATGCTGACTGAGACTGTCAGCACGCATATTCAGCACTCCGGCCAAGTGATTCGCGATCACGCAAATCTGATGGTTTTGAGCCCAGGACAAGAGTCGCAGAGCCTCTCTGCAGAGAAGATACAACCCTACTCCCTGCTTGTTGATGTACCACATCGCAGTAGTGTGGTCTGTTAAGACCTGAACAGACTGACCGCGAAGGGAAGGAAGGAAGGCCCTGAGAGCCAAACGTATTGCCAGAATTCCAAAAGATTGATGTGAAACAATCTTTCCTCTGTAGACCAAAGACCTTTGACCTCCAGATCCCCCAGATAAGCACCCCACCCTAGAGTGGAGGCATCCGTTATCACTGTGGCCACCGCAGAAGGAGGGTGAAATGGCTTCCCTTGAGACAGGTTGCCTGGAACACTCCACCATTGCAAATCCGCTGCAGTTTCTCTGTAGATTTTGACCAGTTCCTCGAGATCTCTGTTGTGTTGAAACCACTACCTGCGGAGACACCACTGGAGGGCCCTCATATGCCAGCGTGCGTGGTTGACCAACAGTATGCAGGAAGCAAACAGGCCAAGCAGGCGCAAGACCTTCAGGATTGGAACAGCCGCTCCATTCTGAAAAAGTGGAATCATAGCCTGGATGTCTTGAATTCTCTGTGGAGGCAGAAAGACACGACTCACAGTAGTGTCCAGTACTGCCCCTATGAACAGGTTGAGATGAAAGGGCACCAGGTGAGACTTAGTTACATTTATCGAAAACCCCAAGTTGAATAACAACTGTGTCGTTACCTGTAGATGATGCAACACCATCTCTGGTGACTTTGCTTTGAGCAACCAGTCGTCCAAGTAAGGAAACACAGGAATTCACGACCTTCTGAGATGTGCTGCTACCACTGCCATCACCTTTGTGAAGACCCGAGGTGCGGAAGTAAGACGAAACAGAAGGAATGCAAACTGGTGATGTTGAGACCCTACCGTAAAACAGAGATACTTCAGATGCAACTTCAGAATGGGAAAGTGAAAGTACGCATCCTGTAAATCGATCAACACCATCCAGTCTTCTTTCTCCAGCGCGAGAAGAACCCGTGCCAGGGTCAACATTTTGAATTTCTCCTGTTTGATGTAAAAATTCTAAATTCTGAGGTCGAGGATCAGCCGTAAACGACCTTCCTTTTTGGGAATCAGGAAGTACCCAGAGTAGGACCCCTGACCTCTTTTCTGCTCTGGAACTACTTCGATTGCACCCTTTATCAGCAATGACAGAACCTCCTGCTGGAGAAGCAGAAGATGCTCTTCTAAGCAAAAGCCTTGATGGGGAGGGAAAGGAGGGGGAAACTCTCGGAAGGGTAGGGCATACCCATTTTCTACGAAGTTCAAAACCCAGAGGTCTGCAGTGACAGACCTCCAATGAGGTAGAAAATGGGACACCCGTTCTCCCACGGGACAAGCATGCTCTAGGGTGGCGGAGCTAGAGCTGCTTCCCTGCAACAACGCTGGAGAGGCAGAGGTGGAGGAGGAGGAGGAGGAGGAGAAGGAGGAGGAGGAGAAGGAGGAGAAGACTTGCTGTCAGCAGTGCCCCCGCAGACGACCTCTGCCATGTTCCCTGTAGGACCTGTACAAGGGATTTGCCTGCTATTGCTGGTGCTGTGGTTGGGGCCTGGCATGAAAGGACAAGTTTCTTTCAAAGCCACGAAACCTGCGGAACTGTCCAAAGCTCCTGGGTTGGGTCTGAAGTACCAAAGACCTCGCCATAGCCTTGCTGTCCTTAAGGCGCTGCAGCGCTGAATCCGCTTTAGCCCTGAACAGGTGGGACCCATCGAAGGGTAAATCCAGCAATGTAGCCTGGACATTGGGCGAGAATCCTGAGGCAAGCAACCAGGCATGTCTCCTCATTGCCACAGACAATCCCATTGCTCTGGGTACAGAATCGGCCATGTCCAGTCCAGATTGGATCACTTGGTGGGCAGCAGCTTAAGCATCTGATAACACCTCCGAGAAATGCCCTTGGACCTCCTCAGGCAACTTAAGGACAACCTCCTTGGTTGAGTCCATGAGAGCATGGATGTAACAACCCAAAAGACATGTGGCATTTGTGGACTTTAGGGCCATACTCCCCGATGATAAAACTTCTTCGCCGACTGCTCCATGCGCTTTGAGAAAACTTTCTTCGCCGACTGCTCCATGCGCTTTGACTCCCTATCAGCAGGTGTAGATGTAAAGGAACCTGCCGACAGGTTTGAAGAGCACGAAGCTTGGACCACCAAGTTTTCCGGCGAAAGATGGGGTGACAGAAATGCAGGATCCCCAGAGCCACCTTGTATCTCCTAACCACAGTCCTGGAAACCACTGGAGTGGACATTGGTTTCTGCCAGACATCCAAAATGGTCTCATTCAACGCCTCATTGAAGGGTAGCAAAGGTTCTGACCCAAAGGAAGCTGAATGAAGAACCTCTGTAAGAATATTTGATTTGAACTCTTCTGTAGGAAGGGGCAACCTCAAAAGGTCCACAGCCTTTTTAATCACAGCGTAATGTGTGGTCACCTCAGGCGGTGGCAGCCCCTTCGGTGATGTAAGCTCCCACTCAGGAGTGGTGTCCAGGCCACTAGCCTCGTGCAAACTCTCAAAATCTGGGTCAGGATCCACAATCTCTCCTTCCTCAGCCCCTCCGTGCTCCTCCTGATATTTCTCTTCCTCCAACACCCTTTGATACTCTCTCCGAGATCTCATCCTCAGAATCGGCATCGTCGGCGCCAGACGCAGTGCCAGTGACTTTGGGATCGACGTCCAAGGGAGGTCCAAGGGAGGTCCAAGAGAACAGGAGTCGAAGCCGGTCGAGGTCGAGATGGCAGCAGTTCGGATCCAGATGGCACCGGAGATGAACCATCTAATGGAACTCGTCCCTCCAAAGATTGCAACAGCGTCGATAATCTTGGTGTCGGAAGAGGCCAACTCCCTGGAGCCACAGACATAAAGGGCATGAACAGTGCCTGGGCAAAATGAGGGGGAAAACCTGCCAAGGAATATGCCAACTGACCCATGGGGCTAACAGGCGCACCAGTAGGGTTTGCAGCTCTGGCGAACAAGCCAAACATCGCATTTAAAAAATGTGATGGATCCTATCCCAGAGTCGGGAAAGCGGGATATGCCAAATCCGGGACCACAGGCTCTGGAGCCATTCGTGGAGGCATCAGGTTCGGCTCCGGTTGCGACGCTGGAGATAAAGGAGCCAGAGGTGGAGTAGTCGGCCTCTGCATCGTTGAAGGCATTACATCTCTCGGAGCCAGTGGAGTCACAGCCCTTGGAGCTGGTGACGGGGCTGTGAAGGAGTTGGTGAGATCTGCGATGATGTCTGGGACTCGGGGACACCGACTTTGGAGTTGCATCCTTCAAAGAACGACGCCGAGAACCATGGCGCCGCTTCTTCTTGAACGACCTCGAAGTATGAGTTCGAGACCTCCTGTGGCCCCTCTTCTGTTTCTTGGCCATGAATAACTTGGCCTCCCTCTCCTTCAGAGCCTTCGGATTCATGCGCTTGCACGAAGAACATGTCCCTACATCATGATCTGAGGACAGGTACCACAAACAGTCTTCATGGAGGTCAGTGATGGACATCTGGCCCCCACATTCTCTGCACGGCTTGAAACCCGACTTCCTTGGAGTAGTCATCTTCGACGGCCATAAAGCCGCGACAACAGCAACAAAGTAACTCCCAGAATGGAGAGCCTGGGAAAAAACTGTTACGTGTCGACGGCGATGAAAAAGGGGAACTGACATCAGCACGCCAACGATGACATCACGCAGAGTCGCGTGCGGAGCCGTTCCATTGTGACGTCCTTCTCGGCGTGGGAGAACTAAGGAGAAAAGTTTCTGTGGAATGCTGCGCATTGGGGTAATTCAAAAGGTGAGGAATCCACAGGCAGATCTATCCATCATAAGAAGGCCCTAGAGTTAGGTCCCCCCTTTATTCCTCCTGGGAGGGTACAGAGAGTTCAGAGGAGGTCCAGGTCCTCCTCAGTTAATTCAACCTCCTTTTCCACTTCAGTAGGGACCTCCATCGCTAGCAAGAGGGAGGACTCCTTATAAAGGGAATACCACCTACTCAAACTTGAGAGAGTCCAGTTCAGGATCAAGAAAGAGCAGTTGGCCCTAGATAAGGAGACCCTAGAAGTTCAGAGAGCTAGGAAGAATTTGGGATTAGAACCAAGCGGTGGCAGCACTAGTGAACCTATGGCCAGGGAACACTCCTTGGATACTAGGAACTTGAACATGATAGACCCTCCTTATCAGGAAGGTGATGACATCTGTAAGTGGGTCACTGCTCTAGTGAGGGCCTGTAAGGTACAGAAGGTTCCTCAGGGGCAGTGGACAGCTATCCTGTGGCTCTCCTTTACAAATAAAGGTAGAGACAAACTCTTAACTGTGAGAGAAGACGATGCAGATAATTACACAGTTTTGAAGAGTGCACTAATAGATGGGTTTGGGTTAACCACTGAGCAAGACAGGGGTTAAGTTTAGAGACACACAGAAGGCAACCTCTCAAGACTGGGTAGATTTTATTGATAGTGCTAGTAAGGCTCTGGAAGGCTGGCTTCATGGGAGTAAGGTACATGATTATGAAGGACTGTACAATTTACTAATGAGGGAGCACATCCTTAATAACTGTCAGAATCAACAACTACACCAGTACCTGTTGGACTCGGATCTGACCTCTCCCCAAGAATTGGGAAAGAAGGCAGACAAATGGGTTCGCACCAGGGTGAAACAAAAGTCTCATAGTGGTAGTGACCAGAAGAAGCAATAGTCTTCTAAGTCCCAAGAGAAAGGTGGGGAGAAACCTAAAGAAAAGAAAGTGTCTCAGAAGCTCCCCAAAAAACTTCCTCTGGGGGTGAGTCCCAATCCTCTTCATCCTCTGGTAAGAAACCTTGGTGCGATTTATGTAAGGAAAAAGGCCATAGGGCAAAAGATTCCAGTTACCCTAAGTCTAGCACCGCTACTACTACTACTCCTGAACTACCGAGTGCCCCTAGCAGTAGCACTGGTAGTAGTACACCCATGAATATGGCTGGGTTCACCATGTGTACTGAAGTGGGTTCTGGTCTAGTCAGAACACACACTCAGGTTGTCTTAGTCTGTGAAAGTGGCATTGATCATGCCACTATTTTTGTAAGTCCCACTAACTTGAGCAAATACAGACAACAGTCTCTTATGAATGGCCAGGCAGCTGAAGCTGACAGGGACATAGGAGCCAGTGTCACTATGGTGACAGAGAAACTTGTATCTCCTGAACAGATTCTACTTGGTCAGATTTACCAGGTGACCAATGCTACCAATGTCAGGACAGATCATCCTATGGCGGTTGTCAATCTCAGCTGGGGAGGGGTAACTGGCCCTAAAAAAGTTGTAGTCTCCTATGACTTACCTGTAGAATGTCTCCTGGGCAATGATTTCGAAACTTCAGTCTGGTCTGAAGTGGAGTTTAGGACCCATGCAGAAATGCTGGGAATTCCATCAAGTGTCTTTGCTGTCACTAGGGCTCAGGGCAAGAAGGAAGACACAGAAGGAGCCCTGGATCTGAAAAAATGTACCAGTCAGCTCCCAAGAAAAGGACCAGGAAGGGTAAAGATGTATCCTCCTTGCAGACATCCAGTGAGAATCAGTCTCCTGAGGGAGATGATTTCAGTACCTGTGAAGGAACTGCCCCAAAGGAGCTTGGGACTGACACAGCAAAGCTACTGGGAGCAGGGGGACCTTCCAGGTAAGACTTGGGTCTGGAACAGAAGGCCTGTCCCTCTCTTGAACAACTCAGACAGCAAGATGCTACTGAGGAAGCAGGAAATGTCAGTGGGTCCCATAGGACTTATTGGGAAGATAGGCTTCTGTATTCTGAGAGTAGGGCCCCCAAGCCTAGTGCTACCAGGAGGTTGGTCATACCTCAGAAGTTCATGGGATTCCTATTGACCCTAGCAAATGACATTCCCCTTGCAGGACATCTTGGGCAAAGTAAGACTTTGGTAAGACTTGTTCCTCACTTTCACTAGGCCCCACATTTGTGAAGGTACTAAGGAGTTTTGTAGCTCCTGTGTCACCTGCCAAGCCCGTGGTAAGTCAGGTGGCACTACAAAGGCCCCATTAATTCCACTACCTGTGGTTGGGGTTCCCTTTGAGAGGGTAGGGATAGACATTGTAGGTCCCTTAAACCCTCCAACAGTATCTGGATACAGTTTTATCCTAGTGGTGGTAGACCATGTCACTAGATATCCAGAGCCCATCCCCTCTAGGACCACTTCATTTCTGCAATGGCTAGGGCCCTCCTGGGAATCTTCTCCAGAGTTGGGTTTCCTAAGGAGGTCTTGTCAGACAGAGATACTAACTTCATGTCTGGCTACATCAGAGCTATGTGGAAAAGAGTGTGGTGTTAACTACAAGTTCTCCATACCCTACCATCCACAGGACAATGGGCTTGTTGAAAGGTTCAACAAGACCATCAAAGTTATGATCACGGGACTCCCAGAAAAACTGGGATGTCTTACTACCTTGCCTTCTCTTTGCCTACAGAGAGGTTCATCAGAAGGTGGTGGGCTACAGCCCATTTGAACTTCTGTTTGGATAACTAGTTAGGGGTCCATTATGTCTGGTTAAAGAAGGATGGGGGCAACCTATCAAACCTCCTAAATAGGACATAGTAGACTAAGTACTGGGTCTGCGTTCTCGCAATGCTGAGTACATGAAGAAGGCCAGAAAAAACCTTGAGGCCAGCCAGAAGCTTCAGAAACTTTGGCATGACTAAAAGGCTTGTCTGACTGTTTACCAGCCAGGACAGAAGGTGTGAGTCTTGGAGCCTATGGCCTCAGCAGTTCTCCAGGACAAGGAGAGTGGCCCCCACACCATACTTGAAAAGAAAGGTGAGGTCGATTACTTAATTGACCTAGGCACTTCAAGACGTCCCCACAGGGTACTTCTTGTGAACTGCCTAAAATCTTTTATTGACAGGGCTAACATGAGCTTGCTCATGGCTAATGATGAGAGACAGGAGGATGAGAGTGATCCTCTCCTTGATCTCTTCTCATCCGCTCACACAACCCTGTTGATGGATCAGTTGAAGGAGTAGTCTTGGCTGACAGCCTCACTGATCAACAGCAAGCTGATTGCAGAGAAGTACTCAGTCAGTTTTCTGGAATCTTTTCTTTGACACCCAGTCAGACCACCTGGTGTACTCATGAAGCGAACACAGGTGACAACCTGCCTGAGAAGAGTAACATTTACAGATAGCCTGATCATTTCAGAGATTCCATCAGGACAGAGGCCCAAAAGATGCTGGAATTGGGGTTCATTGAACCTTCAGATAGCCCTTGGGCTAGTCCTGTAGTCCTTTTGCCAAAACCTCACACCCAAGATGGTAAGAGAGAGATGAGGTTTTGTGTTGACTACCGAGGCCTCAATGCAGTCGCTAGGACTGATGCTCATCCAATTCCAAGGGCACATGAATTGACTGATACTTTGGCCTCTGCCAAGTATCTCAGAACATTTGCCCGGACTGCTAGTTATTGGCAAATCAGAGTCTCTGATGATGCCAAACCAGACAGCATTTTCAACCCCCAGTGGGCATTATCAATTTATTGTGATGCCTTCTGGTTTGAAAAATGCACCTGCCACATTTCAAAGGCTGGTGAATAAAATCCTCACAGGTCTGGAGGCCTATGGTACAGCAAATCTAGATGATATAGCTGTCTTTAGCTCTACCTGGGAGGATCATCTGGTTCACCTCAGAAATGTGCTTGAGGCCCTGAAAAAGGCAGGCCTCACTATCAAGGCCGGTAAGTGGCAGATAGGGTAGAACGCGGTTGTGTACTTGGGCCACCTTGTAGGTGGAGGCCAGGTTCAACCATTAGAGAACAAAATTCAGACCATCATGGAGTGGATTGCACCCACTAACCAGACTCAGGTCAGAGCTTTCTCGGGCCTGACTGGGTACTACAGAAGATTTGTTAAGGGTTATGGATCCATAGTGACACCCCTTAATGATCTCACCTCTAAGAAAATGCCTAGGAAGGTTCAGTAGACAGTTAGCTATCAGAAGGCATTTGATGACCTGAAGCAAGCCATGTGCTCTGCACCAATTCTGCAAAGTCCTGACTACTACAAACCATTAATTGTCTAGACAGATGCTTCTGAGATAGGGATAGGTGCAATGTTGTCTCAAATTAATGCAGAGGGCCAGGATCAACCAGTAGCTTTTATCAGTAGAAGGTTGACCCCCAGGGATGAGCGTTGGTCAGCCATTCAGAGGGAGGCCTTTGCTGTGGTCTGGGCCCTGAAGACGTTGAGGCCATACTTGTTTGGCACTCACTTCATTGTTCAGACAGACCATAAGTCCCTCTTATGGCATAAACAGATGAAGGGATAAAAGCCCAGACTTTTGGCCCATTTCCCTACGGAGGATGGACTTTTCAGTGGAACATAGACCTGGGAGTAACCATGCCAACACAGATGGAAATGACATATATTTCCACTTAGAAAATAAAGACTCAACTGGGCAAGGTTAGTCTCATGTCCTTACATTTGAGGGGGGGGGGTTGTGTAGGAAAGTAGGATCTGCTTTCATGGTTACCCCCACTTTTTGCCTGGTGTCATTATGGTTTGACTGTAGTTTGCTGGTATCCTTCTAATCAGCACCCCAGAATCTGTGCTCTCTCTCCCAAAATGGCTTTGGTAAGTAATTTTGTACCTCCACAATTGGCTACTAGTGTACCCTTATAAGTCCCTGGTATTTGGTACTAAGGTACCCAGGGCATAGGTGCACCAGGGGTCTTCCATGGGCTGCAGCATGTATTGGGCTACCTATGGGAGTCCACTTAAACTCAGACTACAGGCCTGCCGTTGCAGCCTGTGTGAGGTGGTGCTTGCACCTCTCACAGCAGATATACGTTTTCTTATATATGAGGTCACTACACTTAAAACCTATAAGTCACCACTATGGTAGGCCCTTCAGTCCTGAGGGCAGGGTGCTTGGTTATAAGTGTGATGGTGCCCCTGCATGAGCAGGTCACCCTTACAAACCCCAGAGTCGATTCTCGAGGCTTTGTAATTGGGGTCAGCCATTTTAAGATATATAGGGGACATCAGTCATTACAAGATTTCAAACTATATAATGGCTGCGCCGAACCTGGTCATGTTTGGTATCAAACACGTTGGAATTATACCCAAACACTGATTCCAGTGTTAAAGGTATGATCCCATGTACTGGGGGGGCCCTTAGGGGAGCCCCCTGTACTCCCGGTTACAGCCTTTCAGGGTCTGCCAGCAAGCTAGTGCTGCTGTCCCCCACAGACACTGTTTTGCCCTCCTGCTGCTGAGCTGAGCTCGAGCAGTGGAATGTAGAACAATAGGTTTCCTGTCACAGGGAGGTGTGACCAACTCCCAGACAGGGCTTAGTGTATTGGGTGTGGGTGGGGGCACTTTTCAAGCCCACCAGACTGCATTGAAGAGCACATTTGGTGCCCTCCTTGCATACTCCGGTTTGAGCCAGTTCAGGAACCCTTGTTCCTGCTCTGGTGCAAAACTGGACAAAGGACAGGGGAGTATCCTCCTCTCTGTCCAGCCCTACCTCTGGGAGGGACCAGCGAGTCATTTCACTCCCCATGGGATGGTCCTCAGATTCATTGTGGAACAAGACTCACCTCTGAAACCAAGACACTCTTTGACTCTCTGGACACTTGGACTTAATTGGACTTTGACTGGAACCAAGACTGCATCACGCGTCTGTGTCTGTGCTTCGCTCAGGTTCCTCAGAAGACCTGTGGGCATCAAGAAGTCACTCCCCTGCATCTGCAGACATTGCAATGAAGCTGACCAGTCTGCTGTTCCTGTCATCCTACAGACTTCCCGAGGCTCGGCAACACATGTGGTGGTTCTGTGGCTCTCCAGAGGCCTGACCTGTATTCCCTGCAATTTGGAGGACAGTATCCCTCATCAGAGCCGCTGGGGCCAAACCCCCGTGCACCGCATCGTCTTGCCGTTTCCAAGGCTTATTGGCTCTGCAATCCAGAGATCTTTGGGCTACAAGAAACTTCAGACTCTAGCACCTCGTCCCTCGAAGATCAGTGTCCTCTCTGCACCCCTTGCACCATGGGCCTCCATCTTTGGTTAGCTGCTTGAGGTCCTCTTGCACCTCCTGTGCTTTTAGCCCGTGGTTCCTCTTGATGGTCTTCTTCTGCTTTGGTGGCTCGCCTGCTTGCTAGGGCCAGCTCTGATTCTCTTGCAGTTGGTAAGTCTCTTGGACCTTGCTGGTCCCAACGATTGCATCTTGTCGTCTCCTATGCCAGTTGTGGCTACCAAAGCTTGTTGGTGCTCCCGCTGGACACCGACCATCTAGACACCGACATCCAACATGGGACAGATCGTGCACAGCTCCTGGTCTTCTTCAGTGTTGTCGTGTCCCCACAGCTGCAGCGACAAGGTCCTCGTCACCTCTCCTGAGCTTCCTGCGAAGGGTGGGTATCGTGCTTCCATGCCTCCTGGTCACCTCCGAGTGGCATATATTCTGTCCCCTCTGCTTGCAGGTTCTTCTCTTCAAGAATACACCCTTTTATTCCACCCGACATCTTCCGAGAGTTCTCCATAGGCACTTCTTCCAGAGTCTTCCATTGTTATCTATGGGAGGTTCCGACGTCACTTCTCCCCTATGCACCCGACTTCCCTGGTGCAGGTAACCTGGTTCCTGGGGTATCCACGGGAGGGGTGACTCGCCAACGTTCCTTCTTCCACAGGGTTTCTTCAGGGTCCTCTGGGAAGGGTCCTTCTTCTTTAAAAATGCAACCGCGACTTCTCTGTAGAGTTTCATTTGGCATGCAGCTGTGTTTCCACTCTGCACACAGCCTCCGGGGGGTTCCTTGGTACTTACCTTGGGTGGTTCCTGGTTCTTCCCGCTCCTCTGAGTTTTTGGTGCAAGTCCCGTTCTTCTTTGAAGTTCACATTCCATTTCTTTAGTATATGGTTTGGTCTCCCCCTGGAGACCAGTTTATTTTTGTGCTACTTGCCTGATTGCTTTTGAGTATTTTCATGTGTATTGTTGATATCTCCGGGTAGAAGATATACCAATATGACAGTGATTGTGACTTATTTTTATAAACACTGTGTGGTTCCTCTTCATCTTATTTACACAACTGATTAAATGTGGCAAAACAAGCTGAAATACACTCCTTCAAGATAGGCTTGAAGGCTGCTCTCCACAGCCACCACTTTGAGAGCCTAAGGTTGGTTATCAAAGACCACTAAAATCACCATACGGGTTGCCTGGATTAGTGTAAAGTGCATCACTCCTTTAAGTGTGCATCATATCATCATATACTAAGCCAACCTCCTAAAGTGTCTGTGAGAAATAGATTGATCCACAGGGGCCCCTATATCGGGTAGTCAGTTAGCTATCCTCCATTGGAGGTTGGGCAGTGTCAGAGATGGGGTGGAGAGACCCCAAAACCCCTCCATCACCTCCAAAAATCGTGTTCATCAGAAGGAAAAACAGGGAGGGGCTTCATAGAAAGCTCTGAGACAAATGGCACCAACGGCTCCACATCCGGCGCCATACGGCGCTGAAGTGGCGATGCCTTGACCTCAGAAAGGGGAAGTGGTGCGGCATCGAGTGGCACCGCGGGCGCTTAATCGGACCCAGGCACTGAAGGTGGAAGGCCCGAAGGGCTGTGCAATGACGTCGAAACTGATTTGAAGTCAGAAGGCTAAGCTGAGGCCGAGGGCAAATCTGACAGAGTGGACAAAGTCACGGCTCCTTGCACCTCCTTTGGGCCCAAAGACACTCCAGGGGAAGGTGCAGACCCGAAGATAGTATGAAGAGAATTGCAGTATTCACGCATCTAGGTCAGAGTCGCCCCGACTCTGGGAAAGGTATGGTAGAGCGGGATAGACTCAACTGAAGATCAGGAGAAGGCTTTATGCGGCGAGGTCGGGGGGTGCCGCGACTTCGACTGCCTGCGTCTTGACTTACCTCGGGATGTCGATGGAGAGGGATGCCCATGGGAATGGCTCCTGGAGTGGATCTGCAGACAGTCTGTGGAGCGTGAAGGGGACCAAAGTGGAGGGAAGTCAAAGAAAAATGCAACATCTGTGCAGCCATGAGCTTCATACGATGTTCCCGCAGCACCTTTGGGCGAAGTTAGCGACAGGAGTTGCACTCCTCAGATTCATGGTTTTCCCCCAAGCACCACATACAAATAGAGTAAGGGTCTGTAGCGGACATTCGCCGTCCACAGGACCCAAAAGGCTTAAACACAGAGGACATGAGAGGTTTAAAAAGCACACACTTCTGTTGGATGAAAACGTCAAAGTAGGGCAAAAAGCGGCCTGAGGAACTGCTACCAGATCCATATTGGAAGCGTGGAAGAGAGGAAACTGTCATCAGCGTTTCGGGAAGGGGTATTTAAGGACTCTGTCTATGTCACTTCTGCTGGTCAACATCACTATGGAGTCGCACGATGCGCAGAGGTACTGTTGAAAAATTTTCCAGATCCAGTCTGGCGCTTGGAGAGAATTCACAGGTAAGGAATCTGCCTGCGGCTAGTTGTCTCTATCAGATGTTAGCTTTATTAGAAGACCATTAAAAGTGGCATTATTATTTAATTTGCAATTAAAGGTGAGAGCCTCAGCATATCTTATACTTTCAGGCTCGCAGGGGATCTCAAGGTGTTCACGATAGGCAATCGCTATGCCTCCACCTCGTTTGTCAACACGGTCCACCTTGAAAAATGCATAGCATGCAGGAATTGCAGCTATTAAATCAGGATTTGATGTTTCATCTGCCTAAGTTTCGGTGAGGAACACTAAATCTGGGGTATAGGAAGGTAGGATCCTTCTAGCATGGTTACCCCCACTTTTTGCCTGGTGTCAGTGTGTTTTGGACTTGTCTGACTGGGATCCTGCTAATCAGGACCCCAGTCACTGTGCTTTCTCCCTAAATTTGACAATGGTAAGTACTTTGGTACCTTATTAATTGACTACTGGTGTACCCTTCTAAGTCCCTAGTATATGGTGCTAAGTTACCCAGGGCATAGGTACATCACAGATCTCCCATAGGCTGCAGCATATATTATGCCACCCATGAGAGCCCACTCAAACTGTGACTACAGGCCTGCCATTGCAGTCTGTGTGAGCTGGTGCTAGCACCACTCACAACAGATATATGTTTCCTTATATCTGAGGTCACTGCACTTAAAACCTATAAGCCACCCCTAAGGTAGGCCTTTCAATCCTGAAGGCAGGGTGCTTGGTTATAAGGGTGAGGGTGCCCTGCTTGAGCAAGACACCCTCGACAAACCCTGGAATCGATTCTCCATTTTTTTAAGTGCGGTCAGCCATTTTATACATATAGTAGGCATCAAGTCAATTATGAGATGTCTAACTATATGTTGGCTGCACTGAAACCGGTCATGTTTGGTATCAAACAGGTTGGAATCCTATCCCAACACCGATTCCAGTGTTGGATGTAGGATCCCATGTACTGGGGGCATCCCCTAGGGAGCCCCCCTGTATTCACGGTACCATCCTTTCAGGGTGTAACAGCAGGCTAGTGCTGCTACCGACACAGACACAATTCTGCCCTCCTGCTTCTGAGCCATGCCCGAGCAGAGGAAGGTAGAACAATAGGTTTCCTGTCACATGGAGGTGTGACCGCCTCCCAGACAGGACTTAGTGTATTTGGCGGGGTGGGGGCGTTGGCCAGCGCCACCAGACTGCTTTTAAGGGCACATTTGGTGACCTCCTTGCATACTCCAGTTGCAACCAGTTCAGGGAGCTGTTGGCTCCCACTCTGGTGTGAAACTGGACAAAGGACATGGGAGTATCCTCCCCTCTGTCCAGCCCCTCCTCTGGGAGTGAACCCTGAATCACCCCAACCCTTTCCTTTGGGTACTTAAGGGGCTACCTGTGGGTGGCTCTTCAGATTCATCGTGGGACAATATTCAGATCCTTAACCACTTCTACCTCAACCGTCTGGGCACTTTGGACTTCGTTGGACTTCGCTTTAAGAACCAAGACTGCATCTGGAAGACTACTGGTTCTCCTGGTTTCGTCGTTGTGCCAGCCTTCTGCACTGTCTGTGCCTATGCTCCATCCAGGTTCTTGTCCAGGCCTGTGGGCATCAAAGACACCCTAAGGAATCTCCCTTGGAGTAAAGGAGTCACTCCTCTGCATCTGCAGGTACCGTAACTAAGCTGACCAGTCTGCTGCTCCAGACGTCTTCCGGACTTCGCAAGGCCCAGCAACACAGGTGGTAGTTATGCAACTCCCTCGAGGCCTGCACTGTCTTCTCACTGAGTTTGAGGCCAGTATCCCTCGTTGGAACCGCTGGAACAGCACCCCTGTTCACTACGTCAACTTGCCGTTGCCAAGGCTTGTTGACTCTCTTCTCCAGAGATCTTCAGGCTCCAAGAAGCTCAAGCCTTCAGCATCTCTTCCTACCAAGATCTTCATCCTCACCTCATCCTCTCAAACGTGGGCCGGCATCATTGGTGAGCTGCTCAAGGTCCTCTTGCTACTCCTGTACCTTCGGCCTGGGGGTCCTCTTGAGGGTATTCTTTGGCTCTAGTGGGCTGCCCTGCTTGCTTGGGGCCTGCTCTGACTCTTCTGCACTTGGTGAGTCCCTTGGACTTGGCTGGTCGCAACACTGCACCTTCTTCGCTTTTCTCGTCTGTTGCTGCTGCCAAGGCTTGTTGGTGCTCCCGCCAGACACCGACCCCCTGGTCCTTGACTTCCGACATGGGACAGCTCATGAATGGCTCCTGGTCTTCCACAGTGTCTCCTGGTCCTCACAGCTGCAGCGACAAGGTCACCGCTAACTTTCCTGCATCTTCCGTCATCAGTGGTCATTGGTCTTCTGTGCCTCCTGGTCACTCCCGAGTGGCATAGACTCTGTCCCCTTCTGCTTGCAGGTACTCCTCTTCAAGAATCCACCCTTGGATTCCACCAAACTCTTTCACCTTCTTCGCCAGCAGCATCTTCACTGAAGGTTTCTATTGTGGTTTACGGTGGTTTACAGCGGTTTCCGACGTCACTTCGCACCTATGCACCCGGCTTCCCAGGTGTAGGTATCCTGGTTCCTGGGGTATCCACAGGTGGGGTGACTCTCCAACCTTCCTTTGTCCATGGGTTTCTTCAGGGTCCTCTGGGAAGGGTCGTTCTTCTGCAAAACTGCAACCGCGACTTCCTCATTGACTTGCCTTGAGTACACGGCTGTGTTTCCACTCTGCACACGCCCTCCATGGGGTTCCTGGGTACTTAACTTGGGTGGTTCCTTGGGTCCCCAGCTCTTCTAAGCCTTCTAAGTCCAGTCTCGACTTTGGTCGCAGTTCGCATTCCACTTTATTAGTATATGGTTTGGTCTCCCCCTGGAGACCACTGTGTATTTGTGCTACTTACCTGTTCTCCTTTTGAAATATTGTGTGTATTGTGTTTATATCTCCGGGTAGGAGATATACCAATGGGTTAGTGAGTGTGTATAATAAACATTACTATTTTTATAACTACACTGTGTGGTTCTTTTTCGTTTAACCTACACTATACGATTGGTACTGGTAAAAAAAGTTGCCTTACACTCCTTCTGGACTAAGCCTGAAGGCTGCTCTCCACAGCTACAACTTAGAGAGCTATCTAAGGTTGTCTAAGACCACTAAAATCACCATAAGGGTTGTCTGGATTAGTGCAGGGTGCTTCACTTAAATAAGTGTGCACCATATACTAAGCCAGCCTCCTACATGGGGCATAAGAATCTAGATGATTGTACAATTCATATTTGTGCTTAATAACCGACCGTGTATTAAGCAGTACACAATTTAACATCCATTTATCAATGACTTGCAGGGGGGCTGGGCAATTGTCTTTAATACCAATGGTTACTGGCTGGAGCGCCGTTTGACACTTGAAGTGGCAGTGTGTACAAAGGAAGTTGCCTGAACCCATGCTGGGATCTAATTTGTTAATCTGTAGAATACCCCACAACAGAAAATTGAGCAGGGGTTCTGGCACAAGGAGCAATCCGGGCATGGACGGGCTTGCCTTTGGTGCATCTTCAGAGTGCCCACTGCGCATGTCAGCACTTCGTCCTGATTTTTATACTAAGTTGGGCACATGGCAGCGTGAGAACTACAACGCTTCCCTGTGTCCCAATCAAAATGTCAGTCAAGCCGGAAAACTCCCCTACTTCTCTGTGAGGTGAGGAACAGATTTGTAGAGGTTGTGAGCTCTAACAGGCTCATATTATTTTGAGAGGGGCCCCTTAGACCAAAGGGACAGGGCTCTGTATTAAACTGTGTGCGTCTTTCTAACTTTTTTGTATTATAGTGAAACAGTTTAATAATGTTTTAAGGAATTTGTTTTTGTCTTTTCTATCAATTGTTTTTTATACATATGAATAATAAGATTATATTGGATGTATTTTGAGCCTATTTGATACAGTCAGCTATTTTGTGGCACTACATTTGATTGTGGGGGTTGTCCGTATGAGTTGTGACTGAGCCTGAGATTCTATGTTACTTGAAACTTTAGTGAATGTGACCTGTGGTGAGGTTGGATGACAAAGGGAACACCTTTTGATTTTACAGTTTTAACAGGCTCAACAAAGAAGTACAAGAAGAGAAGTGCGCTGCGGATACTGTAGGGCTCCTTGCAGTGTAAAGCAGACTCCCGGTCAGCTCGAGGAAGAATCACTGGGCTGTTAAAGATGAAGGTAATAACATTAATGAAATAAACACAAAGCAGAGTGTACGTCCACACTGAGTTACTTGTACTTCACAGAAAGGAAATATAGATCACCGATAATTGCAGTAAATGAAAAACAAGGATTATTCGTAGGAAAATAACAGTACGGACTAAAGAGCGATCTGCAGGGGTTCCACACAGGGTCCAAGAAATCATGTTGCCAAAAGTATTATCTGAAAGAGACAATTAGTTATAGATTCCTTACCTTGTGAATTACCCCCAGGCGTCAGACTGGATCCGGAGAATTTTTCATCAGCAGTAGTCCTGCACGTCGAAAGGTGGCGTCAGTCGGCTCCACGTTCGTCGTTGGCATCATGGTCGCCGGGATGACGTTGCAGTAGCTACTTAGACGACGCCCGCGCGTGCTGACGTCAGTTCTTTCTTTTTCCGCGCCAGCCAACGCAGATCCGGAGAGAGCGGTACCACCAGTCACTTTTTGACTGACTTTTTGTCTACGCTGTTTTTGAGTCTTCGACTCCTGGTGCACGTCAGGGATGCCCGGTTTCAAGGCTTGCTGTTCCAGCCGAAAACTGATGCCGGTGACGGATCCGCACCGCGTGTGCCTGTGGTGCCTGGAACGCGACCACGATCCCAAGTCGTGTTACGACTGCCGGACCATGAATCCGAAGTCTTTGCGAGAGCGGTCCGGAAAGCTTCTCGAGGCACGGCGTCGGCTCTGCGCCATTCGCGGTCCCGGTCGCGCGGAAAGTCGATGGACCGGTCGCGGAGCCACCACCACCACTCGTACTCGAAGTCTTCGCACTCCTCAGGTAAGTCGAAGCACAAGAAGAAGTCGAAGAAGCATCGTCGCTCTTCGACTTCTCCACGTCCGTCGGCTGACGCAACGAGGGATGCGTGTGGTGCCCCTCCTACGGCTCCGCATACGGAGCCCGAAGGGTCGGCTCTGAGTTTCCCTCCCTTTCCGGGACCTGGCGCGACCCCTGCCCAGCTTCGATCTTTCTATGAAGCGATGCATGCCATCTTTGGGCAGCCTACTCCGCTGGCGCGCCCTCGGGCCCCGCAGACTCGGCTGGGGGCCCTGGGCCTTCGATGCCGGTGGCTTTGGCCCCGGCACCGCAGGGTCCCCTTGGATCCAGGCCTGGATCTGGATCGGCGCTGATCGACCTCATAACACCTCCACCGGCGTCGATTCAACCGGCACCACACCTGCAGCCGACGCCGGTTGTGTCCCCAGGGGCGTTGAACCCGGCCTCCATCACAACATGGGCGCGGAGTCGGACGGACATCGACCGACGCCGGATCCGGCGCCGATGGGTACTTTTGTACCCCTGTTCCACCCTGGTTCTTTTAGGCCAGATTAGCAACCAGAAGAGGATGAGGAGGACTGGGAGGGGTCTGGAGACCCTTTAACTGACCAGTTGGAATATGATCCGGACTGTAGAGAGGAGTTGGGCGATGCCAGTGGTCTGGACACCTCCCCAGACCTTGGCATGTTGTCTCCTCCTACCGTGGCTACGGAGGAGGGAGCTTCTTACGCAGTGGTGTTGCGTAGGGCGGCCGAGAATCTCAACCTCGAGCTACTTACGGTGGCAGTCAGGACTAACCTCCTGACAGAGGTGCTTCAACCGGCGCGAGCTCTTCGGAGCCCCTGCTGCCGTTTAATGAGGCCCTCACTGACATCCTTTTAGGCACCTGGTCCAGGCCCAACACAAGAGGTCCTGTGGATAGGATGATTGCCCGACGCCACCGCCCGGCCCCGGGCAACCCCACTTTCCTCTCCCAACACCCCACCCCTGAGAGCTTGGTGGTCCAAGCCTCTACATCCAAAGGCGCATCCCCTAACGCACCACCTGATAGGGAATCCAAGAAGCTGGACCATCTTGGGAAGAAGATGTTTTCTTCCCCCAGCTTGGGACTGCGGTTGGTGAACACTGCATGTCTGTTGGGCTGTTACACCCATTCTGTGTGGGATACGGTAGCGCAGGTGCTGCCACAGTGCCCGGGGGAGGCCCGGGCCGTGCTCTCGCGTGCAGTCGCCGAGGGGAGAGACGCAGCCAAGTTCACCATCAGATGTGGACTGGATACCGCCGGCTCACTAGGCAGGACGATTTCAACGTCAGTAGCCCTTCGACGCTACGCCTGGCTGAGGTCAACTGTTTTTTCCAGGGATGTCCAAGCTACCCTTATGGACATGCCCTTTGATGGCCCTCGCCTGTTCGGCGACAAAGCAGACAACGCGCTAGAGCGCTTCAAGGACTCTCGGGCTACGGCCAAGTCCTTGGGCCTCTCCACCACCCGCCCTGCGCAGTCTGCTTTTCGCCCCTTTCATGGCTACGGAAGAGGTGCCCCACCACTTTCCGCCCAGAGCCACAGGCCGGCGCAAGCTGTTCAGCCCCTGCGCAGCCGGGGACGTGGGAACCACTGCCGTGGGTCTGGGGGCCAGCGAGCGGGCCAGTCCACCACCACACCCTCTGCAGTAGCCTCCAAACCCTCCTAGTCCGATCTTTCAGGGCCACCACTCACCAGTGGGCGGCAGGATTTCCATCACCTCCCCCACTGTCACCCCGAGTGGGACGGGTATGCCCAGACGTGGGTCCCGTGCTCTCCATGCCACTGGAATCAAGCTATCCTGGCTGAAGAGGGGTGAAACCCCGAAACCGGTCCTTGGATGCTTTTTTCCAGTCCAGGGAGGACCTGCCTTGGCAGTTCGGGCTGGACTGTTCCCATGAGGCACAGGGTCAAGACTGATTTGCATATGGCTGGGTTCAAACTAGAATGGCATGGTGAGCAAAAAAACGATGGATTTAGGCCCAGATTTCTGTACTGGGGTGAATGTATGACATTGTTCTGCATTCTGTCCATCAACTGTTGTTTTTGCAATTGTCACCCCGAGTGGGACGGGTATTCCCAGACGTGTGTCCCGTGCTCTCCATGCCACTGGAATCAAGCTATCCTGGCTGAAGAGGGGTGAAACCCCGAAACCAGTCCTAGGATGCTTTTTTCCAGTCCAGGGAGGACCTGGCTTGGCAGTTCGGGCTGGACTGTTCCCATGAGGCACAGGGTCAAGACTGATTTGCATATGGCTGGGTTCAAACTAGAATGGCATGGTGAGCAAAAAAATGATGGATTTAGGCCCAGATCTCTGTACTGGGGTGAATGTATGACATTGTTCTGCATTCTGTCCATCAACTGTTGTTTTTGCATTTATCACCTCCCCCACTGGCGCACCATCACGTCGGACAGGTGGGTTTTGCAGATAGACTACCCCTCCATCCATGCCACCTCAGCACCATCGCATGTCGGAGGATCATCTGGCCCTTCTCCAACAGGAAGTTTTGGCTCTCTTGGCCAAGGGAGCCATCGAGCGAGTTCCTGCCCCAGAAGTAGGTGGTGGTTGCTATTCCCACTACTTTCTGGTGCCCAAGAAGGACAAAGGGCTGCGTCCTATCTTGGATCTCAGGAACGTCAACCGCTTCCTCCAGAAGGAGAAGTTCAAAATGTTGACGCTAGCTCAGGTCCTGTCTGCCCTCAACCCTGGAGACTGGATGGTGACGTCGGACTTGCAGGACGGTTATTTTCACATCCCCGTCCTGCCGGCCCACCGGCGTTACCTGCGTTTCACGGTAGGCCATGAGCACTTTCAGTTTACCGTGCTCCCCTTTGGCCTTACCAGCGCCCCTCGGGTGTTAACGAAAGTGATGGCGGTGGTCACAGCTCATCTATCTCTATGACTGGCATTTGAAGGCGGGTTCGCCCCAGGCAGTCGTCTCCCACCTCCAGACTACAGTGGACCTCCTGCACTCGCTGGGGTTCACCATAAACGTGCCGAAGTCACACCTGATTCCCTCTCAGAAGCTCCTTTTCATCGGAGCGGTTCTGGACACGATGCAATTTCGGGCTTATCCTGCCGAGCAGCGAGTTCGGGATATTCGGGCTATGATTCCGATCTTTCAGCCTCTATCCCGGGTTTCGGTCAGAATGACCCTGAGGCTGCTGGGCCTCATGGCCTCCTGCATCCTGCTGGTGGATCATGCCAGGTGGCATATGCGGGCTCTGCAGTGGGACCTGAAGGTCCAGTGGGCACAGCATCAGGGCAATCTGTCCGATTGCGTTCAGATCTCGGAGGGCACTGCACGTCAATTGCAGTGGTGGCTAACGAACCAGGATTGGGTCAACGGCAGATCCCTCTCCCTTCCCCAACCGGAGTACACAGTGGTGACGGATGCATCACTTCCAGGGTGGGTTGGCCACATGGGAGAGGTGGAGATCAGAGGCCTCTGGTCTCCGGCGGAGCCTGGGCTCCACATCAACCTTCTGGAGCTTCGGGCGATCCATCTTGCACTAAAAGCATTCCTTCCCTCTGTCCGGAGAAGAGTGGTGCAGGTGTTCACAGACAACACCACCGCCATGTGGTACTGCAACAAACAAGGCGGGGTGGGGTTGTGGACCCTATGTCAAGAAGCTCTCTGTCTCTGGACATGGCTGGAACATCAGGGCATATCCCTGGTAGTTCAACACCTGGCAGGTTCACAGAACGCCAGGGCGGACGAACTCAGCCGCAGGTGCATGATGGATCACGAATGGCGTCTTAACTCGGAGGTGGTGCAAGGTCTCTTTCAGCAGTGGGGAGAGCCTTGGCTAGATCTATTTGCCACCGAAGAGAACGGGCAATGTCACAATTCTGCGCGTTGGAATTTCCAAGGCGGCACTCGCTAGGCGATGCTTTTCGTCGCGAGTGGAGTTGCGGTCTTGTATACGCCTTTCTGCCTATACCACTTCTGCCCAGAATGCTGAAGAAGATCAAGCGCGACTTGGCCCAAGTCATACTTGTGGCTCCGGATTGGGCACGAAGAGTCTGGTACCCCGAGCAGTTACACATGGCCATCAATCCTCCGATCCGACTGCCTCTTCAGGAGGATCTTCTGTCGCAGCAGTAGGGGGGCGGTACTCCACCCGAATCTGTCCAGTCTCCACCTCCTTGCATGGAGATTGAGCGGCAACAGTTGACAGCCTTCGACCTTCCTCCCGAAGTCTGTGATGTTATCTTGGCAGCCAGGCGTCCCTCCACTAAGACGGTATACGCCTGCAGATGGCTGTGGATCCCCTTTCTGCCCCCCTTTCTGAGGTTCTCTTGTTCTTCCGTCTTTGGCCCAGCAGGGCTCTGCTCTGGGTACTTTGAAGGGCTACCTCTCAGCCATTTCAGCCTTTCTTAGGCTTCCTGATTAGCCTTCTCTTTTCAAGTCCCCTGTTGTAAATCGCTTCCTTAAGAGCATTACTCATCTTTTTCCTCCTGTTCCCTTCGTAATGCCTCAGTGGGACTTGAACTTATTTCTTACTTACCTTATGTGCGCTCCCTTTGAGCCGCTTCATAACTGTCCTCTCAGACTTCTTACTTTAAAGACTGCCTTTCTGGTTGCCATCACCTCTGCTCGCAGGGTGAGTGAGCTCCAAGCTCTTTCTTCAAAGCCTCCTTTTCTGGCTGTTCATCCGAACAAGGTCGTCCTTGTTTCCTTCCTTTCTTCCCAAGGTGGTTACTTCCTTCCACATTGGTCAAACCATCACCTTGCCCACTTTCTTTCCGCCTCCGCATCCTTCTAAGGAGGAAGAGAGGCTTCACTGTCTGGATCCAAAATGGGCGCTTTCATTTTATTTGGATCGCACCAAGCAATTGTGGGTGGATGACCAGCTCTTTGTTGGCTACGTGGGCGCCAAAAAAGGTCGGGCCGTGCACAAATGGACCATCTCTAGGTGGGTCGTTTTGTGCATCAAAGCTTGCTACTCTTTGGCAAAGAAGGAGACTCCAGTGGGATTGCGTGCCCATTCCACCAGGGCGACGGCCTTTGGAACGGGGAGTCCCCCTCAATGACATCTGTCAGGCAGCTACGTGGGCATCTCTGCACACGTTCACAAAACACTACTGCTTGACAGCCAAGTCCGGAGAGATGACTTCTTTGGCCGTTCGGTTCTCCAGGACTTTCTGGTGTGAACTTGGTTCGCAGACCCACCTCTGGGGTTGGTATTGCTGGGGTATCTATTCACAAGGTAAGGAATCTATAACTAATTGTCTCTTTCAGATGAACAAGTTACGTGAAAAGGCGTGACCACTTTGGGGAGAAAGGAAGCTCTCTTATGAAGCACCAGCTAGTCTGGGTAGATGTTCAAGTATGGAGGATTGGATGACAAAGCCTGAAGCTCGCTCACTCTCCGGGCAGATGTTATAGCCACGAGAGAGGCTGTCTTGATGGTAAGGAGCCTTAGAGGACAATTGTGCAAAGGCTCAAAAGGAGCACCCCTAAGGAAAATGAGAACAAGATTGCGGTCCCACTGAAGCATAATGAAAGGAGAAGGTGGAAACAAATGTTGCAAACCTTTCAAAAATCTGCTTACAATACGGGACTTGAAGAGAGATGGCTGGTCAGGCAACCGCAGAATAGCTGAAATAGCAGAAAGATAGCCTTGGAGAGTGTCCAAAGCAGAGACCTGCTGGGCAAGAGAAAGAATGAAGCAAAGAACCTGAGAAACAGGGGCAGAAAGGGAATCGATCTGTCTTTCTGTACACCATACCACATATTTTCCCCAAAGGCAGGCGTATAACGTCTTGGTGGGGGGACGCCTAGCTGCCAAGATAACGCTGCAGACTTCGAGAGGACGTTTGAAAGCTGTCAACTGCCGCCACTCAATCTCCACATAAGAAAGCTGAGCGTTGACAGGTTTGGGTGGAGGGCCATCCCCTGGTGCTGAGACAGAAGATCCTCCCGAAAGGGCAGCCTGATTGGAAGACAGATGGCCATGTCCAACAGCTCGGGATACCAGACTCTCCGTGCCCAGTCCGGAGCACTAGGATGACTTAGACCTGGTCGTTCCTGATCTTCTTAAGAAATCTGGGCAGGAGTGTTATGGGCAGAAAGGCGTTCAGGAGGCCTGAGCTCCACTCAAGATGAAAAGCGTAAAGAGAGCTGCCTTGGAAACTTGAGCATGCAAAACTGCTGACATTTCTCATTCTAGTAGGTGACGAACAGATCTAATCAAGGCTATCCCCACTGCTGAAAGAGAACTTGTACCACCTTCAGATGGAGATGCCATTTGTGATGCGCTAGGCATCTTCGGATGAGTTCGTCTGCCTGGTGTTTAGAGAGCCTGCCAGGTGTTGAACCATCAGGGAAATGACCTCACGTTCCAGCCATGTCCAGAGATGCCGGGCCTCTTGACAAAGGATCCACGGCTCCACCCCGCTCTGTTTGTTGCAGTACCACATGGCAGTGGTGTCTGTGTACACATGCATTAGCCTTCCCTTGATGGAGGGTAGAAAGGCTTTCAATGCCAGCCAGGTCGCCTGGAGCTCAAACAGGTTGATGTGAAGTACAGATTCTGCCAGAGGCCTCTGATTTCCACTTCTCCCAGAAGGCTGCCCTATCCCAAGAGTGACACATCTGTCACCACTGTCAGATCTGGTTGGGGAAGGGAGAGGGGTCTGCCACTGACCAAATCGCGGTTTGTTAGCCACCACTGCAGGTCCTTTATAGTTCCCTCAGAGATCTGGATCAGGTTGAAGAGAATCCCATGATGCTGCATCACTGAAACTTCATGTCCCACTGCAGATCCCGCATATGCCAAGCGCCATGTGTCACCTTCAGGATGAAAGAGGCCATAAGTCCCAGCAGCCTCAGAGTCAGTCTCACCAAAATCCAAGATAGAGGCTGAAATATCAGCATCCTAGCCTGAATATCCAGGACTCGCCGCTCAGGACGATAAGCCAGAAACTGCACTGTGTCCTGAACAGCTTCAAAGAAATGGAGCGTCTGAGGGGGCATCAGGAGTCACTTTGCATGTTGATAGTGTACCTTATCAATTGCAGGAGGTCCGCCGTAGTCTGGAGGTTGGAGACGACCGCCTGGGCAAGCCCACCTTCAACAGCCAGTCGTCGAGATAGGGGAAGACTGGAACCCCTGATCTCTGCAGATGAGCTGCAACCACAGCGATCACCTTGGTGAACACCAGAGGGGCGCTGATAAGGCTAAAGGGGAACACATCAAATTCAAAGTGCTCATGACATACCATGAACTGCAGGCAATCCCTGTGGGCAGGCAGGACTGGTGATGTGAAAGTATGCGCCCTGCAAATCCAACGCTGCCATCCAGTCTCTCGGATCCGGTGCAGACAGGACTTGAGCGAGAGTTAAGCATTTTGAATTTTTCCTTCTTGAGGAAGAAATTGAGAGGGCGCTGGTCTAGGATATGATGAAGTCCCCCCGTCCTTCTTAGGCTACAGGAAGCAGCAGGAATAACAACAACAACCTACTTCTGGTCTTGGCACCCCCACTATGGCTCCCTTGGCCAAGAGAGACGTCACTTCCTGGCAGAAAAAGAATAAGTGGTCCTCTGTAAGCCTGTTGTAAGTGGGTGGCATGGATGGGGGTGACATGGAGTGAGGGGTAGCCATGAAGGAGAGGGAGTAGCCCTGTCAGACGATCTGCAAAACCCACGTGTCTGATGTTATAGACCACCAGTGGGGCAGGTGATGACGGATCTTGCCCCCCACTAGGTGCCCATGATGGTAAGAAGGCAGACTATAAGTGTTTGGAGGCTGCCTGGGG
Source organism: Calotriton arnoldi (assembly GCA_963921515.1). Lineage (NCBI taxonomy): Eukaryota > Metazoa > Chordata > Amphibia > Caudata > Salamandridae > Calotriton > Calotriton arnoldi. The sequence continues at coordinate 452,325 of CAWUFW010009724.1, read as the reverse complement.
TGGACTACCACAACCTGTGGCTGGCCATCCCTCAGTATCTGTGGGTACCATGTCCTCGGCCATGCATAGGCTGGGAAGCTTGCTTGCACGCCACAGTGGCTGGGAGGGTAGAGACGTGGCTGGAAACCCCTTCCGTGGCGACAAAAGGTGCAAAAGGTGTATTGGGGGTGGCAAGGGGCCAAAGGCCCAAGGACCTAGCTGTGGCCCTGCTGTCCTTAAAGCACTCCAGCACTGAATCTGTCTTGTCTCCGAAGAGACAGGAGCCATCGAAGGGCATGAAAAAGCTAAATCAGAGCTGCACCACTTTACGAAAAATGTTCAAATTCATATGGATAGTGGATTTTTTTCAAAGCCACGAGCAATTGGACAAAAATCAAGTTTCCTTTTTTCTTTATTCATTAAATTTTGCAAGACAAACAGCCAACGCGTTTCGTCCTTAGACACAGGACTTCTTCAGGGCAAATGTTGAATATATTTAGAACCTTTAGAAGTTAATGGATACGGTAATAACCTTGAGCATAAGTATAATTCGGCAGAGGTGATAGTCACACCCACATGTCTAACTCATTTATTTGAGCAAAAAGATAATCCAATTGGAAGAAGAGGATAAAAGGTTAAATATCCGTCCGTATTCTTGTTGTCTCCTGGAGATGTGCGGCAGAATTCGGAGCACATGTGGTGTGATAGCCACAATTGTGTATTATAACTCTATAGTCGGTGCTCCCTAAGACATATCCAGAGCTTGGAAAGGTACCAAATATAAGGAAATATCCCGCCGCGTGGTAGATGGAGTTCTCCTGCCGCCATCGAAGGGCATGTTCACAAGGGATGCTTGGACATCCCCTAAGAACAACTTACTTACCTTCGGTAACAATATATCTGTAAGAAACATAGGTTAGTTATAGATTCCTTACCTTAGAACTACCCCCAGGCGTCAGACTGGATCTGGAAAGTTTTTCGTCAGCAGTACCCCTGCGCGTCGGAAGGTGGCGTCGGTCGACTCCGCGTTCGTCGTTGGCGTCATGGTCGTCGGGATGACGTTGCGGTAGCTACATAGATGCCGCCCTCGCGCGCTGACGTCAGTTCTGTACACGACTTTCCACGCCAGAAGCGCAGAGCCATTCAAGACACTGACCACTGGTGCACAAAACTAGGGCCCTGAAAGGAAGTCCTTAACCCTAGAAGTCAGTTCGCAGAACGGGGAGGATGGGTGGGCGGTAAGGAATCTATAACTAACCTATGTTTCTTACAGATATATTGTTACCGAAGGTAAGTAACTTGTTCATCTGAAAGAAACAGTTAGTTATAGATTCCTTACCTTAGAATAGATACCCCAGCAATACCAACCCCGGAGGTGGGTCTGCGAACTAAGTTCACACCAGAAAGTCCTGGAGAACAGAACGGCCAAAGAACCCGTCTCTCTAGACTTCGCTGTCCAGGCAGTAGTGTTTGATGAACGTGTGCAGCAATGCCCACGTAGCTGCCTGACAGATGTCATTAAGGGGGAGTCCCCGTCCCAAAGCAGTGGTAGCTGGCGTCGCCCTGGTGGAATGGGCGCGCAGCCCCACTGGAGGCTCCTTCTTTGCCAAAGAATAGCAAGCTTTGATGCACAGAACGACCCACCTGGAGATGGTCCGTTTGTGCACAGCCCGACCCTTCTTAGCGCCTACATAACCAACAAAGAGCTGGTCTTCCACCCAGAATTGTTTGGTGCGATCCAAGTAGAAGGAAAACGCACATTTTGGATCCAGATGGTGGAGCCTCTCTTCCTCTTTTGAAGGATGCGGAGGCGGAAAGAAGGTGGGCAAAGTGATGGTTTGGCCAATGTGGAAAGAAGTAACCACCTTGGGAAGAAAGGAAGGTTTAGTTCTGGGGACGACCTTGTCCGGATGGACAGCCAGAAAGGGAGGCTTGGAAGAAAGAGGTTGGAGCTCACTCACCCTGTGCACAGAGGTGATAGCCACCAGAAAGGCAGTTTTCAAAGTTAGAAGCCTGAGAGGACAGTTATGTAGCGGCTCAAAGGGAGCGCACATAAGATATGTAAGAACCAAGTTCAAGTCCCACTGGGGCATTACGAAGGGAACAGGAGGAAAAAGATGAGTAATGCCCTTAAGGAAGCGATTTACAACAGGGGACTTGAAAAGAGAAGGCTGATCAGGAAGCCTAAGGAAGGCTGAAATGGCTGAGAGGTAGCCCTTTAGAGTGCCCAGAGCAGAGCCCTGCTGGGCCAAAGAAAGGAGGAACAAGAGAACCTCAGAAAGAGGGGCGGAAAGGGGATCCACAGCCTTTGCTGTGCACCATGCCACAAATTTGTTCCATCTGCAGGCGTATACCGTCTTAGTGGAGGGACGCCTGGCTGCCAAGATAACATCAGAGACTTCGGGAGGCAGGTCAAATGACGTCAACTGCCGCCGCTCAATCTCCACGCAAGGAGGTGGAGGCTGGACAGGTTCGGGTGGAGAACCGTCCCCTGCTGCTGCGACAGAAGATCCTCCCGAAGAGGCAGTCTGATCGGAGGATCGATGGCCATGTTGAGCAGCTCGGGATACCAGACTCTTCGTGCCCAATCCGGAGCCACAAGAATGACTTGGGCCCGGTTGCGCTTGATCTTCTTCAGCACTCTGGGCAGAAGTGGTATAGGCGGAAAGGCGTATAGAAGACCGCAACTCCACTCGCGACGAAAAGCGTTGCCTAGCAAGTGCCGCCTTGGAAATTCCAACGCGCAGAATAGCTGACATTGCGCGTTCTCTTTGGTGGCGAATAGATCTAACCAAGGCTCTCCCCACTTGCGAAGGAGACCTTGCACCACCTCCGAGTGAAGACGCCATTTGTGATCCATCATGCACCTGCGGCTGAGCTCGTCTGCCCTGGCGTTCAGGGAACCTGCCAGGTGTTGAACCACCGGGGATATGCCCTGATGTTCCAGCCATGTCCAGAGGCGGAGTGCCTCCTGACATAGGGTCCACGACCCCACCCCGCCTTGTTTGTTGCAGTACCACATGGCAGTGGTGTTTTCCGTGAACACCTGCACTACTCTTCCCTGGACAGAGGGAAGGAATGCTTTGAGTGCAAGACGAATCGCCCGAAGCTCCAGAAGGTTGATGTGGCGCCCGAACTCCGCCGGAGACCAGAGGCCTCTGATCTCCGCCTCCCCCATGGGGCCGTCCCATCCCAGAAGTGATGCATCGGTCACCACCGTGAACTCTGGTTGGGGAAGGGAGAGGGATCTGCCGTCGACCCAATCCTGGTCCGTTAGCCACCACTGCAATTGGTGTGCAGTGCCCACCGAGATCTGGACGCAATCGGACAGGTTTCCCCTGATGTTGTGCCCACTGGAATTTTCAGGTCCCACTGCAGAGCCCGCATATGCCATCTGGCATGGTCCACCAGCAGGATGCAGGAGGCCATCAGGCCCAGTAGCCTGAGGGTCATCCTGACCGAAACTCGGGATAGAGGCTGAACGATTGGAATCATAGCCCGAATATCCCGGACTCGCTGTTCGGGAGGATAGCCCCGAAACTGCGTCGTGTCCAGAACCGCTCCGATGTAAAGGAGCTTCTGAGAGGGAGTCAGGTGTAACTTCGGCACGTTGACAGAAAACCCCAGTGAATGCAGGAGGTCGGCCGTAGTCTGGAGGTGGGAGACGACAGCCTGGGGCGAGTCCGCCTTCAACAGCCAGTCACCGCGATAGGGGAAGACTGGAACCCCTTATCTGCGCAGATGAGCTGCGACCACCGCCATCACTTTCGTGAACACCCGAGGGGCCCTGGTAAGGCCAAAGGGGAGCACGGTAAACTGAAAGTGCTCGTGGCCTACCGTGAACCGCAGGTAACGCCGGTGGGCCGGCAGGACGGGGATGTGAAAATAAGCGTCCTGCAAGTCCAACGCTACCATCCAGTCTCCAGGGTCGAAGGCAGACAGGACCTGAGCTAGCGTCAACATTTTGAACTTCTCCTTCTGGAGGAAGCGGTTGACATTCCTGAGATCCAAGATAGGACGCAGGCCTTTGTCCTTCGTGGGCACCAGAAAGTAGTGGGAATAGCAACCACGACCTACTTCTGGGACAGGAACTCGCTCGATGGCCTCCTTGGCCAAGAGTGCCGAAACTTCCTGTTGGAGAAGGGCCAGATGATCCTCCGACATGCGATGGTACTGAGGTGGCATGGCTGGAGGGGTAGTCTCGAAGGGGAGGGAGTAGCCCCTTCAGACTATTTGCAAAACCCACCTGTCAGACGTGATGGTGCGCCAGTGGGGGAGGTGATGGCGAATCCTGCCGCCCACTGGCGATTGGTGGCCCTGAAAGGACGAGCGAAGAGGGTGTGGAGGCTGCTGCAGAGGGGGCTGTGGTAGACTGGCCCGCCCGCTGGTCCCCAGAACCACGGCGGTGGTTACCACGTCCCTTGCGTGCATTGGCTGAACAGCTTGCGCTGCCCTGTGGCTCTGGGCGGGATGTGGTGGGGTACCCCTTCCGTAGCCACAAAAGGGGCGAAAAGCAGACTGCGCAGGGTGGGTGGTGGAGAGGCCCAAGGACCTGGCCGTATCCCGAGAGTCCTTAAAGCGCTCTAGCGCGTTGTCTGCTTTGTCACCGACTAGGCAGCGGCCATCAAAGGGCATGTCCATAAGGGTAGATTGGACATCCCTGAAAAACCAGTCGACTTCAACCAGGCGTAGCGTCGAAGGGCTACCGACGTGGAAATCATCCTGCCTAGTGAGTCGGCGGTATCCAGCCCACAGCGGATGGTAAACTTCACTGCGTCTCTCCCTTCGGCAACTGCCCGAGAGAGTACGGCCCGGGGCTCCTCCGGGCACTGAGGCAGCACTTGCGCAACCGTATCCCACACTGAGTGGGTGTAACGGCCCAACCGACATGCAGTGTTTACCGACCGCAGTCCCAAGCTGGAGGAAGAAAACATCTTCTTCCCAAATTGGTCCAGCTTTTTAAATTCCCTATCAGGTGGAGCGGTAGGGAACGCGCCCTTGGAGGTGGAGGCTTGGACCACCAAGCTCTCAGGGGTGGGGTGTTGGGAGAGGAAAGTGGGGTCGCCCGGGGCCGAGCGGTGGCGTCGGGCAATCATCCTATCCACAGGAGCCCCTGTGTTGGGCCTGAACCAGGTGCCCAAAAGGATGTCTGTCAGGGCTTCATTAAACGGCAGCAGGGGCTCTGAAGAGCTCGCTGCCGGTTGAAGCACCTCTGTCAGGAGGTTAGTCCTGACTGCCACCGTAGGTAGCTCGAGGTGGAGAGCCTCGGCCGCCCTACGCAACACCACTGCATAAGACGATCCCGCCTCCGTAGCCACGGTAGGAGGAGACAACATGCCAAGGTCTGGTGAGGTAACCAGACCACTGGCTTCCCCCAGTTCCTCTCTCCAGTCCGGTTCATAACCTAACTGGTCAGTTAAAGGGTCTCCAGACCCCTCCCAGTCCTCCTCACCCTCTTGTGGCTGCCAATCTGGTCTCAAAGAGCCAGGGTAGAACAAGGGCACAAAAGTACCGGCCCAGCTCCGTGACTACCTTGAGGTGGAGGCCGGGGTCGACGTCAGCTGGGGACACAGCCGACGCCGGCTGCAGACGTGGTGCCGGTGGAATCGGCGCCGGGGGAGGCGTAATAAGGTCGACCGGCGCCGATCCGAATCCAGGCCTGGATCCAAGGGGACACTGCGGTGCCGAGGCCAGAGCCGCCAGCGTCGAAAGCCCAGGGCCCCCAGTCGAGTGTGCGGGGCCCGAAGGCGCGCCAGTGGAGTCGGGCTGCCCAAAGATGGCGTGCATCGCTTCGTAAAATTGACGAAGCTGGGCAGGGGTCGCTCCAGGTCCCGGAAAGGGGGGGAAACCCGGAGTCGACCCTTCGGGCTCCGCATGCGGAGCCGTGGGAGGGGCACCACCCGCATCCCTCGTCGCGTCGGCCGACGGACGGGGAGAAGTCAAAGAGCGACGATGCTTCTTTGACTTCTTCTTGTGCTTCGACTTACCTGACCCCGAGTGCGAATACTTGGAAGAAGAATGATGGTGGCTCAGCGACCGGTCCCTCAACCTCCTACGCAACCGGGACCTCGAGCGGCTCAGAGCCGACTGCCGGGGCACAGGGGTACTGCTGACGAAAAACTTTCCGGATCCAGTCTGACGCCTGGGGATAATTCTAAGGTAGGAATCTATAACTGTTTCTTTAAGATAAGCCAGTTATCCTCAGCCAGGCATGGCACCTCAAAGCCACTATTGACAAGACCGCTTTTCCCAGCAAATTGGTGGTGTCCAATCTACATCGAATTGTGAACTTAGCTGCTGCATCCCTCCCGTCTGCAACAGCCTGGGAGAGTATGGTCCGAGCCTTCTTCAGAACCGTGGGCAATACCTGCACAGCCAAGTCCCATAAAGCATGGAAATAACGGCCCAAAAGGCACGTGGTGTTCACGGACCACAGTGCCAGGCTGGTGGAAGAAAATATCTTCTTCCCGAAGGTGTCCAGCCTCTTGGATTCCCTATCTCTGGGAGCGGTAGGGAATGTGCCACAATTTATGTGGGAAGTCGAGGTTTGGACCACTAAGCTCTCGGAGGTAGGGTGTTGGGTGAGGAAATTGGGGTCCCCTAGGGCTGGGCGATGACAACAGGCAATTGTTCTTTTCACAGGAGCCCCTGTTCTGGGCTTGGACAAAGTCCCAAGCAGGACATCTATAAGTGCTTCATTAAAGGGGAGAAGCAGTTAAAAGGGGGGGTCACTCCCGGTTGCAGCACTTCTATCTAGTCGTAAGTCTAGACTGCCACTAAGAGTAGGCTCGGTCCAGGATCTCTACCGCCCTTCTCACCACCATTGCGAAAGACGCTCCCTCCTACATAGCCATGGTAGGGGGAGAAAGCATGCCAGAGTGTGAGGAGTGTCCAGCCTACTGGCCTCTGCCAAATCCTCACACCTATCCATGTTAGTGTCAAGGGGCCGGTATTCTTCAGGGTCCAGTGACCCCTTCTATTCCTCCCCAAGTTGTAGCCCAAAAGAATAGGGCTCAGGCTCAGAATGGGGATGGGTCTGCCGGAGGGCGCCGGTCCCGGTCCATCTGTGGATCCAAGGAGCCTGACTAACGCCAGGGACGGAGGTCCTTCTTACCTGGGCCCCTCCTGAACCCACGTGCCTGAAGGCGCACCGGCTGGGACAGGCCGCTCAAATATGAGGCACATGGCCTAATCAAACTCTCTTGAGTTGAGTGGGAGTCACTTTGGCTCCTGGAAACTTGGGGCAGAGCAGAGCCATCCTAGGCGCTGGTTCATCCACAGAGCCAGACCTTGAGTGACGATGCTCCCATGTCTCGTTGTAAGAGATTGACGGATGGGGCGAAGTCGAACACCTCTTCGACTTCTCACTCTTCTTTTTCTTGTGGGGCTTACTCGAGTGACCTGAAGTCTTCGAGTGCGATAAAGATCTTGGGCTCCGCGACTGCTCCCGTCTTCTTGACCAGGAATGAGATTGTCATGGCGCCGCACGTTAAGCCGCCAGCAACTTGACGGATCGCTCCCTCAGAGCCTTTAGATGCATGCCACATCAGTCAGTGCAGGCCTTCAGGTCGTGGTCGTGCTCGAGGCACCGAAGGCCTACACGATACAATTCTGTCACCGACATCTGTTGGTGATAGGCGCCGCAGGGCTTGAAGTCGGCATTCCTAGAGGACATAACTGCCACACCAGGAGATAGATCTCAGAAAAAGAACCGACAAAAAGCCAAAAAAGATTTAGTTGAAAAAGACTAAGGGGTAGATCTCTCCCGATCTGCTCTCAGGCATGGAACTTCCGTTGCAGACGCCGCCACCGCGGGAAACCAAACAACACAACCTACAGGTGCCCAGGGGTTCTGATAGAAAACAACTCCGGATCCAGTCTGACGCCTGCGGATAACTCAAAAGGTAAGGAATCAGCAGCTAGAAATCTCTATCAGATAATTAATGTATATTTATTGTATATATTTACTTTAGATGCTGAACAAACTAAAAAAAAACACAGAACTATTAAATTAATTTTGAATTAAAGCTTTACCTTTAATGAATGGAAATATATTAAACTGAATTAAATTGAAGTAAAATTATTTTTCTAAAATGTAAATTAAAAAATAAATTCCTTCCTAAAGAGAAAATAATGTGCATTAATAATTATTAAATGTGAAGTATAGAATAATTAAAACAAATTACATTATTTTTAATAAAAATGTATTGTCACATTTTTTACATTTAAAATATGTTATGAAAAATATTCCAGAATAAATAGGTATTATTTTTAGATATCTTCGGTAACGATGTATCTGGTAGAGACACAGTCTAGCCGCAGATTCCTTAACTTAGAATATCCCCAGGCGTCAGACTGGATGCTGAGAATTTTTTGCAGCAGCACCTCTGTGCGCCGGGGGCGGTGCCGCATGGCTCCGCCCTGACGTCATCCACGGACATGACGTCAGCGGAGCCATATAAGTCCCTCCCGGCACGCTGACGTCAGTTTTCTTCGGAGAAACATTTCCGCGCCACAACGCGGAGCCACCACCAAAAACTGTGAGAGTATGGGAACAGTGTGCGAAAAAAGATGAAAAATCAGTGAAACAAAAACAAAAAGAATCGAATGGTGAGAAACATCACCATAAATGACAGTGACAAGCACTGTATACTGAAAGCAATTGAAGGGAAATAGCAGAGCACCGCTCTGAGAAGCAGCCCCGCAAAAGCGAAGGCTATGCCCTCCCCTGAGGCAAAACGACATGTGAAAAGAATGTCATGGCAGACGACAGGAAGCCTGCAACCACAAGATCTAACCGTGAAGGGCATCAAAGACCGGAACCACATTGTTATGTTTCGTATATAGGCCCTAATGTAGACCCGTTCATATATGCCATAATGTAGAAATACTCGTATTTGCCCCATTATGGTCATACTCGTATATGCCCTATTATGGTCATACTCATATATACCCTATTATGGTCATACTCGTATATGCCCTATTATGGTCATACTCGTGCATGCCCTATTATAGTCATGGCTCCTAATATAGGCATGATCTTTCACCTACATTAGTTCCTTACCGTACACAACGAGCTCTGAGGGCTGAACGTTATCTAGTCTGTGGTTAGAACACTGCAAGTTCTTTCCAGAACACAGGCCTACAATGTACTCATAAATTATGCATGAGCATTTAGCAGCTACATCTCCCGCATAATATGTATGTACAAAGTTCACCCCTTACGTCTTCCTCGGTAACTAGATACAATATCGAATCAAAAATATAGAATGGACAGAATATCGTAGTCAAAACATAGAATGGACATAATATCGAATGGACATAATATAGTGGTTAATAATATCGAAATGCAGGTAAGTAATATCGACTGTCAAAATATCGAAGTACATAATATAGGCATTAAAATATATCGAATTTTTAATAATATCGATTTTTAGTGTTTTGTATGTTAGTATATGTGTTAAAAGTGTATATTATTTTTGTAATGTATGTTTATTTTTTTAAAGTAATTAATGTTATGTTATTTAATTTTTGCGTAATTTAATTCCATAGCGGGTTGTGGGTTTATAGGGGAATAGGGTGGGAAGTAATTTAATTATAGTAAATTAAATATGATTTATTAGGAATTATTCATTATTTTTAATTGAATTTTGTGTTTTAGTTCTGTAGCGGGTTGTGGGTTTATAGGGGAATAGGGTGGGAAGTAATTTAATTGTAATTAAGTAAATATTTATTTTTATTTATTGGTATTGATAATTTATTGTTAATTAATTATTAATTGGTAATTCATTTTTATTAATTGATAATTAATTTTTATGAATTGATTAATTGATAATTATGTTAATTGTATTAATTTATTATTTGGAGTGGGTTGTGGGTTTATAGGGGCATAGGGTGGGAAGTAATTTAATTGTAATTAAGTAAATATTCATTTTTATTTATTGGTATTGATAATTTATTGTTAATTAATTATTAATCGGTAATTAATTTTTATGAATTGATTAATTGATAATTATGTTAATTGTATTAATTTATTATTTGGAGCGGGTTGTGGGTTTATAGGGGCATAGGGTGGGAAGTAATTTAATTGTAATTAAGTAATTATTGAAATTATTGAAATTATTTTGGTGTATTGATAATTAATGTATTGTTAATTAATTATTAATTGGTAATTATTTTATTACTTATTACATTTTTGGTATTGACAATTAATTGGTTTTTATTTAATTATTAATAGGTAATTAATTTTTAATAAATAATATTTATTGGTATTTATAATTAATTAATTATTAAATATTTTGTAATTGTTAATTAATTTTAATTAATTTTTTATTGGTATTGATAATTAATTTATTTTTATTTAAAAATTAAATCATGACTTTCCCTACTGTTGCACTCACTGGAGTGAGAATAGTAATTTTTACCCCTACGCTATCCAACGCTTTCCCTACTGTTGCACTCTCTGGAGTGGGAATAGTAATTTTTACCCCTACGCTATCCAACGCTTTCCCTAGTGTTGCACTCACTGGAGTGGGAATAGTAATTTTACCCCTACGCTATCCAACGCTTTCCCTACTGTTGCACTCACTGGAGTGGGAATAGTAATTTTTACCCCTACGCTATCCAACGCTTCCTACTGTTGCACTCTCTGGAGTGGGAATAGTAATTTTACCCCTACGCTATCCAACGCTTTCCCTACTGTTGCACTCACTGGAGTGGGAATAGTAATTTTTACCCCTACGCTATCCAACGCTTTCCCTACTGTTGCACTCTCTGGAGTGGGAATATTAATTTTTACCCCTACGCTATCCAACGCTTTCCCTACTGTTGCACTCACTGGAGTGGGAATAGTAAATTTTACCCTCCCGCTATCCAACGCTGATGTAAATTTATTTTTAGAGATTACATATATTATTTATTAATTTTAATATTTTTAAATTAATTTTAAGTATGTTTTATTTAATTATATTGATTATTTAATTAAGTTAATATTACTTTTAACATATTAAAAAAATTCGATATTTTTTACAAACAAAATTTAAACAACTATGGGGCATATTAGCAAGTGCGATTATCGCCACTTTAGCGGACTTTTCCCGCTAAAGCGGCGATAATATTATCGCTTTATCAACAAGCTGTCGCTAACTGCTGTTAGCGACAGCTTGTAGGCAATAGCGACCGGGTTGGGTGCCGCTTGCATGCCAGCGATATTTATCGCTAATGGCATGCAAAGTAGGCGTTCCCACCTAACAGCGACTGGAAACAGTCGCTGAGGTCGCTAACGCCTATCAGCGAGGCAGGGGCGGTGATAGCGAACCAGCGCTAAACACGTTTAGCGCTGGTTTGCTAACACCTGGTCCTACCCTGACTTAGCCATGTAATCCAATGAGAGGTGGATTACATGGCTAAGTCCCCTCGCACTATCAGCAAGCAGAACTGGGAACAGTGTGAATATCGCCTGTTTTCAGGCGATATTCACACTGTTCTCCAAGGTTTCTATCGCTTTGGAGATTAGCATTGCTGATTGCACGCTAACTCCGCGATAGAAACCGGCGATGCCTGGCGATAATTATCCAAGCGCTAATTGCGCTTTGCGATAATTATCGCCAGGCATTGCTAATATGCCCCAATATTTTGTCTTCGATATTTTTGTACTTACCTGTTTGTAGATAGGGAGTCGATATTCTGATCTTCGATATTTTGGTGTCGATATTCTGTCCATTCTATATTTTTGTTGGCGATATTTAGTCAGTGATCCGTCTTCCTCATGTCCAAGAAAGACCAATACAAACCATACTGAGGGACAAGACACTTTAGGGTATAAATACACCACATCTTGCCACGGTAAGACAGAGGGAACCGAGACTTCCATGCTGACACACTGACCAGAGACGCTGAGGCTCCTGCATGCAGTCGCTCCAGCTGACAGCGGTCTAACACAGCCCTTACGGGGTGTCCAACTCGAGACCAGGACGGGGTCCCACACTCTCTCTATTCAGGTATGGGGGTTCGACTAAATCCTAGAAGGATTCTTGGCTCTTAGGCTTTTAGATCTACACATATGCTAGGTACACCCAGGTACATCTAGTTAGGCATCGTAGGAGTACGCGCACTTGCATAATGCTTCTTATATTCATGTATGTATTCATGATTATTGCAATATGGTAGAACTGTTCTATCCTTTCACTTTGATCGTACTGCTGATAATATATCTCTGCTATTGTCTGCTGATTGCTGCAGCACATATATTTTACACTAGAATAACAACTGTTCAATAAATACTTATTGAAACGCCCAGACTGTTTATTCTGTGTAACTCTCTGAGACAAACCGAATAAGTAAGCACGAGTGACTGAGCGAAAGGTAGTACATTGTTTCCACGATTCTGAGGAATTTGGGTTGTCATGATCTAAGGTTGCCAGAAACTAATCTCTCCCCGATAAGAGGAGATTCTAGTGGCACGTGAGCTAGCTAATGCAAATCCGGCTAACATATGCGGTGGGGGTGCACAGAGTCAGTCTAACACCAAGCCCACGGTTTATGTTATCCAAACGCGCAGGTCCTGCAGGGGTACTATAGGAACTACACGACATGGCGCCCAACGTTGGTTGGGCACTTATTTAACAGTAGAATCTGAGTAGTTCAGTCGTGCTATTCTCAGAGAAACGACAATCTACCACAAGTCGGCAACACCAGGAATGCCGTATCCCCTGTAAGAGATCTATGGACTGAGGCACAGTCAAATAGACCCCAAACAAATTGACTGTAGTAGAGTCAAGAGACAAGAGACCCCAAAGCAATGGAGAAGGTGGGAGGGAGGGAAGAAGAACATTAGTAGGCCCCACACTGGAAGAACCAGGGTGTAGGGATGCAGAAGGATACATGAACCCACCGCCCAATCACGAGAATGGGTGGAGTAGAACAAGTAAAACAGAATGAATCATCCTACCGAGGAGGGAGGTGAAAGATGCCACCCTTCAGGAAGACAAAAGCCACCCGGAAGGAGGCGAGTGTATAAAACCCAACCTGAAAAGGTCCTCGCAGAGCGGGGAGGATGAGGGAAGTGCAGGAATCTGCGGCTAGACTGTGTCTCTACCAGATACATCGTTACCGAAGGTAAGTAACTCGTTCATCTGATAGCGACATCTAGCCGCAGATTCCTTAACTTAGAATAGAAACCAAAGCCATACCCCATTGGAGGCGGGTCTGCGACTGAACCCCACCAAGTTCCAAAGAGAACTCCAGTCGTCAACAAGTTGACTAAACACAGTGGGGACAGCAATGCCAGCGTGGCTAACACCAGACCAGTAAGCTCTGTAAGGAGCGGAAAACAATGGGAGGCAAAGGCACCACAAGCCATCAAAGGACGGCTTGAAAACCCTCTCGTTTATACAGGGTTGAAAGGGAGCATAGAACCAGAATGTTAGTGCGGAATGTGAGAGTCCATACACTTCCGCAAAAGTAGGTGAACTGATCATAGGAGCCGATGGATCCGCAGGATCCGATGGATCTGCAAGAGACAAAGACCCAGAGAGAGGACAAGATGGTATGACCGAGTCAGAGCATACAGGTCGAGCATGCACAACAGTGGAAGAAGCACTATTGAAATCGTACCAGCTAGGAAACTTTGGACAGCAGTGGTAGGATGCTGACCCATGTCCAGGAAGAGCCTGTGTTACCAGAGACACAAGACCTGCCATTGCGCAATCGCTCCTTCACAAAAATGACATGTGAGAGGGCAGATGTCAACAAGCAGAATTACATATAACCATGACTACAAGAAGAGACATACATGTGGGGGACAGAAGTACACATGAGCAGACAGTGTGTACTGCTAGAACCACACCACGTATAAGGAAATGCACACTGGAACGCAGCGAGAACAGCCCAGATGCGAGCGATGCATCACCAGGTAGTCAACCGGTCAAAGGGACCCGGCAAGCTCGACACACACAGAAGGCTTGCTCCCATGAGAAGGCCGAGACCAAGACCACGGACACCACAGCAAGGAAACCCTTGTATGCGTGGCCCCTGGTTGTGTGTAGAGCGCAGGATAGAATACACAGTAAGAAAGGACACAGCCATGAAGGATGTGTGTCATAAAAGAATACAAGAGCGCACCATAGGTACCAACAGTTATGTTGCAGCAGAACCGGACAGAGCAATGTCCAGTCCGAAAGCGACATCAGCCACCCGTCAGGGAGGCGCCACGGTCCCCCGCGAGACAGACTGGGAGACCAGTGCTTAATTTGTGCCGGTGCTTTCCGGTGCTTAGCACCGGCACTTATTTCTTAGGGCCGGGTCTATACTCCATATTGCCTCTCTTAAGTTCACACGGGTCTTCCCGGTGAACGCCGTAAAATATTTAAAATTCGATGCTGCATGGGCAAATGCCTTATTATGAGGCACATTCCGCCACTCTGGGAGCAAACAGCTGAGCAGTGCCTGCCAATGCTCCTGCCTAAGGCTGATGATGGAAAATACATTGTTCTCCCCGGCTGTTATCACGTCCCTGTCCCTCCTGCTTGAAAAGCTGCGCAGCCCCCAGAGCAGGTCAGCCTTCTCGAAAAGGCACCTCCCCCACTCTCTAACTTCCGCCCGCCTCTCCGCTTCTGCTTCCTGCCCCTACAGTGATCCTGGCGTCACTCTGATAGCGGAAAAAGGCGGGCATTTTCCTTTCTAGAGGGAGCATTTGAAAATAAATAATACAGTGGCTCCCGGCATGCTCCTCCAGTCCTGAACCCTGTCTACCACGATGCCACCGGACTGCCCTTACAAGCCCCGGGAGCAACCACTGTAAGAAGAGGGGAAGTGCAAGGTGCAGCAGCTTCTATATCATGTTTCATGTCTCAAGACTCGGCTGCGGCCGCGGCGCTCCTTCCATCGCACAGGGCTGTGAGGGCTCCTGTGATCCGAGGATAGTGGGTTTGAGGCTGAGCAGTTGGCTGCTTCTCTGGGTGGCTGAGGGGCTCCTGGGCTCTGTGTGTCATTGTCTCCGTCACTGAGAGCAGCATGGCCCCGCCACGCAGCACTCCACATTGCTGGCTTCTGATGTTACTGCTCCCGCTGCTCTTCCTGGCACTGGTGGGCCTCCAAGCTGAACATTCCCAAAGTACTGCTTCCTACTCTGTGGCCTGTGGTACGAGAATCGATTGTATGATTGAACCACGAATGCGTTTATCACGCATTCCGGAACCACAAAGTCTAAACCACGAAATTCTTAAGCACGAATATGCCTTTACCACGCATGCCTTTTCAACGAATCGTGTTGTTAAGGCATTTTTGGTAAATACATATTTGCGGTTAAGAATTTAATCCCCTGACCCCTGCACCTGGCCTGAGTTCCTAAAGTACCCCACTCCCCATCCCTAGTCACTTTTTCACCTCCGCCCTCCCCATATCCCTAAAAACTACCCCCTATTCTCTAAAAATGACCCTCCCCCCGCCCTGAACCCTAAAACGGCCCCCATGCCCTGAAAACTAAACTACCCCCTAAGCCCTAAAATCGACCCTGCCCCCTAAGTACTAAGTTCTATCACGATCCCTACCCCCGCCCTGAACCCTAAAACGTCAACCCCATGCCCTGAATACTATCCCGAACCCCCCCAATCCCTGAATACTACCCAAACCCGCCCTCGGCCCTCAAAACACCCCGAGCCACCCCCAACCCAGAAAACTACCCCAACCCACAATCAGCCCAAAAACAACCCCCGACCCGTCCCAGCCTAACTTTAAATAACCCCGACCACCCCCAGCCCAGAAAACTACCCCGACCCACCCTAAGCCCACAAATCAACCCCGACCCACCCCCCAACCCCACTTACCTCACAACGATCTCTTCCTGCTTCCGTCCGGCCGCAAGCCCTACCGCGCATATGCGTGGTTAAGACATATGCGCGGTAGGGCTTGCGTAGTTCAGCCTTCGTTGTTAAGGCTGATCGTTGTTCAGCCTTCGTGGTTAAGGCTGTTTCCCACGAGAATCAGCTTCACGCTGGAGGCCATTGAGGGCTACTACTGATGGTGAGTGCTGAGGTTTCAGGGCAGGGAGGGCACACAGCGAGGTGACAGAAAGCAGAGCATGCCTGCACTATGAAGCAGGAGCGACTGGTTTGTCAAACTGATTCTACATTTTCTTAAATTATCTGTGAGATCAAGATGTTTAGCAGACAACAGCAAAATGGTGAAGTCGCCTATAAATTGTATGATTTAAGCATGATTTTGTAGGTGATTTAAACGTGGTCAGCATGTTGCTAATTGTCTGCGTCTGAGCTGTTAAAGCTTGGAACACAGATGAGCAAGAAAGGAAATTACGAAATGTGACAATAGCTGCTCGTACTATGTATGCTCTGCATAGGCCGGGAGAATAGAGGGGTCTTCAGGGCATTCCTTCTTTTAATACACTTCTCCTAAAGAAGGCAACATTACTCCCTTGACTCAGCTGACCCATGAGGGTCTGTCCCTTACCATGGCAGCGTTGCTTGATACTGTCCCGCTCCATGTCTCTAGTTGTTTGCGGTGATATTACCTAATTATTGTGCCCAGTAAATACTGGACAACGGCACCGCGTTTTTCATCTTCAGTTGTTTAAATTATGGTGCCAGCCAGACATGCTGCACAGATGCTGAGCAAGTTCATAGAGTAGACAGCCAGGGAGTAGTGGGGGTTAAAAACAACAGATCGGGTTGGTATGAGACAAACACAGAACATCTTGGGTAGCTTAGAAAAATTTCAGAATGTATTGAAGATCTGTAGAGTGTTGGAATGGTCTCGTAACTCCTGGGCGATACTTATTGCAGAGCATATCTGGCTCCCTAGTTGAATTTTCCTCTCCTTCTCCTCACCACCCTACAAGGTTGGTTGCGTTTATGTGTTATTTACTTAATTGTTTAACACTGTTTAAAAATTAAACCTTAACCTTAAGAGGTAACGGAGCCCTTTGTTCCACTGTCTGCCACCCTTTGACACTGCTAGTGCTAGCTAACTTTAAAACAGGTATTTTTAAAATATTGCGTGTGCCGTCTAAATTTAAGAGTCTGCCTTGAGAAACCACTTCAACTTTTCAGACAAGGTCAGGTGGTACAGAAACTTTCTGGAGATTAATCATGTCAGCAGAAATTTTTAAAAGCTTAACATCTGCAGAAGCTCATGCAGCACAAATATCTTTAATGACCCTGAAAAGTTGGCTCTGCTTTATCGCATGGATCGGCCTTAGGATTGCAATGTGTGACTGACCTCAAATTTGCCCACAAAAACAGCAATAAATGTTATGATAGGAAACACAAAAAATTACAAAATGAAACTAGGCAAGCTGTAAGGAACATTTTGTTTGTGACATGGTATTTGCACAAGTGCATCTCTAATTAACTGTCTGGACGCCAGCAAGGACCAGTGTCCCGTCTATGTCTAATAGTGGCTGAGAGGCATTTTTCACCCACTTCTGTTTTAGTTGTGCAGTTCTGATACATTGTATGGTATTTGTGGATTCAGGTGTGCCATTGTTATGGCCTAACAACACTGTCCGGTGTGGTAATTGCAGAATAGTCCGGCCCGGGGATTTCAGTAACTTCTTATATGATGGAGAGAGACAAGTGCACCTGAGAAGGGCTAGGGGACATCAAGTCAGAAGCTGGGAAGAGCTTGAGACCAAAAAGGAGAATGCTTTGTAATGTACACTGTGGTAGTGCTGGGGACAGAAAGGTGCAATGCTGATTTCATGTCAAGGGTAGAGGATGTGGCATAATGGTCAGAGCTGCCCACTTTGGAACGGAGGAACCAGGTCCAGCTCGACCATCACGTCATCCACCCGTGCCTAACAAACAAATGAATGTGGCCCAGTGTAACGTAACTGGTGCTCATGTAAAGTGCTATAATAATCTGAAGAAAAAAGGGTGAAGACGAGATGGAGAGTAAAGGTGCAGTGAGTAGCCTGGGCCTCCCGGACCCTAATCCAGAGAAGAAAATTACCTCCCAAGTAGTCAGCAGTGCCAGTTGAGGATGTGGTTGGAGCAACTAAAGTAAGTGGGTGGAGCCACAGGTGGAAGTGGGTGGAGCCGAGGGAAGTGGGTGTGGCCTCCCCAAAAAATGTGAGCACCTGCACTTCATATTTTACAAATTAAGCACTGTGGGAGACTGAGCAGTACACGAAAGTGGAAAGAGTCAGTACTAAACGGACATAGAGTAACAGGAAATTGTACAGAGATGTACATACAAGACCACACAAGACAGTGAGTGTCCTGAAGAGAACACTTCCACAGAGAGCAGCAGCAGGAGCCCGAAGTAGAAGTGTGAAAAATCCTTGGCGGAAAGCAGCAGGGGAATAGGAAACTCCTGCTCGGGAAGTGCTCAAGAAAGTAGGGCACAAGGCAATGTACAGCATTGACGTACGTGGCGAGGACGCCACCGTCTATAGACAAAGTCCAGACAGGTCTGAACTACGAGAAAGTACTACCCATCCCGGAGAGAGGAGAGTAGAAACTAGCCATCGCAGAAGCGTAAGGAAAGCGTAAGCACCCAGTGACAGCAAACATACTAGGGTGCACCCACCTGACGCGCATAGAACACGGAAGAATCGTGCCGTGTCAGCCCTGCGTGCCTGGGGCCAGCGCCACATGGCTCCGCCCTGACGTCGTCCATGGGCAGGACGTCCGCAGCGGAAGAACTGTGCTGGAAAGGAACAGAACAAGGTGGCCCAAGGGACAGTGGCTGACGATAAGGGCAGCCAACATAGACAAGAGGGCGAAGCTGAAATGACACTCCTGGAAGAGACAGGCGAGGCAGAAACCTCGAGGAAGTGAGCATCTACAGATGCAGGGAAGTGCGACGGACCAACCGCAGACCCCAACGGATAGGCAATAGAGCGATGCCAACCTGTGGATCGCAAGAAGGAAAAAGGGGGGGGAGAGAGGAAGTGTCCACAACAGCAGAAAGAGACCACAGTCTCATCCACTGGACAACCCCTTTGAAGAAGACTCCACAGGAGCCTACCAAGCCTTCTGTGTAAGGAAGGCAGCTATACAATAGCCAACGAATACCCCACATAGGGTAAGCCTCAACCCCAGCTAGGGGCACCTCTTGAGATGAACTCATAGACAGAGGACTCAAAAGAAAGCAGAACCAGCTGACCAGCTGCACTAAATAGAAGCAAAAACGGTGGAATAGCCGCACAGACCGTCTGGGTATTACGTCATGAACCTAGGGCCCAGAACAAGCAGAGACAACACTGCACATGAAAATAAAAGTCCGCAAAAGGACTAGAAAACACAAAGTCATGGGAGCCCAGACATGAGGCGGTTGACTGCTGAGTCAGCAAGACTGTCAAAAAGGGTCACGCCATCAAATGGCAAATCCCGAAGACTCTCCCGAACATTGTCAGGGAAACCGCCATCGCGCAGCCAGGCATGGCGACGCAGAGCAACGGACCTGGCCATCGCCCGACCCACAGAGTCAGTGGTGTCCATGGCCGACCGAATGGTAAATTGTGCCATTTCTCGGCCATCATGAAGGAGACGATCCAGGTCAGCACGGGGATCCTCTGGAAGAGAGGGAAGAAGACGCTCGACCGAGTCCCAAAGGGCAAAAGTAGCCCGTGCAAACACTCAAGACGTGTTCAGAGCCCAGATGCCCGAACTAGTGGACGCAAAAATATGGCGGCCACGTGTCTCCAACCAACGAGACTCCCTAGTGGGAGGTAGCAACTGGAGAGGAGAGGAAGGCTGCGATGCGAAAGCCGCCTGGACTACCCGTCCCTGAGCCCTAGGATGAAGGGACAAACAGACAGGGTCATCTGGAGCGGGCGATGCCAACGTGCGATGGCCCGATCCACAGGGTCTCCAGAGGAGGGCCGTGCCCACGTGCCAAGAAGGGTGCCAAATAACGACCCGCCAAAAGGCAGCAAGGGCTCCACCTCCACAGCATCCTGGTGGAGGAGATCCAATAATGGATCAGAAGGCAAGGAGACTGGGGGGGGGTGCTAAAGCGACTGTGCCTAAGGTGCGGAAGGTACGAGCAGGAGGGTGTTCCTTTAGCATTCTTGCGGCAAAGGCATGGAATGACTTGCCTATGGATTTAAGGATGTGTGCATCTGAGACTTTGTTCCGGAAGAAACTAAAAACCTGGCTCTTCCGACACCCTCCGGGTGGCCGGAAGTAGGCCTTCTCTCTTGTACCAGTGGGGCTACAGGTAGAGAGGGGGCGGTACAATAGGGCAGTTGCTGTGGTACTGGTGGTGCTCTAGCGCGGGGACACTCCGTTGGAGTAACCAGGCGCTCTACAAGCTAAATAATAATAATAATAAAACCATTAAATTTGATTTAATATTATTTCTTGATGGGTTTTAAATTAAGTCCCTACCTCCTTTATTTTCTGTGGGAGAGTTTTGCGGTACATGCAGGCCATGTGTAGTGCTGGACTTACAATTTTTATTTATTGACTTCTTTTTAGTAGTAACTCACACTCGAGTTCGTGAATAATGAATAGTAAACTTACTTTAAAGTGTAAACTTACTCAAAACTGTTAGTTACCTTTGTGACTCAGGCCCTTTGTATAGCCCCTATAGTGATCAAATCACATATGAACATTAAAAAGTAGGATAGGTGCATTCAAGCTGCATACCTGAATGCATGGCCAATGTACAGAGGGCAACACAAAGTCTGTGTGTTGCGTCATTCGTGGCCACATGGATGTTATTTTTGCAGTTGCACACAATTTACCAGAAAGGCGTTTGTGTAAATCCAATAAACGTTTTTAGCAACATGTACAAAGGCTAAAAGTTGTTTGAGACATTGATAAAACTTGTGTATGAGTGACTTCACAAGTGCACTTCTGTATGCAGAGGTCAACAGTATTCCGTTGGAAATCTAGACCTTTATCCAAGACAACACCACAGAACATCTGGAACATAGTGGGACTGAAATGTTTTCAGAATATCTGAATAAACCACATTAGCCAAGAAACCTTCTTGAACAAAACTGTTTAATTCCTAAGAAATCAACCTAAATAACAGATAAAGTATCTTGGTATCCTTGTAACAAACTGTGGCCTTGGTCATGTATTTTTCCAGTTTGACCTAATAGCACATATTGGAAAAATCAAAAGAAATGATTCCGCATAAAAATATTTTATCCCACTTCAGTTTATCAACTACTATATAATGGAGGAACACAATACTGCTTGAACACTGTCGGGTGTGCAACTGTGAAGGCTGGAATTGAGAGCTTGTAGAGTTGGTATAATGGTGTAGGTAGATATTGTATTGGCTGTCTATTTTCCATTTGATAGTAGGCAGAGTAAGTTATCTACATGCCTGCTCAGGACCGGATAGGACGTGGTGTCTCCAACAACATATTTGCACACATTGCAGTTCTCCAATACATGTGTCGTTGCCGCATTGCTTGCGGAAAGATACTGAAATACACTGTCCATCCATTTAATAGACATTAAAATTAAACAATTTAATGTATCCACCATGGAACAACAATTTGCACTATATGCTACGCTGTTGACGTGAGTTTATGGCGCTCGACGTTCCTGAATAATTTGTTTGAAGGAAAAAGGTGTGAACAAATAACCAGTCCCAGAGTAGAACTTGTTCTGAAACTCCACCCTGTCAAAGTACAAATCAGAATACAACAGGTGAGAATCAAGCATAAACATTGAGCATTAATAAATCATAAACAATCAAGAATGGCAAAGATACATAAAAAGAGAATTTTTGTCTTCAACAACTCTAGAAGAAAAGGCCATCTAGTGTTCAGGACATTTGTTCTGATGAATACTGTGTCCTCACTCCCAGCTGAAGGACTCCAAACACCTTGTTCATGATGCTGCGGCGTTGGGTAGAGCTACTAATTTCACTGGGTATTGAAATGGCACTGTACAAAGTTAGTCAGCATTAAAGACACTGGGAAATGTCCACCCCTGTAGATGTGAGAAAATAATAAAACTATACGAGGAGATGGTGGACAAAAAGTAATCTGGAGAAGGAACAAAGTATTTATCACAAACAATGCTACTAAAGGAGCATAACTTTCTGTTCTAATGTATACTATTCCCTCTACTTTAATTTGAAAAGATTTGCATAAACCAGTAATCATGCTTGCACCCTGTTCTTCCAAGCAAGGCTTAAGCCTTGACATCTGAATTAAAGCAATAATATTTGGCCAATATGTAGGAAAGACTAAAAGCCTTATTTAGATGTTTACGGTTTGACCATTAACCTGCTGTGGCGGCAGTCCTAAGTACTCCATTGAGCTGACTGCGTTCCATCCACCGTATTTAGATGTGGCAATAACAGACTGGGTAACCGCCTGGTCGGTGGTCTTTTCTGCTGGCTACCAGTACTCCGTCAGCTTCATGCCAGGGGGTTTGCACTGAGCATATTTAGATGTTCCCATTGTGCTGGCAGTGTCCTGGCGGTAAAGTCCTGATGGAGTGAGATCATGGTGGAGTGGAGACAGATAAGTGCTACTCATCATTATCTCACTACACAACTGGGTTGGTAAACTGTCAATATTTATATATAGGTAATGTGTAATGCCCTTTTTTTCCACTTTGCATTGCACACCAACAACATGCACACACTGTTGAATGTACACTCAGAGGCACCACAAGCATAACACCCAAAAGTACCACCACCAAATAAATATTTTTTAAGTGTCAATACAGATGTGTACATTTTACCACGATAAATGGTAATATGTAGACTTATGCATGACACATAAAAAAATTGCATGTAAGAGCAATGTAAAAATGTAAGAGGCTAATGCAAATGTGAACACACGATTCATGGTGGGACAAGTGTAATAATACTTACCTTTGCTCCCGTCAACAACAAAGAGGATTGGCGCCATGGCCAACTTGCAGCAGCGAAGGGAGGACCTAGACAATGGGGTCCTAGATGGAAACAGAAGTCGGAAACAGCAAAAATGGTAAGTTTTTACCTAATTTCTTTTGATTCCGCCAACTGGAAGTAGGAGGTTTCCCCACCATATTTTACCTGATGGTAAGGCACATCGTGATTCGTTCAGTGGTAATCCTGGCTGGACTCCCTCTGACAGCCGCTTCTGCCTCTGACGCCGTCGAGGCGGGCAGGATATGCTGGCTGAATCGGCAGGACTCGGTCAGCCTTTTGTTCATGGACCTGCCAACATCTAAATTTGGCGGGCGGACCGCCAAGTAGGTGGGCGGTGATACAGTTGAAAAAGCGACGGCGGGAACAGGCCCGCCAACATCTAAATAAGGCCCTAAGTAGCCATCCAACAGTTAACACTATCCAATGTGAAATTCCTGGATTACTTCCCGGTAATCTTCATTACTCCAATGCTTCCTTACTCATACCAATACTTACTGTCTGAGTAAATGTGCCCATTTGCACCTTTAGTCACCCCCTTAACAAGCTTTCTTTTATTTCTACTAATGATCCAGGAAGTTCCTGGTAAGTTTGTGGTATAAACCAAATCTCACCCTGACTTGCTTCCTGCTATTAACTAGCCCTTCAATGAAAGAAGTAGGGTGGGGAGGACGGGTCATAAATACTGGGGAAGTAAGGAAGAATCCGAGTAATGAGCATTACCAGTAAGTAAGACAGGCATTATCTCCTCTTCCTTGTTCCATTCCTTTAGCTCTAAGGATTATCAAAGTGTGCTAAGCCTTCATCAGATAGTAGAAAAAAATAGCCAACAAAACTTTCACACTTCTAGTGCAAAAAATTAAAAAAACAATAATTGTGTGAATTCTCTGTTTTTCTGCCAACAAGTGTGAAAGTCATTCAAGTAAAAAATGTTGTTAAATAACAAAAATGTCATCCCTAACCTTTTAAACTGTCATCGACTTTTTAATGAGTTCTGCATTAATGGTGCCTGGGAGCTCCTTACCACAATCCTTATGACCAAAAGAGATTACAGATATAATCCATCTCCCTAAGGTGGAAGCAGATGGCGGCTTCTCTCCTCCTTGGCAGGGTCAAAATTAATGAACAGATTATCGGACACCCCCTGCGTTATCTGATCTTTCTAGATCTTAACAGCTCTCACAATATCCAAAAGATGGATCAAGGCATCTGAGTCAGAGAAATTTGCCTGTAAGGAAAGAAGAATAACCTCCTGATCCCTGTGAAGGCTGAATATATCTTAGGGCCTGATTTATATGTTTGGGGGTAAGCATGCTCCATTACAATGGTGAAGGAGTATCCTTACCTCCAATATAATGGTCCACCCGCCGAATATAGATGCAGGCGGACCATAGTTTGGCAAAGGCAAAGACTATTCCATCTCTGCTGAGGCCAAACGTCTCCAGTGGCCCTACAGAGTAAGGGTTGTTGGAGATATTGCTATATGTCTATATATATATGACATTTAGCTGTTTCTTTACTGCTCATCACTGCCAGAAAAACCATGGCGGTAAGGTTCAGTAAGAAACTAAAAACTCCCTCCTGCCATGGGAGATGACTTCCATGGCAAGGGGGGCATTGTTAGGTCTCGCTGAGCCAGCGCGCATGCGCTGCTCTGCGAGACATTTAGTAAGGGGCTTTTGAAAGTGCTATCAAAGAGACTTTTTCCGGCCACCAGGGTGCGGTTACGCGCGCGTGCACGCGCGCAGCCGCCATCTGGCATTTGTCTCGCTCTCCCATGCCTCAACGCACGCCCCTCCCCCTCCCCCACCACAGAGCGCGTCCAGCTCCTCCCACTGAAACCATGTTATAAAGTAAAGCGCCGGTGCCGGGATTATAGCAAAAGTAAAGATATAGATGTTTTTTTCTATTTCTTTACTTTTGCTCAATCGCTGCACCCGCGCTTTACTTTTAACATGGTTTAGGTAAAGCGCCGGTGCCGCGATTGCTGCAAAAGTAAAGAAATAGAAAAAAACATCTATTTCTTTACTTTGCTATATCATGTGCACCGGCGCTTACCTTTAACCATGTTAAAAGTAAAGCGCCGGTGCCGCGATTGCTGCAAAAGTATAGAAATAGATGTTTTTTTCTATTTCTTTACTTTTGCAGCAATTAAACACATTGGCAAAGTCAATAGCTCTGCCTAAACACTTATAAGGGCCCAAAAGCGAGACCTATTGGCTATGCCAATGCTTGTTTTTTATAATATTTTCGAAAGGAAAGTCCCACTGCAGGATTTTCTTTTTGAAAATATAAAAAATAAGTTTGATTGACGACTCCGTCATGTTGATGGAACTGTTCGTCAAATTTATCAAAGTATTGACAGGAACTGCCCTCACGGCCGTTCCTGCCAATGCTTTAGGAATGAGTCATTTCTAAATCTGGCAGGCGGGGACTCTATTAGGGCAACAGAGAAAATACCCTGCTGCCCTAATGAACTCCGTCCGTCAAATTATAAATTGGCCTCATAGGGAGGAACTTAGGACCTAAAGAACAGGACAATATAATCTTCAAATAGTTCTATATAAGGGTGACGACACACAAGTGCACCCTTTTCTCCCAGCCTTCCTGCAGTAGTCATAGCAACCAGAAAAACAAATATTTCTGGTCATGAACTTTATAGAAAGGCTCTTCAGAGACTCAAAGGATTTTGAAACTAGAGGATCTATAGAGGAGAAATGTTGCCCGGGTGATCTGAAATCCTTTCTAGCAGACCATTCTAATTTAAGTGTAGACAAGGATAGATTCTTGTCAAAACTGTCTTGCAGAAACTGAAAATGTCTGCTGCTGAAGAATGAACTGCAGACAAAGCTGTCTCTACACCAATGATTGAGGGAATCTCAGTGGTGATTGTAAGCCCTACTAGTTAATTTCTTTCTGGAGGCATGCAAAAAAGGTACCAGTATGACCATATCTACCAGCTCTCTCTGAAGTCTTTCAGAACTTTCAGAATCAGAGGAATGGAAGGGAACGTGTAGAGAAGTCCTCTTGGCCAAGGGCTGGCCAAAACGTCTACTCCCAAGGCTTCCAGATCCTGAAAACTCGCAATGAATTCAGTAAATTGAGAATTCTGAAGTGATGCAGAAAGATCTACCTAAGGGACTCCCCACTTTTGAGAGATCCCAGGAAATATCAAGGGGCTAAGAACAAAGTCCTGTGAGCAGATTCAGACTCTGCTTAGGCAATCTACCTGAGAATTCAAAACTCCCCTGATGTGAACAGCCTTCAGATGAACAAGTTACTTACCTTCGGTAACGATATATCTGTAAGAAACATAGGTTAGTTATAGATTCCTTACCTTAGAATTACCCCTAGGCGTCAGACTGGATCCGGAAAGTTTTTTGTCAGCAGTACCCCTGTGCGTCGGAAGGTGGCGTCGGTCGACTCCGCGTTCGTCGTTGGCGTCATGGTCGCCGGGATGACGCCGCGGTAGCTACATAGACGCCGCCCTCGCGCGCTGACGTCAGTTCTGTACACGCCTTTCCACGCCAGAAGCACAGAGCCATGCAAGACACTGACCACTGGTGCACAAAACTAGGGCCCTGAAAGGAAGTCCTTAACCCTAGAAGTCAGTTCGCAGAACAGGGAGGATGGGTGGGGCAGTAAGGAATCTATAACTAACCTATATTTATTACAGATATATTGTTACCGAAGGTAAGTAACTTGTTCATCTGAAAGAAACAGTTAGTTATAGATTCCTTACCTTAGAATAGATACCCCAGCAATACCAACCCCGGAGGTGGGTCTGCGAACTAAGCTCACACCAGAAAGTCCTGGAGAACAGAACGGCCAAAGAAGCCATCTCTCCGGACTTGGCTGTCCAGGCAGTAGTGTTTGGTGAACGTGTGCAGCGATGCCCATGTAGCTGCCTGTCAGATGTCAGTAAGGGGGATGTGGTAGCTGCCGTCGCCCTGGTGGAAGGGGCGCGCAGTCCCACTGGAGGCTCCTTCTTTGCCAAAGAATAGCAAGCTTTGATGCACAGAACGACCCACCTGGAGATGGTCTGTTTGTGCACGGCCCGACCTTTCTTAGCGCCCACGTAACCAACAAAGAGCTGGTCGTCCACCCGGAATTGTTTGGTGCAATCCAAGTAGAAGGAAAGCGCACGTTTTGGATCCAGACGGTGGAGCCTCTCTTCCTCTTTTGAAGGATGCGGAGGCGGAAAGAAGGTGGGCAAAGTGATGGTTTGGCCAATGTGGAAAGAAGTAATCACCTTGGGAAGAAAGGAAGGTCTAGTTCTGAGGACGACCTTGTCCGGATGAACAGCCAGAAAGGGAGGCTTGGAAGAAAGAGCTTGTAGCTCACTCACCCTGTGCGCAGAGGTGATGGCCACCAGAAAGGCAGTTTTCAAAGTTAGAAGCCTGAGAGGACAGTTATGTAGCGGCTCAAAGGGAGCGCACATGAGATATGTAAGAACCAAGTTCAAGTACCACTGGGGCATTACGAAGGGAACAGGAGGAAAAAGATGAGTAATGCCCATAAGGAAACGATTTACAACAGGGGACTTGAAAAGAGAAGGCTGATCAGGAAGCCTAAGGAAGGCTGAAATGGCCGAGAGGTAGCCCTTTAAAGTGCCCAGAGCAGAGGCCTGCTGGGCCAAAGAAAGGAGGAACAAGAGAACCTTAGAAAGAGGGGCGGAAAGGGGATCCACAGCCTTTGCTGTGCACCATGCCACAAATTTGTTCCATCTGCAGGCGTGTACCATCTTAGTGGAGGGACGCCTGGCTGCCAAGATAACATCACAGACTTCGGGAGTCAGGTCAAATGATGTCAACTGCCGCCTCTCAATCTCCACGCAAGGATGTGGAGGCTGGACAGGTTCGGGTGGAGGACCGTCCCCTGCTGCTGTGACAGAAGATCCTAACGAAGAGGCAGTCTGATTGGAGGATCGATGGCCATGTGTAGCAGCTCGGGATTCCAGACTCTTCGTGCCCAATCCGGAGCCACAAGAATGACTTGCGCGCAGTCGCGCTTGAACTTCTTCAGCCCTCTGGGCAGAAGTGGCATAGGCGGAAAGGTGTATAGAAGACCGCAACTCCACTCGCGACGAAAGCGTCGCCTAGCGAGTGCCGCCTTGGAAATTCCAACGCGCAGAATTGCTGACATTGTGCGTTCTCTTCGGTGGCGAATAGATCTAACCAAGGCTCTCCCCACTGTCAAAAGTGACCTTGCACCACCTCCGAGTGAAGGCGCCATTCGTGATCCATCATGCACCTGCGGCTGAGTTCGTCTGCCCTGGCGTTCAGGGAACCTGCCAGGTGTTGAACCACCAGGGATATGCCCTGATGTTCCAGCCATGTCCAGAGGCAGAGGGCCTCCTGACATAGGACCCACAACCCCACCCCACCTTGTTTGTTGCAGTACCACATGGTGGTGGTGTTGTCCGTGAACACCTGCACTACTCTTCCCTGGACAGAGGGAAGGAATGGTTTGAGTGCAAGACGAATCACCCGAAGCTCCAGAAGGTTGATGTGGAGCCCGGACTCCGCCGGAGACCAGAGGCCTCTGATCTCCGCCTCCCCCATGTGGCTGCCCCATCCCAGAAGTGATGCATCCGTCACCACTGTGAACTCTGGTTGGGGAAGGGAGAGGGATCTGCCGTCGACCCAATCCTGGTTCGTTAGCCACCACTGCAATTGGTGTGCAGTGCCCTCCGAGATCTGGACGCAATCGGACAGGTTCCCCTGATGTTGTGCCCACTGGAACTTCAGGTCCCACTGCAGAGCCCGCATATGCCATCTGGCATGGTCCACCAGCAGGATGCAGGAGGCCATCAGGCCAAGTAGCCTGAGGGTCCTCCTGACCGAAACCCGGGATAGAGGCTGAAAGATCCGAATCATAGCCCGAATATCCCGGACTCGCTGTTCCGGAGGATAGACCCGAAACTGCGTCGCGTCCAGAACCGCTCCGATGAAGAGGAGCTTCTGAGAGGGAGTCAGGTGTGACTTCAGCACGTTGATGGAGAACCCCAGCGAATGCAGGAGGTCGGCCGTAGCCTGGAGGTGGGAGACGACAGCCTGGGGCGAGCCCGCCTTCAATAGCCCGTCGTCGAGATAGGGGAAGACTGGAACCCCTGTTCTGCGCAGATGAGCTGCGACCACCGCCATCACTTTCGTGGACACCCGAGGGGCGCTGGTAAGGCCAAAGGGGAGCATGGTAAACTTAAAATGCTCGTGGCCTACCGTGAACCGCAGGTAACGCCGGTGGGCCGGTAGGACGGGGATGTGAAAATAAGCGTCGTGCAAGTCCAACGCTACCATCCAGTCTCCAGGGTCGAGGGCAGACAGGACCTGAGCGAGTGTCAACATTTTGAACTTCTCCTTCCGGAGGAATCGGTTGACGTTTCTGAGATCCAAGATAGGACGCAGGCCTTTGTCCTTCTTGGGCACCAGAAAGTAGTGGGAATAGCAACCACGACCTACTTCTGGGACAGGAATGCGCTTGATGGCTCCCTTGGCCAAGAGTGACAAAACGTCCTGTTGGAGAAGGGCCAGATGATCCTCCGACATGCGATGGTACTGAGGTGGCATGGATGGAGGGGTAGTCTCAAAGGGGAGGGAGTAGCCCCTTCGGACAATTTGCAAAACACACCTGTCCGACGTGATGGTGCGCCAGTGGGGGAGGTGATGGTGAATCCTGCCGCCCACTGGTGATTGGTGGCCCGGAAAGGTCGGACTAGGAGGGTTTGGAGGCTGCTGCAGAAGGGGCTGTGGTGGACTGGCCTGCCCGCTGGCCCCCAGAACCACAGCAGTGGTTCCCACGTCCCCGGCCGCGCAGGGGCTCAACAGCTTGCGCTGGCCTGTGGCTCTGGGCGGGACGTGGCGGGGCACCCATTCCGTAGCCACGAAAGGGGCATAAAGCAGACTGCACAGGGCGGGTGGTGGAGAGGCCCAAGGACTTGGCCATAGCCCGAGAGTCCTTAAAGCGCTCTAGCGCGTTGTCTGCTTTGTCACCGAATAGGCGACGGCCATCAAAGGGCATGTCCATAAGGGTGGATTGGACATCCCCTGAAAAACCAGTCGACCTCAACCTGGCGTAGCGCCGAAGGGCTACCGACATGGAAATCGTCTTGCCTAGTGAGCCGGCGGTATCCAGCCCACAGTGGATGGTAAACTTTGCTGCGTCTCTCCCTTTGGCAACTGCCCGAGAGAGTACGGCCCGGGCCTCCTCCGGGCACTGAGGCAGCACTTGCGCAACCGTATCCCACACAGAGTGGGTGTAACGGCCCAACAGACATGCAGTGTTTACCGATCGCAGTCCCAAGCTGGAGGAAGAAAACATCTTCTTCCCAAGATGGTCCAGCTTTTTGGATTCCCTATCAAGTGGAGCTGTAGGGAACGCGCCCTTGGAGGTGGAGGCTTGGACCACCAAGCTCTCAGGGGTGGGGTTTTGGGAGAGGAAAGTGGGGTCGCCCGGCGCCGGGCGGTGGCGTCAGGCAATCATCCTATCCACAGCCCCTGTGTTGGGCCTGGACCAGGTGCCCAGAAGGATGTCTGTTAGGGCTTCATTAAACGGCAGCAGGGGCTCCGAAGAGCTCGCTGCCGGTTGAAGCACCTCTGTCAGGAGGTTAGTCCTGACTGCCACCGTAGTTAGCTCGAGGCTGAGAGCCTCGGCCGCTCTACACAACACCACTGCGTAAGACGCTCCCTCCTACATAGCCACGGTAGGAGGAGACAACATGCCAAGGTCTGGTGAGGTATCCAGACCACTGGTTTTCCCCAGTTCCTCTCTTCAGTCCGGTTCATAACCTAACTGGTCAGTTAAAGGGTCTCCAGACCCCTCCCAGTCCTCCTAACCCTCCTCTGGCTGCCAATCTGGTCTCAAAGAGCCAGGGTAGAACAGGGGCACAAAAGTACCCGTCGGCGCCGGATCCGTGTCTACATCGAGGTGGAGGCCGGGGTCCACGTCAGCTGGGGACACAGCCGACGCCGGCTGTGGACGTGGTGCCAGTGAAATCGGCGCTGGGGGAGGTGTAACAAGGTTGACCAGCGCCGATCTGGATCCAGGCCTGGATCCAAGGGGACCCTGCAGTGCCGAGGCCGGAGCCGCCGGAGTCGAAGCCCGAGGGCCCCCAGCCGAGTCCGCAGGGCCCGAAGGCGTGCCGACGGAGTCGGGCTGCCCAAAGATGGCGTGCATCGCTTCGTAAAATTGACGAAGCTGGGCCCGGAAAGGGGGGGAAACTTGGAGTCGACCCTTCGGGCTCCACACGCGGAACCGCGAGAGGGGCACCACCCACATCCCTTGTCACGTTGGCCGACAGGCGGGGAGAAGTCCAAGAGCGAAGATGCTTCTTCGACTTCTTCTTGTGCTTCGACTTACCTGACCCCGAGTGCGAAGACTTGGAAGAAGAATGATGGTGGCTCCGCGACCGGTCCCTCGACCTCCTACGCGACCGGGACCTCGAGCGGCACGTAGTCCGGCAGTCGGAGCACGACTTGGGGTCATGGTCGCGCTCCAGGCAGAATAGGCACACGCGGTGCGGATCCGTCACCGACATCAGTCGGCTACAGGAACCTCAAGCCTTGAAGCTGGGCATCCCTCGTTCACCAGGTGTCGATGGACTCAAAAACGATGTCGACAAAAGTCGAGAAAAAGTCAGTCAAAAAGTGACTGGAGGTACCGTTCTCTCCGGATCTGCGCTTGCTGGCGCGGAAAAAGAAAGAACTGACATCAGTGCACGAGGGCGGCGTCTATGTAGCTACCGCGACATCGTCCCGGTGACCACTACGCCAACAACGAACGCGGAGTCAACCGACGCCACCTTCCGACGCATAGGGGTACTGCTGACGAAAAACTTTCCGGATCCAGTCTGACGCCTGGGGGTAATTCTAAGGTAAGGAATCTATAACTAACTGTTTCTTTCAGATATAAGAGATTGTACTTGGCCCAAAAACAAATTTGCTTTGTTAGATGGTTGAGGGCTTTGGAACCTGGGCTGAACTGATGATTTAGATAGAGCACAGTCACCATCAGTCACCATCTTCTTCCTATAGATGACAAGAGCCCTGCCCTTAACTGATCTGAAAAGAACTGCATTGCCCTCCTTACTGCCATACGTTTCCTCCAGTTGGAAGACCTGTCCCTCTCTGGCCTCTCCCAAAGTCCCTGCGTTGTCTGGCTGTCTAGGACTACCCATTCTACTGGCATTGGTGGTGAGGACTACAGGATTCGGATTAGAAAACAGCATCCCTTGATCCAAGGTTGAGGGCATCATCCACCAAACCAAGTTGTTTGAAAGTGATTGAGCTGCTGGAATTATGTCCTCACTTCTCTTGTGAAGAGGAACTAAGTGATTCAGGATGTGACCACCTGTCCTAGATGGAAACAGGCCTATGGCACGATAAAAAAGCTGCAGCTGGTAGAAGAGAGAGAACAAAATCATAGAGTTGATAAGAAAATAACATCAAGGAGACTGCAAGTCCTGGTAAGGAAATATCAGTTGTCATCAAAATGTACCATGTCTCCCAGGATTCTAAGTCATTCTTTCACTGAAGCTTCTGATTTCTCCAGTAATACCACCAGGCTATTTTGTTGTTGTATTTTCCTGGCATCTGGAACAAATAACATCCCAGAAGTTGTGTCTAACAATGATCCAATGTATTCCAGTCTATGGGATGGGAATAGGTGAGACTTTGACAAGTTGAGTAGGAACCCCAGTTTATGGAATGTCTGAATAACCAATGTACTGTTCACTGCAGTCTGTTCCAGAGAGGATGAATGAATAAGAAGATCATCCAAGTAAGGATGGATCATCACGTCCTAACTGTGAAACAGACCCAGCTCAGGAGCCATGACTTTAGTGAAGACCCTGGGGACAGTCTTTAGTCTGAAAGGGAGAACACTAGATTGACAATGTTGGTTCCCTATCGCAAACCTGAGAAAACTTTGATGGAAGAGTGCAATCGGTAAGTGCCGGTAAGCATCCTGTAAATCTATTTTGCTGAGGAAGCCTCCCTTTGAAATGAGCAGTATGACATGCTGAAGGGTATTCATTTTTAAAACATGGCAGATGAAAATCTTGGGAGTTGTCCATAATGTATAACTATGGAGAATGATTTAAAGAACCTAGTTGTCTGAAATCCATGTTGCCCACTGTTGCTGGGAAAGAGCCAGATGTCCCCTGACTGGACCTGACAGATCCGTGGAATGGTCAGAAATTCTGTTTTGTGTTTTTCTTTCCACCCCAAGGATTGATGAGAGGAATAGTTTGATTGGACCCTATAGTTTGAAAATGGGATCTGTTATGGTAGAAATGACTTCTTCTTTTCTTGTAGTGGTCTGAAGAACAAGTTACTTACCTTTGAAAATGCTTTTTCTGGTGGATACAGTATCTGCCTGTGGATTCCTCACCTTATGAATTACCCCATGCGCAGAATTCCACAGAAACTTTTCTCCATAGCTCTCCCACGTCGACGAGAACATCACAATGGAACGGCTCCGAACGCGATGCTGCGTGATGTCATCGGAGCCATAAGAAGACCTCGTCTGCGTGCTGACGTCAGTTCCACCCATTTTTTCCGTGCCTTCAAAGCGAACGGGTGAACCGACAACGTTTCCACAAGTATACACAGTGTACAAAAACCAAGAAAGAAACTGTAAATTCTAAAATATAGACATTTCCTAGTGACAAGTATCACAATATTTCAAATACACCATAATAAAATACAAGAATGACATGTCAACTGTTTTTCGGTATAAATAGGCAGGCAACGGGGAGGCGGGTGGGTCAGTGAGGAATCCACAAGCAGATACTGTATCCACCAGAAAAAGCGTTCTTCTGATGGATACATCTGCCTGTGGATTCCTCACCTTCTGAATTGAAGTAGTCCCGCTCTCGGAGGAGGGTGCCTGCCTACCTATACTAAAAAATCTTGCAGCACAGAACGTGCAAAGTGGCCGTCCCTCCTCACCTCCAAGTTTAAGCAATAATGCTTTGCGAAAGTGTGGGGGGAGGCCCAAGTTGCGCCCTTGCAGATGTCTACAATAGGGATACCTCTAGCTAAAGCCGAAGAAGACTTAGCTCTGGTGGAATGAGCTCGAACACCTTCAGGAGGCTCCTTCTTGGCCAGGGCGTAGCAGATCTTGATGCAGAGGATGATCTACCTGGACAGCGTTCTCTTGTGGGCAGCCTTGCCCTTCATTTTGCCCACATATCCAATGAAGAGTTGGTCGTCCAACCTGAAGTCTTTAGTCCTGTCCAGGTAGAAGCTGACTGCCCTCTTGTGGTTCAGGGGGTGAAGTCTCTCCTCCTTCTTAGAAGGGTGAGGGGTAGGATAGAAAGTGGGTAAAGTGACAGATTGCCCTAGGTGGAAGGGAGTGATCACCTTAGGCAGGAAAGCAGCTCTGGTCCTAAAAACCATCTTATCCGCATGAAATGAGGTAAAAGGGAGCTTGGAGCTAAGGGCCTGCAGCTCACTAACTCTCCCAGCGGGAGTGACTGGAATCAGAAATATTGTCTTAAACACTAAGAATCTCAAGGGACAACTATGCAAGGGTTCAAAGGGAGACCCCATCAAAAAAGTAAGAACTAAATTCAAATCCCAGTGAGGCATGATTAAAGGGAGAGGGAGGAAATTTATTGGTGAGACCCTTAATGAATCTTATGACTATGGGAGATTTAAATAAAGAGGATTGGTCTGGCGAACAGAGAAAAGTCGACAAGGCAGACAAGTAGCCTTTAACCGTAGCTACTGCACCACCCTGTTGTGCCAGGGAAAGTGAGAAACTCAGAATATCAGACAACCAGGCATGCAATGGATCAACTGATCTCCCTCCACACCACTTAACAAACTTGGCCCACCTACCAGAATAGACAGATTTGGTGGAGTGTCTTCTAGTCGATAAAATAACATCCACCAAATCCGGTCGGGGGAGAGAAAGAGTTCAGGTTGCCCCATTCAATCTCCAGGCATGAAGGTGCAAGCTCTGGAGGTGGGGGTGTAGAACCTGCCCCTGCGACTGCAAGAGGAGGTCTGCCCTGAGAGGGAGACGGAGTGGAGGGTGCGATGAGAGGTAAAGGAGGTCTGTGTACCACACCCTACTTGGCCAATCCAGGGCGATCAATATGACTTGGGCCCGGTCTTGACGAATCTTCCTCAGAACTCGAGGAATCAAGGGTATGGGGGGAAATGCGTAAAGAAGCTCTGACCCCGAATCTAACTGAAACGCGTCCCCGAACGCCCCCCCGCATCAGATTCTGGAGACTGCAGAACGAAGAGCAGTGCGTGTTCTCGTGAGTGGCAAATAGGTCCAACCGAGGAAACCCCCACGTCCTGAAAATGCGATGGACCACCTCCGGATGGAGACGCCACTCGTGATTGGCTGACTACTGCCGACTGAGACTGTCCGCACGCACATTCAGCACTCCGGTCAGATGATTCGCAATCATGTAAATCTGATGGTCCTCAGCCCAGGACCAGAGTCGCAGAGCCTCTCTACAGAGACGATACAACCCTACTCCTTCCCGTTTGTTGATGTACCACATCGCGGTAGTGCTGTCTGTCAGGACCTGAACCGACTGACGGTGAAGGGAAGGAAGGAAAGCCTTGAGAGCCAAACATGTTGCCTGCAATTCCAGAAAATTGATGTGAAACAATCTTTCCTCTGGAGACCAAAGGCCTTTGACCTCCAGATCCCTCAGATGTGCTCCCACCCTAGAGTGGAGGCATCCGTTATCACTGTGGCCACCGGAGAAGGAGGTTGAAACGGCTTCCCTTGAGACAGGTTGTCCGAGACACTCCACCATAACAGCTCTGCTGCAGTGTCTCTGGGGATTCTGCCCACATCCTTGAATTCTCCGTTGTGTTGAAACCCCTGCGTGCAGAGGCACCACTGGATAGCCCTCATGTGCCAGAGTGCATGGCTGATGTATGAAGTGAACAGACCGAGCAGGAGCAAGATCTTCAAGACTGGAACAGCCGCTCCATTCTGAAAATGTGGAATCATAGCCTGGATGTCTTGAATCCTCTGTAGAGACGGGAAGGCACGACTCACAGTAGTGTCCAGTACTGCCCCCATGAACAGGTTGCGCTGAGAGGGCACCAGGTGAGATTTGGGTACATTTATTGAAAAACCCAAGTCGCACAAAACACGTTGTTAGTTGCAAATGATGCAGCACCATCGCCGGAGATTTTGCTTTGAGCAGCCAGCTGTCCAGATAGGGAAAAACAGGAATCCCGATCTCCTGAGATGTGCTGCTACCACCGCCATCACCTTCGTGAAGACCTGTGGTGCGGATGTAAGACTGAATGGAAGGACCGCAAACTGGAGATATTTCCGATGCGACTTCAGGATGGGTATGTGAAAATAAGCATCCTACAAATCGATCAACACCATCCAGTCTTCCTGCTGTAGTGCCAAAAGAACCTGAGCCAGGGTCAACATCTTGAACTTCTCCCGCCTGAAGTAAAAATTCAAGAGAGAAAGTAATAGTAATCAACCAATTTTGGTTGAGTATATGTTTCTCAACAATAGCCAGGTTGGATTAGTAAAGATTGGGGGAATTCCTCCTTATGGAACTGGTGCCCTCACACACCCTTGCGGGTGTCATGCTTCATCATCGGGCTCTGCTCCTCGTGGGGGTGGCGCTGCAGTCCCTCACGGGCCCCGCGAGAGGGCTCTTTGTCGGAGATCTTTTAGGAGGTGCCGTAGTTGTGCATGCGGGTGTGTGGGCTTGGTGAAAATGGGTATGTGTATGTGTTCTAAAATTATCTCACCAGATCCCCAAAGTAGGTTTATTCCGGGGTCCGGAAGACAAATTTAAAATTTAAGGACTGGAGTAAATCCTACGTAACAGATAAGTAGGGGGGACAAGTATACTCCCACTGCTCCCAGTCCGTGAAAGTGAGGCGCACGTGATAAGTGGTCATGAGGCGCACATGATAAGTGGTCAACATGTTTCGCGCAAATGGTAGGTCCCTAATGGATCCGCTATGCGCTTCGTCAGGACCGTGGAAAAAAGGGTGATTAAAAATGATGTTAAGACCGTGGTAGTCAGGAAAGAGCACCCTGTACTACCACCATACCTATATTGAGGTCAGCAAGCGTCTCTGCGCTAAAAAAATACGTCTTGTTCGTATTTAATGTAATCCCAACCTGTTGGAGACACAGAAGAGAGAACATAAAACGACAGAGAAAGGTTAAAAAAACAACAGAAGACAATATCATCAACCTAATAGGGATTGTCAAATCATAGTGAATAATTTATCTCACTAGAATTTGTATGCAAATGCAACCATAACTCATACTAATGCAGGAGAAAACATATATATAAGAAAACATCTAAAAAGATCTAAAAAGAGGCACTGCTATGTTAAAATACACAACATGAAGGAGTTTTGAAAGTCCGTAACCCCAACAGCCATGTATTCGTCTATACGCCAACCATATTGATTATAGGATGGGTGCCATAATGGTCGTTCAAGCGGTGTGTGTACATTACATAGACACATGGTTGAAGTGGCCAGGATACATAAGTGACAGTAGAGGTCAACAAGTTTATCAGGTTCTAATCTTGCGTATCAATAGCCCCAAAATGCTAGCAAAGATTAATCTCCTCGGTAAGAATGTACGATAAAGTGTGCCCAATTATCGCAAAAAGTGCCAAAGTACAGAGCAACAAGTGCGACGGTGCAATGTGGTCTGGTGGAACAAACAAACACAAATAAGCCTACCCTCCTAACAGTAAGGGATGGCTGCGGAAGCACGGGGAGACCAAAACTGAAAAAGAGTGAAGAAATCACTCGGTAAGCATGGAGTTCATTAATGCCAGAAAGTGTGACTAGGTTCGAGCAGTGGGAGCCTACTTACTGTGTCCCCCGTTGAAGTCAGCCACTGAACCTGCCCTCTCCGATCAGGATCGCCGGTAAACTGAGGGAGGACGCCAGGCGCTAGATAAAGCCGGCTGGTTTCCGAAAGCGATCGTGACGGGGAGGGCATGGCTAAAGGCGCATGCTTAGTCTATTGGTAAAAAGCTAAGGAAAAGGGCGGCCATGATAGAGTGGAGTTCCGGACCCTTATAAAACTATTGTACATAAATATGCAGTGGCAGTACCCTTCAAAATGTGGTGACCAAGGTACAATGATCATAGGAGTCGTCAATTTGAAAAAATATATAATCACAGTCCGGTAAAAGAATCGGTTGGAGAAAAAGAAGTGTGTAAAACTTTATCAACAGACTGTGACTCATACACATAGCCACCTCAGGAAAGCCACTGGTGTATGAGACTGCACAATATGCATGTCTAAAAATGCCGATGGCAGTACTGAATGCACATTGGATTATAATATTAACCACAGATAACAATGTGGGATTATAGAGCAGGTGATGTGAACCTAGATTTTAATCTCATCATAGTGGTAGAATCTAGCCCAATTCTACCCAAGGTATATCTTCATTTAATCCGACCCTATTACTTTTTAGACGGAACACCCATCGTTGTTCTTGTCTGAATAGTGTTTGTGTGGACCAAAGGGGGTTGGATTCAATTATAGTCCACTGTAGACTGTTTGGTAAGTGATTCTGCTCTAGGCAGTGGTTCTGAAGTCTTGTGTTGGTTTTTCTACATCGAATTGCACTCTTATGTTCCCCAATGCGGAACTTAACAGGGCGGGTCGTCATGCCCACATACCTCAGAGAACATGGGCAAGTTATGAGGTATATACAATTCTTTGTATTACAGTTCATATGGCGTTTTTGGAGCCATGGTCTGTCAAGGCCAAGATCAAGTTGTTTGGAAGTTGAAGTTTGCGGACATATTACACATGTCCCACAGGGGAAATGTCCCTCCACTGGGGGAAGAGACCATAATGTGGTTTGTTTGTGTATTGTAGGTTTTGGACGAGTATGGACCAGGATGTCTCTGAAATTCTGTGTGCGTTTAAATGCAAAGAGTGGTGGCGGACCAGGATTAAAACTGCCCGTATCAAGGATTTTCCAGTGTTTTTTAATGATTTTTTGAATTTTGTTTGAACTGTGTGTGAATGTCATGACACATGTTAGTGATTCTGATTCAGATTTCTCTCTGACTTCCAAAAGGGCCTCCCTGTGATTGTTCCTCGCTCTCTTCCGGGCACTACGTATGATTTTCTTTGGATAATGTCGTGCTGCTAAGTTTTCAGTAAGTATATCAGCTTGAGTCTCAAACTCAGTGATGGTATTACAGTTCCTGCGAAGTCGCATGAATTGGCCAACAGGTAAATTATTTTGCAGTGCCTTAGGATGGTGACTTTCATACAAGAGCAGACTATTCGTGTCTGTAGGTTTCCTGTAGTTAGTGGTCTTGAGCGCGTCATCTTGTAAGGATATCAAGAGATCAAGAAATGGGACCTCTTCACAGGACTTAGTACCGGACAACTTCAGGAAGGGGTCAAGAGTATTGATCCATTCGAGGAAAAGGGCACATTGTTCCTCATTGTTCCTCATTCCCTTGCCAAAACATGATGATATCGTCAATATATCGACGCCACATTAGGATGTTATTCCTGTGGGGGTTATTTGCTGACTGAATGAATTTGTCTTCAAAATTAGCCATGTAAAGGCATGCCAAACTCGGCGCGAAGGTGCTCCCCATGCTGGTGCCTTGAATTTGATGGTACAGTTGTCTCTGGAAACAGAAGAAGTTCTCTTTAAGAGCAAGGGAAGCACAGTCACAGATGAATTCTATGGGAGTTTCATATGGCCATGGGTCAACCTTCCGTAGGGCACTCTCAAGGACTTCGAGTGTCGAGTCCTGCGGAATGTTCGTGTTCCTAAAAGATCTCCGACAAAGAGCCCTCTCGCGGGGCCCGTGAGGGACTGCTGCGCCACCCCCACAAGGAGCATAGCCCGATGATGAAGCATGACACTCGTAAGGGTGTGTGAGGGCACCAGTTTCATAAGGAGGAATTCCCCCAATCTTTACTAATCCAACCTGGCTATTGTTGAGACACATATACTCAACCAAAATTGGTTGATTACTATTACTTTCTCTTTAGGAACAGTTACCACACGTTTTTTGACATTTATCTTGGGAGCATTGGTACTGGACCTGAGCCTTTTTTCTACAAAACGCTCCCAGTCCCCCCTTCTTTGATATTTTGACGTAAAAATTCAAGACCCTGAGGTCTAGGATTGGCCTCAATCGACCGTCCTTTTTGGGAATCAGGAAGTACCAGGAGTAACATCCCTGACCCCTTTCCTGCTCCGGAACCACCTCTATCGCACCGTTCTGCAGAAAAGATAGAACCTCCTGTTGTAGAAGCAACAGGTGCTCCTCTGAGCACCAACCCTGGCCAGGGGGAAAAGAAGGGGGAAACTCCTGGAAGGGGAGGGCATACACATTTTCTACGAGATCCAAAACCCAGAGATCTGAAGTAACAGATCACCAATTTCATAGAAAATGGGACACCCGTCCTCCCACGGGACAAACATGCTCTAGGATGGAGGATCTAGAGTTGCTTCCCTGCGGTACCAGCTGGAGGGACAGGAGAGGAGGAAGAGACTTGCTGCCGAGCTATGCCTCGCAGACGACCTCTACGTTTTCTCTGTATGACCTATACAGTGGACACGCCGACGAGGTCTTCGTATGGCTCCGATGACGTCACGCAGAGTCGCGTGCGGAGTCGTTCCATTGTGACGTCCTCGATGTGGGAGAGCTATGTAGAAAAGTTTCCATGGAATGCTGCGCTTGGGGAAATTTATAAGGTGAGGAATCCACAGGCAGATGTATCCATCAGAATTTCTTCTACCAACATTCCTGGATCTTTGTGATGAAAATGCTGGGTGTGCTTGTGGCATTTGAAGTACCTCCTCCAATTCTTCACCTAAGAGTTTACTCCCAGAGAAAGGCATTTGCAACAGACAGTCCTGAGCAGCATCTTTTTTCCACTCTCTTTGATGCAGATGTCTTCTTGCAGTCACTGTACCTGCTGAAGCCATGGCAGAAGCTCTTAAGATATCAGACACCACAGCTGGCAAAAACTTTGCCAGGATCTCCATGTGCCCCAATATCTGAGAAAAATATTCCCCCACTTGAATGCTGGAAGATAAGGATTGTATGTCTTTAACTAAAGAATGGAAGGCATAAACAGCATATATTTCCAGCATGTATGGCACTTTTCAACCTTATTCTCAACAACTGTTATTATAATCAGGGCCACTAGAATTATGCTATTGTGCGGCTGCAGCATTTTTCGCATACATATAGATTTGCCACATGTGCCACATAATCCATCATCCGCTGCATAATCTGCAGATTTTAACAAAAAAAAATAGTTTTTAACTCATACTGTTCAAAAGTTACAAAAATGCAGCAACACGTGTTGCCGCACAGTGGAGGTCTCTGTGCAAAGGTTGGCTGGTCACCTTTCCTTTGCTTATTGTTATATTTGGGTGTTAAACTGGTACTAATAAAGTGCAACCAATGCCCAGACAGTGTAAAAATGACAAAATAATGAAGCTATACTATCACAAAATGTGCTGCATTACGCCACATAATTTGCCTTTTCTTGCTGCATAACTTACTCAACCCTGCCGCATAATTTGTTCTTCCCCTGCCGCATAATTCCAGTAGCCTGGTTATAATATCCTCAGTGAGAAGAGCTGGTTTGCCAAACCATGTTTGTCAAAAGGCAATCAACAACTAATGATTGTGGAAGCTCAGTTTCCCTCTATACTAGAAGAGACAGTCTGCCTATAAATCTGCCCTATCAGGATCCTTTTCCATTCTTGTTTTAGCAGGCTCTGAATGGCAGGGATCATAGGAGTTTAGGAAAGGAAGGTCTCTGGAATTGTCTGAACCATTTCCTGCTTGTGCCAGGTTGATCATCCTTTAGTGGTAGCTATAGGTTAGTAAAGAGATAAGAGATTACCGATTTAAGAGCCTCTTTTAAATTATATTTTCTGCTTAGAGCTAATGAGTCAACTTGAAAGCCACACTCCTCCTCGTTATATTCAGGAGAGGTCCAGGAGGAACATGAGAAAGGAGAGGAGACAGTAATATAAGATGCTTCTGAGGAAGGTGGAGAATATAGAAAAGGAGAATATTTGCTGCATTTGCGATTATAATCCTCAGATAAGGATCTGACCATCTCCTGCAAGTCTTTCCTGAAACCGGAGAGGAGCGGGATCTCTGGCCACGACCTCTCACTCAACGAAGATATTCCTCCCCAGAGGAAGAGGGTGAAGTATGATGCGTCTTCTGAGAGTGCTCCCCATGCTTGATATACGAAGGATACCACACACAATGAAGTGAAATCAGTAGGGGGAAGTAAATATACCTCCAGGTCCTTAAACAAAGTAGACCAAGAGAGTAAAAAGGAAAAGCAAGAATAATATAAAACCCTTTGTTGAATAATCTTCCAAATGGAAAATGATTTACCTTTATTGAATCCCATAAAACCATACTATAATGCATATATTTTCCATAGAATATATGTACAAACTGGGGAAAAGCAAGGAAAGAAAAAATGTGCACCAGGCAGAGATCTAGACAAGTTAGCTCTTTTCTTCTCAAAATTTTTTTGGGGTGTAAAAGGAAACTCCTCCACTGTCTATGGAAGAATCCTTCCCTTCTCTTCAGAAAACAGGGAGAACCACAAGAAAGAAGCAAGAAAAACACCATAGCCACGTGGGGGTGTTAATAAATATAGGCAGCTTGTCTTTGGACTACCTTAAAAAATAAGGCCTTCTCTGCACCGCTAGGAGGCTTAGCATTCCCCTACTTACAGGCCCCCCTGCACCACCGATCCTCCACAATTTTCATGCACCACGGATCCTCCTTGATTCCCAAAGCACCACCAGAGAGAGGAGGTGCGTCAACCTGCAACGCCTGGCTCAGTTACTTACTTCACAGGCCAGCCCGACTGTGAGATAGAAGGTGGAAGGACTGCAGCTCACGGGCCACGCAGTGGAAGAAAGTCAGAAATAAATATTTTAAAGCTCCCCATGGGCCCAGATGCACCTTGGGTTAAAACATGATATTCCCTGCGGGCTCCCTGGACCGTGAAAAGAAATAAAAATAATATTAAAAGCAAAGAATTGGAACGCAGAGAAGGGCCACAGCGTCCATGCTGCAATCCAAAGGAGAAAGGAAAGTTACAGAAGGTGTCATAGCAAACTCCCAGCAGCCGAGAAAAACAGGATGAGGGTTTTGGTGTCCATCTTATACTCTACAAACCTTGAGATGCAACAACCAAGGCAAAATTTAAGGTTGGGTGATGACAAAAAATCCTCAGATTTTTTGATGCACTAACCCCTCCACTGGAAAAGCCCCTGCGTGTAAAGAATATTTCGGTAGAATTACCATCACAATACATACTCTAAGGCAGCAGCAATTCTGCTAGAAAAGTCTTCCCCAACAGATAGTAGTTCAGTGGAGAATTCATCGGTTCCTTCAAAAGAATAAACGATTTTCTATTACTACCTAAATGTATATCAGTCTCTAAGTGTGCTGTTCAGAGCCTTTTCATAAATTTACTCTTACACTTTTTAGTAACTTCACTACTGCTGGCTATTCAACATTTACGAGTGTAAAGGTACTCAAAATTGTAGATTTACATTTCCTCTCCTCATGAATTAGGAGGTGGAGTCAGTAAAAACTAAAAATACAACCATATAGTTACTACGAGTAGTGACTTTACAACCATATTTGATGTTTGGCACATGGGGAGACTGCAATTGGGACGGAGATATCCCTATTGTAAAGTATAGGAAAAATGATAAAAGTTTAATAAACTTTTTTTAAAAAAAGAAAATACTTTCATGTTGAATATTAATGATATATTTGGGGAGTGTCTATACATATACATATATGTATATGAAATATTGAATAATACAAAGGTGTTACCCTGCCAAGGAGGAGGGTTAATGGATGATTTTAGAGCACGAAATTCCGCCAGATGGACCTAGCGAAGGGTCCATCCCTCCGCACCTCTGCACCTCCGCATCAAGGCACTAATGCTTAGCAAAGATATGCATTGAAGCCCATGTTGCCACTTTATAGATCTCTGCAATCCGGGACGGCCCAAATTAGTGCAGAAGTAGTGGATCTGGCTCTGGTGAAATGGGTCCTGATCCCTTCAGGAGGACCTTCTTGGCCAAAGCATAACATGTCTTTATGCATAGGAAGGTCCAGCGGGATAGAGTCCTCTTCTGAATCGCCTTCCCTTTTTCGACCCCACAATAGCCCACAAAGATCTGGCCATCTGACCGGTATTCCTTGGCGCAGTCAAGATAGTAATTAACCTCTCACCCTTAAGAAAGCACATGACAACAGGGTACTTAAAAAGGGATGACTGATCCGGCAGACAGCGAAATGCAGACAAGGGAGCTAAAGCACAAGTTACTAACTTGTGTAACGATATATCTGTAAGAGACAGTAGTTAGTGACAGATTCCTTACCTTAGAATATCCCCAGGCGTCAGGCTGGATCCGGAAAGTTTTTGCGTAGCAGTACCCTTGCGCGTCGGTAGGCGGCGTCGTGCGGCTCCGCGTCCGTCGTCGGCGTCGTGATCGCCGGGATGACGTCGCGGGCAGTACTTAGACGCCGCCCCTGCGCGCTGACGTCAGTTCTGAACACGACTTTCCGCGCCAGGAACGCAGAGCCATGCAAGAAGCTGACATAGGTGTCTGAAAAATACTAGGGCCCTGAAAGGGATGTCCTTAACCCTAGAAATCAGTTCACAGAACAGGGAGGATGGGTGGGGCGGTAAGGAATCTGTCACTAACTACTGTCTCTTACAGATATATCGTTACACAAGTTAGTAACTTGTGCATCTGAAAGAGACACGTTAGTGACAGATTCCTTACTTTAGAATAGATACCCCAGCAATACCAACCCCGGTGGTGGGTCTGCGAACAAAGATCAGACAAGGAAGTCCCGGAGGACAGAGCGGCCAAAGAAGCCGTCCCTCCGGACCTGACTGTCAAGGCAGTAATGCTTTGTAAATGTGTGCAGCGAGGCCCACGTAGCTGCCTGACAGATATCCTGCAGCGGCACACCGCGGCCTAAAGCTGTGGTAGCAGCCGTTGCCCTGGTGGAATGGGCACGCAGCCCAACAGG
This sequence comes from Calotriton arnoldi, assembly GCA_963921515.1. Lineage (NCBI taxonomy): Eukaryota > Metazoa > Chordata > Amphibia > Caudata > Salamandridae > Calotriton > Calotriton arnoldi. Next base: position 407,422 of record CAWUFW010009724.1, on the reverse strand, counting down.
AGGCTCCTTCTTAGCCAAAGAATAGCAGGCTTTGATACACAAGGTTACCCAGCGGGAGATGGTTCTCTTGTGCACCGCCCGACCTTTTTGGCGCCCACGTAGCCAACAAAGAGCTGGTCATCCACCCGGAAGTGTTGTGTGCGGTTGATATAAAAGGAAAGCGCACGTTTTGGGTCCAGACGGTGGAGCCTCTCTTCCTCTCTGGAAGGATGCGGAGGCGGAAAGAAGGTGGGCAAAGTGATGGTCTGCCCAATGTGGAAGGCAGTAACCACCTTTGGCAAGAAGGACGGACGCGTCCTAAGAACAACCTTGTCTGGATGGACAGACAGAAAGGGAGGTTTGGATGATAGAGCCTGGAGCTCACTCACCCGCCGAGCGGAGGTGATGGCCACCAGAAAGGCTGTCTTCAGAGTCAGAAGACGAAGAGGACAGTTATGTAGAGGCTCAAAGGGAGCGCACATGAGAAAGGTAAGAACCAAGTTCAAGTCCCACTGAGGCATCACAAACGGAACAGGAGGGAAGAGGTGTGTATTGCCTTTAAGGAATCTGTTAACAACAGGGGACTTGAAAAGGGAGGGCTGATCAGGAAGCCTGAGGAAGGCCGAAATGGCACAAAGATAGCCCTTGATGGTACCCAGGGCAGAACCCTGTTGGGCCAGTGAAAGAAGGAACAGAAGAACCTCAGAAAGAGGGGCAGAGAGGGGATTCACAGCCTTTGCTGTGCACCATGCCACAAACTTGTTCCACCTGCAGGCGTATACCACCTTAGTGGAGGGACGCCTGGCTGCCAGAATCACATCACAAACTTCGGGAGGCAAGTCGAAAGGAATCAACTGCCGCCGCTCAATCTCCACGCAAGCAGGTGGAGGCTGGACAGGTTCGGGTGGAGGACCGTCCCCTGCTGCTGCGACAGAAGATCCTCCCGAAGAGGCAGACGGATCGGGGGATCGACGCTCATACTGAGTAGCTCGGGATACCAAACTCTTCGAGCCCAGTCCGGAGCCACAAGGATGACTTGGGCCCGGTCACGCCAAATCTTCTTCAACACTCTGGGTAGAAGTGGTATAGGCGGAAAGGCGTACAACAGACCGCAACTCCACTCGCGACGAAAAGCGTCGCCGAGCGAGTGCCGCCTTGGAAATTCCAACGTGCAGAATTGATGACATTGCGCGTTCTCTTCGGTGGCGAATAGATCTAACCAAGGCTCTCCCCACTGCAGAAAGAGACCTTGCGCCACTTCCGAGTGAAGACGCCATTCGTGATCCATCATGCACCTGCGGCTGAGTTCGTCCGCCCTGGCGTTTAGGGAACCTGCCAGGTGTTGAACCATCAGGAACATGCCCTGATGTTCCAGCCATGTCCAGAGGCACAGAGCCTCCTGACAGAGGGTCCACGACCCCACCCCGCCTTGTTTGTTGCAGTACCACATGGCGGTGGTGTTGTCCGTGAACACCTGCACTACCTTCCCTTTGACAGAGGGAAGGAATGCCTTTAGTGCAAGTCGGATCGCCCGGAGCTCCAGAAGGTTGATGTGGAGCCGGGACTCCGCCGGAGACCAGAGGCCTCTGATCTCCGCCTCTCCCATGTGACCGCCCCATCCCAGAAGGGACGCGTCCGTCACAACTGTGTGCTCTGGCTGGGGAAGGGAGAGGGATCTGCCCATGACCCATTGCCGGTTCGAGAGCCACCACTGCAACTGTTTTGCAGTTCCCTCCGAGATCTGGACGTAATCGGACAGGTTCCCCTGATGCTGCGCCCACTGGAACTTCAGGTCCCACTGCAGAGCCCGCATATGCCATCTGGCATGGTCGACCAGCAGGATGCAGGAGGCCATGAGGCCCAGCAGCCTCAGGGTCATCCGTACCGAAACCCAGGATAAAGGCTGAAAGATTGGAATCATAACCTGAATATCCCGGACTCGCCGTTCGGGAGGAGAGGCCCGAAACTGCGTCGTGTCCAGAACTGCTCCGATGAAAAGGAGCTGTGGAGAAGGAATCAGATGCGACTTCGGCACATTGATGGAGAACCCCAGCGAGTGCAGGAGTTCGGCCGTAGTCTGGAGGTGGGAGACGACTGCCTGGGAGGAGCCCGCCTTCAGCAGCCAGTCGTCGAGGTAGGGGAAGACTGGAACCCCTGCCCGGCGCAGATGAGCTGCGACCACCGCCATCACTTTCGTGAACACCCGAGGGGCACTTGTAAGACCAAAGGGGAGCACGGTGAACTGAAAATGCTCGAGGCCTACCGTGAACCGTAGGTAACGCCGGTGGGCCGGCAGGACGGGGATGTGGAAATAAGCGTCCTGCAAGTCTAACGCTACCATCCAGTCTCCAGGGTCGAGGGCAGTCAAGACCTGAGCTAGGGTGAGCATCTTGAACTTCTCCTTCCGGAGGAAGCGATTGACATTCCGGAGGTCCAAGATAGGACGCATGTCCTCCTTGTCCTTTTTGGGCACCAGAAAGTAGTGGGAGTAGCAACCACGCCCTACTTCTGGGGTCGGAACATGCTCGATGGCCCTCTTGGCCAAGAGGGCCATGACTTCCTTCTGTAGAAGCACCAAGTGATCCCCTGACATGCGGTGGAATTGAGGTGGCATGGCTGGGGGGGTGGTCTCGAAGGGGAGGGAGTAGCCCCTTCGGACAATGTCCAAGACCCACCTGTCCGAGGTGATGGGACGCCAGTGGTGAAGGTGATGGCGGACCCTGCCCCCTACTGGCGTGCTGTGCACCTGAAAGGAAGGACTAGGAGGGCTTAGAGGCCGCGGACAGGTTGGAGGTAGTGGCCTGACCCGCACGCTGGTTGCCCGAACCGCCACGGCGGTATCCACGTCCTCGGCCACGCGAAGACGCTTGCTGCGCGGGCCGGTGGCTGGGCAGCTGACGTGACTGGGCGCCCCTTCCGTGGCCACGAAAGGGGCGAAAAGCAGAGGTTTGCGGAGGGCGCACATCAGAAAGGCCCAGGGACTTGGCAATAGCCCGTGAGTCCTTAAAACGCTCCAGCGCATGGTCTGCTTTGGAACCAAAAAGACCGACTCCATCAAAGGGCATGTCCATGAGTGTATTCTGGACATCACCCGAGAAACCAGTTGTCCTCAGCCAGGCGTGGCGACGTAGCGCCACCGTCGTTGCAAGCGATCTGCCCAGCGAGTCGGCGGTATCAAGGCCACAACGTATGGTGTATTTAGCCGCATCTCTTCCTTCCACAATGGCGCGGGTAAGCAGTGTCTGGACCTCCTCAGAACACTGTGGCAAAACAGCCGCCACCGAATCCCACAGGGAGTGGGTATATCGGCCCAAAAGGCAAGCGGTGTTGATGGACCGCAAGCCAGCACTGGAGGAAGTAAAAGCCTTCTTCCCAAATTGGTCCAGGCGTTTGGATTCCCTATCCGGAGGGGCGGTAGGGAAGGCGGTTTGGGAGGCAGAGGCTTGGACAACCAAGCTCTCGGGGGTGGGATGTTGGGAGAGAAACAAGGGGTCGACCGGGGCAGGGCGATGGCGTCGGGCCACGTTCCTATCCACAGGAGCCCCTGTGGTGGGCTTGGACCAGGTGCCCAAAAGAACGTCAGTGAGTGCATTATTAAACGGCAGCACAGTCTCCGTGGAGGAAGCTGCCGGCTGAAGCACTTCCGTCAGGAGATTAGTCCTGACAGCCACAGTAGGCAATTGGAGATGCAAGGCTCCAGCTGCTCTACGCAACACCGTTGCGAAATTAGCTCCCTCCTCCGTAGCCACAGAAGGAGACAGCATGCCAGTGTCAGGGGAAGTGTCTAGACCACTGGCATCCCCAAGTTCCTCAGCCCAGTCCTGATCATACTCACACTGTTGTGTGAGAGGGTCTTCCGACCCCACCCAGCTCTCTTGGTCCTCCTCTGGTTCAAAATATGGAGGAGGAGGGACATTTGGGATCCAAGGTCTCATCAGCGCCGGAGCCGGCGTCGAGCGATGTCGGTCCGGCTCCATGTCCGGAGCCAGAGAGAGCCGGGGAACGACGCCGTCCGGAGCCCCGTACGGCGTCAGGAACGGCACTGGGGACATCGGCGTCGGCGGAGGCGTGGTTAGGTCAACCGGCGTCGATGGGGGTTGCGGTACCACCGGAGCCGGGATCGAGGCCGGGGCCGGAGCCGAGGCCGGGATGAAGGCTGGCAGGACAGGCGGCGCCGGGACCGGAGTCGTCGGCGATGCCGGAGCAACCCCATCAGGGCCCGCGGGGCCCAAAGGCGCACCGGAGGGACCTTGAGGCCCGAAGAGGCGGGCCATGGCCGACAGGAATTCCTGTATTTCGGCCGGAGTCGCCCCCGAACCCGGAAAAGACGGGTAATGCGGGGGCGGCTCCACAGGCACGTCCGGGGCCACGGGGACGGTGCCGACAGGGGCCTCAGCCGAGTCGCGAGACCGGCGAGGCGAAGTCTTAGAGCGATGATGCTTCTTAGACTTTTTGTGCTTCGACTTACCCGAGGAGCGCGAAGACTTGGACTCCGACGACCGGCGGGGACTCCGCGACCGGCCCCTCGACCTCTCCCGGGACCGGGGCTTGGTGCGGCGTGGAGCCGACTGCCGGACCTCGAGTAGCTTTCGAGACCGCTCTCGCAAAGCCTTCGGGTGAAGTTTCCGGCAGTCAGGGCACGACTTCATGTCGTGGTCTCGGCCGAGACAGAAGAGACACTCTAGATGCGGGTCTGTGATCGACATCATTCGACCACAGGCGTCGCATGGCTTGAAGCCGGGCATCCCTACGACACCTAGGAGTCGATAGACTCGAAAAGAAACAGTGAAAAAATTCACAAAAAAGTTAGTCAAAAATTGACTAGGGCACTGCTCTTCCCGGATCTGCGCTTACTGGCGCGGAAAAAGAAGAACTGATGTCAGCGCGCAGGGGCGGCGTCTAAGTACTGCCCGCGACGTCATCCCGGCGATCACGATGCCAACGACGGACGCGGAGCCGCACGACGCCGCCTACCGACGCGCAAGGGTACTGCTACGCAAAAACTTTCCGGATCCAGCCTGATGCCTGGGGATATTCTAAGGTAAGGAATCTGTCACTAACGTGTCTCTTTCAGATTATCCTTTACCGTGCAATAGCACATCCCTTGTGAGCTAGGAAAAGCGCAAACTGAAGCACTTGGGATACCTTGGCCTGCAAAGTATCCACATCACTGTCCGCACACCAAGCAAAAAAGTTGCCCCACCTGTCAGAATAGTCCAACTTAGCGGAGTGGCGACATGCCAATAAAATGACATCTACCACTTCCGGTGGCAGCTGAAAGGAGCTCAGTTGTCCCCGCTCAATCTCCATGCATGCAGGTAGAGGCTGTTAGAAATCGGATTTCTGGTTGGCTAGGGCATGCACCTAAGCCAGGCAGAAGCCACCACTCTAGTCAGGGCAAGGGAGTCACACACTGAAGATAACCCCTGCTCACCCCCTTGGTAGCTTGGCAGAGCAGTCAGGCCTATCCCAGAGGCAATGTGTAAAGTGTTTGCGCAACACACACAGCAGTGACACACTAGGCACACCACAAAAGAAACTCCACACAAGGTAATATAAATAAATAGCATTTGTATTATCCATAAAACACATTAGAACATAACCACATATATACACTGTGCCACCTGGCACTTGGCATGACTTTACAAGGATTATATACACCACGGGGCCAATCGGGCCACTGTCATAAACACCACATAGATCACAGTTAGTGAGGGCAACCAGTAACTACTGGTAAGAGTACACTTGGCACAAAGCATGGGGTATGAACATCATGATAATCATCAGCAAAGCACATTATACATATACATCCTCAGCACAATGCACCACAGTAAAGACCTGCCACAGTGCACATCTCTGTAGTAATGTCACTGGCAGTGTAGCATCCAAAGCGTTCTCACATCAGGGCATAACACAGCCCATTGGGCAACTCCCAGTACTCCCAGGTGTGAGAAAGTGCCCTCTTTCTGCATGGTTGCCCCCACTTTTTGCAGAATTGCTGATGTGCTTTGACTGACTGTGCCATGGGCTCCTGCTAATCAGGTACCCAGGGCCAATGTTCTTTCCCTAAAACTGCATTGAAGCCTCAACCCAATTGGCATCTCTGGCCACAGGTCAGCCCCTGGTAAATGGTACCACAGGTACCCAGGGCACTGTGACCAGAGAATGCCTCTAAGGGCTGCAGCACTTATTGTGCCACCCTTAGAGGTCCTGTACCCTTACACACACACACACTGCCTATGCAGACTGTGTGTTTTGGTGCAGAACAAAGTGAAGAGTCAAAATGGCACACATCTCTGTGTGCCATGCCTACAACCCACTGCCCTGGCATAGATCAGTCACCCCTCTAGCTGGGTGCACTATACCAGTGGTGAGGGTACAGGTGCATGAGCCCTGTACCCCTACAGTGTCTAAGTCCATTCTTAGACATTGTAAGTGCAGCGCTGCCATTAAGAGTATATGGTGCTGGGAGTTTGTCATTACGAACTTCACAGCATCATAATAACTACACTGAAAACTGAGAGGTTTGGTATCAAACTTCTCAGCACATTAAACCCACACTGATGCTAGTGTGGGATTTAATGAAAAATGCACACAGAGGGCATCTTAGAGGTGCCCCCTGAAAACTAACCCCCCCCTCTAGTGTCCAGGCTGAGTGGCTGCTTTCAGCTGCCACCACCAGACATGTTTCTGGACCCCTGGGTCGAGAGCCTGCTGCTCTCTGGGGTCTGAAACAATGCACATCCTGGGACGAGGTGCCAAGCCTCCTCCCCCAGGTTGGGCAGTGTTCATGAAGGGGAAGCTTCAAAGGCTTGTGAGCTTCCCCAGGCCACTTGCTGTTCTCAGCAACTGGTCCCGACTGGTTCTGACCCCCACTTTGGGCGGGAGAACCGGTGGGAAAAACAAGTGAGGACGAGAGGTGTGCCCACCTCTGCCAACTCCACCCCTCAGGTGAGGAGACGAGGTGAAGCACAACTCTCAGTCCACGCCATCTTGAAGATGGGGGGACTCAGCCAACCAGGGACAGGCTCATGCCCCCCTCCCACTGGAGGGTGGCATAATAGGGGGTATACCCACCCCAAGGAAGGGACCCATTGGTCCCTGCCTTTTACCTACCTGTAATGCCCCTAAATCAAGTATTAATGGGCACCCCTGAACCTTGCTTCCTCAGACAAGAAGAAACTACAAGAAGAAGAAGAAGAAGGACCGAACAGCCGTGCAGCAGCTAACAAGAGGAAGACGCCCACTGACTTGACCCCAGCCCTACCGGCCTGTCTCCCCCTCGAACCTGCTCCTGCGAAATCCCGGTGTGTCCTGCAGCCAGCAACCTCGAAAACCCCGGAGGACCTGCCTGCCTTCAACTACAAAGACTCTGTCTCCTGTGAACCCCGGATTTGTTCATCTGCAACCTCTGGCTCAGGCCGGACACCACGGATCCACCCCACTCTGCATCGGCCGTCCACGGCCCAAGCTCGAGTGGGCAAACACCACGAGGAGGTCACCCCGGCGATCCTGACCCGAGATCCGGTGACCCCTGACCTGCCTCAAGCCTCCAGCCGACGCCTGCAGCCTAAATCCAGAAGGTCCCCCCAACTGCGACCAGAAGCTGGTAAGAAGATCCGACCCCAAAAGGCACCCCTGCACCCGACGCCCCACGGCCTTGTGTGCGCAAACCGATGGTGCCTAACCAACCCCTAACTTCCCAACTTACCTCTCGAAGTGGTGGTCGCAACCAGAAGACCTTCGTCCCCGAGCCTGCAGTGCCTTTGAAAACCGAAGGTTCCCCATTGAAACCAACAGGGCGCCCGACGTCGAAACACCACCCTGCACCCGGCCGCCCTAATGCCGCTGAGGGTGCACCTTTGGTGCTACTTTGTTTCCCCATTTGCCCTGAGCTAAAGTCCAGGAGCTTTGCTCCCACACCCAAGTGGCCTGCTTGCCAGCAGCCACCAACCGGAGGCCCCCTATCCCCCATTGGATAACATTGGGTCTCAGCACTCTGCACCCGGCCGCCCTAGTGCCGCTGAGGGTGTAACGAGAGTGCATCCTTGACCCTGGGGGAACCCTTGTTCTAACCCCAGAAGCTCAACTCCAAATACCGATTACTTACCTGGTAACCGTTAACTTCATTTCTCTCCATAGGAACCTATTGACTGTTTTTCTCTGAAAAAGTGTGGAGTTGATTTGTATGGAAACCTGAAAAATAACAATTGTGAAAAACTGATTTTACTTACATTTTCTCTAGGAAATGTCCCAGTGTGATATCTATGCGTAGAAAAAGTAATCTAAAAATGAATCTCAAATGTAACGTAAAAGTAATTTACCTGTAATTCTTATTGCAAAATCGATACAAAGTATATGTACAGCATTTCACAGTATTGCATTACCAGTAATTCAAACTGTAACCATTTCAAAGTACATTTACAACTGCATTTCAAACTGTATATTTACTGCAAAGTATTTATCAAGTTACCTGTGCCAGGCTTGCTTGGTTCTAGGAAATAAAAAAAATAAAAGAATATTTTTATACAAAACCAATTGGTCTGAAGTTCAGTCTTTGAGTGTGGCAAATCATTTGCTGATTGAGTGGGTACAACAAATGCTTAACACTGTCCTCTGATACTGCCTTACTGCTCGACCACACTACCACAAATAGAGAGTGAGGTGCTATCTAACTTTACCTCTCCTACCTTTGGGGATCCACTGGACTCTGTGCACACTATACCTCACTTTGGTATAGTATATACAGAGCCAGCTTGAGGGGCGTGGCTTGGCAGCCGACAATGGCGAACGCGTGAGCGAATAGCTCCACACCGACCGTCCATTTATTAGGGGGAAAACGCTGTTTCCTGCTATCGGCTGCGCTCGCTAGCGCGACCGGAGTGTTCCTGGTGTCCCGCTGCCCCCGCTAATGGCATTCTGAAGACAGCGGGGCCGGGCCTTCACACTGCTACTGAAGCCTGCGTAGCTGCCGGACGGGGCCCGTGGAGACGACAGGCGGCTGACCCGGGGGGCCGGACATAGGCTGGGTCGCGGCGCCCGGAAACTCAATAATCTGGAGGAGACGCACTGCACCAGGCCAGATTGGTGTGACGCAGACGCGGACCCTGAGGCATAATTCCTGCACTGACGGGGATCGAGTGCGGCCTGAGGCAACGCGGGCAGCCAGCGGAGCGGTGCCCGGAGCTGCGAGCAACCCGAGAATCCCCCCCTGGGGGCACTTTGCTGACTTGTGGCTGAGCGGACCTGTGGGACGGCCCGCTTGGTGATCGGAGTGGAGCTTTCTCGGCGCGCTACCGGCAGTGAGGGACTGATCACGGTGCAGGCGCTCACACCCCTCTGATTCTCGGGGCCCCTTTACTATCAGGGCTGGAGCTGGTAGATGGTGAGAGATTGTGGGGGGCGTGCTGGGCCCGGTCCTACTGCTCCCCCTTTTTGACATTGAACTGGCTGGCTATACTGGAAGCGGCTCGCGGGCCATTGGGAGACCAGTGTGCCCTGATGCCTAGAGGCGTGCATTGATGTGTGGTTGGACACGCCCGAGCTACGTGGACCTCAGGATCTTGGAGACCCCTGGCCCGGACCCCTACTGAGAAACATTGCCCGGCTGTGGGAAGTTAGATCTTGGGCTAGACCTGGAGGGATATAGCGCAGATGTCTGGGGCCTGAGATGTGCCCCCCCCCTAGACTTGTGGATCTAGTGTTGCCAGAGAATGCCTGCATGCCCCCGGATGATGAAGGGGGGGTTATTTATGGAGCAGTGGGTGCATGGTGCATGGCACTAAGGTGACCCATGGACGCGCCATGGACTCTCACCGGGGAATAGTGGCTTGGGCCGCGACCGACGCCGAGGAGTGCGTTCCACACGAGGTGACACCACTGTGCCCCACAGAGGCTAGGGGTTATATTTCCGGGGACCCTGCCAGCTGTTCCTACAGTGCCTGGCTTTGTGGTGCTTGGGCCGAGGTGCGTTTTGGACTGCACCAGGGCACTGACGGCCTTGTGGCGCAGCCATGGGCAAACCCAGAGGGAAGGCCCAGGAGTCTGCCCCGGAGCTGGGAGAGGGCCAGAGGGGGCCAACTCGAAATGCCCCGGAGACGCAAGAAATGGAAGATCCTGTGCAGCAGCAGTTAGCGAAGATCCTGGAGGCAATTTCGGACACTAAGGAGACACTGCACCAAGATATCAGCACAGTGTCTGTGGGGCTGGGCCTTCTGCGTGCTGAACATCAGAAACTTAGTGACCGGGTGAAGCTGGTGGAATCCTCCCTTGGGGAACTGTCCCTGGCCCAACAGGCGACGATCAAGCAAATGGGGGACCTCACCGGCAGGGTCAAACTACTTGAGCGTAGAGCGGAGGACAGTGAAGGGCACAACCGGAGGAACAACATTCGCGTCTTGGGTCTCCTGGAGCGAATTGAAAACGGAGACATGATGTCCTACCTTGAGCCCTGGCTGCGCACAGTTGTAGCTCCGGAGGGATTAACGCAATTTTACACTCTTGAGAAAGCGCACCGGGTCCCGGTGAGGCCGCCGGAGCCGGGCCGTCCCCCGAGGCCGGTTTTGGCAAAATTGCTGCATTACAGGGACAGGGACATCCTACTCCAGAGAGCTCGCTCCAATGGTCCGTTTGAGGTGAACAACAGCAAGGTCTCAATATTCTCGGATTATACCCTTGAAGTACAACGGAATCGAGTCTCTTTTCTGGAGGTCAAGAGGGCGTTGAGAGCGGAGGGTCTCCAATACTCTCTTATCTTCCCTGCCCGGCTTCGCATCATCGAGGATGGATGCACTTTTGTGATACTGCCTCTGCGGCCTGGGATTGGCTGGAAGAGTACAAGACTGGGGTGCCTCGGACGGCGCAAGAGCAGGTGCCTCCTCATCAGACTCGGCGAACTGGAAAACGATCTAGGAGAAGACTGCAGCGAAACGCCCCAAAGAAGCGGAGCCCTTCGCAAAAGGAGCGCGAACGGGCGGCGGCACTACAGGCGGTGGCAGAGATGATGCAGGACGACAAGCAACAGTCTGAGGTGGGCTCGCGCTCGCCGAGGGGCACGGGGGGATCGGACACAGACTCTTCTAATGCAGACAGTTTAATTTTGCTAAAGGTCACCCCGCGATCAGCAGATGTGATCATATAGAGGGGAATGCCAGGTGGAGTGGACCTGCTTGTGGAGTTTGGGCTTCGGGAGGTGACGGGGCCACACGAGAACAATAAGGTAACACGGTTCAGGTTTGATTAAAGAGACGGTCGGTGCTCGGCACGTCCCTTTGGTATACTACCCAAACACTTGAGACTCTTGCCTGGGTCACGACCCCTCTCTTGTAGGACCATACCATAGGTGGTTTGGGCCTCGACTGACTGTACATGATGTGGAGGGTTTGGGTGGGTGGCCATTGCCATGCTGCTCTGGGGATGGGGAGTTGGTCCATGTTGGGATCTGTTAATTGCTCATTTTGCTTTGGTTTCTGTTTGGCATAAGACCTGTCTTATCTATGATGTGGGTGCTGTGTTACATTTTTGGCCAGGGGGGTTAGGACCAGGGGGGGATGCTTAATTGATAAATGGCTACGCAGCCACAGACGCTGAAATTTCTTACGTGGAATATTAGGGGGTTGGGATCCATGTCTAAGCGTCATAGTATTCATAATTATCTTAAAAGGTGGGGGGTCCAGGTAGCCTTCCTGCAGGAAACTCATTTGCTTCAAAAGGAGGTGGAGAGGCTACGTAGACGATGGAGGGGGCAAGTGTATGCCACGTCTTTCTTGGCCTACGCCCGGGGGCTTTAATTTGGATTCGAGCGGGAGCGCCTTTTGAACTTATACGATCTGTTATAGATAAAGAGGGCAGGTCTGTCTTTCTATTGGGGAGGCTGTATGGAAGGGAGGTTACTCTGGGCTGTGTGTATGCCCCCAATCAGGACCAATTGGCCTATATGGCTGACATATCGACTCGTATGGCAAACATGATTGTAGGCCCAGTATTTATAGTTGGGGATTTCAATGGGGTAATCGATGTGAACCTGGATCGCTCACATCCCCCTCTGCCCGGAGCCCAGATCCGCAGAGTGGCGCCTGGTCTGTGTGATTGGATGTCCCATTGGGGGCTGAATGATGTCTGGAGGAGACGCGCAAGAATACTCCTTTTACTCCCCCATGCATCAACTCCACACATGCTTAGATGCCTTTTGGTGCTCCTCCAACCTTAGTGACTCTATCACTCATACAGAATATCTGGGACGCACCTTGTCTGATCATAGTCCATTGTTGTTGACGTTCCGCCCACATGGGGACAGACCCCCAATACCAACATGGTGCCTCACTCCAGGGTCCCTTGAGGATGTTCCCTTTGCTGATGCCCTGCAATCCTTAATTTGTGACTACTTTGTTGATAATGAGCGGTCGGCCTCTACTGCTTTGATTGAGAGGGAAGTGTTTAAGGTGGTGGTGCGGGGACATTGCATGGGGCAAACTGTGGGTGTGCGTAGGGAGCTACACCGCGAACTGCTAGAACAGGAGGGGGAGATACGGGAGTTGGATACTCTTCAAGGGCGCGACGCCCGGGCTCGTGTGCGCCTCTTGGATAAACGCAAGCAATACGCCTCTACAATGGAATGGCTTAAGTCCCATGATTACAAGTCTTATATGGATGGGGTACTAGGAGAGGAGGGACGGGCTGGTCGCTTGTTGTCCTGGCTGGTCCGTCCCGAGACACAGGGAGCCCCGATTATGCGCATAAGGAGGTTAGATGGTGTGACCCTGCACGACCCAAGCGATATCAATACACTGTTCAGGGATAACTATAAATCCCTGTATGCTGCCCCCCCGGGCCCTTCCAGAATAGCTATTGAGGCTTTTTTAGAGCCGCTCGGTCTTCATACACTAGACGAGCAGGCGAGCGCGGACCTGGGTGGGCCGGTTACCCTGGAAGAGGTGCAGGGTGCTATTGCCGCTATGGCTAATGGGAAAACTCCCGGCCCAGATGGCTTGCCGGGGGAATTCTATAAGAAATATGGGAGTGAGTTAGCACCAAAACTGGTGACGCTGTATGCGGAATCTCTTCAAGCGGGTTGCCTGCCGGATACTACGCGCGATGCGTTGGTGGTCCCGCTTCCTAAGACGACGTCCCTAGACGCTGAAGTGACAGATTTTAGGCCCCTCTCCATGCTCAACACTGATTTTAAGATCCTTAGCAAAGTGCTGGCGTTTCGGCTGCTTCCGCACATGCGGGACCTGGTCCACCCGGACCAAAACGGATTTATTCCCTCCCGCAACACCTCGTACAACCTCCGTCGGTTGTATTCTGTACTTTACCACCCTGAGGCGCCCGCTCTTCAACAGGCTACTACTTTATCAATTGACCTAGAAAAGGCCTTTGATACCGTAGGATGGGACTATCTGTTGGCGGTCATGAAGCGTTTTGGTATGGAGGATGATTGGGTGGCTTGGGTACGATTGTTGTATACTTTCCCCATGGCCAGGGTCAGAACTGGTAAGACTATTTCCTCCCAGTACCGGGTGGCACGTGGCACCCGTCAGGGCTGCCCCTTGTCGCCACGTTTATTCGCCTTGGCGATAGAGCCTCTGGCTGAGTTGTTTCGGCAGGGAGGTGAGGGCATGGGGTTGACCCTAGGGGGAAGGACACATATTATCTCCCTATACGCCGATGATTTATTAGTGTATCTCCGTGATGCAGCTAGGGGTACAGACACGGCTCTGCGACATTTGGAGATGTTTGGGGACCTGTCAGGATTACGAGTCAATAAACGTAAGACATATCTCTTTCCCGTGGCTGGACTTGTAGCGCGCCCGCTGTGGGTGCCTGCGGACATAAATTGGGCGTCAGAAACCTTCCGATATCTGGGCATTCAGATCTTCCATTCTTTGGAGGACCTGAGAGAAGGGAATTTGGGGAAAGCGCTGAGATGCCTGATAAAAATGTTTATGCTCCCTCGGGTGTTGTATTATTTTGCCAATATGCCAGTGCTATTGCCCACGACATGGTTTTGTACCTTGGACTCCCTGGTGAGAGACCTGGTATGGAGGGATGGCAGGCGCAGAGTGTCACTTTCAATATTTAAACGCCCTATAGATGCGGGAGGTTTGGGAGTTCCTGACTTCGAGCTGTTTTTGTTCGCGGCCCAGATGCAATGGCTGGCCCAATGGCTGGAGGGTGTGAATGTAGACGGAACCTTTTTAACAGAACCTGGCCAGACACCCAGTCTGTTGTTGGCAAAACTCCTAATGCACACGACAAGAGTTCCCTACACAACTGTATTACAGACTACGGCGTTGCAATGCTGGAGGCGTTCCCTCAGGAGAATACCTGACACTCCGAAATACTCTCCAGAGCTGCCCCTGGTGGGACTGCCTCACGGCGAACCACAGCAGGTCATGACCGCAGAGCAATTGGCCCCTTGGGCGACGGTGGGCCTTGAAACCGCGGGGGACTGTTACTAAGAGAAGATTTTGCTTCCCTTTGCAGAGTTGGTGGAGAGGTGTGGACTACCCCCGGACCAATTCTTAGTATATGAGACGCTGCAGAGGACGTTTGCTCAGCTATGGGGCCGGAATAGGGAGGAACCAGAAACGCATGCTGTGCTGCATTCCTTGATTACCTTGGGCACAGCGAGACACCAAATTAAATGGTTCTATGAGTCCTTGCGCGAGGCTTCACTGACCCCCTTGACCCGGCTACGTGAGAAATGGGAAACTCATTTGGAGAGGGACCTCACAGACGCAGAATGGGGCAGGATCATGGCATCCCCTAAGAAAGTAGCACGTAGCACACTGTCGAAGTATATACAATTCAATTATGTGCACATGACATATTTAACTCCGCACCGGATTTTTGTAATTTTTGGGGGAGAACTAAGGCGTTGCCCGAGATGTAACTGGGAGGACGCAGATTGCCTTCATATGACCTGGGCATGTGGGGTCGCGCAGGCATTTTGGCACGTAGTACTCCGGGCGCTCAATGCTACACTATACACTAGACCGTGCGCTTCCTTGCACTGTGGCTGTCTGTCTGCTGGGACTCTTTCCTAGGACACCCAAATGTAAAGCTGGAAATAAATTCATAGATTTGGCCCTGGCGTTGGCAAGATGGCGCATAGCAATCACATGGAAAGCACCTGCGGGACCGCAGGCAGCTGTGTGGCGGGGGGAGGTAACGACGTGGGCTGGGGCAGAGGAGAGAGCGTAACGTAGGGAAGAGTTGAGAGGGCTGCGACTGCGTCTGATAGCAGATCAATGGAGAGATATATTACATGCCTGGGACCACCCGGAATCCCCAGACACCACGAGCGGAGACAGCGACACCCCCGGAGTCCGGAGGGAATGACTGAATGGAGTAGATTCCCCCCCCTCTCCCTCCTCCCCCTTTCCTTTTCTCTCCCCCCCCCCATCAAGGGGGCTGGGTTTGTTACGCAAGGATAACTGGTGGGGCGGGTCGGTTTTCCCCCGCCTGCCCCCCCTTTTCCCCTCCCTTACCCTCCCTTCCCCTTTCCCCTCCCTACCCGGGCACTAACTGTTACTTACGATTCGCTACACACGTATAGTGCCCTACTAGACACGGACAGGCAGCTATCTTCCCAGTTTTTAAATCCCCTTTTGACGTGTTTTTTTCCTTATTATGGCCATAGGGTCATGAAGTGGTGGAGACTCCACATGCCCAGACATAAACGCGTTGCATGCTTCCGAGAATGTATGCTTATATGGGACCAGGGAGGCAGAGGAGTAGACACATAAAGTGAGGGTCGTGAAATGCCTGAATGGGGTACCTCTAACTGTTGGTATACATACCTGCTAGCCCAGTCAAATGTTGAAATGACTATGTTCTGGATCATTTGGTTACTGTACTGACCTTTGTAATAATTCTTCTCCAAGAACGATTGTATCATGCATGTTATGGCTACTGTATTATGGAGAAAATACTAAAAATGTATGTGGATTAATGTATGACAAAATGTTAATAAACACATGTTTAAAAAAATATACAGAGCCAGCTTCCTACATTGGTGGATCAGCGGTGGGATATACAACTTTGCATTTGTTGGACTACTTGGTTACCACCTGATCACACGACAGAACTCTTAAATTGTCTTTAGAATTCAGATTTTTTCAAATTGGCATTTTTGCAAAACTACTAAAAGTCTTGTTAGGGCCTTGGTTAAATCCCTTTAGAATTTTAGAAAAATATAAAGTCACTTTAGCTAGGGTTAGAGGGGTTAGAAGTTTTTTAACAATGTCTCAAAACAAGAACCCATCTGTTAGTGAAAATAACCATAATGACATAGAGGACTTGGTTGAGGAGGTCGACCTTACCCCTTACCTTCACTTGTCTTTCAAGGAGGTAAGGTCCCTATGTAAACTTAAAAACATAGCCATGGGTCCCCATCCCACCAAACAAAAGCTCCAGGAGCTGTTGGCTGGGTATGCTAAGGACCACCCATCTGAAAATGGTGAAGACCAGTCAGATGAGGAAGAAGAGGAAGGGGATGACCTGGTAAATCATCCCCCTCCACTTCTTAGGGAGAAAAGGGTTCAAGTACCCTTGACTCCAAGAATCAGCCTCTCAGTACCTAGGTCCCACACAGGTGGGTCAGGCACTACTGAGGACATTGAGGACAGCCTCAATGAGGAGGACAGCCTTTTAGTAAGGCTGACCAAAAGACTGGATCTATAGACCAGGTTGCTGGCTCTAGAAAGAGAGAGAGCAGAGATGGCCTAGCACCCATCAATGGTGGCAGCAATTTACTTAATAAGGATAAAGAGCAATCTTATGATCCTAAAATCCCCAAAGGGATTGTCCCTAAATATGAAGAGAGTGATGATGTCACAAAATGGTTCACAGCCTTTGAGAGGGCTTGTGAAATGAGAAAAGTGAAGAAGTCACACTGGGGGGCACTCCTTTGGGAACTGTTCTCTGGTAACTGCAGAGACAGACTCCTGACCCTTACAGGGGCATATGCTGGGTCTTATGACCTCATGAAGAGAACTCTGATTGAGGGATTTGGACTCACAACTGAGGAATATAGAATTAGATTCTGGGGGGCTCACAAGACCCAAAACCAATCCTGGATTGACTTTATAGACTACACAGTTAAAACACTAGATGATTGGTTAACTGGATACAATGTGCATGATTTCAATGGACTTTACAATCTGTTTATGAAAGAACATATTTAAAGTAATTGCACTAATGAAAAGTTACATCAGCATTTGGTAGACCTAGGTCTAATTTCTCCCCAAGAATTGGGAAAGAAGGCAGACCACTGGGTCAAGACAAGGGTGACAAAAACAACCACTGGGGGTGACCAAAAGAAAGGGGTTACAAAACCTCCCTAGGGGAAAGGTGGTGAGAATCCCCAATATAAAAAGCCTGAGTCTTCTAAAGGGCCCCAAAAACCTGCACAGGGGGGTGGGTCCCAAAACTCTTCCAAGTTCAATAATAGGTACAAGGGAAAGAACTTTGATCCTTTAAAGGCCCGGTGTAACAACTGTAAGAAGTTGGGACACTTAACTGGAGATGTTGCTTGCCCAACCAAGAAGGCCCCTAGTCCTACTACAGCTACTCCTGGTGTAACAAGTCTCCAGATGGGATCAACAGTGTGCCAAGAGCAACTCGGGTTGCACACTGAAGCAGTTCTAGTTTCAGAAGGGGAAGTTGAGTTTGCCACTGTAGCTGTGTGGCCACCCAACTTAAAAAATACTTACAATACCCTTGGATTAATGGAACTAGGATAGAAGCTCTGAGGGATACAGGTGCCAGTGTCACTATGGTGAGATATACTGGTTTCCCCTGAGCAATACTTGATTGGGAGAACTTACCCAGTCACCAATGCTGACAGTGTTACCACTAACCATGCAATGGCTATGGTGACATTAGACTGGGGGGGTTACTGGCCTAAAACAGGTAGTGGTCTCTCCAAAGCTACCAGCTGCATGTCTGCTTGGCAATGACCTGGAAACCTCAGCATGGGCTGAGGTTGAACTGAAAACCCATGCAGCAATGCTGGATATCCCTGAATTGGTGTGTGTAAAAACAAGAGCACAGAGCAAGAGACAGGGTGAAAAAGAAGTGTTGGAGCCTGAAAGTATGGCCCAACCTTCCAAGAGAAAAGGTAAGAAGACTGGGGAACCAGCTTCTGAACAGCAAAAGGATCAGGACCCCTCTCCTCAGGGAGAGAACTTGGACACCCCAGAGGGAACTGAGCCCATGGAGCTTGACCCTTACCAGGTTGAACTCTTAGGCCCAGGGAGACCCTCTAGGGAAGAGCTGTGCCTTAGACAGCAGGTCTGTCCAACTCCTGAAAGCCTGAGGCAGCAAGCTGCTGCACAGGAAAAGGGAGATGTCAGTGGCACCCACAGAGTTTATTGGGAAGAGGGGCTACTGTACACTGAGGCCAGAGACCCCAAACCTGGAGCCACTAGGAGAGTGGTAGTGCCTCAGAAGTACAGGGAGTTTCTCCTAACTTTAGCTCATGACATCCCCCTAGCTGGATATGTGGGCCAAACCAAGACTTGGGAAAGGCTAGTTAGCCACTTTTACTGGCCCCAGATGCACCAAAAAGTAAAGGAGTTTGTCAGCTCCTGTGTCACCTGTCAGGTCAGTGGCAAGACAGGTGGCCCCTCAAAGGCCCCCCCTGATACCACTACCTGTGGTGGGGGTTCCCTTTCAAAGGGTAGGTGTGGACATAGTGGGTCCACTTGAACCTCCCACAGCATCAGGGAACAAATTCATTCTAGTGGTAGTGGATCATGCCACTAGGTACCCTGAGGCAATTCCCCTTAGGACTATTACAGCTCCTGCAGTAGCCAAGGCCTTCATTGGTGTCTTCACCAGGGTAGGGTTTCCTAAGGAGGTGGTTTCAGACAGAGGTTCCAACTTCATGTCTGCTTACCTAAAACACATGTGGAAAGAGTGTGGAGTGCAGTACAAGTTTACTACACCCTATCACCCACAAACCAATGGCCTTGTTGAGAGATTCAACAAGACATTGAAAGGCATGATTGTGGGGCTCCCTGAAAAACTCAAAAGGAGATGGGATGTCCTCTTACCATGCCTGCTTTTCGCTTACAGAGAGGTGCCACAGAAGGGAGTAGGGTTTTCCCCCTTTGAACTTCTGTTTGGCCATCCTGTGAGGGGACCACTCTGTCTTGTAAAAGAGGGTTGGGAGAAGCCTCTCCAAGAACCCAAACAAGATAGTGTGGACTATGTGCTTGGCCTAAGGTCCAGAATGGCTGAGTACATGGAAAGGCATCCAAAAATCTTGAGGCCAGCCAGGAGCTTCAGAAGCACTGGTATGACCAAAAAGCTGCACTGGTTGAATTTCAATCTGGGCAAAAGGTGTGGGTTTTGGAGCCAGTGGCACCAAGGGCACTCCAGGACAGATGGAGTGGCCCTTACCCTATCCTAGAAAAAAAGAGGGAGGTCACCTACTTGGTTGACCTGGGCACAAGCAGGACACCCAAAAGGGTTATCCATGTGAACCGCCTAAAGCTCTTTCATGACAGGGCTGACATCACCATGCTGATGGTGACTGTTGAGGATCAGGAGACAGAGAGTGAACCTCTCCCTGACCTCCTCTCATACAGCCCAAAAAATGGGTCAGTGGATGGAGTTGTCTTTTCAGACACCCTCTCTGCCCAACAGCAGACTGATTGCATGCAAGTCCTGCAGCAATATGCAAAGCTCTTTTCCTTGACCCCTGGTCAGACAAACTGGTGTACCCATGATGTGGACACTGGTGACAGTTCACCTGTCAAAAGAAAAATCTATTGCCAGTCTGATCAAGTCAAGGAAAGCATTAGAGCTGAAGTCAGCAAGATGCTGGAGTTAGGGGTCATTGAACCCTCTGAGAGCCCCTGGGCCAGCCCAGTGATTCTAGTCCCCAAACCTCATCCACAGGGTGGAAAGAGAGAACTGAGGTTCTGTGTGGACTATAGAGGGCTCAACTCTGTCACCAAGACAGATGCTCACTCTATCCCAAGAGCAGATGAGTTGATAGACAAATTGGGTGCAGCAAAAGTTCTAAGTACCTTTGACTTAACTGCAGGGTACTGGCAAATTGGCATGGCCCCAGGAGCAAAAGAAAAGACAGCATTCTCCATACCTGATGGGCATTATCAGTTTACTGTTATGCCCTTTGGTTTAAAGAATGCCCCTGCCACCTTCCAGAGGTTGGTGAATCAAGTCCTTGCTGGATTGGAGTCCTTTAGTGCAGCTTATCTAGATGATATTGCTGTCTTTAGCTCCACCTGGCAGGATCACCTGATCCACCTTGGGAAGGTTTTAAATGCCCTGCAAACTGCAGGCCTAACTATCAAGGCATCCAAATGCCAGATAGGGCATGGAACTGTGGTGTACTTGGGCCACCTTGTTGGTGGAGGCCAGGTACAACCCTTACAGCCCAAGATCCAGGCCATCCTGGACTGGGCAGCTCCAACAACCCAAACCCAAGTCAGGGCATTCCTTGGCTTGACTTGGTACTACAGGAGGTTTGTGAAGGGATGTGGGTCCATTGTGGCTCCCCTCACAGAACTCACCTCCAAGAAGATGCCCAAGAAGGTAAACTGGACAGTTAGTTGTCAAAAGGCTTTTGACACCCTGAGAGAGGCTATGTGCTCAGCACCAATTTTCAAAGCTCCAGACTATGCCAAGCAGTTCATTGTGCAGACTGATGCCTCTGAGCTAGGGATAGGAGCGGTCCTATCCCAGACCAATGATGAAGGCCAAGACCAACCTGTTGCTTTTATAAGCAGAAGGCTTCTCCCCAGGGAGCAGCGTTGGAGTGCCATTGAGAGGGAAGTCTTTGCTGTGGTTTGGTCCCTGAAGAAGCTGAGACCATACTTGTTTGGTACTCACTTCCTAGTTCAAACTGATCACAGACCTCTCAGATGGCTAATGCAAATGAAAGGTGAAAATCCTAAACTGTTGAGGTGGTCCATCTCTCTACAGGGAATGGACTTTGTAGTGGAACACAGACCTGGGACTGCCCATGCCAATGCAGATGGACTTTCCAGGTTCTTCCACTTAGAAAATGAAGACTCTCTAGGGAAAGGTTAGTCTCATCCTCTTTCATTTTGGGGGGGGGGGTTGTGTGAGAAAGTGCCCTATTTCTGCATGGTTGCCCCCACTTTTTGCTGAATTGCTAATGTGCTTTGACTGAGTGTGCCCTGGGCTCCTGCTAATCAGGTACCCAGGGCCTATGTTCTTTCCCTAAAACTGCATTGAAGCCTAAACGCAATTGGCATCTCTGGCCACAGGTCAGCCGCTGGTAAATGGTACCACAGGTACCCAGGGCACTGTGACCAGAGAAGGCCTCTAAGGGCTGCAGCACTTATTGTGCCACCCTTAGAGGTCCTGTACCCTTACACACACACACTGCCTTTGCAGGCTGCGTGTTTTGATGCAGAACAAAGTGAAGAGTCGACATGGCACACATCTCTGTGTGCCATGCCTACAACCCACTGCCCTGGCATAGATCAGTCACTCCTCTAGCTGGGTGCACTATACCAGTGGTGAGGGTACAGGTGCATGAGCCCTGTACCCCTACAGTGTCTAAGTCCATTCTTAGACATTGTAAGTGCAGCGCTGCCATTAAGAGTATATGGTGCTGGGAGTCTGTCATTACGAACTCCACAGCACCATAATGGCTACACTGAAAACTGAGAAGTTTGGAATCAAACTTCTCAGCACATTAAACCCACACTGATGCCAGTGTGGGATTTAATGAAAAATGAACACAGAGGGCATCTTAGAGATGCCCCATGAAAACTAACCCCCCCCCTCTAGTGTCCAGGCTGAATGGCTGCTTTCAGCTGCCACCACCAGACATGTTTCTGGACCCCTGGGTCGAGAGCCTGCTGCTCTCTGGGGCCTGAAACAATGCACATCCTGGGACAAGGTGCCAAGCTTCCTTCCCCAGGATGGGCAGGGTTCACGAAGGGGAAGCTTCAAAGGCTTGCCGCCTTTGGGAGCTTCCCCAGGCCACTTGCTGCTCTCGCGATACCAAAGGGGATGATGGACGGAGCGTTTGAGCTAATCAAACACTCACCCCCAGTCAACTGATCTGGGTTTAATCCATCATCATTCTTTAGCTCACTCCACCACCCCAGTTCAGACATGGCCATATGCAAATCAGTCTGGCCCTGTGCCTCATGAGAACAGTCCAGCCCGAACTGCCAAGCCATGTCTTCCCTGGACCGGAAACAAGCATCCTGGGACCGGTTTCTGGCAATTCAGCCGTCATCAGCCAGGCTAGCTTGAATCCAGTGGCAAAGTGAGCAAGGGACCCACGTCTGGGCATACCCTGCCAACTTAGGGCGAACAAAGCGATACCAAAGGGGATGATGGACGGAGCGTTTGAGCTAATCAAACACTCACCCCCAGTCAACTGATCTGGGTTTAATCCATCATCATTCTTTAGCTCACTCCACCACCCCAGTTCAGACATGGCCATATGCAAATCAGTCTGGCCCTGTGCCTCATGGGAACAGTCCAGCCCGAACTGCCAAGCCATGTCTTCCCTGGACCGGAAACAAGCATCCTGGGACCGGTTTCTGGCTATTCAGCCGTCATCAGCCAGGCTAGCTTGAATCCAGTGGCAAAGTGAGCAAGGGACCCACGTCTGTACATACCCTGCCAACTTAGGGCGAACAAAGCGATACCAAAGGGGATGATGGACGGAGCATTTGAGCTAATCAAACACTCACCCCCAGTCAACTGATCTGGGTTTAATTCATCATCATTCTTTAGCTCACTCCACCACCCCAGTTCAGACATGGCCATATGCAAATCAGTCTGGCCCTGTGCCTCATGGGAACAGTCCAGCCCGAACTGCCAAGCCATGTCTTCCCTGGACCGGAAACAAGCATCCTGGGACCGGTTTCTGGCTATTCAGCCGTCATCAGCCAGGCTAGCTTGAATCCAGTGGCAAAGTGAGCAAGGGACCCACGTCTGGGCATACCCTGCCAACTTAGGGCGAACAAAGCGATACCAAAGGGGATGATGGACGGAGCGTTTGAGCTAATCAAACACTCACCCCCAGTCAACTGATCTGGGTTTAATCCATCATCATTCTTTAGCTCACTCCACCACCCCAGTTCAGACATGGCCATATGCAAATCAGTCTGGCCCTGTGCCTCATGGGAACAGTCCAGCCCGAACTGCCAAGCCATGTCTTCCCTGGACCGGAAACAAGCATCCTGGGACCGGTTTCTGGCTATTCAGCCGTCATCAGCCAGGCTAGCTTGAATCCAGTGGCAAAGTGAGCAAGGGACCCACGTCTGGGCATACCCTGCCAACTTAGGGCGAACAAAGCGATACCAAAGGGGATGATGGACGGAGCGTTTGAGCTAATCAAACACTCACCCCCAGTCAACTGATCTGGGTTTAATCCATCATCATTCTTTAGCTCACTCCACCACCCCAGTTCAGACATGGCCATATGCAAATCAGTCTGGCCCTGTGCCTCATGGGAACAGTCCAGCCCGAACTGCCAAGCCATGTCTTCCCTGGATCGGAAACAAGCATCCTGGGACCGGTTTCTGGCTATTCAGCCGTCATGAGCCAGGCTAGCTTGAATCCAGTGGCAAAGTGAGCAAGGGACCCACGTCTGGGCATACCCTGCCAACTTAGGGCGAACAAAGCGATACCAAAGGGGATGATGGATGGAGCGTTTGAGCTAATCAAACACTCTGGGGCCTGAAACAATGCACATCCTGGGACAAGGTGCCAAGCCTCCTTCCCCAGGATGGGCAGGGTTCACGAAGGGGAAGCTTCAAAGGCTTGCCGCCTTTGGGAGCTTCCCCAGGCCACTTGCTGCTCTCAGCAACTGGTCCCCACTGGTTCTGACTCCCACTTTGGGCGGGATTACCGGCGGGAAAAACAAGTGAGGAAGAGAGGTGTGCCCACCTCTGCCAACTCCACCCCTCAGGTGGGGGAGGCGAGGTGAAGCACAACTCTCAGTCCACGCCATCTTGAAGATGGGGGGACTCAGCCAACCAGGGACAGGATCATGCCCCCCTCCCACTGGAGGGTGGCATAATATGGGGTGTACCCACCCCAAGGAAGGGACCCATTGGTCCCTGCCTTTTACTTACCTGTAACACCCCTAAATCTAGTATTTAGGGGCACCCCTAAACCTTGCTTCCTCAGACAAGAAGAAACTACAAGAAGAAGAAGAAGAAGGACCAAACAGCCGTGCAGCAGCTAACAAGAGGAAGACGCCCACTGACTTGGCCCCAGCCCTACTGGCCTGTCTCCCCCTTAAACTTGCTCCTGCAAAATCCTGGTGTGTCCTGCAGCCAGCAACCTCGAAAACCCCGGAGTACCTGCCTGCCTTCAACTACAAAGACTCTGTCTCCCGTGAACACCGGATTTGTTCATCTGCAACCTCTGGCTCCGGCCGGACACCGCGGATCCGCCCCACTCTGCACCCGCCGTCCACGGCCCGAGCTCGAGTGGGCATACACCACGAGGAGGTCACCCCGGCGATCCTGACCCGAGATCTGGCGACCCCTGACCTGCCTCAAGCCTGCAGCCTAAATCCAGAAGGTCCCCCCAACCGCGACCAGGAGCTGGTAAGAAGATCCGGCCCCAAAAGGCACACCTGCACCCGACGCCCCACGGCCTTGTGTGCCCAAACCGACGGTGCCTAACCAACCCCTAACTTCCCAACTTACCTCTCGAAGTGGTGGTCGCACCCAGAAGACCTTCGTCCCCGAGCCTGCAGTGCCATTGCAAACCGAAGGTTCCCCATTGAAGCCAACAGGGCGCCCGACGGCGAAACAGCACCCTGCACCCGGCTGCCCTAGTGCCACTGAGGGTGCACATTTGGTGCTACTTTGTTTCCCCATTTGCCCTGAGCTAAAGTCCAGGAGCTTTGCTCCCACACCCAAGTGGCCTGCTTGCCAGCAGCCACCAACCGGAGGCTCCCTATCCCCCATTGGATAACATTGGGCATCAGCACTCTGCACCCGGCCGCCCTAGTGCTGCTGAGAGTGTAACAAGAGTGCATCCTTGACCCTGAGGGAACCCTTGTTCTAACCCCAGAAGCTCAACTCCAAAGACCGATTACTTACCTGGTAACCGTTAACTTCATTTCTCTCCATAAGAACCTATTGACTGTTTTTCTCAGAAAAATGTTCTAAGTGTGGAGTTGATTTGTATGGAAACCTGAAAAATAACAATGGTGCAAAACTGATTTTACTTACCTTTTCTCTCGGAAATGTCCCAGAGTGATATCTAGGGATATCACACTGAGTAGAAAAAGTAATCTCAAAAGTAATCTCAAAAGTAACGTAAAAGTAACTTACCTGTAATTCTTATTGCAAAATCGATACAAAGTATATGTACAGCATTTCACAGTATTGCATTACCAGTAATTCAAACTGTAACCATTTCAAAGTACATTTACAACTGCATTTCAAACTGTATATTTACTGCAAAGTATTTATCAACTTACCTGTGCCACGCTTGCTTGGTTCTAGGAAATAAAATAACTAAAAGAATATTTTTATACAAAACCAATTGGTCTGAAGTTCAGTCTTTGAGTGTGTGAAATCATTTGCTGATTCAGTGGGTACAACAAATGCTTAACACTGTCCTCTGATACTGCCTTACTGCTCGACCACACTACCACAAATAGAGAGTGAGGTGCTATCTAACTTTACCTCTGCCTACCTTTGGGGATCCACTGGACTCTGTGCACACTATCCCTCACTTTGGTATAGTATATACAGAACCAGCTTTCTACACCAGGCAAATGGAAAGCACACTAAGCCTGTAACCAGGGCTCCCCCACGTAGGCTCCCGGGCTACATGCCCGCCTTCTCCAGGCACAATGCAGTAATGCGGGAGTATCCCTCCCCCCCAATACTACTCCTCTTTCTCAGTGAGGAGTGGGGGCCTCTGTCGAGGTTTCCCCTTTTATGCCCCCAAGATGTCAGTAAGCGCGCAGCTGCCAGCTACCATGCGGTGCAGCTGCAACTATATAGGTAAATGCGGGAGTTACGTTGGTGCTACGAAGGCACCTCAGCGAGGACATCCAATGGCCCCGCGGGGCCGGGAAACAACAGTACTGCCCACTTCCTTGCAAGAGGCACCCCTGAGACCTCGCTTGATCTCTAGCGGCCACGCCCCCAATATATGTACTCCTCCGGCAGCTGCCC
Organism: Calotriton arnoldi; assembly: GCA_963921515.1. Taxonomy (NCBI): domain Eukaryota; kingdom Metazoa; phylum Chordata; class Amphibia; order Caudata; family Salamandridae; genus Calotriton; species Calotriton arnoldi. The sequence continues at coordinate 381,266 of CAWUFW010009724.1, read as the reverse complement.
GCGGCGTGAGGAAAGACGGCTCACTCCCAACCAGGCCCACTATCGGGGCAGTTACCCCTCAAGAGAAACCTTCCCCGTTCCCCAAGCCTCCACTGTCCTGGCAGCTCGACGGGTGTAGTACGGCCCCCTCTTGAGGGAGTCGACCTTCGTTGTTGCCTGCTCTCCACTCTGTTTCTGCCGATACACGAGGCTCTCTGGGCAGGTCCCTCGGGGACAGACAGGCACTGAGCGAAGTCTCCGCCTCACCACTTCTTTAACTCTCTTTCGGGAACATGGTCCCGTTTGGCTCCGCCCACCTCCAGGTTCAGCCTGGCTTCCGCCGACTTCCTCCCTTGCTACGGTATACGGAGCGAAGTCTCCGCAACTTCTCGGCTCTGGAAATGCAGCCCAATGCACGCTGCATGGCTACACGCTGCTCCGGGCACCAGTCAGCTAAAGGAGACGGCGGTCTCAACTCTGCACTGCGCTCCTTCACGTGCCCCGCAACAATAGGGGCTAAAAACGTAGCACTCCCCACGCTACCGGTGGCCCCAGCAGCACCTAGCCGGTCTAAAACATAGAGACCTGGCAGCGCACTGAGTTCCTTAGATGGCGGGGTGAAAATCCAGCGCGTACCACGCGCTGAGTCTGAGGTCACCCAGGGCAGAGCTGGGCCCAGGCAGGCCAGCTCACAGGGCCCTCCAGCAGAGGGGAAGTCCTTCATGGCGGTTCCTTCTGGCGATCAGCAGTCCTCAAGTAAGCACCAGTTCAGTGAGTACCACCTTACATGGGGTCACAGCCCCAATATTTATATCACCCAGTGTCTTTGTTCTTCCCCCTGGCCAAACCAGTTCTGGGGGGCACTTATCAAGTCCACAACACTCCCCATTGTCAGTGTAGGCTCTGGCCCCAGACGGAGCCAGCATTGTGGAAGGCAGGCACAGCCCTATTCAAGTTCAGGTGCTACTCCTCCCACTACTCCAAATGCTGATCAGGCCTATTCAGCTTAGCGCTGACTCACCCAGACCCTCTGGAGCCACTGCACCTCCCCACCCCCTGTCACTCCAAGGCCAGACAGTCAATACACAACAGGCAGGCACAAAGACACATAGCACACAGAAATGCCTACTTCTAAAAGTGGCATTTCTAAAATAGTGATAATAAACACCATTACGCAGCATTTATCACCATTATTCCAAACATACCAAACTTGATCACGCTACTCCTCTCATGTCAGGAATTACCACTGAAGCACATATTAGGGAATCCCCAATGCATTCATATGGGAGGGCAGCCTCACAGCAGTGAAAAACCAAATAGGCTGTTTGCCACTACCAGGACATACCACACAATTAAGGCACATGTCCTACCTTTTACCTACACCACACCCTGCCCATAGGGCTAGCTAGGGCCTACCTTAGGGGTGACTGATATGTAGTGAAAGGGGAGTCATGGACATGGCAACCACTTTATGTGCCACGTCACAGTGGCAGTAAACTGCACGCGCAGGCCCTGCAATGGCAGAGGCGTGAGACAGGTTTGAAAGGCTGCTTTGGTGGGTGGCGCAAGCAGCTCTGCAAGCCCACCAGTAGCATTTAATTTACTGGCCCTGGGTATATGAGATACCACTTTACAAGGGACTGATAGGTAAATTAAATACGCCAAACAGGTGTAGACCAACCTTGCCAAGTTTACCATAGAGAGCACATGCACTTTAACACTGAACAGCAGTGATAAAGTGCCCAGAGTCCTAAATCCACCAACGACAGGTTAGAAAAAATACCGGAGGAAGGCAAAAAATTCTGGGATGACCCTACAAAAAGGGCCAAGTCCAACAGAGGCCGTAGAGATTGGGGTGCAGAACCATTCCTCCCGACTAGGAAAGACGATCCAGCCTTAATGGCAGGTGGAGTAGAGGGCAAGTGGAGAAGTGTAGGAGGTCTGCATACTACACCCTTGTCAGCCAATCTGGAACTAAGAGAATGACTTGGCTCCTGCCTTGGCGAATCTTCTTCAAAACCAGAGGAATCAAGGATATGGGGAAATGCGCAATGCAGTGGAAAGTTCCACTTCAACTGAAATGCGTCCCCCAAGGTTTCCCTCAACAGATACTGAGGGGCACAGAACTGCTGGCATTGAGCATTTTTTTCCGCAGAGGCGAATAAGTCCACCTGAGGTGTGCCCCACTTGCCGAAGATAGCCTGGACTAACTCTGGTAGAAGGCACCACTGGTGATCTGCAAGATAACGCCGGCTTAGGATGTCAGCTGTGACATTCAAAGGCCCTGTCAGGTGATTGGCAGTGAGCCAGATTCCCTGGCTGTGTGCCCAGGTCAAAAATTTCAATGCTTCCAGGCAAAGTAGGTAAACACTCCTCATTGTTTGTTGACATACCACATCACAGTTGTGTTGTCCATCAACATCTGGACGGACTGTCCTACACTGGAGGGGAGAAAAGCCTTGAGTGCTAGCTGAATCACCTACAGTTCGAGCAGGTTGATGTGAAGAACCCACTCTCTGATCTCGAGATCCTGCAGGTGAGCTTCCCTCCCCAGGGTTGAAGCATCCGTCACAACCATTGTCACAGCCTGAAGGGAAGTGAAGGCCACCCCATATGTCAGGTTCATCTCATTTTTTTTTTGTTTAAATTTCTTTATTTGCATTTTTAGTATTATAGATACAATGTCCATATTTGCACAGTACAGGATATGTGATAATTTTCAAGTGTCGGTCATCAATTTATATAGAGAAAAGGAAGACAATGTTAGGCATGGCAGTTTGAGTATACCAATTACACTAGGTAAGTTTCGCAGTTCCTGTAGGGTCTGCTTCAGTTGCTATATACATGTGCACTTAACAGAGATCTCAAATAGCTACACATTCTTATCAGCATAATTATACCTTGAAAAACCTATAGGGCAACGGATCAGCTGCAGTTTACACTGGGCCTGTGTGGTCAATATTTCCTGAGTTAGAACAATGCAATATTAACATTAATGAATGAATTGCAACAAATCCATCATACATAAATCACTCCAGTCTATATTAACGATTGTATCGTATGGACGTTCGACCCCAATCCCCCATGCCCCACCTCTACAGGACAGTCTATATTGAGATACGTGTTCTACCAAACCTTCGGGCTACACCTGTGTACCCCTCCCGTATGGAGCCCTCTACTCAGTTGTGTGTGTGGGACCCGTAATGTGCAGCATTTAAATGTCATTTAAATGTCTGCATCCCCTCTGCCCTCATCGCTGTTTGGTGAGTTGTTTCCCTCTGTGTCTTGGTCCAAATTATGTATTTCTGCCAATATCGTGTCCCAACATTGCGCGATGGGGTATTTGCATAAACCAGCTATCTCCTCCCTATGTAATGCAGTGCTTTCTGCCTGAGCCCATACCACAAGCGAGCTCTTCCAGCTGTTAAGGATGGGGTGTTGCCTAGATTTCCATTGTTTGGTGATTAGTCTTTTAGCAACTATTAGTCCTAAATCTAGGAATCTTGAGGTAGCTTTGTGCTTCTTAGACCTGGGTAATATTCCCAGTATGCACTCTTCCCATGTGTGCAGTTGGGGTTGATCGGTGCAAACTGCCAGTGCCGCTGATACTTCCTGCCAATACGTATGCAGCATTGTGCAGGACCATATCATGTGGAGGAAATCTGCTCCCATTAGGTTACAGTGGGGGCACACCGAATTGGTTAAATGGAAATATTTGTTTAATTTGTCTGGTGACAGATATGCTCTGTATATGATGTATGTCTGTATTACACGAAATTTGGCATGGGATCTGCGTCGGACTAGCCAGGATTGTGTCCCATTCCCTGTCTGTCCATGGGCTTCCCCTGTCCCCCTCCCACTGTGTGCGCAGGGATGACAAAGGCTGGAGAGTATGAGTTAGTAATGCCTCTGTCAGCCAGTGTACAATGTGGCTCCCATTCCCCATTACATTTAGGTATTGGATCAGCAGATGCATTCGTGGTTCAGTATTTATGTCACCCCAAGCCGACGTTAGTGATCTTATAATCGAGTTATATAAAAGGAATTGGCCTGCTAGCAGGTCATTCTCACAGGTCAGTCTGTCGAAGGATATCAGTGGGCTGTCATCGTACAAGTCACCAAGGATGTGTATCTCGGTATCGTGCCAGTGTGCAAGTGCACCATATGAGGTGCCCGTTTTGTTTCTCGAGGTACCAATGAGGGGCAGTGCTGGAGCATATGGAATTATGTTTCCGGCGAGGTATAGACTATGTTTGTGGCATCGGTAGGCTAGGGCCAGGCCCGTCAGCGACGGGATAGAGGGCCGAGCCATTGGCTGGAACAAGTGGTAGATCTGGGATAAGGTCCACGCTGGTTGAATCGTGGCTGTATCGGCTAGATTGTGCCCGGCGAGCCACTTCGTCACTCACTGCAGCTGTGCAGCCAGGTAATAGAGCTTCAGATTCGGGACGGCTAGCCCTCCCTTATCTGGAGGTGCATACAATATCCAGAGTGCCAGTCTGTGATGATTTTTGGTCCATATAAAGTCCTGAATCAGTTGCTCCAACTCACAAAACATTCTAGTTGGGACAAAGACGGGGAGGTTTGCAAAATAGTACAGCAGCTTTGGCAATATTTCCATTTTAGTCAAAGCTATTCTACCCATCGCATTTAATGGCAGCATTTTCCAGAACTTTACTTGTGATCAGATGGAGGAAACAGCTCTTGATAGATTACGTTCTAAGATATCGATGGGGCTGTGGTATATGAAAATACCTAGGTACCGGAAGGAAGTTGGTTGTCAGTTAAGAGGGGAGTTATTTATCAGAAGACCAGGATTCTGGGTCTCAGCCCGAAAGGGATACAAGCACGATTTGGCCCAGTTTACTTTCAGACCCGACATCACTCCAAACTGCCGCAGTGTTTCTGCTATGGTGTCTGGGATGTTTTGTAAGTCCCTTAGATATAACAGGAGATCATCCGCGTATAGGGAGATCACATGCATACCATTCCCTAGTTGGATGCCCCATTCATCACCCCCACCACGTAGTTGTGTTGCTAACGGTTCCATGGCTAGCGAGAACAATAACGGGGACCAGGGGCACCCTTGTCTGGTGCCTCTGTTTATAGTTACACATTCAGAGTTCCTGTGCGTACCCTAATAATGGGTTGTGTGTAAAGCAACTTAATCAGCTTGAGAAAAGTATCCCCGAAGCCGTACTTGTGCAGTACCTCGAATAAATAGGGACACTTGAGGGAATCTAAAGCCTTGGATTCTGAAGAGCCTTTTGTATGCTTAAGGAGGTGTTGCTGGTGGGAACAAACCCCGTTTTGATTGGGGTTAACTTCTTCACCAAGGGTGCTAGTCTCGCAGCAATGACAGAGGCTAAGATTTTGTAGTCTGTATTGAGGAGTGCTAGTGGTCTGTAGGAGCCCAATAGGGTCAGGTCTTTGTCTGGTTTAGGGAGAGAGACCAACAGCGCTTCTCGTGGCGTGTCTGTGAGTGTGGAATTAGATAGCGCGGCATCATATACTTTCTTTAGCTGGGGTGATAACGTCGTGGCGTAAGCTTTATAGAATTCAGTTGGCAAGCCGTCTGGGCCTAGGGTTTTCCCCGTGGCTAAAGAGCTCATGCTCGCCAGGATTTCTTCCAGGTTTAGTGGGGGGTTAAGTTCTAACGTCTGTTCTTGAGTTATTTTAGGGAGGATGATTTCCGAGAGATACTGGCGAATCTATTCTGTCGTTGCCATGACTGTGGACTTATACAGGGCATCATAGTGTAGTGTGAATTCCTGCTGTATGTCCTATTGCAAATATAGTAATGTGCCATGTGGGGAGCGGATGGATGTGACAGGAGACCTGACATCGTCTTACCTAATGAGCCACGCAAATAGCCTGCCAGCTTTATCCGCGGTATTATGGGTACGTGCTGAGTGCGCTGAGTAATTGAGACAGCAGAGTCTTTCCAGTAGGCGTGTGTGTCCGGCTCTGTTCTCGCGCAGTCTAATTCTGGATAAGGGGTCAGTGGGTGCACGTTTTTCAAGGTGGGCTAATCCGTTTTCTAGTTTAGTAAGGTCTGCCTCAAGTGTTTTACGCATGCCAGCTTGTGTGCCTAGGCAATGCCCTCGCATCACTGTCTTGAAGGCGTCCCATTCAATGAGGGATGACGATGCAGTGCCTGTATTCTCGTTGAAGTAGTTCAATATGGCAGCGCCTACTGATTCTCGGTATGATTTGTCTTCTAGTGTGTCAGGTTGCATGCGCAATCTAGGGATTGGAGTTGTGTTATTGCCCCATGCTATTTGTAGCGTGTGTGGGTTGTGATCAGAGTGCGTTCTCCCAAGATATTGAGGCTCGGTTATGGCTGGCAATAAATCCTCTGTAACTAGTATTCTGTCGAGTCGGACGTGCAAGCCGTGCGTCACTGAGTAGAATGAGTAGATTCGGTCTATGGGGTTTCTATGCCGCCAGGGGTCTACCAGGTGCCACTGCGTGGTCCAGGTGTTTAATGCCTTCATGGCCGCTACCGTGGGTGCCCCAGGTATAGGAGGAAAGGAGCAGTCCAGGGACGTGTCTAGCACGCCATTAAAGTCTTCCCCAAGGAGCAATGGGATTCCGTGCCAAGTCAACAGTTTGCTCGACAGGGAGTCAAGAAACACTGCTTGTTCAGTATTAGGCGCGTATAGGGAGGCCAGTACTACAGGCCTACCATCCAGTCTGCCCTTTACCAAGACGTACCGGCCATCCGTGTCTATGAGTGATTCCTCTGCTCGGAATGGAGTTCCTGGCCGGACCCAAATTAGTGTGCCTCTGGCAAAAGCAGAGTAGCCAGTGGCATGCAACTGACCTCTCCATCTCCTTTGCAAATTCAGTGTCTCCGGTTTTGTGAGGTGTGTCTCTTGGAGGAGAGCTATTTGGACATGGTGCCGCTTAAGATAGGAGTAGATCAGGTACCTCTGGGAAGGAGTATGTATCCCCCTAACGTTCCATGTGCATATTTTAATATGTGTCATGTTGTGGGAAGACATGTAGACCGGAGGCTAGCGAGGGGCCCTGGGGCAATCATGGTATCTGCGAGGGAGCACAAGGGCGGGGCCTCCCGACTTATCCTATCCAAGCTATCTTGAATATTAAATGGAGTTGGAGTGTGTTGGATAACCAAGCTAACAAAAATGAGAACAAATAATGGCAGTAGGTCGCAAATGCAACATGAAGCCGTCCAAACCATAAAACAAATAGACATGTAAACAATGGCTAATGGGTAGAGCCACCCAGGTGACGGGTATTGGCAGGAATGAGAGAGTTTGTGAATCCCCCCTTTGTCTAAAAGCAAGCAGTGGCCGGGGCCACTTTAGCAATTGCATATGCCAAAGAATCAGCCCAGGAGACATTCATGTGGGTGAGGGCTGCCAGATCCCAGCGGCCGTAATCAGATATGCATTATTTGTGACTTGAGCGGGGCATTATGGCTGTCACAATTAGAAGTGAGATAAAGATAACAGTGCTATATGAGTCTCTTAGTACTTGCGTGATCATCATTGCAGCATCATGGCCAGGATTGGTCGAGTAGCTAACAGTTTGTTATATTATGTCATCTGCTGTTTGAGGCATGATCTCCGGCAAAGTTCCTGAGTCTTGCGAGTTCGATGTCCCGTCGATGGATTCCGCGTTGCTCACTCTGTCATGTGAACTTTCCTCCGATAATGTGTCGCTTTGTTGACTTCCTATTTCAGCTGCAGCTTGCAGCGCACTGCGTTGGTCCATCCTCATTTGCTCCAGGTTGGGGCCTAGACTGTGAGACACAATTTGTTTCTTATGTCTCTTTTCCCCTCTGCGTTGTTTCAGCTCCGCACTCAGTGGCGATCTCAAAGATTCCCCGCTGGATTGGGCGGCATCTACAGAGTTTATGGAGTCTAGCCGATCCCAGGCAGCGACGGGGGTATCGAAGAAGTGGGTTTTGCCTTTTGCGACCACTCGCAGTTGGGCGGGAAATATCAAAGAGTATTTGAGGTCCAGGTCACGGAGCCTTCGCTTTACCTCCAGAAAGGAGTGCCTTTGTTTTTGGACCGACGCTGTGTAATAGGGAAAGAGCATTACTGTATTGTTCGCCACTTGAATTTTCTGTAACTTTCTGGTTTCTTGAAAAATCGCGTCTCTGTCTTTGTAATTCAGTACGTGGAACAAAAATGGTCTTGTACCCGCACCCGGAGGGGGGGGGAGCTCGGTACTCTGTGGGCTCGCTCTACAACAAAGTACAGTGATAATGATCCTTCTGGTAGCAAATCCCAGATCCACCGTTCTGTGTAGGCTGTGGCATTTTTCCCCTCTTCACCTTCCAGAAGTCCTATGACACGCACATGGTTACGTCTAGAATGACCCTCGGAGTCTTCTACTCAATATTCTAGAAGCTTCACTCGGGATGTAAGTTCTTTAAGGCATTTTTCGGTTTCTTGCACCTTAGGGGAAAGTTCAGCTACGGTTGCTTCCAGCGTGCGAGTTCAGTCTGCTAGTTTCCGATGATCCGCATGCAGGATATTTAGGTCAAGGGCTACCTTGTCAATTTTATTTTCAAGTGAGGTCCGTGTTAGCTCCATTGTGGTGCTTAGCTTCTCCACTGCAGCCAGTACAGCGTCTAGTTTACTGGACATGGGATCTATGGAGGTCACATTCAGCGTTTTATCTGGTTGGTAGCGGGACGGAGGTAGTTGGCCGGTCGGACCTCCAGTGACAGATCTGAGATGACCCATGTCAGACATGTGGTGTCGGAGTATGGAGTAACTGGCTTACATTCTTGAGTTATGCAAGCGTTGCTGTCACCCTTGTATTCCTGCGCACGGGCCTTCCAGGTGTTTAGTGCTAACCTCCTTATGCATGGCACTTCCCCCTACGCTCCAGACGGGGTCCCGGGCCACTAGGCCTCATCATTTCCCAGGAGTGTGTCGCATCAGTTCATACCATACGGGGCCAGACAGATTTTAAATATTCTCTGGCGCTGCTCACCACTGCGTTGTCTCAACAGCCACTTCGGCGGAATACCTTCTCGTCCGTGCATCCGGACGTCGCGCGCCGTCGGGCGCCTCCAGGCCATCTCTTCCGATGCTAGGCGTCTGTGCGCACACAATGCTCGATCAGCCTCCGACGCCGAACCGTCCAAGGGGGGCCAGTGGACCGCCGCTGCCCTCGCTGTGTTCCCGCAGGCCAGGCTCAGCGAGCACAGCGCGCGGCCCCGGACTCACGTAATTTTAGCGGGCCACGCCTCCCGTCTTCAGGCCTCGGTCTGCGTTCCCCCGGGCCAGTTTCATGTCTTATGGCAGCACCCCTATGTTCTTGAGGCTTGCAGGCTGGTCACAGGTATGTCGGGTTGCCGTAGAGCTGTTTACCGACCTTGGGGTTGCTTTGTGCAGGATGATTTTATCGGATAATGGGGGATGAGCGGCAGAGCTCTAACAGGGCACGTACGCCATCATCGCCTGTGTAGCCACGCCGCATGTCAGGTCCATCTCATTTCCCCACCAAGCCACTTCCACAGCAGGGCTGGGGGAGATCACAGTGGAGTTCGATAGATCTCCTTCGTACTAGAGCCACTGCCTGTGGAGGCACCACTGTAGGGCTCTCATATGCCAATGTGCATGCATGATGAGGACAATGCAAGGAAGCTAGCAGACCTAGGAAACGTAAGACTCTCAGGACTGGAACTCTTGTGCCTCGTTGAATCAACGGAATCATCTCATAGATGTCTGCAATTCTCTGTGGAAGTGGAAAGGTGTGGAGAAGGGTAGTGTCCAGTTTCAACACTATGAACTGGAGTGGTTAGGATGGGAGCAGATGGGAGACGGGCTCATTCATTGAAAAGCCCAGATCGAAGAGCAGAGATGCTATCAACTGCCGATGATGGAAAACTATTTCTGGTAAGCTGGCTTTGATGAGCCAGTTGTCCAGGTATGGGAAAATGGGTACGCCAAACTGGGGAGATGGGCTGCCACTAATGTCATCACCTTCGGGGTGCTCTTACCCTTAAACTGGTATGTTGAATTGATTCTTACCCAAATGGCTAAGCTAACTTACCAGTAAGTCCCTATTAAACGGTGCCCAGGGTACCCAGGGCATGTATGTTAGAGAGTCACCCCAGGTCCTGCATCACTAGTTGTTCCACCCTGGGTGTGACACGAGTAAAACAAAACTCCCAGCCTGCCATTTCAGCTGGAAGAGCTGTTTGAACTGCTGGTCCACAATTTCCATTTAAAGTAATGACAAGGACAGACTTCCCCTGGTATATGTGTGAGTTACCCATATGGGAGGCCTATCGAGTCCTAAATAGGGTGTGGGTGAAGAATTCCACTCTTCCGGCAGAGTTCGTGGAGTATTTCCCATTCTGCGCTCCTTGCGGAGTTCCGAAAAACTTAGCGAATTGAAGCGGTGCAGACTTTTTTCTCTCGAGCAGCTCACCAACTGTAAGTTGGCGAGCGCTCGTAGGAAAAAATCACGCCTTTGACCTCCTCCTGGCGAGATTTCTCATTGCGGGCGGTTGCGGCAGGTCGCGACAGCTCGCATTGAGAAATCTGCTATTCGCATTGGGGAAGCTGCCGCTCAAGTAGAATGTCTACTCAAGTGGTAGAAAGCAGCAGCGCCCTCTGATGTAATGCGTAGTGCCATTCTGCACTAAAAATCAGTGCGAGCAGCGAGACTTAACAGACACCGCCACTGGCGGAACTCCGCAGAGCACGGCAGAGTTTTTCTGGTACTTCGCGGAGTTCCGCGGAGTAAAACTCCTGGAACTCTGCCTAGGCTTAGTCCTAAGGCATGGTGCAACATATTCCACGGGCAGAACATGCAATTTTATATGTTCTGCCTTTTTAACTGTGGAAAAGCTTGATTGCCCAATTGGTGAGTACAGAGTTATAAGCTGACCCCTCAGCTGGGCTAACTCAGACGGTGGAACCAAAGTGAGTCATCCAAGGTATCAAACAACTCTTTACATTAAGCCCGACTTGACTCCCAGGACCGAAATTAATGTAATAAGTTTCAGTGTGCAACCTAAGCAAAGTTGCTACTTCGTTGCCTTCAGTACCCTCTACCCATACCAGTTGCACACCGGGTCCTGTCGTCGAGACAGCTTTCTGTGCTCCTGGGGAGACGTGCTAACGACTCCCAGGAAAAGATACAATAGGAACCTGCTCTGGAAGGAGGTGTCACCTCCCTCCTGCAGGAAGCCACAAGGTGGTGGCCCAAAAGGCGAGCGTCAAAGGAAAAGCAACCTTTGAAGGGCTAATGGATAACACTTGGGAGAGGGGCTGCTCCAGGCAGACAGGCTGGCACTTGGGACAGGAGTGAGGCAATCAGTTGCCAAACCGGTTTTCCAAGGTTATGTAGCCCCCTTGGTAGCCACATTTCAGGGTTGGGCTCGGGAGCTCCATATGCCAGGATAGGGGTCCTGCCATACTGGAAGTGAGCAGAATGGTGCATCCTGAGATGCCCAGATGCCGCACTTTGCAGGAAGTAGTCATCAGGTCGGAAGGAACCTGGTAGTCCATCGGCCACCAACAGCATTCTGCCCGGAGGGCATTTTCTGAGCATAAGTAGGGCAACTCTGGCACCTCAAACACAGATCTCGACTGGAATGGAAGAAGGATCGAGGAAGGACTGCTCTGCTGCACCGTGGGACCGGCAAACAGAGGCTGCACTGTCGTGGACTGTACCCGCTCCACCTGATGGCTAGCAAAGTAGTGGTACTGTGTCTGCTGTGTCCTGCCCAAGGAGAAGCCATCTCTAAAGTCCAGCCAATGCCAAGAGACTCAAAGGGCCAGCTGACTGGCTTCTTGATCACAGCACAGGGACACAACAGATGAAGAAGCATGCTAAGGCAAGCTGGTAGCCGAAAGTCATCAACCCGCCGCCAACCGCTGCCGTGCAGTACCAGGGACCAAAACCCAGATTCACAAAGTTGCACTCAAGTTCACTGAGCCTGGTAGTGCCATCTGAGTGCCGCTAGGACCTCAAGAGGAAGAGTTACCGACCCAGGAAGGATTGGCCTGTGACCACGATATTGGGCGACTGGTAGTAACGGTAGTCCAGTAGTGACTGGACTCTGCCATCACCATGAGAGATGTCGACTCTGTGACCAGGATCACCTCACCCCCTTCGTGGACCGAGTAGTAGCCGCAGCACAACCACTGTCAACCGCATCGCATCCACAGCATCCTTTAAGCATCCTTTAAGCATCTTCAGCAGCCTTCATCCCTTGCATCATGAAGGAAGTGGCCCAACTAGGGTCACCGGGTCACTCTCGACCTCCTCTAGCCTTCCATGCAATGAAGAGTCGATGACGCAGTAGAGAATACAACCAAACTAGTTTATTCACAAGGTACACTGCAGTAGAGTCCAATCTGACCAGCCTCCTATGATGGCTGATGAGGGACTGACTCTAACAAGCATAAAGTTACATTATGTATGTTGCGGAGCCCACAAAGACCCACCTACTATGGAAAAACAATGGTAGCTGTCGTAATACAATGAGGGTACAGAACATGAGTTTCGATTCCGCAGCCTGGCACAAGCTATCTACTGCCCAAGGTCGTCTGGCTTATCCTCCCCACTAGATAGGTGGGATAAGGCCTTGATGTAGCAGAAAAGGAATGCGTTAATGAGCAAGATTCAGCATTGGAGAAACGAAACTTACCAGGGACCATTTCTCGTAAATGAACAAGTAACAGTTTCAATTATAATTGAAAATGGCGTCTTGGAGATTCAAAATGGAGGCACAGATGTCAACCTAATAAACATACCATCTGCATTTACTGGTTGCGTATACATATAATATGCATATTTAATGTATTAGCTATATAAATGCTAACTTAATGGTGGGTAAAATACGAGGAATATGACAATTTTACGTTTCAATTCTAACAGACCCTCCTTTTAGCATTATATGCTAATACGTGCACCTTTATTCTTGCTATCGGGTTAGGGTCTTTACAATTCTAATAGTGAAAATATAATCATTCAAACAATAATATGTCAGGTATGTGTATATGCATAACCAACGTAAAGGAGAAAAATAACACTAAACATTAGCAGTAGGAGTGACATCAGGAATTGAATCTGCAAGAGAGGTAGTAGAACCAAAGACCCCCTCATCTATCTGTAGGATAGTATCAAACTCTTTTGAAGCATTATAGTGGCGTTGGTATCATGAATTGAGATCCTTTTGGGGGTGAGATAAGTAGTACAGTATGAGCAACATAAGGGAAGACACTGAGTCAAAACACAGCAACAAATTAGAAGGACAATGAAATATATCACCTTTTCTAGAATCCAACCCCAACCACCAAATAAAGACTAGCTCCAATTACCACTCGTCATCCCTTTAACATTTTCCAAAATATCTAGAATATGCTGAGTGATGTTCTTTTCCATGTTTGTGATACCGACCACACACTGTTCTCCTATTATTGCGCATGCACCACCATTCTTGGCATAACTCGTTTGTTCAGAGTAAATATGCATACTTTGAACCTGAGTAGTGATGTCCCGTAAAGCTGCCACTGTAGAATTAGATAAAATTTGCAACTTACATCCAAAATACTCTCTAGCTCGTTCTCCCCTGGCCATGGTGGTACCACCAAATGTAATAATAGAGGAAAGGATATATCCAAAAGTGATAACATTACTATGATTATTGACTTCCAAATCGGTAACGCCCTCACAGAATTCCTTGGTCAATGTTCTTTTTACCCATCTTATATTTGGTTTACCCAAGAGGTAAAACCATTCCCAAGGCCACATCCTCTGTACCTTTGTACATATTAGAATACGTACCATTTGATAAGAAATAGAAACCTGGATGTGCATAGAGCGGACCCTGATAATCTAATGGAGCATATCTAGTATTCATTCCCTTCATACTGGGATAATCCTTTTTCCCAAAACGCATTACATTTTTGTACACTACTTCTCCAGAGCAATTGAGATACAAATAAGCATCAGTACTATTTATCTCGGGGCAACACGCTGGATAAACACCTGCCTCTTGAGTGACAGTTAGATCTTGGTAGTGCCAACCTGTCAGGGTGATATTTCTTTTATAAAGACACGAATCACCACAATACATTTCGGGCATGCACCCTGGGTACCCTGTTCCCCTCGGCTTTCTATAGTATAAACAAGGTCCACGATAGCCCAGGCCGAATTCACCTTTTACTTCTACAAAATGGGGAGGACGAATATATGTATAATTTACCAATGATAATGGATAAGCGGTCCACAAACTTGTAACAGAATCAGTGGGATAACAAGCTGTGTTATCGCCGAAGAATTTCCTGTGTGTGTCTAAGAAAACATTGCTATGCATTGTTCTTTTACTACGGTCTGAAGGAACTGTCTGATATAAAACACATGACGAGGTATCTCCGGAACAACAATCCAGTAACCAGAACAGCCCCCTTCCCACTAGGAAGAACAACAATATAACTATAGCCCAAAACATTTTCTTCATGAGCAACCATTCAAAACTGATCTGCCCCGGTCGCAGGGCAACAAGAAACTGTTCATCTTCTACACGGGGACGACCAAAAAGATACATGTTCACTATGGAACTACAAATGAAAACACCAGAGAAAGAGAAACCATATAATGGAACCAACGGTGGAAAGGACACAAAAAAGGAAAAGAAAAAAAAAACGATGAGAAGATCAGGGTCCGTTATAAGCCTCCCTGGCAGGCTTCTATTGTTAAATCCTCAGTGGTGCTGTTGAGCACTGTACGGTGGAGCCACACTATTGCAGCTCATCAGCAAATGTTCACTGACCTCAGGATAGGGCACTCTCCCTCCTTGGAAAATACCCTCAACTTATCCTGTCCTGCGTCTCAGGCAATGCACCAATCTTCTGATCCCTAGTCTAATAGGAAAGAGCAGAAACAAGGGGGCACTTTACTAATCTTATCCACGAAGTCCATCCCTGCTACAATCACTTCTCTTTTGGTGCACTACCTTTCTGTCGAGGACGCAAATTGTACCTTTCTACTCCAGGCACTGTCTCATCACGGAGAAGGATCTGAAATTCAGGGGGTGTCGGAGAGCAAGGCTCAGGCTCCTGTGGGTCAGATGAAGAGGAAGCCTGGGCAGCCCTAATTTCTGGGGGCACTGCCTCGTTCAGAGCCGCCTCACTCTCTTCCTCCGTCCGCGCCCAAGTCAGCTGGGCGTCGGAGAAAGGAACAAAACGTAGAACCTTCTTCGTCTTGTGGTCCCCAATCCCCTCTTGCACCCATCGATCATAGGGGAGGGGGAGCGGCACCCGCCGGCAGTGCGAGGTGTGGATCCAATGCTTCCGACCGTCCACTCTCACCGCTGTCCTTGTTGTGATGAGGACCAGATATGGCCCCTTCCACCTAGGTTCCAAGCTGTCTCGTCTCTGGAAGTTTTTCACAAGTACAAAATCGCCGGGCTGTATGGTATGCCCGGGCCCTTCTGGTACTGGAGGCAAAGCTTCATGTATCTGTTGGTGAATAGAATGCAAACTTTTAGTGAGATCATATAAATAATCAACTAACAGAGGATAATCAATCTCAGAAAATCTTTTCGGTCTAGGGACGGCCAAAGAACACTTCATATGGCGATAATCCAGTTCTAGAATGAGCTGTCATTCTGGTGGACAATAGAGCAAGGGGCAATGCATTTGGCCATTGTAGCCCAGTACTTTCCTTAATCTTAGCCAATTTTAGCTTGAGAGTACCATTGTACTTCTCAACTAAACCTGCTGACTGGGGATGATCTGCTACATTGAATTTTTGCTTGATGTGCAGACCATCGCACACCAATAGGATCAGTTTGGCATTGAAGTGACTTCCATTGTCACTCCAAATCAAACGGGGCAAACCGTAGCGCGGGAAAAACTCTGTTATAAGAGCTTTCGCCGTCACCATGGCTGTATTTTCTTTCATTGGGTAAGCCTCAATCCATTTGCTAAATGCACAAACCACCACTAACACATATTTCAAATTATTAACTCGCTGCATCTCGATGTAATCCATCTGGAGTACCTCGAAAGGGAGAGAAGGTGGTGCAAAATTACCAGAAGGTGTAGGGGTACCTTTTCCAGGATTGTGCTTCATGCAAATCATGCAATGTTTCACTAGATGTATAGCAACCTTTGAGATATTATCATTTTGCCACACAGGATCCAGCAACCTATAGATTCCTTTTGCGCTAATATGAGCTGGACCATGTGCCATGGTAACTACAGGAAATACATATGCATCAGGCAACATCCATCTCTGCTTCTTGGACTTCATCATCTAAACGCCCTGTACTTTCCTGCCACACCGCCAACTCCTCAATTGTTGCTTCACTCTGTATTTCCCGAACACTCTCTAACGAGTTTTCAAACATGGTAACATCTGGTACCCATCTAGCAGGTCCTGCCACAAACATCCTTGTCGTCTTCGACCTGGCTGTCTCCTTTGCTGTCTGGTCTGCAAAAGCATTTCCTCTCCCCACATCATCAGTAATTGCTTTATGAGCACTACACTTCACTATTGCCAATCATTTTGGAAGGGTCAAGGCTGTCAAAACTCTTTCTATCAGCGGACCATTTTGGATTTTGGTTCCATGTGAAGTCAAGAATCCTCTCTCTGCCCAGAGGCGCCCAAAATTATGAGCCCCCCCGAAGGCATACTGACTGTCAGTATAAATATTGACAGTCAGTCCTTCACTCAATTCACATGCTCGCAAAAGGGCTATCAGCTCCGCAGCCTGCGCGGATTGGTAAGGAACACGTAATGTCCCAACTACAGTGCGCAGCGTGGTAATAGCATACGCCGCTGTAGTGGTGCCATTTGACAATTTGAAACAAGAGCCATTGACATATAGGTCCCCTTGCGGGTTAGATATGGGAACGTCAGTCAAGTCTACCCGTCCCTTTGTCTCTTCTTCTGTGCGGAACAAACAATCATGGACATCTCTGTCCTCATCTTTCGAGGGGAGGGGTAGTAACGTGGCTGGGTTCAGAATGGCACATCGTTTGATAGTAATATGAGGTGCAAATAAGGTTAACTCGTAACCGGTCAGATGAGCACTGGTGAGGTGCTGCGTCTTTGTCTTTTTAAAATCGTAAAAGACTTCTCATCTCCTAATGCAATTGACAGCCCTTTTGCCCCTACCAGTGACTGGAATAACCAGTTGGCCTGCTATTTCTATGATAAAATCAAAATCATCCAAGATTCTTTTGAGGCGCAGCCCCCGGCAATGGAAGTAAATACGGGTCTGCCCCTCCGGGCCAACCCTAATTTTGGTTCTTTCCTCGTGCAGTTTCCCCCTATCACTTTGGATAAATCCCTCGAGATAATGAAAGCCCTTAAGTCCGGCTCACCCACCGACCCTTGTCCAGCTAAAGTACTGGCATCTATTGCTGAGGTGATCAACCCAGCCGTCAACCTCGTCCTGAACACCTCTCTGTATGAGGGGCAAATGCCAGAGAGCTGGAAACACGCAAAAATTCTCCCGCTTTTAAAGAAACCTGCGGCAGATCCATTGGTAGCCGGCAATTATAGGCCAATATCATTGTTGCCCTTCTTTTCTAAAGTTCTGGAGAAATATGTAAATACAGTCACCACGGAATATGTGGAGGCCAACCATGTTCTTCACCCGAGTCAGTCGGGTTTCAGAGCAAATTTCAGTACTGAAACTGCCTTACTAGAAGTCTCTGAAACTATCAAAGCAACACTAGATAAAGGTGGCAACGCAGTATTGGTATTGCTGGACCTTTCCGCGGCCTTTGATACCGTGCCCCATGACCAACTCCTGCAAAGACTCCAGGAGTGTGGCATTGGTGACACAGCATTTAGATGGTTCACCTCCTTTTTAAATGGCCGTCAACAAACAATCTGGGCCCCTCCCTTTTCGGCTCCCATCCCCCCTATGAATGTAGGGGTTCCACAGGGCTCGATTTTGAGCCCAACACTCTTTAACGTGTACATGGCCCCCCTTGCGCTCCTAGCTGAGGAATACGGCGCAAAAATAGTATCTTACGCCGATGACACGCAATTGTTGTTCACCTGTGATAAGGGCGCCGATTTTAGAGGCAGCGAGATAAACGCCTGCTTGACAGAGGTGTTTTCCTGGCTTAGACGAAACCAATTGAAGTGTAATCCGGAAAAGTCTGAGATTATTTTCTACGGCTCTCATCTTGGTGAAGCATGGCGCCAATGGTGGCCACAGGATATGTCCCCCCTGTAACCTCAGTAAGTACTGTGAAGAATCTCGGGGTCAAGCTGGACGCTGGCACGTCCATAAAGGCTCAGATTCAAACTTTGGCCGGCACCTGCTTTGGGCTATTGAAAATACTAAAGAATGTTCTGCCCCTGCTTCCGGTCTCACATAGGAAGACTGTAGTCCAGGCCCTGATTGTATCAAGGCTGGACTACGTCAATGCCTTGTACCTGGGCCTCCCTGACTATCTACTAGGTCGCTTGCAGGTGGTCCAGAATGCGGCGGCCAGAGCTATTCTCATTGTAGGCCCTAGGGAGCGAATGTCCCCCCACCTGTTATCCTTGCACTGGCTACCGGTCCGGAAGAGGATCCATTTTAAAGTGTTGGTCTTGGTCTTTAAGGCCCTCCATAATACAGGGGCCCCTTACATCAGGAAAAGGATCCAGCACTATGTCCCTCAACGGACTCTGAGGTCCTCAGTACAGCTCCTGACGACCATCCTGAAGTTATTCTACTCCCGTATGGGTGGTCGATCCTTTCAAGTGGTGGCACCTCGACTATGGAATAGCCTGCCCCTCTCTCTTAGACAGGTGCAGGATCTCCTTGCCTTTAGGAGGCAACTAAAAACCTGGCTTTTCCAACAATAGTTCTGGGCCTACCTGCTTATGTGCACTCTGTCTGTTTTGTGGTCTTTGCAGCGCCGGGACACTCTGTGGAGTAGCCGCGTGCTTTACAAATACCTAAATAACATAACATAACATAACACAGCATGAGGTACCATTACTGTGAGGTCATGAATGAGGACGAGCCCTGCCAACTGTCGTATAGAGACCGCCGCAGCCGCCGCGGCTCTTAAACAACTCAGGAGGGCTCTGGCGACAGGGTCAAGAGTAGCAGAAAAATAAGCACACGGCCTCTGCTTACCTCCAAAGGCTTGTGTTAACACCAAAAGCGCACACCCAGCCGTTTCGTGTACATACAGCACGAAAGGCTTCCTATAATCAGGCGTTCCAAGCACAGGTGCAGAGCAAAGCGCAACTTTTAATTGCTCAAAAGCATGCTGACATTCATGCATCCAGGGCAAAGCTTCGTGCACATCTTTAGTTGTTAGGCGAAGCAGGGGCTGTATTAATAACGAATAAGCGGGTATCCAGTGTCGACAATACGAGGTGAGGCCTATGAAAGCACGCACATCCCTCTGTGTCACAGGGACGGGCATCTTAACAATGGCATCAACTTGTTCAGGTGTTAGCCTCCTACCCTCCTTCGACAGCAGGTGACCTAAATAGGTGACCTGCTGTTGACAATACTGGAATTTAGAAAGGGACACTTTATGCCCTTTGTTCGCCAAATGCTTTAACAATCGTACCGTGGCATCCCGACAACCCTCTTCGGTATCTGAAGCTATCAAAATGTCATCAACATATTGCAATAATACATTACCTGCGGGAAGAGCGAGAGAGTCCAATTGACTTTTCAAAGCTTGACTATAAATACTGGGACTTTCTGTATACCCTGAGGAGCTCGACAGAATTGGAAACTTCTACCAGCAAAAGCGAATCCAAACAGATACCTATTGTCTGGATGGATAGGAATACTAAAGAAAGCGTTTTTCAAATCAATCACAGAAAAGAATTTAGCAGTAGAAGGAATCATCGTCAAGAGGGCAGTGATATCTGGTACCACCGGGAACTGAGGAAGCACTATCTCATTGATCTCTCGGAGATCAATCACAAAACGATAAACATCAGGATGTGCATCAGGAGAATCCAAAGGTGCCTTCTTAAGAATAGGGAGAATGGGGCTATTGCATACATTCGATACTGTCTCCTCAACCACCCCCGATTTTATCAGGTCCTGTACAATCTGCATCAAAGCCTGCTCCCCTGCTTGAGATATCTTATACTGGGGAATACGAGGGAGCACAGCATTATCCTTGATCTTTATAGAAACTGGTGGTATCTGCAACAACCCTACATCCGTATCCCCGCTGCCCACAATGAGGGTGGCACATCTTTAAATTCAACAGGAAGCGGTGCATCCTTTGCCAAACACTGTTTTGCATTAACCACATTGGGTCCAATAGTCATGTAAATACCATCCGGAGAACAAGAAATGGTAGCATGTAACTTTTTCAACAAATCCAATCCTAATAAATTTTCCCCACAATTAGCAGTCAACAAAAATGGAGAGTCCACAGTAAAAGGACCAACAGTCAAAGCAAGTGGCTTGGAAATGGGGCTCACAACCGGTATGCCTGAAAACCTACCGAAACATTATTACGGCCAGACAAGGCTGCCCCGGGGACCAGCGAATGAGAAACAGAGCTATTCATTGCACCTGTATCCACCAAAAATTTCTGTGCCGAACCATGCAAATCTGCTGTGACATAAGGACCACGCTGATCTACAGGAGTTTGAACTGGTCCCTTTCCATGTCCCTGGTTGCCCTAGCCATAGGACATCCCTGCAGCTTCATCCATATCATAATCATCATGATAGTACTGCCTTCCCCGGGGGTCATCAAAATAGTTCTGATCAGAACGACCCCCTGAGGATGCACCTGCTTGAACCTCATCCCGATCAACCTCATAACGGCCTCTTCCTCTCAAACCTCGCCCGCTAGGACCTGCAAGTTTTTGTAATAAATCTGGGCACTCACTTCGCCAATGTCCCTCCTTTTTACAATACGCACACTGATTCGGTCCTAGGGGTGCTCCACCTCTACCAGCACCCCTTGACCTTTGAGCCGGACCAGCGCCCCGTCCCCTTCCAGACCCTCTTGCAACTTTCTGCAACAACACCCTCGTTTTCAAATCCTTACTTTTCTTTTCCACCTTGTCCTTTTCCTCATTTTCTCGATGCTCATAGTACTGAGCCATACTCAATATCACCGAAGGGGAAGAGGTAGTCCAAGTGCTCTCAGAAGCCTGCAACCGAGCTGAAATTTCCGGAAGCAAATGTGTGACAAACCTGTTAACAAACAAACGAACACCACCTTCAACTGACAAATCCTGTCCACTGAAATCCAAGAACACCCCTTCAAACTTAGTAAAAAAATCAGACACACTTTCTTCTTTCTTCTTTCTTCTGACGGCATGCCGTCAGCTTATCCCAATCTACTCGTCTGGGTGGGATAAGAGAACGCATATAAGTGATGATACGACTCAGCAAAGCCAGGATCTCAGCTCTAGGCTTCTCACAGGGCTTTCGCTCCTTATCCCATGCCTTAATCTCATCCCAAGAGCCACCCAATTCCACGCTGTGATCCTGCGTATGCACCTGCCTCCATATGTCCACCGGCACCAACAGCCCGAAAAACATCTCTATATCTGCTAAGGTCATAACCGATGAGGAGGCAGCCTCTGTTAATTCTTTATAATACGCCGCGGGATTTTTCCTTGGATCCGGTAACTGACTTTTAAGAGCTAGCACCTCACTTCTCTTCCACGGGGTATAAACCCACTGCTCCTGAAAATGAGCCGCCACCCGCTGTTGGACCACCTCATTTCTTTGGTTCCGCTGCTCTGGGATCTCGGGATGAAAAATAGGGTGTACCTCCCTCATCGGAAATTGGGACACAGTAGTCGGGGTACGATGATATAATCTTTCTCGATAACTAAGTAGCGTCCCAACATTGCCAAGAACTTCTGCAGGGGCCATACTAGCTGAATATACACGATCTTGAATGTCATAAATAATTTGAGGGGCTTTGCCTCCAATACATTGTTCCCACAAACCAATCAATGTAGCCGACATATGCTGGAGGGCATGCTGTTGTACAAATGGGTCAAAATCTTTCATCACACTCCATATATCCTCCACATTATAAATCTTATTCCGGGCCCACTGTGCTGCCTGATTTGCAACCATCCTTTTCTCCTCTTCACCTACATTAGATCCAGTTAATACCCGCTCCATTCGCTCCCGTGCTGCCGCCCAATTCCCTCCGTCCGACGCTCGCACTGGTGTCTTAACACTACACAACACTGCAGATGAAACGTTTGGGAAAGACACAAGAGGTACAGATGTAGGGGACAGTGTCAACAATGACTGTGTGGTTGGAGTAAGAGAAGGAGGAGAAATGGAAACAGAACTAGCAGATACTGTGGGGGTGCCTGCAGTCACCACACTTGCAGCTTGTGAAACCGGAGGGGAGAGAGACAGAACTGGAGCCGAAGCTGCGGAGTCCACAGGGAGACCAGAAGAAGGCGGAGAAACAACAGAGGACTGAGACAACGGAACAACAGGATATATTCTCTGCGGGGCATAGGGAGGTGGGGGACGAGTTTCCAACAGATCCTCCACAAAAAGATCCTCATCCTCTCGAACCACATAGGACTTATTACATTGTAATCGAAACTTCCTATCTGCACACTCAATACCTTTCTCTGTTTGCTCTTTATCATAAGCTACAGCTTTCTGCACCACTGTCTGCATTGCCTTCTTCCTAGACTCCTTCTCGGCCCTTATACGCCTCTGCTTAGCTTCCTTCTGCCATACTTGCAAAGTTTGAAACATCGACTGTCTACTTCTTCTAGCAAATAATTTGTCCTGTAAATAATTCAATTTTTGGTTTGTCAAAGGTACCGTCCAGTGGCCACTGAAGCTCAGCATTGTCCCTCGTATACTTGTGCCATAATGTACGAAACATAATAGGGCCAATACCGTGCTTCACATACATCTCAAACCTCGGAGTGCCTTCTGGAGGCGCAGGCTGCCTTTCCTCCAGCCGATGCTCGACAGAACAGCAGCGGCACCCCAAGCACCACACTTTACTCCAACAAGGCATCCTAGCATCAGACACATTCACTATTCACTCAAACAAAACACACACACATACAATAAAAACACAAACAAACAAAAGAGCTCTCAAAAACAATCTTCAGACTGCACCAGGACAAGATAGGCTCTAGCCCCAGGCCCTTTTCAAGAATAAGCCAAATTCAACAAATAGCCTGGCAGAACGTTTAAAATGCTCTGTATCACAGGGGTCCACAGACCCACCAAGTAAATCAAGACGGCGACGCTCTTACCAAGACAAATCAAGATAAACTCACCTGGTGCACACAGGTCAAACAAGATTATTCTCCACTGCCGACTCTTCAGACCAAACGGTCAGATCCAAGGGTTTCGCCTTTTCAGGACCCCAGCCAAGATGACCACTAGACGAGGAGCCGCCTGATCAGACAGGCGGGGCAGCCGCGAGAACCAAGCTCTATCATATGGGGATCCCCGAACCACCCATCCGACCGGACGCAACCCCGACCCCACAACTCGACTACGGGCCGGATGGGCCACCTGGTGGAGTCCCTGTTCGGGCGCCAACTAAAGGAAGTGGCCCAACTAGGGTAACCTGGGTCACTCTCGACCTCCTCTAGCCTTCCATGCAATGAAGAGTCGATGACGCAGTAGAGAATACAACCAAACTAGTTTATTCACAAGGTTCACTGCAGTGGAGTCCAATCTGACCAGCCTCCTATGATGGCTGATGAGGGACTCACTCTAACAAGCATAACGTTACATTATGTATGTTGCGGAGCCCACAAAGACCCACCTACTATGGAAAAAGACTGGTAGCTGTCGTAATACAATGGGGGTACAGAACATGAGTTTCGATTCCGCAGCCTGGCACAAGCTATCTACTGCCCAAGGTCGTCTGGCTCATCCTCCCCACTAGACAGGTGGGAGAAGGCCTTGATGTAGCAGAAAAGGAATGCGTTAATGAGCAAGATTCAGCATTGGAGAAACGAAGCTTACCAGGGACCATTTCTCGTAAATGAACAAGTAACAGTTTCGATTATAATTGAAAATGGCGTCTTGGAGATTCAAAATGGCGGCACAGATGTCAACCTAACAAACATAACATCTGCATTTACTAGTTGCGTATACATATAATATGCATATTTAATGTATTAGCTATATAAATGCTAACCTAATGGTGGGTAAAATACGAGTAATATGACAATTTTACGTTTCAATTCTAACAATCAGGACCACTTCTATAGGAAAGTCCAGCAAAGGCTAAAAGTGTCTGGAACTGTCTAAAGACTGCTTCACCTGCTGATGTAACTGTTTGTGAGGACCTTGCTGGTCCCCCTAAATGGCTGCCTACTGGAGTTGGTCACCCAAAGTTACTCTAAGTGACCGCATTACAGCTAGCTCAAACTCAAACTTTTAGCTGAAAAGGTTTCTAAGTGTCAAATTCATTGAATTTGCCAATTCTTGTTTACAGTTGAGAGAAAGGCTTTGATTTTTATATCTTGTAAATTCTATATATCAGTTTCTTTATTAGGCAATTAATTAAGCCATAAAAGCACATAAAAGTAAAACATCAATGGAAGAAAAAGATTTAAAATAGTTTGAGAGAGTCATTTAAAAAACGAAATCCATAGATAGCAGCATAACTGATAAAATACAGACATTGACCATGACTTAAGCTAGTATCTTAAAACACATCAAATACATATGCTCTACTAACAGTCCAAGCACAAGATGAGGAATAGACATGACATTCATACAGCATCAGCCTGATTACAACAGTACTAACATTGGCTGCATTATATTTCCCCAAACCTAGCCGAATAACATTTGGCCGTATTAGCCTTGCACAACTGCACAATGCCAACAGGACATTCAGTATGCTACTCGTTTCTACCTACGTCACCACATATATAACGGGAAACAGCAAAAACAATTGGCAATACTGTGTTTGATCTAAGAATCCTAGAGGGCATCCTAAAGTCCCTGGTCCCCATGCTACGACACAGTGGTAATATCCATTTCCTCCTGTGGGCATGGTAATAAGGACAGAAAAAGACAACATGATCAAAGCATTCTTTTACCTCGGGCAGAAAGGACAAAACATGTCGTGGTCAGTGGAGGGACTTTGCCATTTAGCTGTGACTGAGCAAAGCAACAAAATCCCAATCCGAAATTTAATGTACAGGGCTTTAGAGAGCGGAGGCTCGACGACATCCATATACTCTTCCAAAGAGTAAGCATTTTTAAACTCAAGGAAAGCTAAGGTCAGGGAGCTCACCCTTCCGTCCTAGTAGCCCATCATCCACATGCCTCCAATAAATCCCCTTGAGAAAAGACTTTGATATTCTTCATGCAGTCTCTGGGTGTGTCCATAGATACTCAGACACGAGCACGGTCAAGTGGGATTTTATAAACACGATCCTGGTAGCACCAGGGAGTCTTAAGATCTCCTCCAGACCCAACTGATAAACTGCAGAAGCCCAGATCCTTCTCCAATACAGCAGGGGTCTAAGACCCGCTCTATGAACGAGCGGTCTTTGCCCTAATTATAGCAGGAGGGGGATGAGAGGTGTGCTATCTAGGAGACTAGTGAGGAGTCATAAAAAAAAGATTCTCCACCAGCTCCAAATTGTTAACGTTCTCATATCCTCATAGTTCCCTTCCATATAATGACCGCTGAGTGCTTGTAGATTGTAAATTTGGAGGGCCGAGATAATGGCCGAAGACTAGCACCCTGGAAGGACATCAGGATGCCTCCTATGTAGTGCTCTAACTTAAGTTTGCACTTCTGAATCTGTGCAGATCATCCAAAATGCTCCATGAGGGTGTACCCTAAGTATTCAAATGTACAAACTCTCTCCAAGGTGTTAGAGGCTGGTTTAGTATATGGTGCTCACTTATGTAAGTGTAGCACCTTGCACTAATCCAGACAACCCTTATGGTGAGTTCAGAGGTCTTAGACAACCTTAAAAAGCTCTCTAAGTGGTAGCTGTGAAGAGCAGCATTCAGGCTTAGTCCAGAAGGACTGTAAAGCAGCTTGTTTTACCAGTACGTAATCTTATGGTGGAGGTTAAGTGAAAAAGAATCACACAGTGTAGTTATAAAAAATAGGTATTGTTTTACAACCATTCACTAACACATTTGTACTATCTCCTACCCGGAGATAGAAACACAATACACATAATACTTAGAAAATAGAGCACGTAAGTAGCACAAATACACAGTGGTCTGCAGGGAGAGACCAAACCATTTACTAAAATAGGGGTATGCGAGCCATGACTCAATTCCAGGATGGACCCAGAGGGTGGAGAAGTGTTGGGGACCCACAGAACCACCCAAGGTAGGTACCCAGGAACCCCATGGAGGCCGTGTGCAATAGGATCAGCAAACCGGTCAGCTACATTGCGGTGCCTGCAGATGCAGGGGAGTGACTCCTTCACTCCAAGGGAGATTTCTTCGGGTGTCTTTGGATGTCCACATGCCCTGAGAGGAACCTGTATGGAGCACAGACACTGACAGTGCAGCGGACTTGCAGGACAATGAGGCCTGGAGCAGTCGGAGTCTTCCCGGTTGCAGTCTCGGTTCCCAAAGTGAAGCTTGATGTGGTCAGTCAGACACGTTCAGTCCAACGCGGTCAGGATGTCCTGACGGTTGAAGATCACGCAAACTTGAATTGGAATTGAATCCCATGACGAATCTAAAGTCCACCCTCAGGTAAGCCTTAAATACCCTTAGGAAAGGGTTGGGATGATTCAGGGGTCCCTCCCAGAGGAGGGGCTGGACATTGGGGAGGATACTCCCATGTCCTTTACCCAGTTTTGCGCCAGAGTGGGAGCCAACAGCTCCCTGAACTGGTTTGAGCTGGAGTATGCAAGGAGGGCACCAAATGTGCCTTCCAAGCAGTCTCAGTGGCGCTGGCAAGCGCCCGACCCTGTCCCAATACACTAAATACTGTCTGGGAGGTGGTCACACCTCCCTGTGACAGGATACTTGTGGTTCTGCCTTCCCCTGCTCGAGCTTGGCTCAGCAGCAGGAGGACAGAAACGTGTTTCTGGTCGGCAGCAGCCCTAGTTTGCTGTCCGGTTCTGGAAGACTGGTACTGGGAGCACTGAGGGCCTCCCGGAGGAGCTTTACAGTGCATGGAATTATACCTCCCACACGGTGTATGGTGTGGGGGCATGATTCCAACATGTTTGATACCAAATATGACAGGGTTCGTTACAGCCAGTTTAGAGATAGTCAGAATGACAGCCCAGGAGAATCGACTCCGAAGGTTGTAGGGGTGCCCTGCTCATGCAGGGAAACCCTCACACTTGGGACCCAGCACCCTGACTTCAGGATTGAAAGGCCTGCCTTAGGGGTGACATAAGTTTTAAGTGTAGTGACCTCAGATATAGGGAAACCTATATCTGTTGTAAATGGTGCTAGCACCAGCTTACGCAGGCTGCAATGGCAGGCCCAAAGTCACAATTTGAGTGGTCTCCCATGGGTGACATAAAACATGCTGCAGCCCATTGGAGACCCCTGGTGTCCCTATGCCTTGGGTACCTTAGTGCCATATACTAGGGACTTCCAAGGGGACACCAGTAGCCAATCTGGAGTGTACCTAAATACTCACCATGTCCAATTTAGGGAAGAAGCACAGAGACTGGGGTCCTGATTAGCAGGATCCCAGTCAGACTAGTCAGAAAACAATGACACCAGCAAAAAGTTAAGGGTGACCATAAAAGCAGATTCTACTTTCCTACACCCCCCCAAACGTAAGGAGATGAGACTAACCTTGCCCAGTTGAGTAACCCTGGGCGTAGTGGGCGTAGCGGGGATATGCGGAGGTCCACGGAGTTGCAAACAAACTCTGTGGAGCTCCCCTACGCCACCCGCCTCCCCCCCTATTAACAAGTAAGTAAACATTAATCAAAAATAAATTTAAACCACTTACCTCTGTACTGCGGTGTCCCCGGGCTGCCCTCCTCCTCTTCCTCGCCGTATCGGTAATCCTTGTGAAAACTGCGCGTGCGCCCGCACATGCGCATTTCTTGCGAGAAATGCGCATGCGCGGGCGCGCGCGCATGTGCAGTTTTCACATGGATTATCAATAGGGCGAGGGAGAGGAGGAGGGCAGCCCGGGGACGCCGCAGTACAGAGGTAAGTGGTTTTAAAACTTTTACATTTATTTTTAATTAATGTTTACTTACTTGTAAACACGGCCCACGGAGAAGGCAAATCTCTGCACACTCCGTGGGCAGAGCGGAGGTCTCCGCCCGGGGTTACAGTTGAGTCTTCATTTTCTATGTGGAAATATCTGGAGA
Source organism: Calotriton arnoldi (assembly GCA_963921515.1). NCBI lineage: Eukaryota > Metazoa > Chordata > Amphibia > Caudata > Salamandridae > Calotriton > Calotriton arnoldi. The sequence continues at coordinate 353,034 of CAWUFW010009724.1, read as the reverse complement.
GTCCATCTGCGGTGGCATGGTTACTCCCAGGTCTATGTTCCACTAAATATTGTCCATCTCCTGTAGGGAAATGGACCACCTCAAAAGTTTGAGATTTTCACCCTTCAATTGTTTAAGCCATAAGAGGGGCTTATGGTCTGTCTGAACAATGAGGTGAGTACCAAACAGGTACGGTCTCAACTTCTTCAGGGCCCAGACCACAGCAAAGGCCTCCCTCTCTATAGCTGACGAACGTTTCTGCGGGGGGGGTCAACCTTCTCCTTATAAAAGCTACTGGTTGGTCCTGGCCCTATGCATTTAGTTGTGACAAAACAGCTCCTACCCCTATCTCAGATGCATCTGTCTGGACAATGAAGGTTTTGAAATAGTCAGGACTTTGCAGAATGGGAGCAGTGCACATGGCCTGCTTCAGATCATCAAATGCCTTTTGACAGCTAACTGTCCACTGAACTTCCTTTGGCATTCATTTGGAGGTGAGATCATTAATGGGAGTCACAATGGACCCATATCCCTTAACAAACCTCCTGTAGTACCCAGTCAGGCCCAAGAAAGCTCTGACCTGAGTCTGTGTAGTGGGAGCAACCCAGTCTATGCTGGTGTGGATTTTGCTCTCCAATGGTTGAACCTAGCCTCCACCTACCAGGTGGCCCAAGAATACAACCTTGCTCTGCCCTATCTGGCACTTGGTGGCCTTGATAGTGAGGCCTGCCTTTTGCAGGTCCTCCAGAACATTTCTGAGGTGGACCAGGTGATCCTCCCAGGTGGAGCTAAAGACAGCTGCACTATAGGCTTGCAGACCCGTTAGGACTTTGTTCACCAGCCTCTGAAATGTAGCAGGTGCCTTTTTCAGAACAAAGGGCAACACAATAAATTGATAATGCCCACTGGGGGTCAAAAATGCTGTTTTTGGCTTGGCATCCTCAGCTAGTCTGATTTGCCAGTAGCCAGCAGTAAGGTCAAATGTACTCAGAAACTTGGCTGAGGCCAAAGTATCTATGAGCTCATCTGCCCTGGGAATAGGATGGGCATCAGTCCTAGTGACTGCTTTGAGGCCTGTGTAGTCCACACAAAACCTCATCTCTCATTTTCCACCCTTGGTGTGAGGTTTTGGTACCAGGACTACTGGACTAGCCCAGGGACTATCTGAAGGCTTAATGACCCCCAATTTCAGCATCTTTTGGACCTCTGTCCTGATGCAATCTCTAACATGGTCAGGCTGTCTCTAAATGTTATTCTTTACTGGCAGACTGTCACCTGTGTCCACTTCCTGGGTACACCAGGTGGTTTGACTAGGTGTCAGAGAAAACATATGTTTAAACTGATTGAGGACCTTCCTGCAATCAGCTTGCTGCTGGTCATTGAGGCTGCCTGCCAAGGCTACTCCATCCACTGACCCACCAACAGGCTTCTGAGAGAGATCAGGGAGAGGGTCACTCTCTTCCTCCTGTCCCTCATCAGTTGCCATGAGCAAGCTCATGTCAGCCCTGTCTACAAAAGGTTTCAGGCAGTTCACATGAAGGACCCTGTGGGGACTTCTTGGAGTGCCTAGGTCCACCAAGTAGGTGACCTCACCTTTCAATCATTCAATCAATCAGGGGTTTTAGAGCGCACTACTTACCCGTGAGGGTCTCAAAGCACTGGGGGGGGGGGGGGGGGGGAGTGCAAGCAGCTCCGTTGGTCATTCGAAGAGCCAGGTCTTGAGGTCCTTTCTGAATTGGATGCAGTGGGGGAGTTTGTTCCAGGTCTTGGCCGCTAGGTAGCAGAAGCATCTGCCACCTGCTTTGGCCCTGTGGATGCGGGGGACTGTGGCTAGGGCGAGGTTGGAAGTGCGGAGGTTTCACTTGGGGCGTGGAAGGAGATTCGTTCGTTGAGGTATTGGGGTCCGGTATTGTGGAGGGCTTTGTAGGGGTGTGTAAGCAGTTTGAAGGTTATTCTTCTTTTCACGGGGAGCCAGTGGATGTCGCGCACATGTTGGGTGATGTGGTCATGTCGTGGGATGTCGAGGGTAAGTCTGGCTGCGGCGTCCTGGATGGTCTGGAGTTTGCTGAGGAGTTTTTTGTTGAATCCGGCGTAGAGAGTCTTTCCGTAGTCCAGTCTGCTGGTGATGAGTGCGTGGGTGACGGTCTTTGTGGCATCGGGGAAGATCCATTTGAAGGTCTTGCGAAGTATGGGGAGGGTGTTGAAGCAGGTGGAGGACACAGCATTGATCTGGCGGTTCATGGTGAGTAAAGAGTCGAGCATGATGCTGAAGTTGCATGCGTGGTCCACTGGGGAGTGTGGGGGGCCACCAGGTATTGTCCCATGCGGAGGGAGTAGAGCCGAGGATGAGGACTTCGGTTTTCTCTGAATTGAGCTTCAGGCAGCTGTTGCTCATCCAGGTTGCGACGTCTTTCATCCCTTCTTGGAAATTGCACCTGGTGATGTCGGGTCCCTTGTTGAGGGAGAGGATGAGCTGGGTGTTGTCGGGGTATGAGACTATGTTGAGTCTGTGTTTTCTGTTGATGGTTGCGGGGGGGGCCATGTAGACATTGAAGAGCGTGGGGCTGAGAGAGGATCCTTGGGGTATTCCGCATCTGATCTCTGCTGGTTTGGAGAGGAAGGGCGGGAGTCTTATTCTTTGTGTTCTGCCTGAGAGGAAAGATCGAATCCATCTAAGGCTGTTCCTTGGATGCCGACGTCGTGGAGCCTGGAGGCTAATGTGCGGTGGGAGACAGTGTCGAAGGCTTCTGAAAGGTCCAGGAGGATGAGGGCTGCTGTGTGGCCTTGGTCGAGCAGTGCGCGGATGTCATCATTGGCAGCTATGAGGGAGGTCTTGGAGCTGTGGTTGCTGTGGAATCCGGATTGAGAGGTGTCCAAGATGTTGTTGGTTTCTATGAAGTGTGCTAGCTGTGTTTTGACAGCTTTTTCGATGACTTTGGTGGCAAAAGGGAGCAGTAAGATGGGCCTGAAGTTCTTGAGATCCGTCTGGTCTGCGGAGGGCTTCTTTAGGAGGGGGTTGACTTCGGTGCGTTTCCAGTCGTCGGGGAATGTGGCGGGCTCGAGGGAGCAGTTGATAGTTCGGCGTAGTTCAGGTGCAATGGTGGTGGCGGCCCTGTGGAAGATGTTCGGCGGGCAGGGGTCAATAGGTGCTCCAGAGTGGATGCTTTTCATTGTCTTTGTGGTGTCTTCTGTGGTGAGAGGGGTCCAGGTGGGGAGGGTCTGTTGGATGGTGTCGCTGGGGGTGGGTGTTGAGGCAGTGCCATGGTCTAGGTCATCGAAGTTGTCGTAGAGCGTCTTAATCTTGAGGTGGAAGAAGGAGCTGAGTTTGTTGCAGAGGTCTTGGGAGGGAGGGACGTCGGTTGTTTCGCTGTTGGGTCTGGTGAATTCTTCTATGATGGCGAAGAGTTCCTTGGAGTTGTGGGAGTTGGAGAGGATTCTGTCTTGGATGAAGTTTCTCTGTGTTGATTTGATGAGTTGGAGGTGTGCCGTGGTGGCTGCCTTGTAGGCGGACCGTGCTTCCGGGGTTTTGCTGTTTCTCCATGTTTTCTCCAGTCATTGGCAAGAGCGCTTGGATTCTCGGAGGTCCGTGGTGAACCAGGTGGCTTTCGTGTTGTGTCATCTGATAGTGTTCTGGAGGAGGGCAAGAGTGTGGGCGCAGTTGGCGATCCATTGGTGGAGGTTGCTTGCTGCTGTGTTGGCGTCTGTCGTAGTTGGGGAAGGAGTGCAGCTGAGGGCGGAGGTGAGGTGTTCTTCAGAGACTTTGTTCCAGCTTCTGCGTGGAATGCAGGTGTGCGCTTGTGTGCAGTGGATTTCGAGAAGGAGAAATGGATGCAGTGGTGGTCAGTCTAGAGCAGTTTCTCCGTGGTGTGGCTGAAGCGAATGTTGTTCCCTCTGGCGAAGATGGGGTCGAGTGTGTGTCCTGCTGTGTGAGTGGGGGTGGAGACAAGTTGCTTCAGTCCAATGTTGGTGAGGTTCTCCAGAAGGGCGGTGGTGTTGGGATCGCTGTTGTTGTCTAGGTGGAAGTTCAGGTCTCCGAGCAGTATGTAGTCCGTGGAGGCACGGGCTTGGGGAGCAATGTGGTCTGCGATGACGTTGTTTAAAGGGGTACGGGTCCGGGAAGTCTGTAGACGAGTGTTCTGCTGAGCGTCGTTCTAGGGTTGGGCTGGATCTGGAAGTGGATGTGTTCCATGAGGGGCGAGGCGTCGTCCCAGTTGGTGGTTGTTAGTCGGAGGGAGGTTTTGTGGACGATGGTGAGGCCTCCTCCTGGGTGGTTGGGGCGGTCCTTCCTCAGGATCTTGTATCCGTTGAGGATGGTGGTTGCGATGTCGGGTGCAGAGCTGGCATTGGTCCAGGTCTCTGTAAGGAAGGCGACGTCGAGCGAGTGAGTGATGAGGAGGTCCCAGATTTCTACTGCGTGTCTGTGCATGGAGCGTACGTTGAGGAGTATGCAACTCAGTGGCTTGTATGCGGTGGCGTCCGGTGGGTTGGGGGTGGCTGCCTGGATCCGGAGGTGGGTGAAGGTGCGGCGGCAGTGTCAGCAGGAGATCGGGCCCTAAGTGTTGCTCGGCGTCGAGAGCTGGCAGTTGTTGCGTCCAGGGTTGAGTGTGTGGAGAGTGCTGGGGTCGTAGCAGCAGGGGGTCGGGGGACCAGAGTCCTTAGCGCTGGTCGCGGTCGGGTCACAAACAGGTGCAGATGGGCTTACCTTTGGCGCGCCAACGGCGCACTCACTGCGCGCAGCCGCCATTAAGTAGGGGTCGTGGATGGTGAGCAGCTGGGAGATGGAAGGCAGGAGCAGAAACACGCTGGGGGGAGGGGCCACGGGGGCAGCAGCGGTGGGGAAAAGGCAACCAGAAAAGGGCAAACAAAACAGGCAAAAGAGAAAAAGACAGAAAAAGGCAAAAGACAAAAGGGAAAAGGATGACACACACAGAGCGGACTAGCAGAAGAGCAGGCTCTTATACTAGACCACCAGGGATGAGGCACAGGCAGGAGCCTGCGGGTGGAGGAGGGCCTCGAAAACCTACCTGAAGCTCAAGTTGGTGCAAAGGACAGTGCCTTAACGGTGGAGCTGCGCGGGGGAGCAGTGACTCCGACCAGGTGGTCAGAGGTCTTGCGCCTTTCTGTTCAAGGATTGTGTGGGGGCCACTCCATTTGTCTTGGAGAGCTGCTGGGGCAACAGGCTCCAACACCCACACCTTCTGACCTGGCTGATAAACAGTCAGGACAGCCTTTTGGTCATGCCAGGCTTTCTGAATCTCTTGGCTGGCCTCCAGGTTTTTACTGGCCTTCTTCATGTAATCAGCCATATAAGAGCGCAGGCCAAGGACATAGTTCACAATATCCTGTTTAGGAGGTTTGAGAGGTTGCTCCCAGCCCTCCTTAACTACACACAAAGGACCCCTAACTGGATGTCTAAACAGAAGTACAAATGAGCTGTAGCCAACCCCCTTCTGAGGAACCTCTCTGTAGGCAAAGAGAACGCAGGGTAGTAAGACATCCCATTTTCGCCTAAGTTTTTATGGGAGTCACATGATCATACCCTTGAGGGTCTTGTTGAATCTCTCAACAAGCCCATTGCACTGTGGATGGTAGGGTGTCGTAAACTTATAGTTCACTCCACACTCTTTTCACATTGCAGTTATGTAACTAGACATGAAGTTGGTACCTCTGTCTGTTAAGACCTCCTTAGGGAAGCCCACTCTGGAAAAGATTCCCAGGAGGGCCCTGGCCACTACAGGAGCTGTAGTGGTTCTAAGGGGAATTGCTTCTGGATACCTAGTGGCATGGTCCACCACCACCAGGATAAAACTGTGTCCAGATGCAGTTGGAGGGTGTAAGGAACCAACAATGTCAATATCTACCCTCTCAAAGGGAACCCCAACCACTGGAAGTGGAATTAAGGGGGCCTTTGTAGTGCCACCTGACTTACCACTGGCTTGGCAAGTAACACAGGAACAACAAAACTCCTTGGTGTCTTCTGACATATGGGGCCAGTAAAAATGAGGGACATCCCTGTCCCAAGTCTTACTTTTCCCAAGGCGTCCTGCAAGGGGAATGTCATATGCCAGGGACAGAAGAAAATCCCTAAATGTCTGAGGTATTAGCAACCACCTGGTGGCACCAGGCTTGGGATCTCTACCTTCAGAGTACATGAGCCCATCTTCCCAATAGATCCTATGGGACCCTCTGACATTTCCTCCTTCCTCAGCAGCAGCTTGCTGTCTGAGTGGTTCAAGAGAGGGGCAGGATTGTTGCACCAAACTCAAGTCTGCCCTGGAAGGGCCCCCTCCCCGAGGAACTCTGCTTAGTCAGGCCCAAGTTCCTCTGGGACAGTTCAATCACAGGGACTGAGATCATCCCCCTCCGGAGACTGATCCTCACTGGGAGTTTGGGAGGAGGATAATTCCTTACCCTTCCTGCTCTTTCTCTTAGGAGCAATCTGGTCTATTTTTCCAGGATCCAGTGTTCCTCCAGTGCTGAGCTGTTGGCCTGAGCCCTGGTTACAGCAAATACACTGGCAGAAATGCCCATCATTTCTGCATGAGTCCTAAACTCTACTTCAGACCAGGCTGAGGTTTCTAAGTCATTGCCCAACAGACAATCTACAGGTAGGTCTGGAGATACCACAACTCTCTTAGGGCCAGTTACCCCTTCCCAACTGAGATTCACAACTGCCAAGGAATGATCAGCCCTGACATTGCTAGTGTTGGTTACTTGGTACATGTGTCCAAGTATGACTTGTTTAGGGGACACAAGTTTCTCTGTCACCATGGTGACACTGGCCCCTGTGACCCTGAAAGCTATTGCTTCATTTCCATTTATCAAAGGCTGTTGTCTGTACTTGCCCAAGTTAGTGGGACTTACCAGTAAGGTGGCAGGATCAATGCCACTATCACAGACTAGAACAGCCTGAGTTCTGACTAGGCCAGAACCCACCTCAGAACCCAAGGTTGACTCAACTAATCCCTCGGTTGCTGTACTACTATCACTTGCACTGGTGCTAGGGGATGCAGTTGTCTTAGGGGCAGTGGTAGTAGGTTCTTTGGTCTTTGGACAATCAGCATCTCTTGTCCAATGGGTATGTACCTTACATAAATAACACCAAGATTTCTTTTGGCCTTTCTTGGAATTTTGGGACTCCCCCCCAGATGCAGATTTTTGTGGGCCTTGAGAAGACTCCTTTTAATCTTTACCCTTGTCCCCACCTTTATCTTGGGATTTAGAAGAATCTTGCTTCTTCTGGTCAACCCCATTACCATGATTTTTCTGCTTGACCCTGGTGCGGACCCATTTGTCTGCCTTCTTTACCAATTCTTGGGGGAGAGGTCAGATCAGAGTCCACCAGGTACTGGTGCAAAAGTTGGTTCTGACAATTACTCTGAACTTAATCCAGTACTGTTCAGTGGTTAAGCCAAACCCATCAAAGAGTGCACTCTTCAGAACAGAATAATTGTCAGCATCCTCTTCTCTAACAGTGAGGAGCTAATTTCTACCTCGGTTAGCAAAGGAGAGCCTCAGTATAGCTGCCCACTTCCCTTGAGGTATCTTCTGAACTTTATAGGCCCTCTCTAAAGCAGTAATCCATTTCTGGATGTCATCCCCCTCCTGGAAAGGAGGCACTAACCTGCTCAGGTTCCTAGTATCAAAAGTGTTTTCCCTGACTCTAGGGACACTAGGGCTGCCACCATGGAAATCTAATCCCAGATATTTCCTAGCTTTTTAGACTTCTAGGGCCTACTTGTCAAGGGCCAACTGACCTCGCCTGAGCTTGAGCCTGACTCTCTCAAGTTTGATCAGGTGGTATTCCTTCTCCAAGGAGTCCTCTCTCTGACTAGAGATTGAGGTCCCTATGGAACGTCCTGAAGTATTGGACTCAGCAGAGGGAGACCTAGATCTCCTCTGTCTGCTCTGAACCCTCCCAGGAGTAATAAAGAGGGACCGACTTCTAGGGACACCATCTGCGCCATCTGCACTATCCCCAGGATCAGAGTTCATCAAGGTGGAGTCCTAGGACTCCTCTTGATCATGCTCAGAATTAGAGTCACTGGGGGTTACCCCACCTGCCCCGTCTTCTGGAGCATCCCCACCCACTTTGTCCTGATCCCCTGACCTGTCAGGGTTCTGGAGATCACCTAGGATAAGCAGCTCTAAGAGATGCTTAGTGGTTGTATTGCTACCTGTCTTTAGCTGCCTAGAAGTACACAGGGTCCTTAGTTCCTGGAACTTAAGACCACTGTATCCAGCAGACTGGGGTACACTAGTATCCCAAACTAAAGACATGGCTACTAAGTGTAGTTTAGGGTTGCACCTACCTAACCTAGTAGGAACTAAACTTCCTAAAATTGGTGAAAGAGTTGTGCTAGACCCTTAACAACCAATCTATAAGTTCAGTAGAACTTACTTAGTCTATCTAAATATTTATATGTTCCTAATTCTAGTGATGATTTTTCAATTAATCCACACCTAGAAAGCTGGTAAAACAATGCAGGCTGGAATCCCAACCACTGCTCACTAATATGAGAGGCTTGCTTAGTATATATTGCCCACTTATGTAAGTGTAGCACCTTGCACTAATCCAGACAACCCTTACGGTGCGTTTAGTGGTCTTAGACAACCTTAAAAAGCTTTCGAAGTGGTAGCTGTGGACAGCAGCCTTCAGGCTTAGTCCAGAAGGAGTGTAAAGCAGCTTGTTTTACCAGTACGTAATCTTATAGTGGAGGTTAAGTGAAAAAGAATCACACAGTGTAGTTATAAGAAATAGGTATTTTATTACAACCACTCACTAACACAATTGTACTATCTCCTACGCGGAGATAGAAGAACAATACACATAATACTTAGGAAATAGAGCACATAAGTAGCACAAATATACAGTGGTCTCTAGGGGGAGACCAAACCATACACTAGAATAGTTGTATGTGAACCACAACTCAATTCCAGGAAGGACCCAGAGGGCGGAGGAGTGTTGGGGACCCACGGAACCACCCAAGGTAAGTACCCAGGAACCCCATGGAGTCCGTGTGCAGTGTGTAAATACGACCGCGTGATCAATACAAGTCAATGGGTAAGTCGCGTTGCAGTTTTAAAGGAAGAGGACCCTTCCCAGCATACCCTGAAGAAACCCTGTGGAAGATGGAAGGTTGGAGAGTCACCCCACCCATGGATACCCCAGGAAAAAACAAGTTACTTACCTGTACACTGTGGTTCTCCAGTATTGATATTTTTAATAGATTCACATGTTTGAATCTTCCCCGTCGTCATGGTGGGAGTCTCACGGCATTAGAAATATAGAAGTATAAAAGAAAAACTCCATGAAAATCAATAAAAATGCATTACACTTTGGTAACCCATCACCATCATTATATGGTCCAAAAGTTAGCCAATGAGACGCCAGCCCTGAGATCACAATACCCTGCAGAGCCACCATATCTCAGATTTCCAGCACCAGTGTGAGCCAAGGATAGTTATCGTGAGGTAAAAGTGGTCTACCGTACAAAACGGAAAGGTGGGTGGGCCGCATGTGAATCTATGAAAGATATCAATACTGGAGAACCACAGTGTACAGGTGAGTAACTTGTTTTTTCTCCAGCATTGAATCTTTCATAGATTCACATGCTTGAATCAGAATAGAAAGCAGTATCTCCTCCATGAACAGCGTTTTAAGGGTAAGACCCCTTTTTCCTTATGATTTAAATAGTGCACTTTCAAAGACTACGAGATCTTCTAGCTTACATACTGGAATTGTGTATCTCTGAATGTTTAAAATAACAAAGATCACATAAACATAAAAATATCACGAAAAAACAATCATATCATGCATTACTTATATACCAGTATATACCCTTTTAAAAATAAAAAGTACCTTAAATAAACAGTCGGCGGAGTACAGCCTGTCCCACCGCTGAATCTCCTTTCCATGCTGTGTCCAGACAGTAGTGCCTGGTGAAAGTATGGACATTTGACCACGTTGCCGCTCTGCAAATGTCTGGGAGCGATACTCCCGCGAATAATGCAGCAGAAGTAGCCATTTTCCTAGTCGAATGTGCTTTAACCTTTGAAGTTAAAGGCCTTCCAGCCTTCTCATGACAGAATGCAATTGCAGAAGATATCCATCTGGAAATACTATTTCTGGATAAAGCCAACCCCTTCCTGGGAGCAGCGAAAGCAATTAACAGTTGATTTGACTTTCTGAAAGATTTTGTTCTGTCAATATAAAATCTTAAGCATCTTCTGACATCCAACGTGTGAAGAGATCTTTCCGCTATAGAAGTTGGATTTTTAAAATATGTAGGTAGGGCGATAGGTTCGTTTAAGTGGATTGACGTCGGAACTTTTGGAATGAATTTTGGATTCGTTCTCAGCACTACTTTGTCTTTCTTGAACTGCTAAAAGGTTCAGATATTGAAAAAGCCTGTATCTCACTGACTCTTCTGGCTGATGTCAGAGCCAGAAGAAGAGCTACTTTCCATGACAGGAACTTCAAATCAACTCTATGAATGGGTTCGAAAGGTGGCTTCATCATCTGTGCAAGGACTGTATTAAGTTGCCAAGGCACTGCCGGATGTTTAATTGGAGGGAAGACCCTGAACAGACCCTTCATAAACTCCTTTATTACTCTATCAGACCAAAGAGAAGGTTGCACCAAAGAGAATGTTGCCCCGCCCGTCTGCGATATCTTGAGATCGCCGCAAGATGCACCTTTAGAGATGCATGAGCTAATCCTGCTTTGGAATACAGCAGGTATGGTAGAATCTGATCTGGTGTTGAAAGCAAAGGGTGTAGAGAGTGAACCAAACACCACTGGCAAAATCTTTTCCACCTTGCTGCATATGTTTTATTGGTGGAAATTGCTCTTGAGTGAGTCAGAATATCACAACATTCCTGCAGAATATTCAAGGATTGGAATTCGTGCTCATGAGGTTCCAAGCCGATAAATTTAGCGAGCTTATTTGGGGATGTACCACTTGTCCCTTGTTCATCGATATTAGATTGTGCACCGGTGGAAATTGAACACGAGGGGACACAGACATTTGTAGAAGCTCCGTGAACCAGAACTGTCTCGGCCATGCTGGTGCTATGAGTATCAGGTGGCACGGTTCCAATTTCATTTTCCTCAGCACCTTTGGAATTTGAGGGAATGGGGGAAATGCATAAGCAAACATTCCCGTCCATCGAAGTTGAAGAGCATTCCCCCATGATCCTCTTTGCGGGAATCTGCTCGCAAACCTTTTGCATTTCTTGTTGTCTCGAGTGGCAAAAAGATCCAACCCTGGAGTTTCCCAAAGGTGGAATATCTGGAGAAGCCGATGTTGGTCTAATTCCCATTCGTGGCATAAGCTTGCCAACCTGCTTAATGAATCTGCCCACGTGTTGTGGATTCCTGGGACATGCTGAACCTGTAGAGTGATATTGTGCTTTAGAAGCCACTGCCAGATTTCTTGAGCCTGTGCTGATAAAGTTTTCGACCTTGTCCCCCCTTGCTTTAGTAAATAGAACATAGTGGTCGTGTTGTCTGTTCTGACAAGGACTGGGGAATCGTGAATCCAGGGAAGAAACGCCTGAAGACCTAAAACACTGCTTTTAGTTCCAACCAGTTGATGTGCATCTTCGCTTCGTGCCAGTTCCAATGGCCTTGTATTTCCAGGTCCTGCAGATGTGCCCCCCATCCTTGCAAGGATGCATCCGTTGTCATTATGTAACTGGGAGGTTGAGGTTCGAAAAGTATGCCTGCAGAGAAATTTTTTCTTATCCCCCACCATGACAGAGCTTTCTTTATTAGAGGATTGACAAGGACTAGGTCTACGAAAGATCCATGAGCCTGAACCCATTGTAGGTCGAGAAGTTCCTGAAGTGGCCTCATGTGGAGACGGCAATTTGGAACTAACAGAATGCAGGATGAGAGCATTCCCAGCATGGACTTGAACAACCTCACTGAAACTGACTCTCTTTTTTGGATCTGGGAATTCAGCTTTACAATTTTCTGAATGCGTTCTTCTGAAGGATACGCCTCTGCTTCTCTCGTGTTCAACACTGCCCCTAAAAACTGTAGAGTTTGTGACGTATCAGAGAGGATTTTTCCACGTTTACTTTCAAACCTAGGGAGACGAATAGCTCCCTGCAAGTTCTCAGTGAGTTCTGAGTGCAATGATACGTTGGACCTTTTATCAGCCAGTCAGTAAGTAAGGGTAGACCTGGTGTCCTGTTGGCTCAAATATGCTGCCACTGGCACCATACACTTTGTGAACACTCTTGGTGCGGAACGGAGACCAAAGGGCAATACCTTGAATTGGTAGTGGCACCCCGCCACCTCGAATATTAGATACCGTCGGTGTTTGACGTGTATTGGAACATGGAAGTATGCATCTAACAGATCTAAAGATGTCATATAGTCTCCTCTGTTCATCATTAGAAGAATCTCTTGCAGCGATAACATTCTGAAGAGTTGCTTTCTGATATACTTGTTTAAACATCTCAGATCCATCACCTGCCTCCATTTTGTACTCTGTTTTTTCTTTATTAGGAAAAAATGCGAGTAGAATCCTTTCCCTCGATGATCTCGAGGAACCTCCTCTATTGCACCTTTTATAAGGAGATTCAAAATCTCTTTCTTTAGTAAGGATAGATGTTGATGTTTCTTGGGAATGGGAGGTCGGGCTGGTGGTTTTTGAATGAACTCTAGGGTGTGGCCATGATCTCTAATGTCCAACACCCATTTGTCTGATGTTATTGACAGCCATTGTTGGTAAAACTGAGAAAGGTAGTGGTTCTGTTGAGATTTGTTTTCTGACGAGGTGGGTGGTGCTTTGAGAGTGTCACTGTCTCCTACCGCTGTCCTGTGATTTTCCTCTAACTGATGTCTTCTTTCTATTCGCCTGTTGATGGTAAGGCGTATTGGTCAACCGAAACTGTTGCTGATTAGGGTATTGCCGATACCCTTGCTGCTGGTAGGGTTGGTACCTATATGATTGAAATGACGGCCTTTGTTGGTAATGGCCTCTTGCTCCTCTACCACGAAAGGACTGAGTACTTTGCTGTTAAAGGATCCCTAGAGCACGTGCCGTGCCTGTATCAGTCTTAATTCCCTGAAGAGCATCATCCACGTGTTTACCAAAAAGATTCTCACCATCAAATGGCATATCAATGATTTTAGCCTGAATTTCCGGATGGAAAGAGGTGGCTTTGAGCCAGCCCTGTCTTCGAAGAGTGACAGCCCCTGCCATCTGCCTAAAAGCCACTGATAAGATGTCCATGGCTATGTTAGTCATTTAAGAGGCTGCCCAGCCCCATCTTGAAGAATTTGCGTTCCTTCTTCCTTCTTATCCTCAGGAAGGTGAGATAGCAAAGGCGCTAGATCAGACCACATTTGTCTGTCATACCTGCTTACTATTGCCAAAGCATTAGATGCTTTTATGGAAGCGGCTGCCATAACCGCAAAACGTTTGCCTGCACCATCTAGTTTTCTACCTTCTTTGTCTGGTGCATCGGAACATGTAGCTGCCGGATTTCTAGAGCGCCTCTGCGCTGCTTGCATGACCACTGATTCCGGTCTGGGATGACCTATCAGACATGCCGGAGAAGATTCTGGGGCCTTATATTTCTGCTCGAGTCTTGGGACTGATGCCGAAATAGAAGCTGGGTTTCTCATACGTTTTAGGCCTTCCTCCCATATATAGCTCACCAAAGGGATGGTCCGAATCGACTTCCTTGCCGAATCTTTAAAATCGTACAAGAAACAGTCTGCCTGTTTCACTGGAAGAGGAAGATCAAACCTTTTTGAGGCTCGCTCCATTAACTCATGGAAACCTCCGATATCCTCTGGCGGAGAGTTTGCTGGGGAAGGTGACGGTGAAGGAGATGACGGAGCAATATACTGATCCCATTCGTCACATACAAGCTCTTCCTCCTGTGTCAACTCTCCTTCTTCTGGTTGCTCTTCCACATCGCTCTCTATGTAGTCATCTCTGATGGCTATTACTGTCGGGGGACGCGTTTTCTGTGAGGCTTGCGGTGGTGCTGCCTTCTCAGCGGAAGGTGTGCTTTGCGTCTTACTAGGAGTGTTAGGCAAAGGTGCATTTGCTTCCGGAAAGCATCTATAATAGTCTTTAATCATGTGCCTCAGATCGACCAATGAAATTGGCACTGACATAGATTCTTCTCTGGGCATTGGAGGATTATCTTCCTCCTCCTCGTACTCATAAGTATCCTGGAAAGATTCGTACCTCTGTGATCTTGATGGAGGACGATCTTTAAAAGAGAACTCCTCATGCAAATATTCAGATTTGTCCTCTTCCTCATCCGTGTCTTGGCATTTTACCTTGAGCTGCGAGGGACTATACGCAGGTCCAAAAGAACCTTCCTCCTCTGATTCCTGCATTTTCAACAGATGGGATGGTGGAAGTGGTGAGACTTTGGGCCATATGTAGGTAATCTGGAAATACCGATTCCTAATTACCGAATTTTACCGAATCGGTATTTATGAATCGGTATTCCCGATGTACGTAAATATCCGGTAAATAATACCGAATCGGTAAAAATCGGTAAATATTTACCCAATCCACAATACCAATCGGTTTTTCCGAATCGGTAAATACCGAATCGGTAAATACCGAATCGGTAAATACAGATTCGGTAATTCAAAAACAGCAATTGAGGAATCAACCAATCCTGTGCAACCACCACCCCTCCCAACCAGGAAGTGGCCACACCCAGGCAGGTGCACACAATCAGAACCTTCTGGAGAGGCTGGGAGTGCAGAGGAGAGCAACAGAGCCACTGCCTGAACCTCGCCTGCAAATCTTGCACAATGGACACCCAGGACACAGAAAGAGAAGGAGGGGAAAGGAAGAGGAAACTGAAATTCAGTCAGAGGGAACTGCAGGTCCTTGTGGAGGAGGTAGTGAAGCAAAATGCAAAGCTGTTTGGAAAGCAGTCCCTGCAAGTTGCAGAGTCAGTGAAAAGGAGAATCTGGCTTGAAATCCAGTCACAGGTGAATGCCATTGGAGTGACCCCCGGGACATTGATGTGCTCAAGAAGCGGTGGTATGACATCAGGAGCATCACCAAGAAGAAGATGGCAGATCTCAAGAAACAAGCCAGGCTGACAGGAGGAGGAAGGAACAGGGCACCTGCCCTGACTGAACTTGAGCGGCTCGTGGAGTCCACGATAGAGCCAGAAAGTGTCTGTGGGATCGGGGATGCAGACAGCTCTGCCAGGGCTGCTTCCAAACAAGGTAAGAAGCATGCACAGCATTGTGCCCCCCTTCCCCTATCCCAAATCCCCAATTGGGCTCTGTGAATCCCACTCCAGAACCGATTTCAGTGCAAACCAGCAATGCATTATGGGAGATGTAGTCAGTGAAACCCCTATCATGACAGGAATCGCACTGAACAACAAGGCATGTGACACACATCAGCGATAAGCAGGCAGAAGACAATGAGATAGTGTGGCAGAAATGTATATTTATTCTTGCTATGCAGGGCTGCAGGTACACTGAGCTAATGTACAATTTCTGTCCACAGGCGAGACATCGCGCAGGACTCCTCAGGACAAGGGAGAGAGGGCACCCCGGAAGGACATCACTGAGAAGGCCAGTACGAGTGCAGGGCACACAACACCACCACAGTCAGCCTCACCACCACAGCTAGCCTCGCCACTACTGCTAGCCTCACCACCACAGCTAGCCTCGCCACTACTGCTAGCCTCACCAGCATCAACACCACCTGCAGTGCTGAGACCTAGGAGGCGTGCTGTTGCCAGACTGATGGAGTTTGAGTCCTCCTCAGAAGACTCGAGGGGGGGGGAAACATCCACTGTGCCAGTGGATGTTAGCAATGCTGGAGTGCTGTCCACCACTGAGGGAGCACACACAGGTGCCAGACGCCGCCGCAGGGCTTGTGTGAGCAGTCCACCTCCACAGGGTGAGAGCCATGGTGTCTTCGGAGGGCTGGAGGCAAGCATGGTGAAGGTGCAGCGCCTACAGGGAAAGGCAATACAGTCAGTCCAGCGACAAATGAGGCGCCTCAATGACAACATGACCAACATTGACAAGGGCATAGGCACAATGGCTGAGGGCATGAAGGAGATGGCTGCAGGCATGCGGGACATGTCCCAGTCTGTGATGCTGCTGTGCAGCAAAATGGATGAGGACAGAGTTACACGGCGCAGGGAGAGGCAGAAAATGGAGCAACATACAAGGGCAGTGAACCGCCTAGCAACTGCCACTTCTCTGCTCTGCAGGCGCTCCGTGGCCATGCAGGAGGGCCTGGCGCACTGTAGCACTGATGTCACTAGGGGGCTGGTAAAGGTGACCACTGCTCTTGAGGTGCTGCTGACAAGTCAGTCTGCCACTACTGGTGCTGTGGAAGTTGGGGACAGCGAGGACACGACCAGTCGGAGCAGCATTACCCCCTGTAACAGACACCCGGAGGAGCAGCAGACGGCATGGGGCTGCCACTGGTTCCACAGCCAGTGAGGACAGTCACTTAATGGCATCCAGTACTGTTGTGCGTGGCCGCAGACGCTGATGCAGCCCACACTAACAGGACAGAATTGGGTGAAGTAACCCATGACTCCCTACTATGGATGTCAGAAATTGGAATGCCAAGTTTGGCCGTTTGTGTTGTGGCGTAGTGCCCAGAAATTAAAACTACGTCATTACATACAACAACTGGCTGTGTCTCCTTACTTACTTAAAAATAGTTGCATGTGATCTCTGCCCGTCTCTGTCTCCCATCTGTTGCTGGTGGCACTCCTGCTGCGTTGGGCTCTGGCTGTGCTAATTCATCATCATTGTCCTCAAAATCAGTTAATTCCACTTCTGTACCTTTCTTTGTGGCAAGGTTGTGCAGCATTGCACAAGTTGCAATGATTTTGCAGCAGATGATGGGTGTGTACTGACGTGCGCCTCCGCTTTTGTGGAGGCAGCGGAACCTGCTTTTCAATAGTCCAAACGTGCGCTCCACAACGTTGCGTGTTGATTTGTGTGCCACATTGTATCGTCTCTCACTCAGGGTTGATTGGTTTAGGTAGGGAGTGAGGATAAATGACCGGACGGCATATGCACTATCGCCTAGGTGAGGAAGAGAGTGCCATTAGTCACATACACCAATACACATTGATCGGCAGTAAGTATGGGTGAGTGTCACAGTGATTTACCTAGCAAGTATCCTTCTGCAAATTCTCCCGCAGCCAGGCGTGTGTAGATCCCACTGTTCTGGAAGATGTATGAGTCGTGGGTGCTCCCAGGAAATTTGGCCACGATGTCAGTGATAATGTTGGCAGCATCGCAGATTACCTGCACATTTATGGAGTGGGTGGACTTTCTGTTCCTGTAGATATGCTCAGTGGCTGCTGGTGGGCAGATTGGAATGTGTGTGCCATCAATACAGCCTATGACATGCGGGAACTGTGCCATCTGGTAAAAGTCTGTCTTGGTTTTGAGCAGTTCCGCATGTGTGTTTGGGAAGCTAATGTAGTGGTGCATTCTCTGCATCATGGCATCCAGGAACTTTCTGAAGAAGCGGGACAGGCAACTCTGAGACACCCCGCCTACCGCAGCTATCACCCCCTGGTAACTGCCAGATGCGAGTAGATGTAGGCTACAGAGCACCTGCACATGTGGTGGTATGGTGTGCGCCCTTGGTGTTGGGTGCTCCAGGAGTGGGTGCAAGTCCCTTATCAAGTCCAGGATGGTGTGGGGGTGTAGCCTGTACCTTTCATGGATCTCAGCCTCAGTTTGTTGGAAGATTGTGATGCGCTGTCTGTAAATGCGCTCCTCCCTTCTCCAGATCCTCACTCCTGCTGCCTGTAGACGTAGCCGCCTTGCAATCACATAGAATGCCGCCATAGTGATCACACTGTTGCATTTTGGGATTGCTTATATTCGCTGTAGATGATTACCACCTGCTTTCAGTCAGTGTTAATTACCGACTCTTAAATACCGAATTTCATGTAATTCGGTATTACCGAATTTACCTACATCTCTTTTTTCGTTTTTACCGATTCTTATTTACCGATTCGGTAAATAAGGATTCGGTGATTTCCGAATGGGTATTTTTGAATTCGGTAATGATGAATCGGTATTTACCGATTCATAATTACCGATTCCTTCTTTTGGCCTCCTACATCTCAATCGCCTAAATACCGGTCGGTAACGGGAGATTTACCGAATTTCGGCCGTTACCGACCGGTATTTAGCTACCTACATATGGCCCTTTGCTCCAGGATGCCAATTCCGATGAAAATCTTCCTGAATCAGGCATGACTGAGAATCTTTTTCTTTCCGTCGACGAGCCCGTCGACGGTGGAAACCTTTT
This sequence comes from Calotriton arnoldi, assembly GCA_963921515.1. Taxonomy (NCBI): domain Eukaryota; kingdom Metazoa; phylum Chordata; class Amphibia; order Caudata; family Salamandridae; genus Calotriton; species Calotriton arnoldi. The sequence goes on along the minus strand of CAWUFW010009724.1, from coordinate 334,741 downwards.
TAAAGAAATGGTCAAGGACGAAATTTGTGTAATCGGTGACTTGAAAACCATCGTCGACGAAGCCGTCGTCGACGAGGTCGTCGTCGAAATCGTCGACGGAGATGTCGTCGACGGTGCCGTTGTCGTGGCGGCCGTCGACGAGGCTGTCGTCGTCGTCAAAGTTGAAGTTCCTCCCGTCGACGACGCTGTCGGCGTAACCGTCGTCGACACCTTCACTCTCATCAACGGGGTTGCCGTCGGCGGGGCCTTTTTCTCCACAGATTTCTTATGAGGAGTGTGTGGCACTGAAGAAGAAGATTTTTTAGGAGCCCCTTCAGGAGCAGGTATTTCAGTCACCTTGTCCTTAGATTTACTGACCTTCTGTTTTTTAGAGTCAGTTTTTGAAACGGTAGGCTCTAATTTTCTTTTTTGGCGTAGAATGAGCCTCTTCAGTCTCTGAACCAGATTCTGATTTTGAATCCTTCTTCTGTAGCCACAGAAGCAAACGTGCCTCTCTATCTTTGAGAGTTTTGGCAGAGAAAGTCCTGCAATGTTTACACTCCTTAGGGATATGCTTTGGATATAAGCAATATAAACAATCTTTGTGGGGGTCCTAGCCTTCCCACAAGATCTGCAGGGTCTGAAAAATCTCTTCTTAGAGCCCTCAGACATCTTCCCAAATGAAGTAAGTAAAAATACCTCTGTTCCAGAGAAATACTGACATGAAAGCCAGGTCAAAAGTTCACCACAGAGAGAAAAACTGAGCAGAGCTCAGGGAGACTCCTTCTCACACGACGTGCGGTTAGAAATCTGAGGTATGGTGGCTCTGCAGGGGATTGTGATCTCAGGGCTGGCGTCTCATTGGCTAACTTTTGGACCATATATTGATGGTGATGGGTTACCAAAGTGTAATGCATTTGTATGGGTTTTCATGGAGTTTTTCTTTTATACTGCTATATTTCTAATACCGTGAGACTCCCACCATGACGACGGGGAAGATTCAAGCATGTGAATCTATGAAAGATTCAATGCTGGAGAACCAGGAAACCTACACCAGGGGAGCCGGGTGCATAGGTGTCAAGTGACATCAGAAACCGCCGTAGACCACAATGGAGTACTTCAGGAAAGATGCCGATGGAGAAGAAGACGAAGGAGTCCGGTGGAACCCAAAGGTGGATTCAGGAGGAGAGGTACCTGCAAGCAGAGGGGACAGAGTCTATGCCACTCAGGAGTGACCAGGAGGCACGGAAGACGAATGCCCACCGATGTCGATGAATGCAGGATGGTTTATGGTGCCCTCGAAGATTACGCTGTGCGGACCAGGTGACGCTGTGGAAGACCAGGAGCCGTTCACGAGCTGTCCCACGTCAGATGTCGAGAGTCAGGGAGTCAGTGTCCGGCAGAGGCACCAACACACCTTAGCAATGGCAACAGGCATAGAAATGAAAGAAGGTGCAGTGTCAGGACCAGCAAGGTCCAAGTGACTCACCACCACTAGGTATGTCAGAGCAGGCCCCGAGCAAGCAGGGAAGCCCACTGGGATCAAAGAGTCCCTTGAAAGGACCCGAAGATCTCTGGAGGGATTCAGGACCATATACGTGGTCTTATTAATATTGATCTCAAGCCCTTTCTGCCTGCAGCAGACACCAAACTGATCCAACAGATTTTGAATACCCATAGGAGATTTAGAGGTGTTGTCTGCAAACAGGAGTGCCAGGACCTTCCTGTTGGCTAAACTCTGGGTATCATGCTTACACAACTCTAGTTGGACCAACAGGTCTATGATGTATAATAGGAACAAGGTTGGGGGAACCTTGTCAAGGGCCAACTGAGTCAAGGGTCAATACGAGTAACTGGAATGGGAGCTGTCAAACCCCAAGGTAGACACATCTGACCTGTGCATAATTCTTCAGATGCAACCTACTGATGACATCTACAAGGTATTTGGGGGCTCCAGTTCAATCAAGACGTTCCACAGGGCCTCCCTCGGAACAAAGTCGAAAGCAGACCGAAGGATGACAAAAGGCTACATAAAGATGATTACCTCCCAGAGTAACATATTTCTAGTAAAGTAATTGCAATCAAAATACTTGGCCGATGGTACTAGTCCCTGCCCTAAACCGTGCTTTAAGGGAGTAAACTAGCCCACTATCTCGATCCACTCATGCAGTTTGTCCAGCACAATCTGGCTAAAAAGCTTCTATGAGCTGTCAATAAGACTGATTAGTCGATAGTTGGTTGGAAGGGACCTTAAGCCCTTCATGTGGATCGGAATAATCTCAGCCCCTACCCACGCAGGGGGAATTGACAGCCCTTTGAGAATGCAGTTAAAATACAGGACAAAATAGGCCCCCCAGATGTCTTTATGAGCTTTAAACAGATCCCCCGGAACCTTGTCCAGCTCTGGTGCTTTCTGTGGGGTGATCCAATCTATCACTTTAGCAACCTCTCTGGCAGTATTGGGTCAAATATCAGTCATCCTGACTGGACAAAGCCACCCCTTGTGCAATGCTGTCCACACAGCTAACCCCTACCGATTCAATTGCAACAGTCATTGCACAATCATGACAGGGCACAACTACATCATCGGGCCCACCAGCATAAACCCCCAAAAAGTGGTTGACTCAAGCTGCTGCTGTAATATTCCAAGCCAATGGAGCAGCAGGTTCCTGGCCCCTACCAGCCAAAATTTGCCAATAGGTATGATGGCAAATTCTATATCTCTGGAACCGCCAGGGGGATCTTTTTTGTTGTGGTGTCTAAAAATACATAAAAATACAGTTCACTTTTATAAATAGATGTTGGATTTCCTTGGTGCCTTGTCGATTTCTTCTTTGATATTTTGATGCTGTTTAAATGCTTTATACTTGTTCCTTGCTGCTAGAGCCAAAGTTACCCAGGGACAACCTGAAGGTTTGAAAAAACGAAACCTAAGGGGCCTAAAGGGGTTGGTAAGTGTAATACACTGTGAAGTCGCACAACCACACCTCTTAACACACCCCATTTCCTCACATTGGTAGCAGTGGTGGGATCCAGAACTTGTGTTTATCAGTATCATACGGTTGTTGAAATTAAGACACTGAGAATCCGCCTAAAGAGGACACCCAAAATAAGTTCTTGTGCCTCCCAAGCAGTTGTTCATTGGTTGCCAACTCCTAAAGGACTGTTCTAAAGGATTGTAAATTATTCTTCAAGGACTGAGAAAAGTTTGGGAAGTTGTGGCAAAGTTCTTAAAAAGTTGAAAAGTTTGAAACATTTTTAAAAAGATTTTGACGAAATTTAGAAGCCACTTTCCCCCAGCAAAGAAACATGGAGCTCGATATGTCCAACCTGAATCATATAAGAGAGATGAGCTGAGAGCCTTCTGTAGGAACAGGAAGATCAACATGGGAGCCAAGGCCAGGACAATTAGTTGGTCAGGGCCCTCAAAGTGTGGGAAGAAGCCCATAGAGTACCTCCACACCTGGAGAAGGCATTGCCCCCAAAGTAGTGGGGAAGAAGAAAAAGTGGATGATGATGCCAACAGTATTTTGAAGGGAGTAGTTGGGGGCCTGCCCTCCTACACCAGATCAATTATGGCTTGTATAGCAGGCTGCATCAATAGCAAGACCACTGACTCATTGTCAGTGAAATTGCTCTCCCACCCTCGCAGCTCCACCATTAAGTGAGGCCTGCCCCTGCCCCTGCACTCTCGAGTGTTGGTGATAGAGGCCCTCCTCCACCCGCAGGTTTCCCTGCGCCTCATTCCTGGTGGTCCAGTGGACCTCTGTCTCCTTCCTCTAACTCTGCTCTTTCACTCGTTTTTCTACCCTTTTTTATCTTTCACCTTTCTGCACTTTTCTGCATCTCTGCTCTTTTGTGCCTTATTTCTGCTCATTTTCCCTTCCTCTCGCTCTGCCCTTTCACTTGTTTTCACTCGTTTTTCTACCCTCTTTTATCTTTCACCTGTCTGCACTTTTCTGCATCTCTGCTCTTTTGTGCCTTATTTCTGCTCATTTTCCCTTCCTCTCGCTCTGCCCTTTCACTAGTTTTCACTCGTTTTTCTACCCTCTTTTATCTTTCACCTTTCTGCATCTCTGCTCTTTCGTCCCTTATTTCTGCCTATTTTCCCTTTCTTTATCCCTTATTTCCTCCCTTTACCTTTCCCCGCCGCTGCTGCCCCCGCGGCCCCTCCCCCCCAGCGCGACCCGCCCAAACCAGCTCCCCTCCCCGCTCCCGCCTCCCAGCTGTCCAGCCCTCCCCGACCCCTACTTAATGGCGGCCACTGCGGGGACAGGCGAGCAAGACCACTGACTCATTGTCAGTGAAATTGCTCTCCCACCCTCGCAGCTCCACCATTAAGTGAGTCCTGCCCCTGCCCCTGCACTCTCGAGTGTTGGTGATAGAGGCCCTCCTCCACCCGCAGGTTTCCTGCGCCTCATCCCTGGTGGTCCAGTGGACCTCTGTCTCCTTCCTCTAACTCTGCTCTTTCACTCGTTTTTCTACCCTTTTTATCTTTCACCTTTCTGCACTTTTCTGCATCTCTGCTCTTTTGTGCCTTATTTCTGCTCATTTTCCTTCCTCTCGCTCTGCCCTTTCACTTGTTTTCACTCGTTTTTCTACCCTCTTTAGGTCGCCCCCCATGGGTAGGTCGCCCCCATCCGCACAGCGCCACCTGTGCGTCCAGCTCCCTGCTGCTGCTGATCTGAGGCCCTCCTCCACCCGCAGGCTACCACCTGCGCCTCATCCCTGGTGGCCAGTGGTAGGCCGTAGGTAGGTTCTTGTCGTTGTGAGCGTCGCTGTTACTGTCTCTCCCCTCTATATTTGTGCCCCCACTGTTTTTCCACTGTTTTTGCCCTTCCGTTCTGTGCCCCCACTGCTGTGACTGTTTTTTCGTTCTGTGCCCCCACTGTTTTTCCACTGTTTTTGCCCTTCCGTTCTGTGCCCCCACTGCTGTAACTGTTTTTCGTTCTGTGCCCCCACGGTTTTTGCCCCTCCGTTCTGTGCCCCCACTGCTGTGACTGTTTTTCGTTCTGTGCCCCCACTGTTTTTCCACTGTTTTTGCCCTTCCGTTCTGTGCCCCCACTGCTGTGACTGTTTTTCGTTCTGTGCCCCCACTGTTTTTCCACTGTTTTTGCCCTTCCGTTCTGTGCCCCCACTGCTGTGCACTGTTTTTTCGTTCTGTGCCCCCTGTGCCCCTTTGATTTCTGTACCCCCTCGCCCTCCTGTTTCCCGCCGCTGTGTCCCCTGCGGCCCCGCCTCCCTCGCTGACCACTCGCTGCCCCTGCCTCCCGCCTCCCAGCTGCTCCTCCCTCCCACCTCCCCATATATGGCGGCCGCTGAGCGGCCGCGCCGCTGGTGCGCCGAAGGCGCGCCTAAGTCAAGCCCGTCTGCGCCCGTCCGCGCCTGGACCGCGCCCAGCGCCAGAACCCCTGGCCCCCGCATCCGCCACGAAGACCACCTCCGATACGACGCCAGCACCCTCATCGCTCTCAACCCAGGACGGACCTCCACCTGCTTCAAGGCCGCCACGAAACGCACCCATGGTCCCTTCACCTGCCGGAACTGCAGCTTCACCTGCCTCGGAGAGCCCGAGACTCCCGCCAAGAAGGACCTCAACCATCTCCGGTGCATCCTACTAAACACCCGCTCCGCACGCAAACACGCCCGTCGAGCTCTGGGACCTACTCGACACCTCATCACCGGACGTCGCCTTCCTGACAGAGACCTGGATGAACGAATCCTCCGCACCCGACATCGCCATAGCCATCCCCGACGGCTACAAGATCACCCGCAGAGACCGCACCAACGGAATCGGAGGAGGAATCGCCATCGTCCACAAAGACACCATCAAGGTCTCGAACAGCACCGACGACACTCTCAGCACCGCCGAACACATGCACTTCCAGATCCACACGGATCCCAACACCACCGTAAGAGGCACCCTCATCTACAGACCCCCCGGACCCCGACCCCAGTTCAGCGACTCCATCGCCGACTTCATCAGCACGCACGCCCTGACCTCCACCGACTACATTCTCCTCGGAGACCTGAACTTTCACCTGGAGAACAACAAAGACAGCAACTCCTCCACCCTGATCGACAACCTCTCCAACCTCGGACTGAAACAGCTCGTCACGACGCCGACCCACATCGCCGGACACACGCTCGACGCCATCTTCTCCTCAAGCTCCCACGTCTCCTTCAGCCACACCTCCGAACTCACCTGGACCGACCACCACTGCATCCACTTCACCTTCCGGAAACCCGCCGCACACCACCGCACCCTACAGATCCCCCGCAGATGCTGGAGCAAAGTCACCGAAGACCAACTCCAGACAAACCTCGCACTCAGCCCACCCACCGACCCCTCCAACCCCGACACCGCCGCCCGCAATCTCAGACGATGGATGGACGACTGCGCCAACACCTTAGCCCCGCTGAAAAAACCAACCTACAAAGACACCAGCAAGAGAGCCAGCTGGTTCACCCCGGAACTCCTAGCATCCAAGCGCACCTGCCGGAAACTGGAGAACAAATGGCACAGCGAGAAGACGCCGGACAGCCGCGCAGCCCACAAAGACGCCATCCGCAACCACCATCACCTCATCAGGTCCGCCAAGAGGACCTCCTTCAAAGACCGCCTCGACAACAACGCACACAACAGCAAGGAGCTCTTCAGCATTGTGAAGGAACTCTCCAACCCCAGCTCCAACGCCAACGACATCCCACCGTCGCAAGCCCTGTGTGATTCCCTTGCCACCTTCTTGCACCGCAAGATCGCCGACATCCACGACAACTTCGACTCCCGGACGACCCCAACAGGCCCCGGCACATCAGATCCGCCGCACCCCATCGACCACGACCCCCTGACAGCCTGGGTCAACGTGAACACCGAGGACACAATCAAGACCATGGGCACAATCCACTCCGGCTCCCCATCAGACCCTTTTCCACACCACATCTTCAACAAAGCCGGCAGCTCCATCGCACCCCACCTGCGCAACATCATCAACCTCTCCTTCGAGACCGCGACCTTCCCAGAGAGCTGGAAACACGCCGAGATCAACGCCCTACTCAAAAACCCAAGGCGGACCCAAGCGACCTCAAGAACTTCCGGCCCATCTCCCTGCTTCCATTCCCAGCTAAGGTCATCGAGAAGATCGTCAACAGACAGCTCACCCGCTACCTCGAAGATAACAGCATCCTGGACCCCTCCCAGTCAGGATTCCACAGCAACCACAGCACCGAGACCGCCCTCATCGCCGCCACAGACGACATCAGGATCCTGCTGGACAACGGCGAGGCGGCGGCCCTCATCCTCCTGGACCTCTCTGCCGCCTTCGACACTGTTTGCCACCGCACACTACGCACACGCCTCACGACGCAGGGATCCGAGACAAGGCCCTGGATTGGACCACCTCCTTCCTTTCCGGCAGAACCCAGAGCGTCCGCCTCCCCATTCCGATCCGAAGCCTCCGAGATCATCTGCGGCGTACCCCAGGGATCTTCCCTCAGCCCGACACTGTTCAACATCTACATGGCTCCACTCGCACGCATCGCCCGACAGCACGACCCCAACATAATCTCCTACGCCGACGACACTCAACTGATCCTCTCCTCACCAAGGACCCCTCACCGCCAAATCCAACCTCCACGAAGGAATGAAAGCCGTCGCCGACTGGATGAAGTGCAGCCGACTTAAGCTGAACACAGACAAGACGGAGATCCTCATCCTCGGCTCCAACCCATCAGCCTGGGACGACTCCTGGTGGCCCTCGTCACTAGGGGCACCGCCGACACCAACCGACCACGCACGCAACCTGGGAGTCATCCTCGACTCAACGCTCACCATGACCAAGCAAGTCAACGCAGTCTCCTCCTCCTGCTTCAACACCCTGCGCATGCTCCGCAAGATCTACAGGTGGATCCCGACAGACACGAGAAGAACAGTCACCCAGGCACTCGTCAGCAGCAGACTCGACTACGGAAACGCCCTCACGCAGGAGCCCCGACCAAGCTCATCAAACGACTGCAAAGAATCCAAAACGCCTCTGCACGCCTGATCCTCGACATTCCACGCCACAGCCACATCACCCCCCACCTGAAAAACCTACACTAGCTCCCCGTCGACAAGAGAATCTCCTTCAAACTCCTGATCACGCACACAAGGCACTCCACAAAACCGGCCCAGCCTACCTCAACAGTCGACTCTCCTTCTACGTTCCCAACCGTCAACTCCGCTCCGCCGACCTCTCCCTGGCCACCGTCCCGCGCATCCGGAGAACCACCACCGGAGGAAGATCCTTCTCTCACCGCGCCGCCAAGATCTGGAACACCCCTCCCCTCAACCTACGACAGACCCAAGACCTGCTGACCTTCAGGAGACGACTCAAGACCTGGCTATTCGACCAGTAGCAGCAACACCCCCTCTCCTCTCCCTCAGCGCCTTGAGACCCTCGCGGGTAAGTAGTGCGCTTTACAAATCTTGTGATTGATTGATTGAATAGCCAAATGTCCCTGCAAGAGAGTCTGGCAGCACTGAACCTAGAGGAAAGAGCCATTGCCTTGCCTTGGCTAAAAGAAGACTGGCACTGGAAGAGAGGAGGGCCAAACTGGAATTAGACTCAAGGAAGATGGTGACAACAGAATGGTTACTGGAGTTGCTGACAGGGGTGTCCCTGATCTAAAATTACCCAAAGGGATGTTCAATCAATCAATCAATCACAGAATTTGTAAAGCGCACTACTTACCCGCGAGGGTCTGAAGGCGCTAGGGAAAAAAAAGGGGGGGGGGGTGCTGCTACTGGTCGAACAACCAGGTCTTGAGTAGCCTCCTGAAGGTCAGCAGGTCTTGGGTCTGTCGTAGGCTTAGTGGAAGGGTGTTCCAGGTCTTGGCGGCGAGGTGGGAGAAGGATCTGCCGCCGGTGGTAGTACTTCGAATGCGAGGGACGGTGGCGAGGGAGAGGTCGGCGGAGTGGAGTTGGCGGTTGGGGACGTAGAAGAGGAGTCGTCTGTTGAGGTAGGCTGGGCCAGTCTTGTGGAGTGCCTTGTGTGCGTGGATGAGGAGTTTGAAGGAGATTCTCCTGTCGACGGGGAGCCAGTGCAGGTTCCTCAGGTGGGGGGTGATGTGGCTGTGGCGTGGTACATCGAGGCTCAGGCGTACGGAGGCGTTTTGTATGCGTTGCAGTCGCTTGATGAGCTTGGCCGGGGCTCCCGCGTAGAGGGCGTTCCCATAGTCAAGTCTGCTACTGACGAGGGCCTGGGTGACTGTTCTTCTTGTGTCTGTCGGGATCCACCTGTAGATCTTGCGAAGCATGCGGAGGGTGTTGAAGCAGGAGGATGAGACTGCGTTGACTTGCTTGGCCATGGAGAGCGTTGAGTCGAGGATGACTCCCAGGTTGCGTGCGTGGTCGGTGGGTGTCGGGGCTGCTCCCAGCGTCGTTGGCAACCAGGAGTCGTCCCAGGCTGAGGGGTTGGAGCCGAGGATGAGGACCTCTGTCTTCTCCGTGTTCAGTTTTAGTCGGCTGATCTTCATCCAATCGGCGACGGCCTTCATTCCTTCATGGAGGTTGGATTTGGCGGCGAGGGGGTCCTTGGTGAGGGAGAGGATCAGTTGAGTGTCGTCGGCGTAGGAGATTATGTTGAGGTCGTGCTGTCTGGCGATGCGTGCGAGCGGGGCCATGTAGATGTTGAACAGTGTTGGGCTGAGGGACGATCCCTAGGGTACGCCGCAGATGATCTTGGAGGCTTCGGATCGGAATGGTGGGAGGCGGACTCTCTGGGTTCTGCCGGCGAGGAAGGAGGTGGCCCATTCCAGGGCCTTGTCTCGGATCCCTGCGTCGTGGAGGCGTGCGCGTAGAGTGCGGTGGCAGACAGTGTCGAAGGCGGCGGAGAGGTCCAGCAGGATGAGGGCTGCGGTCTCACCGTTGTCCAGCAGGATCCTGATGTCGTCGGTGGCGGCGATGAGGGCAGTCTCAGTGCTGTGGTTGCTGCGGAACCCCGATTGGGATGGGTCCAGGATGCTGTTTTCTTCGAGGTATCGGGATGTAAAGGGATGTTCAGGGGGCCTACATAGACAAGTGGCTGACCTCATATGAGAAAACACCTCAAGATGAGGAAGGTGACCAACACTGGGGGACAGTACTCTGGGAGTTAGTTCCAGTGGTTGGTAGTGATAGACTTCTTACAATGGAGTGCGAGGTAGCAGAATCCTGCCCTCACATGCAGACAGCACTTGTCAATTTGTTTTGTCTCACCAACCTGAAGAGTATAGACAGAAATTCAGGACCACAAAAAAGGGGGCAACACAAACATGGGTAGACTTTGTTGACACTTCTGTTAAGGCACTAAATGGGTGGATCAAGGACCACAAAGTAGGTACATTTGAGGGGCTCTACAAGTTAATTATTAAGGAGCACATTTTGACAAATTGTCACTCAGAGGAGCTGCACCTGAATCTGTTGGACTCTAAGTTGTCTTGCCCCAGGGAATTTGGCAAGACAGCTGATGAGTGGGTTTGTACCATGGTCCTCAAAAAGTCCCTGGGAGGTGAACAGAAGAAAGGTGGTCAGCCCCCCTTTCAGAAGAAAGAGTGTGACAAAGATAAAAAGGAAGATATTCTCAAAGAGCCCCCAAAAAATGACAAAGTGGGCGAGCCCCAAACCACATCCCACTTAAAAGGGGTGGGGATATAAGGGAAATAAGTTTGACCCTTTGAAGGCTGGAGTGTGTTTTGACTGCAACTTGCTAGGTCACAAGAATGGAGAGCTGTGTGCACCAAAGAACAAGTTACTTACCTTCGGTAACGCTTTTTCTGGTGGATACAGTATCTGCATGTGGATTCCTCACCTTTTGAATCACCCCTGCGCCAGCATTCCACGGAAACTTTTTCCTAGCTCTCCCACGTCGTCGAGGACGTCACAATGACACAGCTCTGCACGCGACTCCGTCTGACGTCATCGGAGCAACAAATAGACCTCGTCGGCGTACTGACGTCAGTTCCACCCATTTTTTCCGTGCCTCCGAGGCAAACGGGTGGACCAACATCATAATTGAAGTATACACAGTATACAATATAAATATAAAAAACACACAGTATAAAGAATCATAGGAAAAGCAAAACAAACTAAGCATTTCCTATGAACGAAACAAGGCATTTAAAAAACACAGGAAAACAGCCATGTTAAATCATTCATAAAACCTTTGGTATACGAAGGTGGACAACGGGGAGGATGGTGGGTCAGTGAGGAATCCACAGGCAGATACTGTATCCACCAGAAAAGCGTTACCGAAGGTAAGTAACTTGTTCTTCTGATGGATACATCTGCCTGTGGATTCCTCACCTTTTGAATTGAATCCCACAGCAGTCCCACTCCCGGAGGAGGGTGTCCACCAACATATACCAAAAAATCCTGAAGCACAGAGCGTGCAAAATGGCCGTCCCTCCTAACCTCAGAATCCAAGCAGTAATGCTTCGCAAAGGTGTGGAGGGAGGCCCAAGTTGCTGCCTTACAAATATCAACAACAGGAACACCTCTAGCCAAAGCAGAAGAAGACTTAGCTCTGGTGGAATGAGCTCTGTTACCTTCAGGTGGTTCCTTCTTGGCCAAGGCATAGCAGATCTTGATGCACAAGATGATCCACCTGGAGAGAGTCCGCTTGTGCACAGCCTTGCCTTTCATTCGCCCAACATAGCCCACGAAGAGCTGATCGTCCAGCCTCAGATCCTTGGTTCTGTCCAGATAGAAACTGACAGCCCTCTTAGGATCCAAGCAATGAAGTCTCTCCTCCTCCTTGGAAGGGTGAGGGGGAGGATAAAAGGTAGGTAAAGTAATGGATTGCCCAAGATGGAAAGGGGTAACCACCTTAGGCAGGAAAGCAGCCCTGGTCCTGAGAACCAACTTTTCTGCATGAATGGTCAAAAATGGAGGTTTGGAACTAAGAGCCTGAAGCTCACTTACCCTCCTAGCCGAGGTGATAGCGATCAGAAAGACCGTTTTAAAAGAAAGAAGCCTCAACAGACAACTATGAAGACGCTCAAAAGGAGAACCCATCAAGAATGTAAGAACAAGATTTAAATCCCACTGAGGCATAATGAAAGGAGTGGGAGGAAACCTATTAGTAAGGCCCTTAATGAACCTCATAACAATGGGGGACTTAAATAAAGACGGCTGGTCCGGCAAACATAGAAAAGCCAACAAAGCCGACAAATATCCCTTCACTGTAGACACAGCACAACCCTGCTGGGCCAAAGAAAGGGAAAACTCTAAAATGTTAGACAAACGGGCTTTCAAAGGATCAATGGACCTCTCTCCACACCATTTAACAAATTTGGACCACCTAGATGAATAAATAGATTTGGTGGAGTGTCTCCTGGATGATAAAATAACATCCACCACATCCGGAGAGAGAGAGAAAGAACTCAGGTTGCCCCGTTCAATCTCCAGGCATGAAGGTGCAAGCTCTGGAGGTGGGGGTGTAGAACCTGCCCCTGCGACTGCGAGAGGAGATCTGCCCTGAGAGGGAGATGGAGCGGAGGGTGTGATGAGAGGTGAAGAAGATCTGTGTACCACACCCTTCTTGGCCAATCCGGGGCGATCAATATGACTTGGGCCCGGTCTTGGCGAATTTTCCTCAGAACTCGAGGAATCAAGGGTATGGGAGGAAACGCGTAAAGGAGCTGTGAACCCCAATTCAACTGAAACGCGTCACCCAAAGCTCCCTGCATCAAAAACTGGAGACTGCAGAACGACGGGCAGTGCGTGTTCTCGTGATTGGCAAAGAGGTCCAACCGAGGAAATCCCCACATCTTGAAAACAAGACGGAAAACCTCTGGATGAAGCCGCCACTCGTGATCGGGCGAGTAATGCCGACTGAGACTGTCCGCACGTACATTCAGCACACCGGCCAGATAATTTGCAAACACACAAATCTGATGGCCCTGAACCCAGGACCAAAGTCGCAGAGCCTCTTTGCAGAGACGATACGACCCTACACCTCCCTGTTTGTTGATGTACCACATCGCGGTAGTGTTGTCCGTCAGGACCTGAACTGACTGACCTCGAAGGGACGGAAGGAAAGCCTTTAGTCCCAAACGAATAGCCCGCAATTCCAGAAGGTTGATGTGAAGCAACCTTTCCTCTGGAGACCAAAGACCTTGGACCTCCAGATCCCCCAGATGAGCACCACACCCTAGAGTGGAGGCATCCGTGATCACTGTGGCCACCGGTGGAGGAAGCTGAAAGGGCTTCCCTTGAGACAAGTTGCCCTGTACACTCCACCAAGACAGATCCGCTGCAGTTTCTCTGGAGATCCTGACTGACTCCCTGAGATCCCCGTTGTGCTGATACCACTGCCTGCGGAGACACCACTGGAGCGCCCTCATGTGCCAGCGTGCATGGTTGACCAACAGAATGCAGGAAGCGAACAAACCGAGCAGGTGTAGGACCTTCAGGACCGGAACAACCGCTCCATCGTGAAACAAGGGAATCATTTCCTGAATGTCGAGAATCCTCTGCAGAGGTGGAAAGGCTCGACACACTGTCGTATCCAGTACTGCCCCTATGAACAGGTTGGGCTGTGAGGGCACCAGGTGAGACTTGGGTACATGTATCGAAAAACCCAAAACATACAACAGCCACGCTGTTACCTGCAGATGATGAAGCACCATCTCCGGCGACTTTGCTTTGAGCAGCCAGTCGTCCAGGTAAGGGAAAACAGGAATTCCCGACTTCCTGAGATGAGCTGCCACCACCGCCATCACCTTTGTGAAGACTCGAGGTGCGGAAGTAAGGCCAAACAGGAGGACCGCAAACTGGTAGTGTTGGGACCCTACCGTGAAACGGAGATACTTCCGATGCGTATTCAGGATGGGGATGTGAAAATACGCATCCTGCAAATCGATCGACACCATCCAGTCTTCCTGCTGCAACGCCAAAAGAACCTGAGCTAGGGTCAACATCTTGAATTTCTCCTGCCTGAGGTAGAAATTCAAGATCCTGAGGTCTAGAATAGGCCTTAACCTGCCATCCTTCTTGGGAATCAGAAAATACCGGGAGTAGCATCGCTGATCCCTTTCCTGCTCCGGTACCACCTCTATCGCACCTTTTTGCAATAACACAAGAACCTCTTGTTGTAGAAGCAACAAATGGTCCTCTGAACACCCGTCCTGGCGAGGAGGGTAAGGAGGGGGAAAATCCTGGAAGGGAAGGCTGTACCCATTTTCCACAAGATTCAAAACCCAAAGGTCTGATGTTATAGATTTCCAATCTTGTAGAAAATGGGACACCCGACCCCCTACAGGACCAGCATGCTCCAAGATGGGGGATCTAGGGCTGCTTTCCAGAGACACCAGTGGTAGGGACAGAAGAGGAACAGGAGGAGGAGGAGAGTTGACGGGCACCCCGCAAACGACCTCTGTTCTTCCCTCTGTAAGTTTTGTACTGGAGGTTCTGCTGCTGCTGTAACTGAGGTTGTTGACGGCCTCGAAAGGAAGACATCCTACCAAAGCCACGATACCTTTTAAAACCAAATCCTCTAGATTGGAATTGGAGTCCTAAAGATTTAGCCGTGGCCCTACTGTCCTTAAACCTCTGCAGCGCAGAATCAGCCTTCTCCCCAAAAAGCCTTGAACCATCAAAGGAAAGATCAAGAAGAGTATTTTGAACATCAGGAGAGAAACCTGAAGATCTAAGCCAGGCATGCCTTCTTGTAGCAACAGAAGAGCCCATCACTCTTGCCACCGAATCAGCAGTGTCCAATCCAGACTGTATAACCTGACGAGCTGCTGCCTGGGTATCCGCCACAATCTCCTGAAAAGATATCCGATCATTCTCCGGCAGTTTTGGAATTAACTGCTTTGCCGAGTCCATCAAGGCGTGGATATACCTCCCCAACAAGCAGGTTGAATTGGTGGATTTCAGAGCCATACTTGAAGAGGAGAAAACCTTTTTAGCAGACTGTTCCAATTTTTTTGAATCCCTGCCCCCAGGAGTCTGGGGAAAAGATCCCGTCGATTGCTTTGAACAGGAAGCCTGCACCACCAAACTTTCAGGAGATGGATGACTTGAAAGAAATGTAGGATCATTTGGAGCAGACCTGTACCTTCTTGCTATGGTCCTTGAAACCGCAGGTGCAGAAAGAGGCTTCCTCCACACCTCCAAAATAGGCTCAGTTAAAGCCTCATTAAATGGCAAAAGAGGCTCAACCACAGAGGAAGGAGAATGTAATACCTCCGTCAGAATATTAGGCCTGAAATCAGCAGTGGGAAACTGAAGATCTAAAAGTTCAGCAGCCTTTCTAATAACTGCATGATAAGGCGCAACATCTTGCAAGGGTAAAACCTTTGGAGATGAAAGCTCCCATTCTGGAGAAGTATCTAATCCACTTGCCTCCTGGAGGCCTTCAAACTCATCTTCTTCAATCTTGCCTTCCTCAGCCTCATCCTGCTGATACTCCTCTTCCTCAAGAAGCCTCTGCGCCTCTCTCCTAGTTCTCATCTTCGGAACAGGATTCGTCGTCGACGGCGCCACACGCGGCGCTGATGAAACAGGCACCGGCGTTGAAGGTACAGCTTCTGAAGCGGGCAACGGCGCCGTACGAAGCCGAGAAGAGGAGCGACCTCCAGATGGAGCCGGAGACTGCGAGACCGGCGTCGAGAACCTCAGAGCCGGAAAGTGCCAGGACGGCGCCATCGGCATAAAAGGCATGAAAGGCGCCTGGGGATAATGTTGAGGAATGCCCAAATTAAATGCAAGCGGACCCACGGGGCCCGAGGACGCACCGATAGGGTAGGCTGCCTTGGCAAACACGCCATACATCGCGTTGAGAAACTGCGATGGATCCGTACCAGGCCCAGGAAAGGATGGGAAAGGAGCCGTATCCTGATCCCCACGAGGCCGTGAAGGCGCCGGTGACATCGGGCCCAAGACAGGGGAAGTCGCTGGTACCGGTTCAGCAGAATCCCTCAGCGCCGGTGAAGTGCTCGGCCCAGGAGTACCTTTCGGCGTCGGTGAACGCGCCGGAGAACCTGTCGGCGTCGGAGAACGAGCCGGAGTCGCTGGAGGAGAAGGAGAAGGCGATGGAGAAATGACATCTCTAGAACGATGTCTCGGAGCCGGTGAGGGCGATCTCGAAGCCCTACCTTTCGACGAATGACGTCGAGAACCATGCATCCTCTTCTTCTTGTGCTTCTTCGACTTCGAAGCATGCGAAGTCGACGACTTCGACCTTTTTCGGCCTCTTTTCCCCTTCCTTGCCTTCGCCATGAACAACTTGGCCTCACGCTCCTTCAAGGCCTTTGGGTTCATCTTTTGACAACTGGTACAACCATCGACGTCATGGTCCGAAGAGAGGCACCACAAACAGTCTTCATGGGGGTCCGTGATTGACATATGGCGCCCACATTCTCTACAAGGTTTAAACCCTGACTTGTTTGACGCCATCGCACTGCCACTCCAAAGGATAACAGCAGAAACAAAGTAACTAAAGAAGTATTATGGAGAGTCCCAGAAAACCGTTACGCGTCGTCGGCGCGGAAAAAAGGAAACTGACGTCAGTACGCCGACGAGGTCTATTTGTGGCTCCGATGACGTCAGACGGAGTCGCGTGCAGAGCTGTGTCATTGTGACGTCCTCGTCAACGTGGGAGAGCTAGGAAAAAGTTTCCGTGGAATGCTGGCACAGGGGTGATTCAAAAGGTGAGGAATCCACAGGCAGATGTATCCATCAGAAAAGGCAACCACTGATGACCAGTCCAAGGGTTTGAGCTGTGTATGGATGGGGTGAGAGATTGCCCCTAGATATCCCAAAAGATACACAGAGGTCATCTTAGTGTCCCTGGGTGGGGAGAACATTGAACCTTTGGCTCACTAGCCTCCAATTATAGATAAATAACAACAGTGGGCAAAAATCAATGGGGTGGAGATGGAGGTTCGCCAGTGTGACTATGGTTATGGCCAAGCTGGTTTCCCAAGATCAGATCCTACCAGCGGAGGAGCACAAGATTCTCAATGCTGACAATGTCACAAAGTCACACCTTATGGCTGTGGTTGACTTTGAGTGGGGAAGAGTTAATGACCCAAAGAAGGTAACTGTGTCCACTGTGTTGGAAAGTGCCTCTTTTAGACACGGTCACCCCCACCTCTTGCCCACTGGTAATGATGCTTTTGATTGGAAGTGCACTTGGTCCCTGCTAAACAGGCACCAGTGCCAGTTCTCATTCCCTAAAGCTACACAAGTGTTGATTGTAACCCAATTGGCAAGGACTTTAGCACCCTTGTGAGATTTTGCTAAATGGTGCTCCTTGTACCCAGGGCAGAGGTACTAAAAGGGGTCCTTAAGGTTTGCAGAATGTGTTATGCCACCCAAAGGGACCAACACACAAACTAAATGCAGGCTGCCAGTGCAGGGTGCGTGAAATGGTGCAAGCTATTTTGAAAACACAACATTGCCTTCTGCCTGTGTGCAATGCGCATGTACACTGCATGTACTATATGTAAGTCACCTCCACAGCAGGCCTTTAGAGCCCTACGGCAGGGTGAATTATATTACATGTGAGGGTACATGTGCAGAAGCAGATGTGCCCCTGTGATGCCTAGTTCAATTGCTATACAAAAGGGATGATGGTCGGAACGTTTGAGCCAATCAAACACTCACCCCCAGTCAACTGATCTGGGTTTAATCCATCATCATTCTTTAGCTCACTCCACCACCCCAGTTCAGACATGGCCATATGCAAATCAGTCTGACCCTGTGCCTCATGGGAACAGTCCAGCCCGAACTGCCAAACCATGTCGTCCCTGGACCGGAAACAAGCATCCTAGGACCGGTTTCTGGCATTTCAGCCGTCATCAGCCAGGCTTGCTTGAATCCAGTGGCAAAGTGAGCAAGGGACCCACGTCTGGGCATACCCCCGCCTTAGTGGGTCCCTTGCTCACTTTGCCACTGGATTCAAGCAAGCCTGGCTGATGACGGCTGGAATGCCAGAAACCGGTCCTAGGATGCTTGTTTCCGGTCCATGGAAGACATGGCTTGGCAGTTCGGGCTGGACTGTTCCCATGAGGCACAGGGTCAGACTGATTTGCATATGGCCATGTCTGAACTGGGGTGGTGGAGTGAGCTAAAGAATGATGATGGATTAAACCCAGATCAGTTGACTGGCGGTGAGTGTTTGATTGGCTCAAACGTTCCGTCCATCATCCCCTTTTGTATCGCTTTGTTCGCCCTTAGTTGGCGGGGGTAGGCCCAGATGTGGGTCCCTTGCTCACTTTGCCACTGGATTCAAGCAAGCCTGGCTGATGACGGCTGGAATGCCAGAAACCGGTCCTAGGATGCTTGTTTCCGGTCCAGGGAAGACATGGCTTGGCAGTTCGGGCTGGACTGTTCCCATGAGGCACAGGGTCAGACTGATTTGCATATGGCCATGTCTGAACTGGGGTGGTGGAGTGAGCTAAAGAATGATGATGGATTAAACCCAGATCAGTTGACTGGGGGTGAGTGTTTGATTGGCTCAAACGTTCCGTCCATCATCCCCTTTGTATCGCTTTGTTCGCCCTAAGTTGGCGGGGGTATGCCCAGACGTGGGTCCCTTGCTCACTTTGCCACTGGATTCAAGCAAGCCTGGCTGATGACAGCTGGAATGCCAGAAACCGGTCCTAGGATGCTTGTTTCCGGTCCAGGGAAGACATGGCTTGGCAGTTCGGGCTGGACTGTTCCCATGAGGCACAGGGTCAGACTGATTTGCATATGGCCATGTCTGAACTGGGGTGGTGGAGTGAGCTAAAGAATGATGATGGATTAAACCCAGATCAGTTGACTGGGGGTGAGTGTTTGATTGGCTCAAACGTTCCGTCCATCATCCCCTTTTGTATCGCTTTGTTCGCCCTAAGTTGGCGGGGGTATGCCCAGACGTGGGTCCCTTGCTCACTTTGCCACTGGATTCAAGCAAGCCTGGCTGATGACGGCTGGAATGCCAGAAACCGGTCCTAGGATGCTTGTTTCCGGTCCAGGGAAGACATGGCTTGGCAGTTCGGGCTGGACTGTTCCCATGAGGCACAGGGTCAGACTGATTTGCATATGGCCATGTCTGAACTGGGGTGGTGGAGTGAGCTAAAGAATGATGATGGATTAAACCCAGATCAGTTGACTGGGGGTGAGTGTTTGATTGGCTCAAACGTTCCGTCCATCATCCCCTTTTGTATCGCTTTGTTCGCCCTAAGTTGGCGGGGTATACCCAGACGTGGGTCCCTTGCTCACTTTGCCACTGGATTCAAGCAAGCCTGGCTGATGACGGCTGGAATGCCAGAAACCGGTCCTAGGATGCTTGTTTCCGGTCCAGGGAAGACATGGCTTGGCAGTTCGGGCTGGACTGTTCCCATGAGGCACAGGGTCAGACTGATTTGCATATGGCCATGTCTGAACTGGGGTGGTGGAGTGAGCTAAAGAATGATGATGGATTAAACCCAGATCAGTTGACTGGGGGTGAGTGTTTGATTGGCTCAAACGTTCCGTCCATCATCCCCTTTTGTATCGCTTAGTTCAATTGCTAGGCATTGCAAGTGCTCAGGAAGCAATTTTGAGGACATGTACTGGCCACTGGTCATTATGAGTTACCCAGCTACATAATGGCTTCACTGAGAGAAATGGTGTTTGGTATCAAACATCTTGTCTTAGTAAATCTGTACTGATGCCAGTATCAGATTTACTGAGACATGCACCCAAAGGGCACTTTAGAGGTGCCCCCTACAGCCCTACTAGTCTCTTAGTGTATTGACTGACTGGTATCGTCCAGCCTGCCACCACAGACAGGTTTCTGACCCCCTGCAATGGAGAGTCCATACTCTCAGAGGCCAGAAACAATGCCTGTTCTGCAGAAGGGGTTCCACCTCCTCCAGCAGGATGGCTAGCAGTTTAGCATATCAAGGCCAGAGGCTTCAAAGCCTCTGCTGCCTTTGACATGCAACCTGAGCTCCTCCTCAGACCTGGGCAATGCCACCCTCTTCCTTGAGGCCTATTTGGCATCAGAGCAGGCGGGAAATTAGTTGTTCAGGAAGCATGTTTTACCCACAGGTCAGCCACACCTCTAAGATGGGCTACCTGAGAAGGGTTTCACCATCTTTTCTTTGGTGAAATAGGGACTTCTGGGTCACGGTTAAGCCCACTCCTCACAGGAAGTGGTCATATAGGGGGTGTTGTCACACTAGGGGTAGGTAGCCCATTGGCTACTATCTCATACTCCCCTAAATGCCCCTAAATTGATTCAAGGCTACCATCCCCTCTGCACTCAGACTGACCAGGGCAGGTAAAGTGAAATTGCTGGTGGTACTTTGGACCTTGGCCCCCTTGGTCCTTATGTCCCAAGGGGCACCTCTGAACTCAGTTTGCAAGTACCTGTTTGCTATATGTGTTTTACTACCATAGGATAACATTGTACCATTCGAGGCGCATTCCTTAAAACCGTTATTTAAGCCATTTTTCTATTTTCTTCTAAAATCGATATCTCCGCTTGTACTAAAGTAACTCTAAAGATCTTGGTGTCTAAATTCTTATAAAAATCTGATTATTTTATTAAATTGGTCTAGCATTTCTTATTGAGTGTGTGAACCATTTATTGACTGTGAGTGTACAACAAATTCTTAACACTCCCCTCTAAGCCTAAGCTGCTCGACCATTCTATCACAAATAGAGCACTTGGGGTTATTAAAATAAGCCCTGTAAACCATCTAAAGGTTGTCTGGACTATTTGCATGGCGTGCCCTTGCATTGGCATCACTACATAAAAAGCCAGCTTCCTACATTTGGTGGCAGCAGTGGGATCACAGACTTGCATTTGCTGATACCACTTGGTCATAAGTGGGTTTCCACTAAGAAATCCACAATTGACAATAGTTCAGAATGATTTTTGTCATTTGTTGACTTTTTAATTTTTTCTAAATGTTCTAATTAGAACTGTTTGAGCCTTTTGTTAACTCTTCCATTCCATTGAAATAAGAAATTTGAAAGTACTTGCCAGTTAGGCCTTTGAAACGTTCTAGAATATTTTGCACGATTTTCTAAAGAGGTCCCAATTGTACTAAAACATGTCTGGTCCAAAGGATACATTGGTCCAAGGATACGTATGCAGCAGTTAAAGACCCTTTGTAAAGTCAATAACATTGCTACTGGCTCAAACCCTACAAAAGGCAAGCCTCCAGGAGGCCCTTGCTAACTGATGCAGCCCAGTTGGCAAAAGGTCCTGTCTAATCTGAGGAGGAAAATGAGAGTGAACATTAAACTGTAGTCAGTTCCCAAGGGGGCACCCCCCTAACTTCACCAGAGAGGATGAGGACATAATCCAAAACCTCTACCCTATCTCTAGACCTCAAGTGCCCTCCCCTTCTGGGGGTACGTCAGGCAAATCAAGGCACAGAGAAATACCGAAACTAGATGAAGAAGATGTATATCTTTCAAGACTAGCTAAGAGAGCAGCCCTTGAAGCCAAAATCCTGGTTAAGAGAAAGGGCTGAGATGGGTCTAGCACCCATGGATGATGGCAGCAACAAAATGAATAGGGAGAAGCAAGAAGGTTTGTAATCCCAAAATCCCTAAAGGGATTGTCCCTAAATATGTTGAGGGTGATTACATCACAAAATGGTTTACAGCCTTAGAGAGGGCTCGTAAAATGAGGATGATACACTAGAAACACTGGGACCCTCTACTGTGGGAGTTATTCTCAGGAAAGTGCAGGTATAGACTCCTGACACTTGATGAGGAAGAAGCTGAGTCTGATGACCTCATGAAGGGTACCCTGATTGAGGGCTTTGGTCTCACAACTGAAGAGTACAGGGTCAAATGCAGGAGACTCAGAAAACCTTGAGTTAACCCTGGGTAGACTTTGTTGACTTCTCAGACAAGCCACTAGGTGGCTGGATGAGGGCAGTAAGGTGCAAGATTATGATGGGTTCTACAATTTGTTGACGGAGCATCTGTTGAGTAATTGTACATCTAAGAAACTGCATCAGTACCTGATGGACTTAGGGTTAGTCTCTCCTCATGAGTTGGGGAAGAAGGCTGACTACTGGTTCAAAACAAGGATGTCCAGAAAGGCCCAGGGCAGGGGTTGACCAGAAGAAAGGGGTTACTGCTCTCTTCCATGGGAAAGAGGTGGGACACCAGAAGGAAAAGTCCAAGGAGTCTCCTAAAGGGCCACAAAAACCTGTTCAGGAGGGTGGGCCTGAGAGTCTTCCCATTCCAAGGGTGGGTACAAGGGTAAAACACCCGGCGCTAAAAATCAGCACGAATGGCACTCCACCACTTGCAGAACTCCGTGTAGCGCAGCAGAGTTGTTTGGTCACTTTGCTGAGTTCCCCTACACGGAACTCCGCAAACTCCACCCAGGCCTAATGTCTGCTAGAGAATGAGCTGAAGATCTCAGCATGGGCTGAGGTAGAGATGAGAACTCATGCAGCACTGAACTGGGGACTTTATGTACCTCAAAAGGGTTCCCCCTAGTGCAGCACCTCAGGGTGGAATCCCTGGTGTGCCTTGAACAGGTCAGAGAGCACAATAAAGTAACCTTAGTCTCGGGGGGATGGATATGGCTACCCTAGCAATCAGGCTCAGTAATCTGGAGAAGTTCAGACAGAAGACACTTATTAATGGGATTGAGGTGAAAGCACTGAGAGATACAGGTGCAAGTGTAACCATGGTGACTGAAAAACTGATATCCTCAGAACAATACTTTACTGGACAGACACATCCAGTTATCAATGCTTATTATCTCATCAAGGTTCACCCCATGGCTATGGTGACCTTGAAATGGGGAGGGGCTACTGGCCAGAAGAAGGTGGTTGTGTCCTCTGCCATACCAGTTGAATGTCTGCTAGGCCTGGGGGTGAACTCTGCTCCATTCACAGAGTTTGGGGAGTTTTCCGCACTCTGCGGAGCACGCAGAGTTCCGAAAAACTCAGCTCCGCAACATTAAGTTGGCAAGCGCAAGCGAGGAAAATCCAATGCCACCTCCCAGCAAAATTTCTCAATGTGGGCGGTCGTGGATGGTCGCGACCGCTTGTGTTGAGAAACCATCTGTTCGCGTCGAGGAAGCTGCCACTCGAGTAGAAAATCTACTTGAGCAGCAGAAAGAAGCAGCGCCCTCTTACTCTGCGCATGGTGCAGTTCACGCTGATTTTCCAGCGTGGGACAAACACCCGGCGCTAAAAATCAGCACGAATGGCACTCCACCACTTGCAGAACTCCGTGTAGCGCGGCAGAGTTGTTTGGTCACTTTGCTGAGTTCCCCTACACGGAACTCCGCAAACTCCACCCAGGCCTAATGTCTGCTAGAGAATGATCTGAAGATCTCAGCATGGGCTGAGGTAGAGATGAGAACTCATGCAGCCATGCTGGGAATACCTGAATGGGTGTGTTTAAAAACAAGAGCACAAATCAAAGCCCAGGATGAAAAAGAGGTATGGATTTATGGCCCATACCTCCAAGAGAAAAGGCAAGAAGTCTGGAAAACCAACTTCTGAAGCGACACAAGATTAGGTCCCCTCTCCTCAGGGAGAAGACCTGTGAGCCCCAGAGGGAACTGAGCCTCAGGATCTTGGGCCTTACATGGCAGAGCTCCTGAGACCAGGGGGACCCTCTAGTCAAGATCGTTGCCAGGGACAATAAACCTGTCCCACTCTTGAGAGCCTGAGTCAGCAAATTGCTGCACAGGAAAGTGGGGATGTCAGTGGTTCCCACATGACCTATTGGGAGGAGGGACTCCTATACACTGAGGCCAAAGATCCCAAACCTGGTGTCCCTAAGAGAGTGGTAGTGCCTCAGCAGTATAGCGAGTTCTTTCTTACTCTGGCCCATGGCATCCCCCTACCTGGCATCTTGGACAGAACAAAACATGAAGTAGGTTGGTTGCCCACTTCTATTGGCCCAGTATGTCCCAGAAAGTGAAGGAGTTTTGTAACTCTTGTGTTACCTGTCAAGCCAGTGGCAAGACAAGTAGCAAACCAAAGGCCCCCTTAATTCTACTTACAGTGGTTGGGGTTCCCTTTGAAAAGGTAGGGATTGACATTGTTGGTCCCTTGACCATCAAACAGCATCAGGAAACAGATTTATTCTGGTGGTAGTGGATCATACCACCAGGTATCCTGAGGCAATTCCCCTTAGCATTGTCAGTGCTCCTGCAGTTTCCAGGGCTCTCTTAAGTATTTTACAAGAGTGGGTTTCACTAAGGAGGTGGTTTCAGACAGAGGTAGTAACTTCACGTCTGCTTACCTGAAAGCCATGTGGGCTGAACATGGGCTGACATACAAGTTCACCACCCCCTATCACCCATGAACCAATGGCCTTGCTGAAAGGTTTAACAAGACAATAAAAGGTATCATCATGGGACTCCCTGAGAAACTCAGAAGGAGATGGGAAATGTTGCTCAGATATGAAATTACCTTAAAGAAATGAAAAGACAAGAGGCGTTTGGCAAAACAGGATCAGGTTGGTTTAATTAAATGCAGCAGCCGGGAGAGTATCGACAGAGTGCATCTGAAGAAAGTCTCTTGCTGTGCAAAGCTTCGGCCGACAATATGTATGTGAGGTACAAAAAAACAATTCTGCATTCTTGGAAAAGCATCTTAGTCATATAAAACAAGTTTGGTCATCTGATTAGAGGACACAGATGGCTCTCAACCTTAGGGAGAGCTAGTGTGGGCCAGTGTGTATGTGTCCAGATGTCTGGTGTGGGGAGTGCGTGATCCCTATGTGTGGTGTGCATGTTGTGTCCTGATTGGCTGATTGTTTCTATCTACATGTGGCATATAGCTTTGTGGTATTTTTGGAGAACACGCTCCTTTGGCCAAATGTGTTTTATTGGGGCCAATATCTTCTGACCTGTTTGCGGTGCAACTATCTATCTGTGGGATAGATCAGGGTTTTCTCTGGGTACCCATTTGTCTTTGGGCTTAGTGAGACCCCACCTGTGGCCTGTCACTCAACAGGTGTGGGTTGGGGTTGCAGGGTCTGTCTGACTACGTATCGCTGACTCTGGTTTGATGGGGAGGTCACCTTGGATGAATCTGACAGAAATGATACAAGTTCTTTAGAACCTCTACACATAATGTGGCAGTCATTGGTATCATTTTTATCGACATTCTCAATATTGTGCATACAGCTGTCATAGCGTACATTGATACTGTCTTTACTAATATTGACATTGTTATGTGTGCCTAGATCATGGCATACATTGACATTGTTTCTACTGGTACCGACCTTGTTATGCATGCATGGATTATACTGGCGTAATGAAATGTGAGGGGGCCCCCCTGCAAGGTACGTGGAGGGGCCCCCTCTGGACGCATTGAGGAGCTCCCCAGGCACAATACTGTGCTGGGGGGGCCATGGAACTTGGGGGCCCACCTCACCTCATGGGCTGCGGGGGCCTGTGTTACACCACTAATGGATTATGGCATACATTGACATTGTTTCTACCAGTATCAACACTGTTGTGCGGGCATAGATTATGGCATAAATTGACATCTCATTTATAGGTATTACCATTATCAGGCCAGCACATATCATGGTATACATCGACATTGTTTTCCCCATTCTAACAGATGTCCTGTCGCCATGCCTGCTTTTTGCCTACAGAGAGGTGCCACCGAAAGGAGTGGGCTTTAATCCCTCTGAGCTTCTGTTTGGCCATCATGTTGAAGTTCCACTGAGTCTGGTAAGGGAAGGCTGGGAGTAACCTCTCAAAGAGCTCAAACTGAACATAGTAGACTATGTGCCTGGCCTTCGTTTTAGGGTGGCTAAGTACATGGAGAAAGCATTCCACAATCTTGAGCCAAGCCAAGAGCTCCAGAAGCAATGGTTTGACCAAAATGCTGAACTGGTTGAGTTTCAGCCAGGGAAAAAGGTATGGGTTTAGGAGCCTGTGGCACTTAGGGCCCTCCAGGACAGGGTAGGTCCCTATCCTATCCTTCAGATAAAAGTGGAGGTCACCTACTTGGTGGATCTTGGCACTTCCAGGAGCCTTCACACAGTCATCCATGTGAACCGCCTTAAACCCTTTTATGACAGGGATGATATGACCATGCTCATGGTCACTGATGAGGATCAGGAAGAAGAGAGTGAACCTCTCCCTGACCTCCTCTCTAATAACACTAAAGATGGGTCTATTGAGATAGTTGTCTTTTTAGACACCCTCACTGCCTAACAGCAAACTGACTGAAGGGAAGTCCTAAGGCAGTATGCTGAGCTCTTTTCTTTAACCCCTGGTCAGACAACCTACTGCACCCATGATGTGGATACTGAGAAAGTCTACCTGTCAAAAACAAAATGGACAGGTAGTCTGATCAAGTTAAGGAAAGCATCAAAGCTGCAGTCAGCAAGATGCTGGAGTTAGGGGTGATTGAACCCTCTGTGAGTCCCTGGGCCAGCCCAGTGGCCCTAGTCCCCAAACTTCATTCCAAGGGAGGTAAACCAGAGCTGAGGTTCTGTGTGGACTACAGGGGTCTCAATGCAGGCACCAACACTGAGGCTCACTCTATTTCAAGGGCAGATGAGCTAATTGACAGGTTGGGTGCAGCCAAGATTCTCAGTACTTTTGATTTGACATCAGGGTACTGGCAAATTTGACTCACTCCAGGAGCCAAAGAATAATTAATATTCTACACCTCACCTTACCGGTTTACTATAAAGAATTTTCCTGCAAGCTTCTAAAGGCTGGTGAACAAAATGCTGGCTGGGCTGGAGTTTTTTAGTGCAGCATATCTTGATGATATTGCTTTCTATTGCTCTACTTTGCAGGATCACCTGATCCACCTTGGAAAAGTCCTGGAGGCAGGACTCACTATCAAGGCAAGCAAGTGACAGATAGGGCAGGGTTCAGTTGCATACTTGGGCCACCTTGTTGAAGGAGGTAAAGTTCAACGCTTACAGTCCAAGATCCAGACTATTCTGCCTCTTGGTCAGAGCTGTGTTGAATGCCTGCCAGGACGGTCTGTTTAAATTTTGCACATTTTGCACTGGTTTCTTAGCCTGATTTTAAAACTGTTTTATTGTATTTTTACCTGCTTTGAATTGCTTGCGCCACACGCACGGGGCACTTTAGAGGCTGAATCTCGGCACCCTGGTAACTGCTCGATCCATAGGGAATCGGAAGCAGGAAACGGGCTGCCGGATCCAGGTTAGCGGGCTAGTCTTAGCTCAGCCGCAACCCATTAATAGACACGCTGACGCGACCGTGCAGCGTTGCCTCTTGGTCAGAGCTGTGTTGAATGCCTGCCAGGACGGTCTGTTTAAATTTTGCACATTTTGCACTGGTTTCTTAGCCTGATTTTAAAACTGTTTTATTGTATTTTTACCTGCTTTGAGTTGCTTGCGCCACACGCACGGGGCACTTTAGAGGCTGAATCTCGGCACCCTGGTAACTGCTCGATCCATAGGGAATCGGAAGCAGGAAACGGGCTGC
This sequence comes from Calotriton arnoldi, assembly GCA_963921515.1. Lineage (NCBI taxonomy): Eukaryota > Metazoa > Chordata > Amphibia > Caudata > Salamandridae > Calotriton > Calotriton arnoldi. Next base: position 307,337 of record CAWUFW010009724.1, on the reverse strand, counting down.
CAGATCCAGGTTAGCGGGCTAGTCTTCCCTCAGCCGCAACCCATTAATAGACACGCTGACGCGGCCACGCAGTGGGCGCGCCGAAGGCAAGCCCGTCTGCGCCCGTCCGCGCTCGGACCGGGCTTAGGGCCTGTCCCCCCGGCTCTTGCAAATCGGATGCCCTGAAATATTCCAGAGAGGCCCTCATGAGGTTGGACCCGAACGGCGGAAACAGGTTCTGCCCTAGGCTCTCACCTAACGCGCTCAGAAAGGGACACTTAGCCCCATGCCCCAAATGCCACAGGATGCTCCCTTATACAACGGGACATATATCTAGGCCGACAGCTAGGATAAAAGATGACTTTACGGGTGCATGAGACCGTGCCCCTGTCAAAGCCATTCTCCTGAACGCTAGATCACTAATAAAACACAGCGTGGAATGCGCCATGCTGATAGAGGAACACAAAGTCATGTTGGCATTTATCACAGAATCTTGGTCTGATGAAACCTCAGGGCCTGACCTTGTCAAAGCCCTTCCTCCTGGATATCTTTGCTACACACAAGACAGACCTACCAGGAAGGGCGGAGGGTTGGCCGTAATATACCATAACTCCTTAGAGCCCTCCTTCCTCTCAGCTTCCAACCAGACTTGTGAAGCTTTGTCATTAAGTGTTCGTATCTCCCATCATGACACTTTCAAAGCTATTCTCCTCTACTGCCCCCCAGGCGTCAGAGGCGCGTTTCTAGAGTCGGTTGGAATGCTCTTAGAGGAGGGGCTCTGCGCTAAGTCCTTTACGATTTTAGGAGATTTTAATTTCTATCTTGAGGACCCCACTGATCCTGACAATATAAAGTTACAACAAACTTTAAGTGGGGGAGACCTTAAGCAACTCGTTTTAGATCCCACTCACACTGCAGGTCATACCTTAGATGGCATTTTTTCAAATCACCCTAATATTCATTACTTAGGGGTACTGCCACTTGCCTGGTCTGATCATGCCGCCGTCTTCTTTGAAATTATACAAGCTAGGCATCATAAACCCAAACCTGAGCCCAAATCCAAGGTGGAAACAAGGGCCTGAAAAAACATCAACAGCTCAGAGTTAGATAACCGCTTGAAAGCAACCGCTCGCGCCCTGCCTTCTACTGCAGAAGAGGCTTTGGCTGGATATACCGAATAGCAAGATTTAGCATGTAGGACACTGGCCCCGGTTAAAATGCGCGCCCCTAAGAGGGCACTCCCATCAGCCCCCTGGTACTCTGACAGCTTATAATTGCTCAAACTTGAATGCAAACGGCTGGAACGAGTCTGGAGGAGAGGCTATACTAATATCACCAAAGAGGCCTACAGAGAAAGTCTCTCCTGCTATAAAAAAGAGCTTCTTGCTACAAAAAAGAAGTACTTCGGGAACAGATTAGTAAAGCCAAATCCTCCACAAAAGAACTTTTAAAACTATATCCAAACTCACGACTCCAACTAGCCCCAAAACACAGAGTGACCCCGAAATTTGTGAAACCCTAGCCGCCTTTTTTCTGCAAAAAGTGGACACCATTTTCTCCTCCTTTTGCAATCTGCCAAAAGAGGGCCTCAAGATTGGAGCCTGGGGGCCGTCAAGGGACACCAAATCAATTCCCGTTTTAGACAGCTTCACGACACTGGAGGCTCAAGATGTCACCAAGCTCTTGTTGGCAATTCAATCTGGTTCCCCTTTAGACCCATGTCCAGTATCAGTGGTCAAACTTGTCCCGAACACTATCGGGTCTGCTCTTGCCCCGGTGTTTAATACTATCTTTAACTCGGGTCAGTTTCCCAAATCCTGGAAAAGAGCTTCAATTCTCCCACTTCTGAAGAAATCTAACCTCGACCCCAAAGAGCCAAACAACTACAGACCCATATCTCGTCTTCCGCTGCCGGCTAAGATGATTGAAAAGGCAATGAACTCTCAATTAAGTTCCTTTTTTCAGACTAACTGCTTACTGGATTCAACGCAATTTGGCTTTTGTGCTGAACACAGCACCGAGCTGGCCCTGATTAAATCAACAGAAGAGATCAGAGAGGCATTGGATCAGAGAGGAACCGCAATACTGATTATGCTAGACCTCTTGGCAGCCTTCGACACGGTCCACCACGTAGTGTTGATGGAACGGATAGTCGAAAGGGGGGTTCAAGGCAAGGCCTATGACCTCCTAAAATCTTTTCTTACCGACAGAACCCAAACGGTGGACTTGGGCAAAGATCGATCGAGGCCCTTTTCCCTGCCTTGCGGGGTACCGCAGGGGTCTACGCTGAGCCCTACAATATTCAATGTGTACGTGTCTCCACTGGCAGCCTTTATAAGATCTTTTGGGTTCCAGCTGACCTCTTATGCCAATGACACGCAAATTGTGCTGTCAATACAGAAGGGCAAAGAGGCTAAGATAGGACGAGGCTGCCATGACTGCATGCAAGCCACCGCGAGCTGGATGTCAGCAAACTGCCTTAAGCTAAACGCAGGGAAAACTGAAGTTATCATCTTCGGTAATTCCACTAATCTCTGGACACCTGACTGGTGGCCTGATGCTATGGGCATGCCCCCGGCTCCCACCGATAAGGTGAAGAATCTGGGGGTGATTGTGGACTCAAAACTTTCCTTTGGGGACCAGATTAGCTGGGTCGTATCCTCTTGTTTCCACCTCCTTAGGATCCTGAGGAAAATAAAATTTCTTCTTCCTGAAGATAGCCTCAGGACAGTAGTCACAGCTCTCATTTTGTCACGACTGGATTACTGCAACAGCCTCTATCTTAACATCCAAAAAAGACATCTCAACCGACTCCAGGTCGTACAAAATGCAGCAGCCAGGGTGCTTCTGGGCACCCCAAGGTTTGTTTCGGTGAAGAAGGGACTCCGAAACCTTCACTGGCTTCCGGTGAAACAACGCGTAGAATTTAAGGCTCTATGTACGGTTTTTAAGGCCCTTAAGGGGTCTGGTCCTGCTTACATGAGACAACACCTACAATGGTATGTTCCTGGCAGAGCACTGCGCTCGGCAGAGGCAAAACAAATAATAATTCCTCGCGTCAAAAAGGCCAGCTGGGGAGGTAGGAGTTTCTTCAGCTGTGCCGCAAAAGCCTGGAATGGCCTACCCTTCCATCTCAGAAGTGCAACTGAGCTACTTTCATTCAGAAGGGGGCTTAAAACCTGGCTTTTTTCCTGATCAGTCAGCCCATCTCAGCAACCAAGCAGGCAGCTACCAGCGCCAGGACACCTTTGGGTAACAGTGCACTTTACAAGCATCATTAACATAACATTAACATAACATATTCTGGACTGGGAGGCTCCAACAACCAAAACTCAAGTCAGGGCACTCCTTGGCTTGACTGGGTACTACAGGAGGTTTGTGAAACCCCTCACACAATTGATCACCGAAAAACAACCAAAGAAAGTAAACTAGACAGTGAGCCATCAAAAGGCTTTTGACACTCTGAAGGAAGCAATGTGCTCAGCACCCATTCTAAAAGCTCCAGATTATACAAATCAGTTCATTGTGCAGACAGATGCCTCTGAACATGAAATAGGGGCAGTTCTATCCCAAACCAAGGGCCCCAGTGCACTGTCCATAAAAACTGCAACATGCTCAATTGCATCCCAATTTGCATGGCCTTTAGCACCCTTGTAAATTCCCTGGTAAATGTTACCTATGGTACCCAGGGCATGGGTACTAAAGAGGATCCCTATGGGCTGCAGCATGTGTTATGTCACCCAAAGGGACCAACCCAAAAACTGCATGCAGCCAGCCATTGGAGGATGCGTGAAAGGGTGCATGCCCTTCTGAAAACGCGACATGGCACGCTCACTATGTGCCATGCCTCTGTACACTACATGTATTATATGGAAGTCGCCCCTACAGCAGGCCTTTGATCCTAAGGCAGGATGCATTATATTACATGTGAGGGCACATCTGCATGAGCAAATATGCCCCTGTGATGTCTACTTTTATCACTAAGACATTGCAAGTGATCAGGAAGCCATCTTCAGTATATGTACTGGGCACTGGTCATTATGAGTTACCCAAATACATGATGACTTCACTGAAATTAATGGTGTTTGGTATCAAACACCTCATCTCAATAAATCTATACTGATGCCAGTATCAGATGTATTGTGACATGCACCTGGAAGGCACCTTAGAGATGCCCCCTGAAAACCTACACGTCCTCTCATGTGTTGGCTGACTCGTATCGTCCAGCCTGTCACCACAGACATATTTCTGACCCCCTGTCGGTGAGAGCTGCACTCTTAGTTGCCAGAGACAATGCCTTCTCCAGGGGAAAGTGGGGACACTTCCTCCAGCAGGATGGGTAGTTGTAGGATGCTGGCCTAGTATATGATGCTCACTTATGTAAGTGTAGCACCTTGCACTAATCCAGACAACCCCTATGGTGATTTTAGTGGTCTTAGACAACCTTAGAAAGCTCTCTTAAGTGGTAGCTGTGGAGAGCAGCCTTCAGGCTTATCTTGAAGGAGAGTGAAGCAGCTTGTTTTACCACATTTAATCGTCAGTGTAGATTAGATGAAAAAGAATTACACAGTGTTTTACACAAATAAGTCTATTTATTACACAACACAATCACTAACACATTGGTATATCTCTTCCCGGAGATAATAACAAGAATATTTTCAAATAATCAGGTAAGTAGAACAAATATATACTGGTCTTCAGGGGGAGCTTGTTTTACCAGTACTTAATCTTATGGTATAGGTTAAGTGAAAAAGAACCACAAAGTGTAGTTATAAAAATATGTATTCATTATAAACACTCACTAACACATTGCAATATCTCCTACCCGGAGATATAAACACAGTACACACAATACATTGTCAGTAGAATACGTAAGTAGCACAAATACACAGTGGTCTCCAGGGGGAGACCAAATCATATACTAAAATAGTGGAATGCGAACCACTAACTAAGTTGAGAATGGACCCAGAAGATGTAGAAGAGCCGCGGACCCAAGGAACCACCCAAGGTGAGTATCTAGGAACCCCATGGAGGTCGTGTGCAGAGTGGGAACATGACTGCATGCTCAATGTAAGTCAATAGGTAAGTCGCGGTTGCAGTTTTAAAGAAAAAGTACTCTTCCCAGCGGACCCTGAAGAAACCCAGTGGAAGATGGAAGGTTGTAGAGTCACTCCACCCGTGGATACCCCAGGAACCAGGATACCTACACCAGGGAAGCTGGGTGCATAGGAGCGAAGTGACGTCTGAAACCTCCATCGACCACAGTGGAGGACTTCAGTGAAGATGCCGCTGGCGAACAAGGTGAAAGAGTCCGGTGGAACCCAAAGGTGGATTCAAGATGAGAGGTACCTGCAAGCAGAGGGGACAGATTCTATGCTGCGCAGGAGTGACCAGGAGGCACGGAAGACAAATGCCCACCGATGTCAGAGATGCAGGAGAGTTGGCGGTGCCCTTGAAGTTGCAGCTGTGCAGACCAGGTGACGCTGTGGAAGACCGGGAGCCATTCATGAGCTGTAGCACTTCGGATGTCAAGAGCCAAGGGGTCAGTGTCCGCCAGTGGGACCATAAGCCTTGTCAACGGCAACCAAAGTAGTTGTAGTAAAAAATTGCAGGTTCGGGACAAGCCAGGTCCAATGGACTCCCCATGAGCAGGTAAGTCAGAGCAGGCCCGAGCAAGCAGGGGAGCCCACTGGAGCTAAATAAGACCCTCGAGAGGGCCCACGGGCCAGAGGCCCAGGAGTCACAAGAGGACCTCGAGCAGCTCACCAAAGGATTAAGGCCCACGGTGCAAAGGATGCTGTGCAGGTGAAGATCTTGGCTGTAGGAGATGCTTGAGGCTGGAGCTTCTTGGAGCCCGAAGATCTCTGGAGGAGAGAGTCAACAAGCCTTGGCAATGGCAAGTCGATACGGTGCACAGGAGTTCTGTTCCAGCAGTTCCGACGAGGGATACTGGCCTCAAACTCGGTGAGAAGACAGTGCAGGCCTCGAGGGAGTTGCAAAACCACCACCTGTGTTGCTGAGCATTTTGGAGTCCGTGGGAGCCCAGAACAGCAGACCGGTCAGTTGCGTTGCAGTGCCTGCAGATGCAGGGTAGGGACTCCTTCACTCCAAGGGAGATTCTTTTGGGTGTCTTGGATGTCCACAGGCGTTGTGAAGAGCCTGTATGGAGCACAGGCACAGACGTTGCAGCAAACTTGCAGGACAGCGAGACCAGGAGCATCAGGAGTCTTCCCAGTTGCAGTCTCGGTTCCCAACGCGAAGTCTAGCGAGGTCCAGAGTGCCCAGACGGTTGAAGTTGAAGTGGCATGTGATATGAATCTTGTCCCATGACGAATCTAGGACCCACCCACAAGTGCCCTTAAGTACCCTAAGGAAAGGGTTGGAACGCTTTAGCGGTCCCTCCCAGAGGAGGGGCTGGACAGTGGGGAAGATACTCCCATGTCCTTTGTCCAGTTTCGCGCCAGAGCTGGAGCTAATGGCTACCTGAACTGGTTTGGTCTGGACTATGCAAGGAGGGCACCAAATGTGCCCTTCAAGCAGTCTGAGTGGCAATGGCAAGCGACTCCCACCATGTCCCAATACACTAAGTCCTGTCTGGGAGGTGGTCACACCTTCCTGTGACAGGATACCTGTTGTCCGGCCTTCCTCTGCTCGAGTTTGGCTCAGCAGCAAGGGAGCAGAATCGTGTCTCTGGTCGGCAGCAGCCATAGTTTGCTGTCCGGGTCTAGAAGACTGGTACCAGGAGCACTGAGGGCATCCCAGAGGAGCTTTACAGTGCATAGAATCATACCTCCCACTCCGTTTATGGTGTGGGGGTATGATTCCAACATGTTTGATACTAAACATGACAGGGTTCGTTACAGCCAGTTTAGAGATGGTCATCGCATAATGACGCATGGCCACTCTATGTATCTTAATGGCTGATGCACTTACAACCCGGGAGAATGGACTCCGAAGGTTGTAGGGGTGTCCTGCTCATGCAGGGGCACCCTCACACTTAGAACCGAGCACCCTGCCTTCAGGATTGAAAGGCCTGCCTTAGGGATGACATATAGTTTTTAAGTGTAGTGACCTGAGATAAGAACAATTTAATCTGTCATACGTAGTGTTAGCACCAGCTTACCCAGGCTGCAATGGCAGGCTTGTTGTCACAATTTGAGTGATCTCTCCTGGGTGGCATAATACATGCTTCAGCCCATGGGAGACCCCTGGTGTACCTATGCCCTGGGTACATTAGTACCATATAGTAGGGACTTATCAGGGTACATCAGTAGCCAATCTGGAGTGTACCTAAGTACTCACCATGTCCAATTTAGGGAAGAATTACAAAGATCGGGGTCCTGATTAGCAGGATCCTAGTCAGTAAAACATAATGACACCAGCAAAAAGTGGGGGTGACCATGAAAGTAGATCCTACTTTCCTACACAACCCATCCCAAATGTAAGGAGATGAGACTAACCTTACCCAGTTGAGTCTTCATTTTCTAAGTGGAAATATCTAGAGAGTCCATCTGCGTAGGCATGGTTACTCACAGGCCTATGTTCCACTGAATAGTTCATTCCATGTAGGGAAATGGACCACCTCAATAGTTTGGGATTTTCACCCTTCATTTATTTAAGCCATAAGAGGAGCTTATGGTCTGTCTGAACAATGAAGTGAGTATCATACAGGTGTGGCCTCAACTTCTGTAGGGCCCAGACCACAGCAAATTCATCCCTCTCTATAGCTGACCAACATTTCTCCCTGTGGGTCAACCTTCTGCTTATAAAAGCTGCTGGTTGGTCCTGGCCCTCTGCATTTAGTTGTGACAAAACAGCTCCTACCCCTATCTCAGATGCATCTATCTGGACAATGAAGGTTTTGAAATAGTCAGGACTTTGCAGAATGGGAGCAGTGCACATGGACTGCTCCAGGTCATCAAATGGCTTTTGACAGCTAACTGTCCACTGAACTTCCTTTGGCATTCTTTTGGAGGTGATATCATTAAGGGGAGTCACAATGGACCCATATCCCTTAACAAACCTCCTGTAGTACCCAGTCAGGCCCAAAAAAGCCCTAACCTGAGTCTGGGTAGTGGGAGCAACACAGTCCAGAATGGTCTGAATTTTGCTCTCCAGTGGCTGGACTTGGTCTCCACATACCAGGTGACCCAAGTATACAACCTTGCTCTGCCCTATCTGGCACTTGGTGGCCTTGATAATGAGGCCTGCCTTTTGCAGGGCCTCCAGAACATTCCTGAGGTGGACCAGGTGATCCTCCCAGGTGGAGCTAAGCACAACAATATCATCTAGATATGCTGCACTAGAGGCTTCCAGACCTGTGAGAACTTTGTTCACCAACCTCTGAAATGTGGCAGGTGTATTTTTCAGACCAAAAGGGCATTACATAAATTGATGATGCCCACTGGGGGTTGAAAATGCTGTTTTTGGCTTGGCATCCTCAGCTAGTCTGATTTGCCAGTAGCCAGCAGTAAGGTCAAATGTACTCAGAAACTTGGCTGAGGCCAAAGTATCTATGAGCTCATCTGCCCTAGAAATAGGATGGGCATCATCTCTTTTTCCACCCTTGGTGTGAGGTTTTGGTAGCAGGACTACTTGACTAGCTCAGGGGCTATCTGAAGGCTCAATGAACCCCAATTCCAGCATCTTTTGGACCTCTGTCCTGATGCAGTCTCTGACATGGTCAGGCTGTCTGTAAATTTTGTTTTTTACTGGCAGACTATCACCTGTGTCCACTTCATGGATACACCAGGTGGTTTGACTGGGCGTCAGAGAGAACATATGCTTGTACTGATTGAGGACCTTCCTGCAATCAGCTTGCTGCTGGTCAGTGAGGCTGCCTGCCAAGGCTACTCCTTCAACTGACCCATCAACAGGTTCTGAGAGAGGAGATCAGGGAGAGGGTCACTCTCTTCCTCCTGTCCCTCATCAGTGGCCATGAGCAAGATCATGTCAGCCCTGTCTATACAAGGTTTTAGGTAGTTCACATGATGAAGTACCCTGTTGGGACTTCTTGGAGTGCCTACGTCCACCAAGTAGGTGACCTCACCTTTCTTTTTAAGGATGGTGTGGGGGCCACTCCATTTGTCTTGGAGAATTGCTAGGGCCACTGGCTTCAACACCCACACTTTCTGGCCTGGCTTGTCACCCGTTAGGACAGCCTTTTGGTCATGCCAGGCTTTGTGAAGCTCCTGGCTGGTCTCAAGTTTTTTATGACCTTCTTCGGGTACTCAGCCATACGTGAATGCAGGCCAAGGACATAGTCCACAATATCCTGTTTAGGAGGTTTGAGGGGTTGCTCCCAGCCCTCCTTAACTAGACACAATGGACCCCTAACTGGATGTCCAAACAGAAGTTCTAATGGGCTGTAGCCAACCCCCTTCTGAGTAACCTCTCTATACGCAAAGAGAAAGCAGGTAGTAAGACATCCCATTTTCACCTGAGCTTTTCTGAGAGACCCATTATCATACCCTTTAGAGTCTTGTTGAACCTTTCAACAAGCCCATTACACTGTGGATGGTAGGGTATGGTGAACTTATAGTTTACTCCACACTCTTTCCACATTGCAGTTGTGTAACTAGGCATGAAGTTGGTACCTCTGTCTGTTAAGACCTCCTTAGGGAAGCCCACTCTGGAAAAGATTCCCAGGAGGGCCCTGGCTACTACAGGAGCTGTAGTGGTTCTAAGGGCAATTGCTTCTGGATACCTAGTGGCATGGGCCACCACCACAATGATATAACTGTGTCAAGATGCAGTTGGAGGATTCAAGGGACCAACAATGTCAATCCCTACCCTCTCAAAGGGAACCCCAACCACTGGGAGTGGAATTAAGGGGGGCTTTGTAGTGCCACCTGACTTACCACTGGATTGGCAAGTGACACAGGAGCGACAAACCTCCTTGGTGCCCTCCGAAATATGGGGCCAATGAAAATGAGGGACAATTCTGTCCCAAGTCTTCCTTTGCCCAAAGTGTCCTGCAAGTGGAATATCATGTGCCAGGGAGAGAAGAAAACCTCTGAACTTCTGCGGTATTACCAACCTCCTGGTAGCACCAGGCTTGGGGTCTCTACCTTCAGAATACAGAAGCCCATCTTCCCAATAGATCCCATGGGACCCATTGACATTCCCCCCTTCCTCAGCAGCAGCTTGCTATCTGAGCTGTTCAAGAGAGGGGCAGGATTGCTTCTCCACACTCACGTCTGCCCTGGAAGGGCCCCCAGCTTCCAAGTACGGTTCCTGGTTAGGCCCAAGTTCCTCTGGGACAGTTCCTTCACAGGGACTGAGATCATCACCCTCAGGAAACTGATCCTCATTGGGAGTTTGGGGGAGGGCAATTCCTTACCATTCCTTCTTCTTCCCTTAGGAGCAATCAGGTCCATTTTTCCAGGATCCAGTGCTCCCTCAATGCTAAGCTGTTTGGTCTGAGCCCTAGTTACAGCAAAGACACTGGCAGAGATGTCCATCATCTCTGCATGAGTCCTGAACTCTACTTCAGACCAGGCTGAAGTCTCTAAATCATTGTCCAACAGACAATCTACAGTTAGGTCTGGAGATACCACAACTCTCTTAGATCTAGTTGCCCCTCTCCAGCTGAGATTCACAACTGCCAAGGAATGATCAGTCCTCACATTGCTAGCATTGATTACTTGGTGCATCTGACCCCTGTGTCCCTGAAAGCTACTGCTTCCTCACCATTGATTACAGGCTTTTGTCTGTACTTGTCCAAGTTAGTAGGACTTACTAGTAAGGTGGCAAGATCAATGCCACCTTCACAGACTAGAACAGCTTAAGCTGGAGTTCTGACTAAGTCAGAACCCATTTTCGAACCCAAGGTTAACCCAACTAATCCCTTGGTTGCTGTACTACCACTTGTACTGGTGCTACGGGGTGCAGTTGCCTTAGGAGCAGTGGTAGTAGGTTCCTTGGCCTTTGGACAATCAGCATCTCTTGTCAAATGGGTGTTTACCTTACATAAATAACACCAAGGTTTCTTTTTGCCTTTCTTGGAGTTTTGGGACTCCCCCCAGATGCAGGTTTTTTGGGACCTTGGGGAAACTCCTTTTTGTCTTTGCCCTTCGCCTCACCCTTCTCCTGGGGTTTAGAAGAATCTTGCTTCTTCTGGTCACCTCTACCACCATGGGGTTTCTGCTTGACCCTGGTGTGAACCCATTTGTCTGCCTTCTTTCCTAATTCTTGGGGAGAGGTCAGATCAGAGTGGACCAGGTACTGGTGGAAAAGTTGGTTCTGACAGTTATTATGGATGTGCTCCTTCATTAACAAATTGTACAATCCTTCATAGTCCTGTACCTTGCTTCAATGAAGCCAGCCTTCCAGAGCCTTAATAGTAATATCAATGAAATCTACCCAGTCCTGTGTGTATGCCTTCTGGGTGTCTCTGAACATATTCCTGTATTGCTCAGTGGTTAAGCCAAACCCATCTATGAGGACACTTCTTCAGGTTTGAATAATTGCCAGCATCCTCTTCTTTAACAGTGAGGAGCTTATCTCTACCTTTGTTAGCAAAGGAGAGCCACAGGATAGCTGTCCACTGCCCTTGAGGGACCTTCTGAACTTTATAGGTCCTCTCCAAAGCAGTGATCTATTTATGGATGTCATCCCCCTCCTGGTAAGGAGGGACTATCCTGCTCAGGTTCCTAGTGTCAAAGGATGTTTCTCTGATTCTAGGGACACTATTGCTGCCACCATGGGACTCTAGTCCCAGTTTCTTCCTAGCTTCTCACTTCTAGGGACTCCTTGTCAAGGTCCAATTGATCTGGCCTGAGCTTAAGTCTTACCTTCTCAACTTTGATCATTTGGTACTCTCTTTCTAAGGTGTTCTCCCTCTTACTAGATATGGAGGTCCCTAGTGAAGTGTCAGAAGCACTGTACTCAACAGAAGGAGATCTAGACCTCCTCTGCCTACTCTGAATCCTCCCAGGAGGAATAAAGGGGACACCCTCTGTGCCATCGGCACTATTACCTAGGGGATCCAAGTTCTCCAATGTGGGGTCCTCAGACTCCTCTTGGTCATGCTCAGAATTAGGGCCAGTAGGGGTAACCCCTCCTACCCCTTCTTCTGGAACATCCCCACCCACCTTATCTTGATCCTCTGACCTGTCAGGGTTCTGGAGATCATCTATGATAAGCAGCTCTAAGAGGTGCTTAGTGGTTGGGTTGCTACCTGTCTTTCATTTCTTAGAAGTACACAAGGTCCTTAGTTCCTAGAACTTGAGGCCACTGTATCTAGAAGACTGGGGTACAGTAGTATCCGCAACTAAGGAATTGGTCACTAGGTGTAGTGTGGTGTTGTACCTACCTAACCTAGTGTAAACTAAACTTTCTAAGATTGGAGAAAGGGTTGTGCTAGGCCCTTAACAACCAATATAAATATTCAGTAGAACCTTACTTATTCTATAAAATATTATATGTGCCTAATGCCAGTGATGGTTTTTCAATTAATCCACACCTAGATTAGCTGGTAAAACAATGCAGGCTTGAATCCCAACCACTGCACACCAATGTGAGAGGCAGGTTTAGTATATTGTGCTCACTTATTTAAGTGTAGCACCCTGCACTAATCCAGACAACCCTTATGGTGATTTTAGTAGTCTTAGACAACCTTAGAAAGTTCTCTAAGTGGTAACTGTGGAGAGCAGCCTTCAGGCTTAGTCTAGAAGGAGTGTAAAGCAGCTTATTTTACCAGCACTTAATCTTATGGTATGGGTTAAGTGAAAAAAAAACACACAGTGTAGTTATAAAAACACGATACAATATCTTCTACCCGGAGATATGTACACAGTACACACAATATTTGTCAATAGAAAAGCGAGAAGCACAAATACACAGTGGTCCCCGGGTGAGACCAAACCATAAACTAAAATAGTGGAAGGCGAACCACTACTCAAGTCAAGAGTGGACCCAGAAGACGTAGAAGAGTCAGGGACCCAAGGAACCACCCAAGGTGAGTATCTAGGAATCCCACGGAGGTCGTGCGGAGTGTGGGAACATGACCGTGTACTCAATTCAAGTCAATGGGTAAGTCGCGGTTGCAATTTTGAGGAAGAAGGAACCTTCTCAGCAGACCCTGAAGAAACCCCGTGGAAGACGGAAGGTTGGAGAGCCACCCTACCCGTGGATACCACCGGAACCAGGATACCTACACCAGGGAAGCCGGTTGCATAGGTGCGGAGTGACATCGGAAACCGCCATAGACCACAATGGAGATCTTCAGGAAGATGCCGCTGGTGAAGAAGGTGAAGTGAGTCCGGTGGAACCCAAAGGTGGATTCACGGTGAGAGGCACCTGCAAGCAGAGGGAACAGAATCTATGCCACCTAGGCGTGACCAGGAGGCACGGAAGACGAATGCCCACATATGTCGGAGATGCAGGAGAGTTGATGGTGCCCTTGAAGTTGCAGCTATATGGACCAGGCGACACAGAGGAAGACCAAGAGCCATGCACGAGCTGTCCCACGTCAGATGTCAAGAGCTAAGGGTTCAGCGTCCGGCGGGGGCACCAACAAGCCTTGGCAACTTCAACCAACGTAGATGAAGAAAAAGGTGCAGTGTCGGGACCAACAAGGTCCAAGTGACTCACCATGAGCAGGCATGTCAGAGCAGGCCCGAGCAAGCAGGGGAGCCCACTGGAGCCAAGGAAGACCCTCAAGAGGACTCACAGGCCAGAGGCACAAGAATCGCAAGAGGACCTCGAGCAGCTCCCCAAAGGATGAAGGCCCACGGTGCAGGCCGTGATGGAGCTGCAGAACCATGACCTGTTTTGCTCAGCCTTTTAGAGTCCGTGGGAGCCCCGGATCAGCAGACTGGTCAGCTTCGTTGCGGTGCCTGCAAATGGAGGGGAGTGACTCCTTCACTCCAAGGGAGATTTCTTTGGGTGTTTTGGATGTCCACAGGTGCTGTGAAGAACCTGTATGGAGCACAGGCACAGACGTTGCAGCAGACTTGCAGGACGACGAGACCAGGAGCAGCAGGAGTCCTCCCAGTTTCAGTCTTGGTTTCCAATGCGAAGTCCAGAGTGGCCAGACAGTTGAAGAAGAAGTGGTATTGGGTTTGAATCTTGTCCCACAACGAATCTAGGGACTCACCCACAGGTAAGCCCTTAAGTACCCTAAAGAAAGGGTTGGGACAATTCAGGGGCCCTCCCAGAAGATGGTCTGGACAGTGGGGATGACACTCCCATGTCCTTTGTCCAGTTTTGCGCCAGAGCAGGAGCGAAGGGCTCCCTGAACTGGCTCAAACTGGAGCATGCAAAGAGGGCACCAAATGTGCCCTTGAAAGCAGTCTGGTGGTGCTTGCAAGCGCCCCCACTCCAGCCTAATACACAAAGTCCTGTCTGGAAACCTAATGTTCTACCTTCCTCTGCCCGAGCTTGGCTCAGCAGCAGGAGGGCAGATAGATAGATAGATAGATCAATAGATAGATAGATAGATAGATAGAAACGTTTTTATTGCGCAATTACTTAAAATCATTGCAATTAGTTACATTTTTTTTTTTAAATTAAAAAGAAAAAATGTACGAGTATAAAAACTTGTATTGCCTTACAAAGACTTTGTAGTCCTATTCCTCACAATAAATTAGAAGAACATTGTTGCGGGGATTCTGCAAATACACAGAACTATGCGCAGGAAAACAGGACCTCGGTGTATAGGGGTTGTACCTTCCTACCACCTTAGTACCCAAAATCCCAAAACCGACTAACTATAGTGTCTCATTCGTTCTCCTACATAATCACAAAGCTACAAATGATTAGACAACTCAGAACACAACACTCTCAACTCTCTCAGGAATTGCGGCAGCAAGACCTACCCTTTCGCTCACTCACTCGTACTTGTCCACAATAAGAATTGGCAGAGTCACTGTAATAGTTTAAAATGTTTATTTCAACTATTGTGCTCTATAATGCAGTATACGAGCCACTACCAGCAGCAAAATGCATAAACTCAGAACAATTAGCATTGTTACAATTCCATAGAATATGAAGGGGGATGTCATCATATGCAGACAGTGGAAAAAGGACTATAAGGCCTAACCACCCTCCCCTTGGTAAGGTTGAGTTTTATTATATAAAGGAAGATATCTGGGCTTTGTCAGCAGACCCCATACCTTAAAGCCTAGATGGAAGGTTTACATCATAGGAACAGCACAGCTCTTCTCCATGGAAAAGGCTCTCTCCAAGTGTGTGTTTGAACAACATGCCTCCCCGTAATATCAAAGCACGAGTCTCCAGCAGTGCAGCTGTGTTTAGCAAGTTTTGTCTAGGTGCTAGGGACTGACCAGAACAGAATAACAAGGGGCATTGTTTATCGACCTTGCACATCGTGTTCAGACTAAATTCCAGGAACAAGCAAAACGCGAAAAGCAGACAGTTCTTATGTGAAAGGCATAAACAGAGTCTTGCAAAATAAAGTAATGTAGTAATGTGCGCAAAAGCAGCATCATGGCAGCAAAGCTCATGCTAACTTAGCAATGTCGACAATGACCCTAATGGCCATATAACACCCTCCACTTGGTAAGGACATAGTATATAGACAAAGGACCAAAACAGAGTTCAAAAGCGAAGCAGAGTTCAAAAGCGGTTGAAAAAACCAAATTGGAAAAATTAAAAAAGAAAAAGTATATTTTTGTGAGTTTCAAAGGAAAGGCCGCTCCGTGAAAATGTTATTATGAAGGAGGTGGTAAATCCATCAAAGTACGTGAACTTAAGAATGCAATCCCCTCCATAAGGCCATCCAATCAAGTAGATCGAAGGAACAGACATGCTCCTCGTAATCTGATGCTTCCAAGAGCATAACAGGGCAACTTGCGTGATATTCGATGAAACTCCGTTGCAAGATGTTCTGCGCAGCCGCACAGATATCCCATTCAGCCAAGACTCCAAGCGATGCAGCAAGCGCCATACGGCCATTCCCAGAACAAGCCTGGTCATGGGCCTCTAAGGGACCCATTAACTGGTTAAAATCTGGGACAGGACATGACATATTGCAGAGGCATAAATCCATAGCCCTATGGAAGGGGCACCGTTGACAGTAGAATACAGGTCGCACGCAAGTGAAGTAGGCAAAGCGAAAAGTTAATCCATAACTCACGCTAAGCGTCGCTAATGGCAATCATCCAAAAACCTGTTGCATTCGATCACGGTACAGTTGCAATTGGCCTGGTCTTTGCATTACCACAAGATGAGCAGCCATTGCGCAGCAGGAACAGAAGAAGCAGGATTCCACCAGCAAACGCTAGTAATAAAGGGAATCCTCCAAAGACGCTGGAAAAAATAGAATGAATAAAAGCCGGTATTACTCCAAATATTGTCTGAAAAGAAGTCACAAGGCCGGATCCCACATGTTTAAAAAAATGTGCAAGGCCTTTAGTGTCAGACGCATTAAATATTTGATGTTTAAGCCCCCAAAGTGAAGTGGGAGGTTGGTGTTCAGAAGTGACTGAATCTCGCTAGATGTTCTAGCCACCTGCAATTCGAAAGTCTCTTGAGCTGAAGTGAGAGCCACTTCTTGTTGGAACAATAGCGCTTTGAGCCTGCTCAATTTGTTGAAATCTGTTTTCAAAGTTGGAATGGAAGGCCAAATGGAACTATCTACTTTCCCATGTAGGGGCGGAAAAAGCACATTGCTACAACAAGTAACACGTTGTTACACTGTTACTGAATACGGGATTCCCGCCCGTAGACCACAGCAGTCGTGGTTGTTCAAAATAAGATAACTGCCATTAGGAAGCAAGGTAAAAGCAGGAATTATTGATGGCACTGGAGTTCCTTTTAAAAACAAGCAAGATTAGGCGTGGATACATTACAAGCGCCGTGCAGCTTAACGTGTTTACAAACTATGCACTACCCAGGTGTTCAAAACGGCCAATCGGAAAATGTTGCATACATGATTTAAATTGAAACAGCGAGAATGGGAGAGATATAAACCCATGAATTAACCAAACAGCTGAATCTGTCTCCGCCACAGAGAATGGCAAGGGCTTCAATTGTTCAATGTGCAACAGTGAATATGTAGTATCTTTCATGGACATAAATCTCTGTTTATCAGTCAGATTGAATGGTAAAAACAAAGCAGAAGCATTCAAATAATCCCAAGGGACTTTTCCCATTTTGAGAGTCTGTAACGTCCATGCAAACTGCATAACTGTTCGTAATTGATTTTGACCATGATATAACACAGATACATCACTCTGAACAATATCAATAACAGAAGATACAATATTATCCAATGTATAAATGCACGAAGAAAGTGTATTGATGCTATTGTCGACCACGGCAAGGACTTTTTCTTAATTGTCTTGATCAATTTGGCGCAGACGAAGTGCTGCTTCAATCTGCGAAAGTTTCCAAATTTCATTGTAAGCTGCACAGATAAACCTTTTAGATCTAGGACTCCTAGGTCCTAAGATAAAATCTGCCAAATTGATGTCGCTCGACAAGAGAGACAAGTGTTGTTTTACTGATGACAAAGTGGAGTGTTCCAACCATTGTTGGCACAATTTACCCACGGAGCACGTGGTCACTGAATGTGAATGTGGATAACGAGGATCCGGTCTAGTCTGTGTGAAACCAGGTGTTACATTATAAAAACGCAATTGACATGCATTTGAATTTGTTTGCCACACCAACCACCCAGATGAATCAATCTCAGAGACATTGAAAGTGTCATTGCGAAACAAAGCTTGCAATGCATCGATAGTATAATTTGTCCGAGCACACCAATTGTCATATTCCGCCAATGACGAAATGGATGGGATATTCAAATTTTTTGCAGTTGCCAAGCCAAAGCAAGTGGTTTGGTGCACTGTATCATTTAAAAATAAAATTTGATTCGGGATCAGGCAGGCTGACCCTGAACCTGCCACGGCTTAGTGCCCCAAATTGCCCCAAATTGATTTTAAATCAATGGTATCTTTCCAATGATCATAGCCCTGTGTGGCTAATTTAGTTCTAAAAGAATTGGAATAAATCAATTTAGTGTGGGTCATGATAAATTTGGATTGGGATGATAAATGCAGTTTAAAGAAGTAGGATTCTAGATTAGACGTGTCATAATCTGTGAAATAGGTGAACTTATCCCTAAGAGTTTTAGAACTCCCCTGTACGGGAGTAGGACAATGTTCCCATTGAGTGTAATTAAAAACAGGTCTTAACGTGTTTGTTTTATGCAAGAAATGATGCCCACAGTGTTGATAACAGAATAAATCAACATAATTGGCAGAATTTAAATATAAATCCTCAGCATCAAAAGCAGCATAATACTTTAAATCAGAAAACAATGAATGTACTGCTTGCACATCCCAATCATCAGAATGTATGTCCCGTGTTACCACATCTCTTAGGGAGACGCAAAACACGTATGGTATCTTGATGACCTCCGTCGGGCCGTGAATTTCGAAAGCTACTTTATCCCAAACGATGCCATCTGCAAGCAGGAAAGCTGAAATGTTCACAAGAGTCTGATCACGTTTCATCATATGGGACGATGTGTGAGGGGCCAGAATTCCGTCGACCAAGTTCACAGCAGAGCGTTCTGGCAAATAATGACCGTTGATGAGTAAGAAGAATACTGTCACAAAGCCAATCGACATGAAGAGGAAAATCAGGATAAGCCCCAACCCGATTTAAGTCCATGGGGGGACCAGGTAAGTCTTCTTGAACCATGAAACGAAAATGCTTAATTTTGTCGGTTGAAGTGCCACACTGGAAGACGAGGAGGATGAGTCATAAGAGAAGCTGGCATGGTCCCCAAAATAACCGCTTGCACCCATGGGCCTTAGAGGTGGGTGGGATGTATCAGCGTGATGTTGTCGAAGACTGTTCGGCACTTCCCTTTGGGACTCATCTGTGGGGTATGTATACTCGCCATCTGCGGTGGAAGAGAATGGAGGCATAACAGGCGAAAGATCAATATTAGTTTCCATCTCACCCTCACCGATACGGGCATTAGTCATAGAGGTTGAGGTTACCGGATTCAATGATATAGCGTTGCACGAAATTGCAGGTGTCACACTATTCAGAATCGGCCAGACGGTGTAACTTGACATTGTCCACTGAGATGTATCTGTTGTCTTTGCGACCAGGCAAAGGTGGTAAAATGACTGTACGAGTACCCTTCAATCCAAGCACTATAAGAGGGACCAAATTATTTTTGGTTCTCCAACTTCTCTCGTACCAGATCTCCAACCTTAGGAAGCCAGCCGGCAACTGGAATCAACAGTGCCGCATCATTGGAAGAGGGTAAATGTTCAGTCGCGTAGCTGTCACGGGTCTTTTGTAGATCCTGTAACATAGTAGAATGATTATCTACGTCAAAGGTTGCGGCAGCCGCTACAACGTCTAGACCATCAAGGTCTGGCACAAACATTTTAATGCCAAAGAGCATTTTGTATGGGGTCCACCCACCCAGAGATCTTCTAGGGAGATTATTGAGTGCACGTTGAACACCAATCAGCCGATCCCCAACAGATGGACTTTTAGCATAAGAAACTTGTTCGGGTGATAAATGATAAGAATACTTCGAAGGGAAGCCCTGTGGATATGCTGCTCCATCCTTCGTAGTAGCAATCGCTGCCAATATTTCATTATCTATTTTAGTCATGGACCTTGTAACTGCTGCTATGGAACACGTGGCTACTGCAGATGTGGCCGCTTTGTCAGCCATAGAATTACCAACAGCATGTGCTCCCACACGCTGATGGCCAAGATTATGGATAACCTGTGTGAGTGGGAGACGTTTTTTAAGCTCCGCCACTCGAATCCAAAGCTTTTTATGCTTTATTGCGCTGCCTTTAGAATCTCGATAGTCATTTTGTGACCAAAAGAATAAGTTGTCATTAAAAGACTGAACACAGTAGAAAGAATTGCATACAATAAGAGTATTCACATTAGGATCAGCAAACTCGAGAGCAAGAACAAGAGCATGCAGCTCCGCCAATTGCGCTGTACAGTCCCCAAGTGCCTGTGTATGCACTATGGATGACTTAAATTCTCCATTGACAATTGAACCAGCCACAATAGCGCAAGCCGCTGAATAAGCGTGTTTGGAACCGGTGGCCGCTTGGGCCGAGCCATTGGTATAAATGATACATTTGTACTCATCCAAAGGAAGCAACGACAACGGAGGAGGATGAACATGTTCATACTGTAAAAACTCCTGTGTCTGAAGAGCAGGATCAAAGATAAACGTGACATCAGCCGATGTCAAAGAAGTAGCCCATTGAATCCAATGGGGATGTAATGCCTTAGAGTTGGGTACACTTGCCTTAGTCACTGCTTCTAAAGCAGGGAAAGGCGTGACCATAAGAATGCATTTTCCCTGCGCCAGCGAGCGTTCTTTCAGAATCGCCATTTGGACCGCTGTCAAAACTTTTTCAACATTCCATAAAGCGCATTTCAGCCGAAGTGTATAGATGTGATTTGTATGCAATAGGTACTGTGTCTCCCTCATTGAACGTTAAGTAAGTGAAACCCACTGACCCCAGTACTATACGTATCACCAGGTTCGTGGTGTTGTCACGCGACAACAAGTAGTTAGTGGCAAGCAAATCAGTTTGCAAAGATTGCAGAATTGAGGTATGTTCTGGAAGCCAGCTGGCAGAAGAATATTTGGTTGTATCCATGCATAGAGCGGTTTGATACGCTGAGCATAATCAGGGATGTAAGTCCTCCAGAAATTCAAAAATCCCAGCAAAGACTGAAGCTTCTTCAGTGTAGAAGGAGGTCGCAAGTGTGCACATTTCTCCAGAAAGTGGGGGGCTAACCCCCTACCTTCATTGTTGAGCTCGTAGCCCAAAAAGAGTACAGCAAAATGTGCGATATGCGACTTTGCAAAATTGAATTTGTATCCATAGTCGGCAAAGGACAGGATAATGTGGTCGACTTGGACTAGATGTGGCATCAGCTCATCGTCCGTCAGATAAATATCATCAATGTACGAGAACGCATCAGAGTCTATGCTGTCCAACAAAGAGACAACACGTGCAGCGAAAGCCCCGGGGCTATTCTTATACCCCATAGGCAAACGCGTAAATTTTTCTGATTCCCAACGGCGGTGAATGCTGTCAAATACTTTCAGCCCCCAATTCTTCTCGCGAAATATTTCGCATATTGAAATCTCTTATTAAACCCCCTCCCCTACCTATTCCTTGCGATGATATGTCATCTCGTTGCAACCAATTAGCTACTTTTTTCTTCAATAAAATCCAAGATATTTATACCTCAATGTCCCCCTAATCAACAACAAAGGAGGCATTGATAATCGTATTTTAGCTGAAATTCCTCTCCTGGATCAATCCGCCCTGCAAGGTATCCTTGGCCAGTTAAAGTCAGTTTCCCCCAGGGATACAGTTCCCCCCCTCATTTTAAATCGAATTTTTGATACAGTGTCTACTGTTATCCTAGATATGATTAATGCTACATTCCGGACAGGCATAGTCCCTCCCCTTGGAAGCAAGCAATGGTTAAAGCTTTGCTGAAAAACCGAACCTGGACCCTGAGATGTTAGGGAACTATCGTCCCATTTCACTATTGCCAGGGATCAGCAAAATTGCTGAAAAACATGTGAATAGTGCTCTGTCCGCGTTTTTGGAAAGCAATAACTGTCTTCACCCATATCAAACTGGGTTCAGACCCCAACAGGGCACAGAAACCGCCCTTTTAGCTGTGGTTGAGGCAACTAGGAAAATCCTAGACAATGGGGCTGCGCTGCCATTGTGCTTTTAGATCTGAGCGCAGCCTTCGACACAATCATCAGCTGCTCATCCAGAGGCTTAAAGATGTAGGAGTGACTGATCTGGCCCTTAAATGGATCCACTCCTTTCTGGACGACCGGTCATTTCAAGTGTTCCATGAAGACTGCATCTCTGACCCTCTGCCACTCCGATGTGGGGTTCCTCAGGGATCCTCCCTGTCCCCCACGCTTTTTAATGTGTACATGAGCCCCTTGGCAGGTGTTGTGGAGCCTTTCGCCATCCAAATCATCACATATGCCGACGATACGCAGCTGATTGTCTCTTTTAATCAGCTCAACAACACTGCCCCGGAGTGGGCCATGTGTCTTTGAGAGGTCTCAGCATGGATGGAGGGCTCATTCTTGAAGTTGAACGGATCTAAAATGGAGCTGATGTTTCTGGGTAAACCTTCTGTACCCAATATAATATCATCTTGGCCGAGTTGCTTCGGCCCTCCCCCATCCCCCAAAGATTATATCAAGAGTTTGGGGGTTTGGTTAGATCGTAACCTTGATTTTGGGGAGCAAGCAAGGAAGGTTGCTGGTAGCTGCTTTGGGCTGATGAGGATGACACGGAAAATCATTCCTCTCCTCCCTTTCTCTGCAAGGAAAGTGGTGGTCCAGTCCCTTATTCTTTCTAGGCTCGACTACGCCAATGCCCTATACTTAGGAGCACCTTGCTCCACGGTTAAGAAATTGCAAATTGTACAGAACTGTGCGGCACGACAACTTTTGAATATTCCCAGCCGACAGTCAGCAGGGGCTGCTCTGGCCGCCCTTCACTGGCTGCCCATTCAGCAGAGAGTGCAGTTCAAGGCTCTCTGCAATTCACACAAGGTACTGTTAGGTTCTGGCCCACCTATCACACGCTCCCTCATTTCCTCTTACCATCCTGAGAGAACCCTGCAATCATGCAATAAACAGTTGGCAGCTGTACCTAGAATCAGGAAAGCACGTACAGGGGGTCGCCTTTTTTCATATAACGCAGCAAGGCTATGGAACTCCCTCCCCCTTGCCATTCGGTGTGAAACTAACCATCTGGTCTTCCGGAAAGGTATAAAAACCTTCCTGTTTCCATAAACTGATATGTAGTTCATGAACTTCGGCCTCTAGCGCTGGGATGCCTTTGGTAACCATGCGCTTTACAAATGTTTTACAATTACAATTACAATTACAAGTCACTGCTCTCAGGAGCCAAATTGTGACTATAGAAGCCATTGGAAATATCCAGAGTAGTCTTGATTTTCTTACGAATAAGATTGTTCACTAGCGCAGAGCTATGTGTGTTTTGCACCGCAAATGTACGACAATGACTATTCAAATTTCGATAATCCAGTACAATGCGATATGACCCATCGGGTTTTGATACAGTAAAAAGAGGATTATTCATTGGTGATATACAGGATTCAATCACTCCTTGATACTCCAACTGTGTTAGAATATCACAAACGGAAGCCTTAGCTTCTCGTCTGATTGGATATTGGGGCTGTGGGTGCGGCATAGACCGTAATGGTATCTCATGTGCCGGCGAATCTCTATCCCAGCCCACCTGATTACGGTACACCGCCGGGGCAAGGGCCAAAGCCCACTCAGCATGTTCCTCAGGGACGTAATGCGAAAAACTCGGAAGTATCACACCCTTCCCTCTAGAAGCTGCTAGCACAAATGGTGGAGGCCAATCTGCCTCTGCCAAGAAAGGGCCAGATGTACGACCAGCACAATTGCGCATCGCAAATTGCGACTCTTTTTCGAGTCGCAATTTGCGAGGCGCAATTTCCGATGTACAACAGTGTATTTCACACTGTTTGCGGTTCCCAATGGGGTCGCTAATTGCAAGGCTCATTAATATTAATGAGCCTCTCGCAATTTGCGAGCCCATTGGGAATGACAGCCCTCCCAGGGATGGTGGCCTGCTGGGCTCAGCAAACCACCATGTCTGGGACTGCTTTTTAATAAAGCAGCTTTTTTTTTTAAATGCAGCCCGTTTTCCTTAAAGGAAAATGGGATGCATTTAAAAAAGAAAAATGAAACTTTTCAGTTTCATTTTTAAGGGCAGGCAGTGGTCTCTGAGACCACTGCCTGCTCTTAAAAACATATTTTCCAACATACTCACAAAGGGAAGGGGTCCCCTGGGGACCCCTTCCCCTTTGCGAGTGGTTTACCACCTACTTGAAGTAGGTGGTAAACTGCGAGTGTTTTGCGGCCGCCAATGCGGTTGCAAAACACTAGTACATAGCATGTTGACTCGCTATTAGGAAGGGACGCCCCTTCCTAATAGCGAGAATCGCAAATGCTATTTTGCGAGTCAGGGACTCGTAAAATAGCATTTGTACATGCTATTACCATTTTTGGCGGCCGTAAACGGGAGGTTCTCCTGTTTGCGGCCGCAAAAAAGGGTCGTACATCTGGCCCAAAATGTCATATGAAGAGGTGAGATTGTCCCAAAAAATCCCATTGATTGTACGCTGTATATCACCTTCAATTTGGAAGACAATTTCATAGAGTCTATCCGGGGGGGCAACTCGTGTGTCTGCTGTTTCTACTGTAATGAATGTATCAGTTGCTCTCGCCTTCAGACAGGGACGCAGTGCCTCCAACACTATGGTAACCTCCGCCGCGCTGTCGAGCAGAGTCACCGCCCATGTCCAGTCTAGAAGATGCGTTCTCACTGTTTGAGGCATATTTCGCTGTCAAAGCAGCAACTTTTTTCTTCTTATACGGGGGTCTAAAACGAGGCAGATCCTCTTGTTTGGCTTTGACGTCAAACTGTCGAGGGTGATCCCGTCCCAGTTGTGTGGTCGGACCTTTGCCACGATCTTGGTGTTCCCCACCACCGGCTTGAGAGTCCGATCTGTCCTGTAAAGAACGAGGAGAGTGCTGATCAGGGACTTGAAATCTATCAGGAGTCTTAAGCTTTGCGCGGTTGCGCAAGTCATAAGTACGCTCAGAAGACTCAGGTGTCGGTGAACCAGCACGCAAACCCTGCTTCTGTTGCTGCTGCCCCTGTTTTTTATTTTTCCAGTTTTTTTTAGGAAAGTACCGGCGCCCATCCTTCTCAGTCTGGGCTTTTTGCTGAGTTTGAGCTGGAGCTTGTGTTTGCGTATAAGGCTTAATTCCCAGACTATTGCGCCCTATGGTCTTATATGCTTTAGCAATAATCTTTGGCAATTCGCGTGGCTTGTCCGCGTCAGCAACAGCCTCCAGGCGTTGTGCCACCTGCAAGCTTACAGCATCACCCTTGACATTAGCAAGGATCATATCAGAAACAATATCGAACACCCCCACCAGTCTCATCCCCAACTCCAGGGCCGCCTCGGCCCCATGTTCATCCTGAACACGTCTAATCACGGAAGGGAGTACGGTCATTGAGGGGGTGTCAAAACACATCGAATATACCACTGCAAACACTTTACCCCAAGTGTTACAATCAGCTAATTCTGGAACCAGGTTTTTCGGAAGAGTTATGGTCAAAATCCTGTGTTTCTCCACAGGAGTGGTATTTGGACAAACAGCCTCGAGTTGCCCAAATTTCTCGGCAAGACAATAAGGAAGCTCATACTTATTTTGGGGACGCTTGCCCATCACTGAATTAACCATTAGTGGACTAATGGACACACCACCTGGTGCAGATGGTTGCGCAGCAACGCCAGGTGGTCCCACCTGGAAGTTGCGCGACATGAACTGAATAACAGCCCTATGTATGCGTATTAACGAAGTATGTAAGACGCGTAGCTCTGCGACTGTAGCATTGAGATAATTTGGGTGCGGGGTGTACCCAGCCAAAACGGGCCACGTGCCCCATCTATCGATAAGGGGCCTAAATTGACCGGTGTTATTGGGTGAGGAAGGGCGCCAATAAACCATATTTGGTGTTGCCAAGCTGTGAGCGGAACCTCAAGAGTTCTATACGGTCTATAGTCCTGCGGAGTCGCGGTGGCAGTATACTCGTGAAACAAATTGTCTATCCCATCGACTGCCGGAAAAGTGACCCAAGAATAAAATACCTCGAAGCGGAATGCTGGATCCGCTTCCACAACAAAGATAAGCACAACACCTGCATCAGGTACTCAATATTGAGTTAAATAAGCCCTGAGTGGTGCGCGGTTAGGAGGCGCAATAACAATCGCCATTATCAATAAAGAATAGAACAACCTATGCGTGGCAGCACAAATACGGGTAATATAAATGAGAAAGACCTTTTAAAATTCAAGCTTGAAAAACCTATAAAATCACAATATAGGAGGTTGCACCGTCACATCCGTCTCCGGAAACAGAAGTGAGGGGGTTGTGGACAAGCACAAGCACTACGCAGGAGTCTTGCAGATAAGAACAAGACCAAACGTTGGCGGCGCCATGCTGCGGGGATTCTGCACATACACAGAACTATGTGCAGGAAAACAGGACCTCGGTGTATAGGGTTTGTACCTTCCTACCACCTTAGTACCCAAAATCCCAAAACCCGCTAGCTATAGTGTCTCATTCGTTCTCCTACAAACTCACAAAGCTAAAAATGATTAGACAATCCAGAACACAACACTCCCGACTCTCTCAGGAATCGCAGTAGCAAGACCTACCCTTTCGCTCACTCACTCGTACTTGTCCACAATAAGAATTGGCAGGGTCACTGTAATAGTTTAAAATGTTTATTTCAACTATCGTGCTCTATAATGCAGTATACGAGCCACTACCAGCAGCAAAATGCATAAACTCAGAACAATTAGCATTGTTACAATTCCATAGAATATGAAGGGGGATGTCATCATATACAGACAGTGGAAAAAGGACTATAAGGTCTAACCACCCTCCCCTTGGTAAGGTTGAGTTTTATTATATAAAGGAAGATCTCTGGGCTTTGTCAGCAGACCCCATACCTTAAAGCCTAGATGGAAGGTTAGATGGAAGGTTTACATCATAGGAACAGCACAGCTCTTCTCCATGGAAAAGGCTCTCTCCAATTGTGTGTTTGAACAACATGCCTCCCCGTAATATCAAAGCACGAGTCTCCAGCAGTGCAGCTGTGTTTAGCATGTTTTGTCTAGGTGCTAGGGACTGACCAGAACAGAATAACAAGGGGCATTGTTTATCGACCTTGCACATCGTGTTCAGACTAAACTCCAGGAACTAGCAGAACGCGAAAAGCAGACAGTTCTCATGTGAAAGGCATAAACAGAGTCTTGCAAAATAAAGTCATGTAGTAACGTGCGCAAAAGCAGCATCATGGCAGCAAAGCTCATGCTAACTTAGCAATGTCGACAATGACCCTAATGGCCATATAACAACATGCTCGGGTTAGTATGCAGGTTGCGTTAAAATTCAGGGGAATGTTCGGGCTTCATCAAGGTTATTGCCGCTGTCATAAATTTCATAAAACATGTGGCCAATTGCACCAAGTCACCTCTCATACACACCTAATGACTCTTGGCAAGTCCGAACGTTTATGATGCGCCAAATGGGGCAGAGCCAGAATTTGCTTAAAGCGGTCAATTTCCTGCAGATACATAAAACATGAGTTAATGATCCTTCCCCATTTCTGCAAAGGTGGCACTGTGTGTCCTTCTTGCCCCCCTGGTAGCTCCGACCGTACCTATATGCCAGCAAAGGAACTAGGCCGAAGCGTAGCCTCATTAGTTGGTGCTTCATTGTTGGCTTGTGGGAAGTCGAAAGATAGTATGACAGTGCACCACAATTGTAGAGTTTTGACGCCCAACTGCCATGACTTAATTTTTTTTACTGCCACTGCATCACATTCCTCCGACAATGATCTCGCTTATTTTCTTAGTAGTTTTGCCGCAATAGCTGTAGGTAGTGAGCTTGTCCAGATTTCTTGTGTCTCCAATATGTCCATACAGTTTGTTAGGAACTTATTCCAATTTGTTGCCGGGATTTTTATTTGTAACCAAATGAGGCTCTTTAAAATGTTCCCCTGGGCCTGCTTGGCCTTTAAGCAATAGGCTACGAACTTAGCTTTTAGTAGCCACTGCTGTGATGTCAGCTTGAATTCCATACGGATTTGTGCGTGTGATGTGGAGTTTGGTAGCAAGAACACTCTACGGTAGCAAGACGACTGTGCCCTGTCCAGCCAGGCTGCCATTTTATCTCTGAAGATCATTGCCCCATAGGCCACTGTTGGTAAAAATTGTGAGTCCATTACCTTAAGCAGGGGGGACAAGTCTGATGTGCTCATGGTTTCTCACTTTGCAGAATGCTCCTTCAAGAGAGTTTGCTGCCCTCTGCTCTGCCGTAATGTGCACTGCTAATTGTCCTCTATGGTCGAGCCAGAGACCGAGGTACTTGTATGAGGTCACTACTTTGATGGATTTCCCCTCTATGTGCCAAAAACCTTTCCTGGCCCTTTGCCTTGTTACTATCATTACCTTCGATTTTACTATATTTATTTTCAACAAGTTGTCTTTGCAGTACGATGTCAAGGCCGTCAGCAGCCTCTGGAGCCCCACCGGGGTTTGGTCTAACACTATGTCATGCGCATACTGTAAGGACTGAATTGGAGTTCAAAAGAATTTTGGTGGTAATGCTCTCTCTCGTGATAGGTATTCTGGGAGGTCTGCCAAATACAAGTTGAAAAGTATTGGAGCCTTGTTGGTTTTGATTTTGTTGGTAGTAGCCCAGCCTGAGGTGACTCTTATTTCCACCCACGTGCCTGAATATAGAGTAATAATTGCATTTAGTAATGTTCGTGGGATAAATCAGTTATTTAATTTTTCCCATAGTCTTACGCGTGATACGCTAACAAATGCAGTTTGGAAATCAATGAACCCAAAGTATAGAGCCATCCCTTTTTAGGTCGAGCGTGAGCCAGCGCGTAAGCGCTGCTCTGCGAATAGCTGTGGTAGTTCAGTACGGAGAGAGTAGGAGAGAAGCTCCGCCCACTCCCCCGCCCTTGTGCTTCATTGGCTCGTGTGTTTGTCCTTTGCAAATGCTGTCTTCTGATTGATTGTGAGGCTTGTTAGTCCCGCCTTAGTACAGCCATGTCCTCATTTGTAACTTCCCATGGCTACTGGCCCCTTTACTTCGGTTGTTACACGGGACCTGTTTGTAAATCTTGTAAGCACTATTTTCTTTTGAGTTTCTCTTCCTGCCCGCACGACGTGCTCTGCTTAGATTCAGCGCGCAGTGCGCGCTTTCACTTTCAAAGCAGCTGGGACAATCGCGGCCGCTTGTCTGCAAAGCCATAGGTCTCGCATTTAAATGCGAAACCTATTGCATTGCAAATATTTTTGTTATTTTGGCAGCGCGCCTTCCTTTCTTCTTTTTTTGATAGCGGGCAGCATTTAATTAAATGATTTAAGCGAGAGATCAATATGCCGGTTCTATTAATGTTAGCGCACATGCACGAAAAGACAGTGCTGTAACATGCACACAACCAACACATCTCCACAAGCCCCCCACTCACTGCGCTTGCATGCGCACCCCCCCTCGTCTTTTTATTGATTTATTTTTGCTCTTTTTGCCTCCCTGCAAATATATGCACAGACGTCTGGGCGCCACGCGCAGCGACTAATCTGCATTTCATATTAAGCTTTGGAAAGTCACGGCTCTGTCCTTTTCTTGCTTAATCCTTTTCTGCTACTTTATACTTTCTGTGAAACTTTGCAGGCAGAGACATCTACTGGTGTCAACGTTTGGAACACAGCATTGCCGTCATCTCGCTCCCCCACCCTTCAATGCCGCGGCAAGAGTCGCGAGAGTGTCCTGGACCACTGGACCACTGGACGGTGCTGGGGGGTAGGGAGACTGGGTAAGTGTCACACTAGGTTTGTTTCATATCAGCTGCAATTATTACGAGGATCATGCCGCTATAATCAGTGCGCTGCAGAGAGACTCAGTCTCACTCAATTACTTAGCACTAGGGAGGTGCAGCCTTTTGCCTTATTTCTCTTTGTTTGTGCATTGCACCGTCTGCAGCAGCTCCCTGTAACGGCCCCCTCCCTCTGCTCCCTGTGTGTACCGGTCACGTCACCCTTACTTTACTGCTTGGGCTTTAGAACACAAGAGTGGTGAGCGATGCACCGGCGCGGAGTGCTGGCTGTCACCATCAACAAGGAGAAAGTGGCATAAGTTGCGATCTGTAATGGTAGCTGACAGAGGATTGTCACGGCTATTGGGCCATAGTTTAATCTGAGTTTAACCCATAACAGGCTACCGTTGCCTGACAGTACCATAAATATGAACGGTGCACTTAGGAGAGCAGAGCCGGTCTCTTTAAAACTCCCGCATTCCTTTTATTAACACCGCTGCAAAGCATGCTTTGTTACAGCTGCCTCCAAAGCCCTCGCACATCTAATGTAATCTAATTCAGTGAGCCTCATGTCTTTCTCACGCTCAGTTCCTGTCAGTAACATCTGTTAGAGTTGTAGTCTCGGCGTCCACTCAGCATCCTGTGATTCTGGGCAAATCACTGAATCTCCTCAGCGGTATTTAAAACCGTGGATTACTTAGTAGCAAGGTGCACTTGAACTTGGCAGAAGACGTTTTTCGAGGCGTGCGGCGCCCGGCTCCTTTCATACAAGGTCTGGACAGATTTACTCTGATGTCTGACCATGCTACTAAGTAATCCACGGTTTTAAATACCGCTGAGGACTTCACAAGGTGGGCCCTCATGAGTGGATTTCAGCTCACCACTTTTGGAAAACCCTGACTGAGTCACTCACTACTCAAGCTCCAGTGCGATATCTGGGATGCCCTTGTGGCACCAGTATTAGGTTGCCCCCCGTCCCCCTTCGTCCTGAGGAAGACTCGCAGCTGAGGTACAAGTCACCCTCTAAGCACAAGCCGAGTCGAAACGTCGACGCACCCCACCCACACAGGGCCTGTATCACATCCCATCCCCTTCACTTGATGTTGCATTTATGCATTTTACAAAAATATATTAAAAATGTTATAAATAATCTGTTTAGGACAGGCCTTTTTTGTACTGGTCTCTTTACCAGTCCATTGCCAAAGCATAAAAGATGGATAATCTCTAAATATCTGTGACTATTTACTTTTTCTACCCTTTCACCAGCACACCCATTCTTCCCCTCTTTTTCCTTGAGCAACCTTTGTATCAAATTAACTTTGATATGTTTTAAGTATATGAAATTAAATATACTGAACTTAAACAACTCTTGGCGTTCTTTGGCTGACATTGACTATATGTTTAGAACTATGCTATCTTGGATAGCAAGGTATGTTGTTGCGTTTAATTTGGTATTCGTTACTAGTGTTTGGCTTATTAAGCTACACACATATGATAAATTACAATTCATTTCTGCTTTAAAGCAGTCACGGACCACCTGTTTCATTACTGTATTGTACCCAGTTCCAGTGGCGATTATTGGGTTACCCCATTATTTTGTAATGGTAAACAAATCTAAATCAGCAGAGGGCGAGTGAACAACAAAGATTCAGTCCTACCAAGTTTTTTTTTTCGTGGTCCAAGTGTGAGGTGGTGCACAAGTCTGGGTTTTTTCTTTAAATTCTAGGACTTGTAGTCTTGCTCACTCCATTATAAAACAGGACTACAAGTCTCAGAATTCAAAGAAAAACCCTAAATTGGAATAGCACAGATGGAACTGGGAAACTAGAACGCTATGAAGATTGTGTTTCAGCCATCATGGCATGTCATGGCATCATAGCACTATTTTCATCTGTGCAGAACAAAAGAGACCATCGTTTAATAATGTGTGATGCGATTTGGTTGTTTGCAGGTATTAGGTATTTTATTCACTCTTTAGTTTCAATAGGAATGTCTGTGGTAGCACTGCGCAGGGGTCTTCACAGTCACATAACATAATCAAAGGGACTGGTGCCACACAGCAAAGGATTCCTATTAATTACCCATATGCCGATCCTGAGCACATATCCCATGTGTCTGTCTGTGTCACAATAAACTCAAAGTGTCACACATTTTTGGCTTTAGAATGTCACTCCTGAGTACACAGTGAAACTATGGAAATGTCACATAAGCAAAGTGAAAACTTGGCCGCTATGTAATTTTCTTTACCCTGGCTTCCTAATTTAATTTACTTTTAGGAGCGCGTTCTTTGCAGCCGTTTTTAGATCTTAGAGATTCTCCTTGCTCAAATGGGTGTAATTTGTGATATTAGTTTCCCTTGTTTTTGGTGCTTGACTTTTCTCGCAAGAAAGTGTCACTCATAGTCGTCAAATGTCACTCATAATTACACTGAAATTATAAAAATGTCCCACATAAGCAATCTAAAACCTTGGCAGCTATGTTCATCTCGCTTTTTCCGCCGCTTCCCCAACCAGTCCTTGCCGGCCGTTGGAGACAGGAGGTGGACGGCAGGTGAACGTGTAATGTTAAAGACTACTTGGCAAAGAAAGACAGGTTTGATTCTGGTCTGAAACAGCTCCTTAAATAGCTGACCTTGCTGCCTCTCCCCGACTCACCCTTTCGGTAGTTTAGGGCTGGGGGAGGGGTTGGGAAAAAAACAGATATTGCTGGGGTATGCTCAGTCTTTCTCTATCCCTTGTATATTTTCCAAAGCTCTAATTGCCATTTACATCACAAAGAGCTCTAACTCAAAAAAATGCGAGACCTATTGCATTTCTAATGCTTGTTTCCCTTGTGAGACAGCGCCCGCTATACATGCCCCTGTGAGGCCCTACCTGCTTAGATTGCCCCTTTGAGATCACCCGCTGTGTTTGCCCCTTTGAGATAGCCCCTCTCCATGACCTTTTCTTATTGTAGCTGTTTGACATCGCCCCTTACGTTTGCACTTTTGAGATTGGTGGGCCCTTTCATATTGCCCTTTGAGATTGTATTTTTGAAAGTGAACATAACCTCACGGTGCCCAATTATGATTGCCACTTGTACTCACCCGCTGCTCTCAGCTTTCTACCACTTTAAAATTCCTATTCTTGCCCCTGGAGAGCTCTGGCCGTTAGCCCCTTGAGTTTAGTTATTTATGTAGTGCTTTTCTTTCCCCCCCACCCTCCACAAAGCCCATAAAGATTTAGTAACAACAGTACATAAAGCTGAGTATTAGCAGAAGCCAGCTCGCTTCTAATTGCATGATGATACAAAGTGTTCAGTTAACGAATTTTTACAAGTAGCCAATGACGAAGCTAGTATTTTATTCCATAATTTAAGGCTGTAGAGACTAACAGAAAATTAGTGAAATAGAGATAATGTACAGTAAGGACGAGGTACAGGTAGAAAATACAGTGAAGTAGAGCAATGGTTGGGTACATAATGAAACAGATCAAATATAACAACTAGCCAGAGAATGAAGGCATTTATAAACAGTACAATACCTTCAGATCGTCTGGTGCTTCTCTCTCTACCCTTCACATGATTGCTGTTGTTGGATACCTTGAACCAGTTTGTGCCAATTTGGCACAGATCACTGTCAGTCATATTCACAGCACAAAAAAGCATTTGTGATGCTAAGTCCTGAAAGTGGTGAACCTTCCTCTCAAAATTACCAAAGTAGTTCAAACCTTAATAGACCCCACCCACTGCACCACATCTGTTCCTTAAACTCAGAAATTTAGAGCTGCCTCACTTTCTCCTATTCAGACCCTTTCCCACTTACCTCCTCCCTCTTCTTCCCCTGTCCAAGATTTCCTTCTCTGAAGCTGTCTCTGCAAAGACTTGCACCCCTACTGAAAGGCTCATATCCAGCAGAAACTCGTGTCTCAGGCACCGGAGCTGCTGCCTTTGCATTATAACATGCAAACATTAGCCCCATCCATGGTAATCTTTACTAAAAAAACAATACCTTCAAACTATCAATGTGTCCATCTCACTGAAAGACTACCTGACCCCCCCCACACCCCCACCGCCCAATCTCCTGAAAAACTCTACCGTGCAGCTCCTTACAGCTACCTCTCTGACCCCGAAAATCCTGGAATAATCTGTCTTCACCAACTCCAGGCTTATTTATAGATGCACAACATTGTAGATGTCAACGACTATGGATTGTACTTTAAGCACAGGACAGAAGCGACCCTAGTCGACAATGTCTGGGACAATATTTTAGACATGGGCAACCAAGAAACAATAGACGTTTGATCCTATTCCCCGCTTTCAGTGTCATGGACCACCATATTGTCCTACACCAATCGGTAGTTTATGCCAGTGTCCATTTAATAAAGTGTTGTAAATCCTTCCTTACAGAGGTTTCACAAATCAGGTTAGGAAATGTAACATCTCTAACAAGCCTTGTCATCTGCTGTAGACAATAAGGGGCTTCTCCCTTCAGCCTTCTTTTTCATAATGTATGCAAAAGACATGTTGAACCACCTAGAACCCACTAACTCCTTTTCTATTCTTACGCAAATGACAAACCAATTTATCGGCAAGTCACTGTAGACAAAATCCATTCACTAAAGTTTCTGGCAGACTCAAAGTGAACAAAGCTCACCATCTGCAAAACGTAATCCTCTGACTGGGCTTGGGTACCTGCTAAAAAATAGCTGCCATATTCCCGCCTCATTTACTTTGGCAAAAATTGTCGCTAAACAAAGATCAGAAACCTAAGCATCTGAAAATCAGACCTCCGCCTTTACAGCCAGATAAAGCTCTATTGCACCAATTGGATCTACTAAAAAAGACCATGCTCTTAATTCCATCTGATCCTCACCCACGGTGGTTGCATACTTGTACATGCTCGCCTTGGCTATGACATACTATGCTATAGGTCTTGCTTTCTTAGCAAACTAAAAGACTTGGAAAAGTGACAAAATCATTAGCTGTACCCCATTTTCGATCATTGTACCGATCAAACCATCACTCACCACTGTAGAACCCTCCCCTGTCTATATATTAAACCGAGAACCACCTTTAAAACATTATGCTTCATTTTTAACCCCTTTAGAGTTGAATTTATGATGTTTACATTCTCCGCACTACCGTTGTAGTTAAGCAAATGTGAACATCATGCCCTCACATCCAGGGCATGGAAACCCACTGATGCTTGCACCATAGTGCTTCCCTTTGTAGGCCCTCATCTTCTGGCTGCTGGGGAAGTGATTGTCCAGCAGCCTCCTCCTTTTTAGGTCGAGCATCAGCACGCATGCGCTGCTGCAAGACCTGTGGTATTCAATAAAACCACTTTCTTCCCGCCTGCTACTTACCATTGGCTCCCTCCTCCGTCGCTCTTCTTTCCTGTCTCCTAAGTCGTTCACACAGCGATACAAGACTTCCGGTCAAGGATAAGGAGCACCGGTCAAGCACGGTCTCCTTACGCTTCGTTTCTTCATCTCTTTTTTTACAGAACTTTTTTTTTTTAAACGTTGCTTTAGGCCCTTTGCTGCTTCCGCCCTCCGACGCACATGGGCCTGGATGGAGGAGTAATGACCATCTCCTAGTCAGGCAAACACAATAGTCTGGAGTAGCACTGATGCACATTAATTCACGTGTTGCGCAAGTGTGAATTCATTTGCAATCATCTGAGGCGTCCGCAAGGGAGCCCGGCAGGGGGCAGGCCGCCAGCAGCAGCAGAAGGATCGCCCACATCTCCGTCGGGTGCATCCTACCCAGCGGCCTCTCACTGCCCCGGGAACCAGATAAAACCAGGAGGGCGGGTAGGATCAGACTCCCAAAAATAGCCCAAAAAGATGCTTAATCCTGCGCCTCGAGCTCTTCACACTCCGCGCACTTCCTCCCCAGCTCCAGGCTCGGGCTGTGCCGCCTGAACTAGGGTGCCGATTGGGATGGCGGTCAGAAAACCATTCCGACCGCCATGGTAGCGGAAATTAACCGTCCGCTGGTACCTCGTAAAAACCGGCGGTCCGATTAGGATCAACCGCCAGAAAAACTCCGACCGCGGCAGAACGATGCCACGAAAGACCGCCGGTAGCGGGTGGAGCAAGTGAAAATCCGTCCGCGGCGGTCGGATGTGCGGCGGAAACACCCATAACCGCCGCTAGGCCAGCGGAGTGACCGCAAGTAAAATTAGGATACCATTGAGGTGACAGCGGAACGATCCGCTGTTTCCGACCGCCGCGATCGCAAACAGTGATGAATGGGAGAGCCGGCGGAAGGGCTGTTGCATACCCACCGCCGCAGCCGCTCCGGAACAAATATGGCGGTCGAAAAAAAAAAGCACACCACAAGGCCACCAAGTGCACACATCAAACTAGCTCAGCCCCCCAAAACACCTAACACACACCAATGACACACCCCCATGGCAACTAAAGAAATACAAATCCCAGGACAACCCACACAACCCACCTGACAGCAATACCACATTTTGACACACCCACATAGCTGAGTATAAAACCAGCCCCTTCCCTGACCAGAATCCTTTGCAATACTCTACCCCTGAAGGAAATAACCCTACAGCACAAAGGAGAGGCAAACCACCACACATCTCACCAGCACAACAACACACACACACACCCCACTTACATCACCCCACCACCCTCACACCCGCACCTCAAACCATTTGCACATCACACATCATGGCACAAAAAAAATGCCCAAATTCACTGACAGTGAGTTGTCAGCCATGGCAGATGAGATAATCAGAGTAGAACCAAAATTGTTTGGTAACCTGGTCCAACAGACACCATTAGCCACCAGAGCACAAATGTGGAGAAGGATAGTCCACAGGGTCAATGCAGTAGGGACCACCCCGTGCACCAAGAAGGAGATCATGAAGCGGTGGCATGACCTCAAGAGGCTGGTGAAACAGAAGAACTACAAGAACCGTCAGCTGGCTCAGATGACTGGTGGTGGCCCTCCCATTCCACCAAGAACATTCACTGCATGGGAGGAGAAGGTGCTTGCCATACTGCATCCAGAGAGTCTCACAGGAGTACCCGGGGGAGTGGAGGCTCGTAAGTACAAACAAATGTCTACCATTACACTGCTATGTACTGTTTTGCACAACTACAAAGCTACACCTCCTAGGCCCAAATCCATTCATGTGCACCACACACTACCCAGCACATGTCTCACAGATGTAACATTCACTCCCTCTCAATCACCCCAAAGGTAGCCAGCAACATACCCAGGGTTGCATGTGTACAGGCAGCCAGCACTACAACTCCCACCAGGCCCCCTTGTCCCACCCCTTAGCAGGATGTAGCACTCCATCACACCCAGAAGCATGTGGCAGCCATTGTATAACAACAACCAAACTTACAGGTAGGTATCCATCTTCACAGGGAGGGGGGTTTGGGGGTGGGAAGCCTGCACTACAACTCTCACCATGCCCCCTTGTCCCACCCCTCAGCAGGATGTAGCACTCCACCACACCCAGAACCATGTGGCAGCCATTGTATAACAACAACCAAACTTACAGGTAGGTATCCATCTTCACAGGGAGGGTGGTTTGGGGGTGGGAGGCCTGCACTACAACTCCCACCAGGCCCCCTTGTCCCACCCCTGAGCAGGATGTAGCACTCCACCACACACAGAATCATGTGGCAGCCATTGTATTGTTCACCTTCACCTAACAGGTAGGTAGCCATCTTCACAGGGAGGGTGGTTTGGGGATGGGAGGCCTGTACTACAACTCCCACCATGCCCCCTTGTCCCACCCCTGAGCAGGATGTAGCACTCCACCACACCCAGAAGCATGTGGCAGCCATTGTATAACAACAACCAAACTTACAGGTAGGTATCCATCTTCACAGGGAGGGTGGTTTGGGGGTGGGAGGCCTGCACTACAACTCCCACCATGCCCCCTTGTCCCACCCCTGAGCAGGATGTAGCACTCCACCACACCCAGAAGCATGTGGCAGCCATTGTATAACAACAACCAAAGTTACAGGTAGGTATCCATCTTCACAGGGAGGGTGGTTTGGGGGTGGAAGGCCTGCACTACAACTCCCACCAGGCCCCCTTGTCCCACCCCTGAGCAGGATGTAGCACTCCACCACACCCAGAAGCATGTGGCAGCCATTGTATAACAACAACCAAACTTACAGGTAGGTATCCATCTTCACAGGGAGGGGGGGCTTGGGGGTGGGAGGCCTGCACTACAACTCCCACCATGCCCCCTTGTCCCACCCCTCAGCAGGATGTAGCACTCCACCACACCCAGAAGCATGTGGCAGCCATTGTATAACAACAACCAAACTTACAGGTAGGTATCCATCTTCACAGGGAGGGTGGTTTGGGGGTGGGAGGCCTGCACTACAACTCCCACCATGCCCCCTTGTCCCACCCCTGAGCAGGATGTAGCACTCCACCACACCTAGAAGCATGTGGTAGCCATTGTATAACAACAACCAAAGTTACAGGTAGGTATCCATCTTCACAGGGAGGGTGGTTTGGGGGTGGGAGGCCTGCACTACAACTCCCACCAGGCCCCCTTGTCCCACCCCTGAGCAGGATGTAGCACTCCACCACACCCAGAAGCATGTGGCAGCTATTCTAATGTTCATGTTCACCTAACAGGTAGGTAGCCATCTTCACAGGGAGGGTGGTTTGGGGGTGGGAGGCCTGCACTACAACTCCCACCATGCCCCCTTGTCCCACCCCTGAGCAGGATGTAGCACTCCACCACACCCAGAAGCATGTGGCAGCAATTGTATAACAACAACCAAACTTACAGGTAGGTATCCATCTTCACAGGGAGGGAGGTTTGGGGGTGGGAGGCCTGCACTACAACTCCCACCATGCCCCCTTGTCCCACCCCTGAGCAGGATGTAGCACTCCACCACACCCAGAACCATGTGGCAGCCATTGTATAACAACAACCAAACTTACAGGTAGGTATCCATCTTCACAGGGAGTGTGGTTTGGGGGTGGGAGGCCTGCACTACAACTCCCACCATGCCCCCTTGTCCCACCCCTGAGCCGGATGTAGCACTACACCACACCCAGAAGCATGTGGCAGCCATTGTATTGTTCACCTTCACCTAACAGGTAGGTAGCCATCTTCACAGGGAGGGTGGTTTGGGGGTGGGAGGCCTGCACTACAACTCCCACCATGCCCCCTTGTCGCACCCCTGAGCAGGCTGTAGCACTCCACCACACCCAGAAGCATGTGGCAGCCATTGTATAACAACAACCAAACTTACAGGTAGGTATCCATCTTCACAGGGAGGGTGGTTTGGGGGTGGGAGGCCTGCACTACAACTCCCACCATGCCCCCTTGTCCCACCCCTGAGCAGGATGTAGCACTCCACCACACCCAAAAGCATGTGGCAGCCATTGTACTGTTCACCTTCACCTAACAGGTAGGTAGCCATCTTCACAGGGAGGGTGGTTTGGGGGTGGGAGGCCTGCACTACAACTCCCACTATGCCCCCTTGTCCCACCCCTGAGCAGGATGTAGCACTCCACCACACCCAGAAGCATGTGGCAGCCATTGTATAACAACAACCAAACTTACAGGTAGGTATCCATCTTCACAGGGAGGGGGGTTTGGGGGTGGGAGTCCTGCCTACAACTCCCACCATGCCCCCTTGTCCCACCCCTGAGCAGGATGTAGCACTCCACCACGCCCAGAAGCATGTGGCAGCCATTGTATAACAATAACCAAACTTACAGGTAGGTATCCATCTTCACGGGGATGGTGGTTTGGGGATGGGAGGCGTGCACTACAACTCCCACCATGCCCCCTTGTCCCACCCCTGAGCAGGATGTAGCACTCCACCACACCCAGTTGCATGTGGCAGCCATTGTATTGTTCACCTTCACCTAACAGGTAGGTATCCATCTTCACAGGGAGGGGGTTTGGGGGTGGGAGGCCTGCACTACAACTCCCACTATGCCCCCTTGTCCCACCCCTGAGCAGGATGTAGCACTCCACCACACCCAGAAGCATGTGGCAGCCATTGTATAACAACATCCAAACTTACAGGTAGGTATCCATCTTCACAGGGAGGGGGGTTTGGGGGTGGGAGTCCTGCCTACAACTCCCACCATGCCCCCTTGTCCCACCCCTGAGCAGGATGTAGCACTCCACCACACCCAGAAGCATGTGGCAGCCATTGTATAACAATAACCAAACTTACAGGTAGGTATCCATCTTCACAGGGATGGTGGTTTGGGATGGGAGGCGTGCACTACAACTCCCACCATGCCCCCTTGTCCCACCCCTGAGCAGGATGTAGCACTCCACCACACCCAGTTGCATGTGGCAGCCATTGTATTGTTCACCTTCACCTAACAGGTAGGTATCCATCTTCACAGGGAGGGGGTTTGGGGGTGGGAGGCCTGCACTACAACTCCTACCATGCCCCCTTGTCCAACCCCTGAGCAGGATGTAGGACTTCACCACACCCAGAAGCATGTGGCAGCCATTGTATAACAACAACCAAACTTACAGGTAGGTATCCATCTTCACAGGGAGCAGAGCATCAAGGCCCATATGAAAACAAAACAAGCATGTTCAGTAGTAAAAAAGAAAGCAAAGCACATGATATGACAAAGGTATGCATGAGACTACAATGGCTAGTTCATGCCCAGTTGTAATGTCTTCCATGCAGAGTGAACAACAAAGATGCTGCACATAAAGTTGTTGTGCTGCTAGTTGTTAGATGATGACGTCCTCGTAATCACACAATCTGCACGCTGTGCATGGTACCTATTGACATGTCACACCATGGACAAGTAAGGTATGTACCTCCATGTTAGAAATGGGGGTCTCTAGTTGGCAATGGCTGGCCACTGTCCAAGTAGGGACCCTTCTTCCTAAGTCAGAGTGAGAGGGCTACCCTCTTTAATACCCCTGCTCAACCCTGTGGTAACGTAGCACGAGCAGGTAGGCTTATCTCAGAGGCAGTGTGTGAAGCATTGATGACCATACACAGTAACACAGTGAGGCACACTACAAAGGGACACCACACAAGTAGTTATAAAAAATAAGTATCTTTATATATATGTAGACTTATCACAAGACCAATTACTGTAAAAGCCACAATACTGTCAAAAATAGGATTGCTGTTGAAGGACTGTCAAAAAATAGTTCAAAGGTTGCAAAAATAAGGTTCAAATTCAAAGCAGTGGTCTCTGCGACCCTTTCTCGTTCAAAGGTTGCAAAAATAAGGTTCAAATCCAAAGCAGTGGTCTCTGCGACCCTTTCTCTCACAAAGTACCTGAATTCAATAGCAAAACCAACAAAATGTCGCAAAGAAGTGGTAGCGATGATTTTCCTCACGCGAGGCCGGCGATGCGTTAAATCCTTGCCGCAAGGGAGGATGATGCGCAGATCTGCTGATGCGTGCGGAGACGATGCGACCAACTTCTGCACGCTAGGCCGCCGATGCGATGACTTTCTTGCCGCGAGGCAGAAGTCGATGCGACGATCCTGTTGCGTTGTGCGATTGTGTTGCGATGCGAAGAGATGACGCTCCGCGAGGGAGCGACGAAATCCGGTGCGATGCGATGAAAATGGCGGACACACGGCGTCCGCAATGCGATGTCTTGAAGCGATGATTTCTTTAGGGGTTGCGAGCGCTCGGCGACAGCAGCGCGATGATTTTTCCAGCGCGTCTTGGCTGCAGCGGCCCGCAAAGGGGCGTTAGCGATGGTTTCGTGTTGTGAGCACCCAGCGGCAGCAGCGCGATGATTTTTCCAGCGCTCTCGGCTGCAGCGGCTCGCAAACGTGCGTTAGCGATGATTTCCAGCACTCTTTTCTCTGAAGCAAACTAGAGGCCCTGGAACTCACAGGAGCCTCATCAGCAGATAGCAATCCTCGCAGGGAGGAAGCAGGAGGTTGGTGGTGGAGTCTGATGTGCCTGAGACTCCAGCAGGAGGCTAGCTCTTTTCCTAGCCCTTGGGTAATTGCTGTAACAAAAATAAAAGTTCTCTCAAAAGTCCTTTTCCTTCTTCTTCAAGGTCCAGTGGTCACTGCTGCAGGCCAGTGCAAGAAACAACACACAAGCACAAGGACAGTCACTTCCTGCAGATTCCTCCAGTGGCACGGACAGAGTTTCCTCTTCAGATCCAGGGGCAATACAATTTGTAGGGGTTTGAGCACAGATATTTATACCCCAAAAGTCTTCGTTCTCAGAAGCTACAAGTCACTGAGCCTAGCCAGAACCAGTTCTGGTCAGTCCTGGAGCACTTTGTTTACCAGGCTGCATCCTTCCTTTCAGAAAGAGGGGGTCTGCTATCAGACACACAGTAGGAGGTGGAGCCAGCATTCACCTTGCCAGGCACAGCCCTATTCAGGTCAAGGAGCCACCCCTCCCCATACTCTAAATGCAGATCTCTCATTCAACCCAGGTCTGACTCAGCCTGCCCTGTCCCTCCAAAACCAGACAGCCAATACACATAACAGCAGAGCACACGGGAAGGCTTAGGCAAGAAAATACCTACTTTCTAAAAGTGGTATTTTCAAACACAGAATATAAAAATAAACTTCACTAAAAGATGTATTTTAATATTCTGAGCTCAGGCATACTAAATTCGTTTTTATACTATGTTCCTGGGGTCAGTTAGGACTATAGGATGTAATAGTCAAAGTGCCCATTCTAGCCTATGGGGAACAGGTAGCCTTACAGTAGTGAAAACGAAATTGGGTGTAATTCACTACCAGGACATGCTACACACACCAAGGCATGTCCTACCTTACACATACAACGCACCCTACCATAGGGGTGACTTACATGATGCCAAGGGAAGGTTCAGGGGCTGGGAAGTGGGTGCACTTCACAGCCAAGATGGCAGTTCTGGACTGCACACAGACTCTGCAGTGGCAGGTCTGAGACACACTTTACAAGCTGCTTCTGTGGGTGGCGCAAACCAGCGCTGCATGCCCACCAGCAGCATTTGGTTTACCAGCCCTGGGCACACACAGGCCACTCTACTAGGGACTAACAGATAAACCAAATAAGCCAATCATGGATGTACCAATTCACATAGTCATATTTACAAAGGGAGAGCATATGCACTTTAGCACTGAACAGCAGTGGTAAAGTGCCCAGAGTCATAAAACCAACAAAAACAGGTCAGCAAAAATACAGGAGGCAGGCAAAAAGTTTAGGGGTGACCCTGCAAAAAGGGCCATTTCCAACACGACCCCCTTCCAGCCAAAACGCAGGGTAGACCAATCACTACTTTGATGGGCTTCCCTGCTTCGGGCGATAGAACACGGAACTGGCCCGCAACTGCAGGGGCATATGCCAGCTCTACTCCAATCTGAACCCTGGTGGCTCCCTCTGTCCACACTCCTAGGGCCCACTAAGATAACCAATGGGGAACTCTTCCCTCACCTGTGGACACCACCTGTGCAGCATCTAACCTTAACTGGCCCCCAGGTGTGTCCCAACAGATAAACAACAAGCCCCAGTAGCCACTGACAGTAGTCAGTGATGAAATCCAAGCCCTATACCTCTCAGGGCTCTCAAACTTTTGTGGCATCAGAGAGTGAGGGGCAGTAACCCCTGTCGTAGGGATTCTGCACACACACAGAGCTATGCACAGGATAATAGGACCTCGGAATATAGTGGTGAGCCAAACATAAACCTTAGCACCTAAAACCCCAACCCAACTAGCCTTAGCGTCCCATTAGCAACAATGTACCAATGATTAGACAACCCAGAACACGGTATCTTCCTCTCTCTCAGGACTCGCAGTAGCAAGAACACCCTTTCGTCACTCACTCATACCTGTCCACAACCGGCGTAAGGAGAGACACTGTATAGGTTAAAATGTTTATTTCAACATACGTGCTCTAAGATACAGTACACGTGACAGCACTATCAGCATAATGCATAAGAATAATATAATCAGCATAGTTACAACTCCATAGAATACTAACGGGGAAAGCATTTCACAAAGCAGTGGATAGAGGGCTGAATGACCTTACCACCCTCCCCGTGCCAATAGCTTTTTTATTATAACAATAGAAGACCTCTGGGCTTTGACAAGCGAACCCCCATACCTCAGTCTCTAGATGCAAGCACTACATCCGCAGACAATCACAGCTCTTCTCCCTGGAAAGCTTTTCTTCAAGTCCCCTCAAGAGGGAAAAACGCAATAA
Source organism: Calotriton arnoldi (assembly GCA_963921515.1). Lineage (NCBI taxonomy): Eukaryota > Metazoa > Chordata > Amphibia > Caudata > Salamandridae > Calotriton > Calotriton arnoldi. The sequence goes on along the minus strand of CAWUFW010009724.1, from coordinate 263,702 downwards.
TAAAAGCCCACCAATTTCCCCATGGCAGCTGTACATAGTGTTATGTCTAGGTGCGAGGGACTGGCCATATCAGCTAGAACCAGGGACGTGTTTTTCGACCTTGTAACTGTTGTTCAGACGGAGCCCAAAAGGAACAGGAGAAAAGGTGAGGAACAGAAAATGCAGACAGTTGTAAAATAACTTGGCAGGAGCAGAGGGCGACAGAACAACGGTGCAGAGTAACGTGCGCATAAGCCATCATGGCAGCCAGGCCTAGGCCAACGTAGCCAGGCAGGCCAGGAGGCCACAAACCACAAGACACCCCAGGTGCCTGGCACCTTTTGTACACTCTCCCTCCTGTCAGGTCAGGCAAAGCACCCGGACACTGACCCACCAGCCCTGGGCCTGTACCCAGCGGCTGGGCCAGAGACTGGGGTGGGCTCTCCCACACCCGGTCCTCCTCTTTGGGGCTCGGTACCCTCCCACCTGGAGCGATACCCCCTTCCAGAATTGTCAGGGCACCTGTGGCAGGGGCCCTGCACAACTCACCCACCAGTTCAGGGGTTCTATCCTGCAACTGGTATCCCAGCCTAGGGTCTGTACCCTTAGACTGGGCGGAGGTCAGGGGTGAGGCTGCCCTCTCCCCGCCCCCTTTACTGGGGCCTGGCACCCTCCCACCTGGAGAGGTGCCCCCATAACACAAACCGGGAGGGGCACTGTTAGCAGTTGCCCCTTCCTCCAGATCAGGGGGACACCCTGAACCTGGCCCCCCAACCTAGGGTCTGTACCCTTGGGCTGGGCCTGTGCCTGGCAACCCAGGACTTCTGGGGCGTACACCAATTCCCCCAAGGAAAATACACTCTTCCACTAGTTCAGGGCCTTGTCCCTGCAACTGATCCATCAACCTGGAAAAACCCTCAGGGGTACTGGGGTCAGAGGCGAGGACTCCCTCCTCTGCACCCCCTTCCAGCATACTGCACCCTCCCACCTGGAGTGGTGCTTTTAGAAAAGAAAATGGTCGGGACACTGCTTACAGTTGTCCCTCCCTCCAGGTCAGACAACACCTGGACCTGACTTACCATCCCAGGGACCAACCCCTGTGGTTGAACAACTGCCTGGCCAACCAGGACTTCCTGGGGAGCACACAGGCCCCCCTCAAGGGAAACACACCCCTCCACCAGTTCAGGGCCTGGACCCTGCAACTGACCTACCAACCTGAAAAACCCTCAGGTTGCACCGGGGTCAGAGGCAAGGACTCCCTCCCTCTGCACCCCTTCCAGCATACTGCACCCTCCCACCTGGAGTGGTGCTCTTAGAAAAAATGGTCGGGACACTGCTTATAGTTGTCCCTCCCTCCAGGTCAGACAACTCCTGGACCTGACTTACCAACCCAGGGACCAACCCCTGTGGCTGAACAACTGCCTGGCCAACCAGGACTGAAGTGGTGTCACCATGGTCACTCCTAGGGGGCTCAGCCCTTCTGACTGGCCCCTGACACACTGGCTCTCCCACTGGGGACTCCTTACCCCTTTCATCCCTCAGGCTGGATTTCTGTACCCTCCCTCCAGGAGTGGCACTGCCAGACACAAGAACTGATGGAGGCCTGACTACAGGCACTCCCAGCTCACCTAACACGGGGGTACCCCCCACAATGGACGGTCCATCTAGACAGACTAGGCTCCCCACCTGGTGTTCCCTCATGGAACCATCCAGTCCTGGAGACTGAGGTTGGGCACTTCGGGACCTATCCCAGTCTCACTCCTGCTCCCACGAGACAGGATGTGAGGCCCTACAACCTCCTCACAACAAGGGGACCCAGCTGTATCACTCCTAACCTTTCCCAGCACTCTGGGTTGGAAAACTTCTGAACCACTCCTCTTAGGGTCATTCCCTAATGCCTCTACAGGGCCTCTGGTACTCACCCAGAAGTCTGCCTCCTGTGCAAGTTCCCTAGGATCAGAGAACTCGCAATCTAACAGGTGTTGGTTTAGCTCTGGAAAACAGGAACTCACAATATGCTCTCCCACAATTGGATTACACAGCTCCACACAGGTGCTAACCTTCACCTCACAATCCAGTGCCTTACACACGTACTCCCACACCACTCTCCTGAAATGGGCGAGACATTAACTGACTGTCTCTATCACTCAACCCACACTCTTCTGGGCGGTCCTCACACTCATACACCAGGACTTCAACCACGGGGGAACCCCTCTCCCTGCACCTCTCATCCAGAGTCGGTAGAGTGTCCCTCCCTTCACTAGGACTATGGGCCCCTGCGCTAGCTCCCCAATCCACCTCAGGGACACTGCACATTAATGGAGCAACCTCATATCCTTGAATCCCCTGGTGTAGATCAACCCCCTCCTTCAAGTCAGGTGCCACATCTCTGGGTGGGTGTACTACACTGTCATCACTATATATTTCAATTTTGCTGCCACCACTGGACCCCACCCTCTCTGGGGAATCCAGACAATTAAAACTGCGCTCCAGGGGTAACCTACCCTCTTGAGCTAACTTCTCTTTTTCTGCTATCTGCGCTAGGTGCGCCTCCAGCTGGGCAATCTCTATTTGGAGCCTCTCTAATTTCAGCTGGTTCTCCCTCTCCCTCTGTCTGTCCCACTCCTCTGGGGACCATGAAGGGGATTGGGCACTACCCAGTGCACTAGACCCAGCAAGGGACTCCCTACCTATGGGACCTTCCGTCTGTCCACCAACTCCTCTGGGGACCATGAGGGGAATCAGGCACTACCATAGGCACTAGACTCAGCAAGGAATTCCCTATCTATGAGATATTCCATAACACTTTCTTCCTCCTCTTCAGACTCTCCAGAGCCACCCTCAGACCAACTACCCTCTTGGTAGGTGTACTGGGACTCCAAGAATCTCCATCTGTCTTGTTGCCAAAGTCTCAGGGATGTCTGCAGGGATAGTTGAGTCTCCTTCCCACTCACTGCTAAGCCCCTCTCCTCACAGAACATCCTTAGCTCCTCTAGACTGTAGGTCAACAGATCATCTATATAAAAGGTAGGTCTCATTTCAGCAAGACCCATTGTAGCAATAACTGGCAATATCAATAATAAAAAAAAAATAGGCTTGCCCGTTGTAACAATCACGGGCAATATCAATAAAAGATAGAAGAAAACTTCTCAAGAAAATGTATGCGGGTAAAAATCACCGGCAATATCAATCACAATATAGGATCCAAAAACTCTCAAAAATGTATGCGGGTACTATCACCGGCAATATCAATAAAAAATAGGCTTGCCCATTGTAACAATCACGGGCAATCTCAATAAAAAATAGAATCAAAAAAAAAAAAAAACCTTCAAAAATGTATGTGGTTGCGTTATGGTCTGCACTCACTAGTAGTGTACACTATAATTACTGTATGCGATCATAAATGCAAGTCCAGATCCTCACCGCTGACCACCAATGTTAGAAATGGGGGTCTCTAGTTGGCAATGGCTGGCCACTGTCCAAGTAGGGACCCTTCTTCCTAAGTCAGAGTGAGAGGGCTACCCTCTTTAATACCCCTGCTCAACCCTGTGGTAACGTAGCATGAGCAGGTAGGCTTATCTCAGAGGCAGTGTGTGAAGCATTGATGACCATACACAGTAACACAGTGAGGCACACTACAAAGGGACACCACACAAGTAGTTATAAAAAATAAGTATCTTTATATATATGTAGACTTATCACAAGACCAATTACTGTAAAAGCCACAATACTGTCAAAAATAGGATTGCTGTTGAAGGACTGTCAAAAAATAGTTCAAAGGTTGCAAAAATAAGGTTCAAATTCAAAGCAGTGGTCTCTGCGACCCTTTCTCGTTCAAAGGTTGCAAAAATAAGGTTCAAATCCAAAGCAGTGGTCTCTGCGACCCTTTCTCTCACAAAGTACCTGAATTCAGTAGCAAAACCAACAAAATGTCGCAAAGAAGTGGTAGCGATGATTTTCCTCACGCGAGGCCGGCGATGCGTTAAATCCTTGCCGCAAGGGAGGATGATGCGCCGATCTGCTGATCCGTGCGGAGACGATGCGACCAACTTCTGCACGCTAGGCCGCCGATGCGATGACTTTCTTGCCGCGAGGGAGAAGTCGATGCGACGATCCTGTTGCGTTGTGCGATTGTGTTGCGATGCGAAGAGATGACGCTCCGCGAGGGAGCGACGAAATCCGGTGCGATGCGATGAAAATGGCGGACACACGGCATCCACAATGCGATGTCTTGAAGCGATGATTTCTTTAGGGGTTGCGAGCGCTCGGCGACAGCAGCGCGATGATTTTTCCAGCGCGTCTCGGCTGCAGCGGCTCGCAAAGGGGCGTTAGCGATGGTTTCGTGTTGCGAGCACCCAGCGGCAGCAGCGTGATGATTTTTCCAGCGCTCTCGGCTGCAGCGGCTCGCAAACGTGCGTTAGCGACGATTTCCAGCACTCTTTTCTCTGAAGCAAACTAGAGGCCCTGGAACTCACAGGAGCCTCATCAGCAGATAGCAATCCTCGCAGGGAGGAAGCAGGAGGTTGGTGGTGGAGTCTGATGTGCCTGAGACTCCAGCAGGAGGCTAGCTCTTTTCCTAGCCCTTGGGTAATTGCTGTAACAAAAATAAAAGTTCTCTCAAAAGTCCTTTTCCTTCTTCTTCAAGGTCCAGTGGTCACTGCTGCAGGCCAGTGCAAGAAACAACACACAAGCACAAGGACAGTCACTTCCTTCAGATTCCTCCAGTGGCACGGACAGAGTTTCCTCTTCAGATCCAGGGGCAATACAATTTGTAGGGGTTTGAGCACAGATATTTATACCCCAAAAGTCTTTGTTCTCAGAAGCTACAAGTCACTGAGCCTAGCCAGAACGAGTTCTGGTCAGTCCTGGAGCACTTTGTTTACCAGGCTGCATCCTTCTTTTCAGAAAGAGGGGGTCTGCTATCAGACACACAGTAGGAGGTGGAGCCAGCATTCACCTTGCCAGGCACAGCCCTATTCAGGTCAAGGAGCCACCCCTCCCCATACTCTAAATGCAGATCTCTCTAATCAACCCAGGTCTGACTCAGCCTGCCCTGTCCCTCCAAAACCAGACAGCCAATACACATAACAGCAGAGCACACGGGAAGGCTTAGGCAAGAAAATACCTACTTTCTAAAAGTGGTATTTTCAAACACAGAATATAAAAATAAACTTCACTAAAAGATGTATTTTAATATTCTGAGCTCAGGCATACTAAATTCGTTTTTCTACCATGTTCCTGGGGTCAGTTAGGACTATAGGATGTAATAGTCAAACTGCCCATTCTAGCCTATGGGGAACAGGTAGCCTTACAGTAGTGAAAAACGAAATTGGGTGTAATTCACTACCAGGACATGCTACACACACCAAGGCATGTCCTACCTTACACATACAACGCACCCTACCATAGGGGTGACTTACATGATGCCAAGGGAAGGTTCAGGGGCTGGGAAGTGGGTGCACTTCACAGCCAAGATGGCAGTTCTGGACTGCACACAGACTCTGCAGTGGCAGGTCTGAGACACACTTTACAAGCTGCTTCTGTGGGTGGCGCAAACCAGCGCTGCATGCCCACCAGCAGCATTTGGTTTACCAGCCCTGGGCACACACAGGCCACTCTACTAGGGACTAACAGATAAACCAAATAAGCCAATCATGGATGTACCAATTCACATAGTCATATTTACAAAGGGAGAGCATATGCACTTTAGCACTGAACAGCAGTGGTAAAGTGCCCAGAGTCATAAAACCAACAAAAACAGGTCAGCAAAAATACAGGAGGCAGGCAAAAAGTTTAGGGGTGACCCTGCAAAAAGGGCCATTTCCAACACTCCACATCATGACATGATGCTCAAAACTGTGCAGACATACAATGTAATATCAATGTAAACTGTGTGGTGTATAACATGTAACAACAAAACATCTAACACCAAGCTTGAGGGGTGCACTCCAATGACCATTTCCCCTCTGTTCCACAGGTGATCAAGAACTGACAGCTGCAGATGACCACACCAACCTGCAGAGCCAGTCTCCCCCCCGGAACATGGACTCTCTGATGCAGACTCCCTAGATTTCTCAGATGCGGAGCCCGAAGTCGGCCCATCAGGCATGCCAGGGTGCAACAGGTCCCAGGAACCCACTGTCCCCACCGCCACCACCTCAGCAACAACAACTACGCTGACCCCTGCTGTAACGACCTGTGCGGCCTCCACCACCAATACCACCACCACCAGTGCTGCCTGCAACACTGTCCCTGCCTCAGAGGATGACCACCCCACCCCACAATCTGAGGAGGGCAGAGAGAGTACGCGAGTGCATAGAGTGGTGACGCCACAGGTCCGGGAAAGCAGGGCAGGTGGGAGGGCAACTAGGCAACAAGACCAACCGGACACTGGGACCGAAGCCCTGGCCAACATCGCCAGAGTCCTTGGGGCCTATGAACAAGCCCAGGGACACACGGGCCATGCTCTGGAGGAGTCCCGTGAGCTCCGCCTACTGCTGAGGTCCATAGACACACGATTGGGCCAAATCGTGGACCTCTTGGCCCAGCTAGTGGGTGTCCTGAGAGACAGGCCTGCGGCCCAAACAACAGCTCAACCTACCTACAGTGGCCCGCAGGATGACAGTTCCCCTACCTCCCCTGCGGCCGCAGAGAGGGGTGAGTCGTCAGACACCGCTGAGCCCGCAGAAGAGGTCCCCCCTGCCAAATGCTAAAGGGGCCGTCCAAAGAAATCCCAGGGAGGATCACGTGGCAAAGCACCAGCCAAACGCCAGTCATGGAGCCAGCCATGATGGCACCCCTCTTCACCTTGCCATTGACTTTGTTGACTGTCCTTATCCACACTGCCAGGTTAATGGCATGAGTCTGTTGGACAGTGTCCCCACAACAATGTGGTGACTACTCTATTGTCTCATCTACCATCACTGACAACTCATTGATTCACTTTCACCTGTTTGCAAATATTCACTTCCCTGTCACATATACCCATTGTTAATAAACACTCCTTACACATCTTTGTTCTCATGTCAGCTCCATGTTTATTACAGGATGTACAATGTTGGCTGGGATTACAATGTACCAGGAGCACGGATTGTTTGGAGGCATTGAGAGGCAGAAGGGACCTAGGAAAACACAAAAGAACAATATTCACTTGTCAGGTGATGGCATCACAGCCATTACACAACACTTGTCATCAAGGTACTCAAATCTGCACACATTACAATGAGCAACAATACCGACATAGACATTATGTAGCTAGGCACAACTACCCTGTCCCAGAAACATTCGCACCCAGCACAGAGCCAACAACAGGCAGAAGTCACAAATCTGCCCAAGGCCTTTTCACCAACAACACAATCAGCAGACAATGGCACCGTTGTATGTTTTCACTCACCTTCAAGGGAAGTAGCGGTTGATGAGCTGTTGACGCAGGTCAACATCTTCCTCCTCTCCATTATCCTCGTCACTGGACATGGGTGGGTTTGCAGGCGGTGGCCTCGGCTGCTCATCAGCGTCCAGGAGCAGGGGGATCTCCTTGCGCAAGGCCAGGTTGTGGAGCATGCAGCATGCAACTACGATCTGACACACCTTCTGGGGAGAGTACATCAGTGCACCTCCGGTCTTGTCCAGGCATCGAAATCGTGACTTCAGGAGACCAAAAGTACGCTCCACCACACGACGGGTCCTCCCATGGGCATCATTGTAGCGGACTTCACCCGGGGTCCTGGGATTCCACAGTGGGCTCTGCAACCATGGCCGGTTGGGATATGCAGAGTCACCTAGGTGTGAGACACACAGAACAAAGTTGTAACATTACTGTGGCAGAGGACATCATGTCACACATACAGCACGCTACTTCACGCTGCGTACTCACCCACAATCCATGCACGCTCCGGAAGCAGATTTGCCATCAGCTGTGGCACAATGCTGTTACGCATGATGTACGAGTCATGGGCAGAGCCGGAAAATTTGGCACAGACATGTGAGATTATCATATCTGCCTGGCACACCACTTGCACATTGATGGAATGGAAATGTTTCCTATTCCTGTAGATGTGCTCACATGCCTGTGGTGGAACCAGGCCAACATGTGTGCAGTCAATGGCACCAACAACATTAGGGATGTGGCCAAAGGCATAGAAATCAGCCTTCACATCCTCCAATTCATGCCTCCTGGGGAAATGGATGTATCTGTCCTTGTAGGTCATCATAGCGGACAGCAAATCACGTAGCACCATGCTGAACATAGGTTGTGACATCCCACCTGCGCTGGACACCATGTACTGGAATGATCCAGTAGCAAAAAAATGCAGGGCCGCCATAACCTTAGACGTTGGTGTGAAAGCAGTCGGATATGTTCTGTGAGGCCGCAGGTGGGGCTCCAACAGAGCACATAGGTCTTGTAGGGTTGGTCGATCCAGACGGAATTTCCGAATGACGTCCTCATCCTCCATGTCCGCCAGCACTGTGAAGGGATGATGCACATTCGGTCGCCTCCTAGGTGAGATGAAAGGGGACACATGTCAATGCAATCCACCATAAGATGTGTGCAACATCTTATGTCTTGACTGACACAGCACCAACAATGACTGGCATCACACTTCAGCTTACAGCACAACTTACATGTGGGGACACCTTCAGCTACACTAGTCGTACACTTGTCCAGTTTTCACACAGTGAGTACCTCCCAAACAGATTCAGACTATGTGAATGCCCAAAGGGACATGTCCACATCTTGCGTAACCAGCCCTGAGAGTAGTTCATACAGCATATGTGTGAAACAGCAACACTGTTGGCTCCTACCTAGTTGCTGTACCTGCCACACCTTCTTGTATAAGTCGAACAGGGCACACATCAACAACACAATGAGCACAGTCTGTGCATTAAGATCAAGTATGTACATGAGCAAAGCAAACTACACAGTGAAATATCCACATTGTGTAGTCAGACCTTCATCACTGTGTGTTGCGTAGCCAGATTACACATTGACATGTGTACACATTGGAGAGTCCATCACACCACTGATCTGTGTACATGCACAACAATATCATAAGTGACATGTGAGGGTGTACATGCCAATGTTTGCAATCATGAGCACTGACATGGCATGTGTAGTCAGCAGTGGGCTAAATGTTACACTGGCATTGTTTGCACTATCTTGTGTCATGAATCAGGTGTCTACGGTACACTGTTGAGAACTGGCCATTGCCATTGACACAGCATGATGTGTCCATAGGTGCTGTTAACGTGCTCCACCACCCAAATAACGGTCATAGGCACCAATGTATATCAGCCATATCGCGGTAGCGACCGCCTGGCTCCTGCGGTGTGTCACCGCCAATGCCCATGCCCTTACAGCCAATGGGACCCCCATCCGCGGTAGTGATATACAGATTTGGAAATGGCGGTTGGCAGGCTCCGCCACCCAAATCACGGTCATAGGCACCAATGTATGGCAGCCATATCGCGGTAGCGACCGCCTGGCCCCTGCGGTGTGTCACCGCCAATGCCCATGCCCTTACAGCCAATGGGACCCGCATCCGCGGTAGTGAAATACAGATTTGGAAATGGCGGTTGGCATGCTCCGCCACCCAAATCACGGTCATAGGCACCAATGTATGGCAGCCATATCGCGGTAGCGACCGCCTGGCCCCTGCGGTGTGTCACCGCCAATGCCCATGCCCTTACAGCCAATGGGACCCGCATCCGCGGTAGTGAAATACAGATTTGGAAATGGCGGTTGGCATGCTCCGCCACCCAAATCACGGTCATAGGCACCAATGTATGGCAGCCATATCGCGGTAGCGACCGCCTGGCCCCTGTGGTGTGTCACCGCCAATGCCCATGCCCTTACAGCCAATGGGAACCGCAATCGCGGTAGCCAAATACAATTTTGAAAATCGCGGTAGGCGTGCTCCGCTACCGCGGGGCCGAGCATTGGATGCAATTGAAAGATGCACGATCGCGGTAGCGACCGCCTGGCCCCTGCGGTGTGTCACCGCCAATGCCCATGCCCTTGCAGCCAATGGGAACCGCAATCGCGGTAGCCAAATGCAGTTTTGAAAATCACGGTAGGCGTGCTCCGCTACCGTGTGGCCGGTCATTGGATGCATTTGAAAAAAGCTGAGCTGGAACACCAATTGCAGCAGCTTAGAACCACAGAAACTACCCCAGGGGGCTATATATGTGTGGGAGAGAGCCTCACTTTTCTACTGCTTCCAGACACCTCTGGCTGACACTCTTCACCACCAACTGCTGCTGCTCCTGTCTCCTGGACCCAGACACTGCTGACTGACACTCTTCACCACCAACTGCTGCTGCTCCTGTCTCCTGGACCCAGACACTGCTGACTGACACTCTTCACCACCAACTGCTGCTGCTCCTGTCTCCTGGACCCAGACACTGCTGACTGACACTCTTCACCACCAACTGCTGCTGCTCCTGTCTCCTGGACCCAGACACTGCTGACTGACACTCTTCACCAGCAACTGCTGCTGCTCCTGTCTCCTGGACCCAGACACTGCTGACTGACACTCTTCACCAGCAACTGCTGCTGCTCCTGTCTCCTGGACCCAGTGATGGCAAGGACTGAGAACATCAGGGCCCGTCCCTTCACCACAGAGGAGCTGGAGGTCCTGGTGGACGAGGTGCTCACACAGTATGGGAGGCTATATGGTGCTCCAGATGTCCTGGTAAGTGTTTCAAAGTGGAAGTGAGAGTGCAGGGAGTGCACACATGAAGTTGATCTGCTGCAGTATGTGCCTGAGAGTGTGGGTTTGTGTGATACACTGCCTAGCATGCTGACTTCAGTGAAATGGGATTTGTAGCCTATTTCACACATTCCCCGGGCTGCATTACAGGATGGGAGGGACATGCAGTCTTTTTGCAGCCATACAGTGACACTGCAAGTATAGAAAGTGGGAGTCAGGACAGACTTTGCCTGTGCTAATGGATCTTTGAGTCCATGAGGTTTTTCACAGTCTCATTTGTGAAATGAGACAGACTTTACGTCCAGAGGGTACTGATGGAAGTGTGTTTGACTCTATATTGCCACCATGGATATGTAAGCATTATGCACAAGAGTGAAATGCCTGAGGGTGACACTCTTGGCAAATAATACACATATGACACCTCAGATTGCTGTACTTTGAAAATATCATCCTCCCATTGTTTTCATCATGTGTTCAGACTCTCATGTGTAGGCACTGTTTGCCCTCTCATGTTGTACCTGCATGTGAATGTTCTGATGGCCCACATTAAACCTCAGTGTGAGCCCCCTGGCCTGCACAGTCACTGCCCAATTTGACAAGGATCCATCACTGAATGGACAGAGTGAGACATATGGGTTGTCTGCTACCCTATCCATCAAAGAGCTATCTCAGGCCTGTGTATTGCACAAGACAGACCTTGTGAGAAGGGTGTGAGACTGTAAGATCATGTCCCTAAATGTGACCTCCATGACACAGTGAGCCATTAACAGGGCAAGGACATTGAGGGGCGTGCAGTGTTGGACACAGTGAGTCTGCCCCGACACATCAATTCCAATGTGATGTATGTCTTGCTCACTCACAAACTGAATCGCAGATGTGGGCCTCCTTCACATTGCTTACTGTGCTGCCATTCAGCATGTGTATGAGATGGGCAGGTACTGTGTCCATCCTCATACCTGCATGCATTTTGTTATGATTATCCCATCCTCATGTACTACGTGTCATGCTGTATTGTCTCTGCTAAACATATCTGTGAAGCTGTGCAGAGTTTGTGCATGCTCCTGTACTGAGAGATAGTGGTACATAACCCAGTGTCACAGAAATTTCCTCCTCTTGTCTCCCATGCCTGCAGCTCAAAGTCCACCAGCGTAAGGCTGTATGGAGGGCCATTGCACGCAAAGTGCGGGCTCTGGGTGTCTCCAACCAATGACACACACACTGTCACAAGAGGTGGGTTGATATCTGCCGGCTGAGCAAAAACGTGGCCGAGATGACGCTGGGGCAGCTCCCTTGGACTGGCAGGTTGGCGCGCAGGTGCATGACACCACTAATGGCCCGCATCTTGGCAGTGACACAGCCAGAGCTGGATGCACGTTTGAAGGACCATCAGCAGCAAGCTGGGGGTGAGTATTCTGGGAAGGGTGACTTTGGTTGTGAGTGACTGCATGTATTCCAAGCCTGAGCCAGTGCTGAGCTCTGTGATGTTGCTATTGTGATGCAATGGCTTGTGAGTGGCCTCTCTGTTGGGTGCAGCTGTCAATCATTTTTGCTACATGTACTTTCTCATGTCATTGATGTAATGGCCCTTGACGTTGCATTCTGAGTTGTGGGCTTATGGCATCGGCTGCATTGGGGGAGTCAGGGACATCCCATTGCAGTGAACGGCAGTGGGCCTCATCTGAGTGTGCTTTCATCAATGTGTGCAGTGCCTGACCTCAAAATTGTGAGAACTACAAATCTGAAACCAATGTGCAACTGTAGTTGTGCCCCAAAGCACGACATGGTGGATGGCATGAGCTCATGGCGATTGCGAAATTATATTTTGGAGTCTGTATCTGTGTTGTCCCCTTATGGTGACTCCATATGTGACTGTGACAACATGTTGGGATGTACATCTTTTTCACCCACAGGGACCTAGGTATGCTCGGAGGGATCTGTATGTCTGGTTACATGGAGGCACGGGCAAGCTGTTTGGCTGTGTGGACATCACATGGGTCAATTATGGAACTTTGCATGTTTCCATGCGATTTTTGATTTTTGAATTGAGGTTGCAGAATGTGACTGCACAGGGTGGTGTGCAACATGGGGATATCACCATCTTGTTTTGTGCGTTGCTTGCATATGATGTGTGTGTGTATGGCACTAAACTGAACCTACGTCTCTGTCTCTTTCAGCATCTACCGAGGGCACAGAGGGACAGTGGACGAACACCAGTGGTAAGGCATCAGGCACGACAGCTTCACATGAGCACACTGACACTGATGTGACCAGCGCCTCGGCGGGGGACAGGAGTGTGCTTGAGGAATCACAGCCAGAGACACCAACCTCAACGTCATCTGACGCCAGCGGTGACTCATCGATGTTGGCGGGCACAGGGAGTGTGAAATCTGCCTCCTCTTCCACCACACATCGTCCAGTGCCCACCCTCCCAGCTACTTCCACTAGTGCTGCCCGTGTTCGCACCAGTAAGAAGGGAAGAGTGTCCTTCCCCCCAGGCACCGCTGCCCCTGCCCCTGTCTCCCCTGCTGCCCTCAGTGTTGAGGCTGTTGACCTTTTGCGCCAGCTGTGTGTGGGTCAGACAACTCTCCTGAACGCCTTCCTAGACCATGACAAGAAGTTGGCACAGGTAGTTGCTTCATGGAGGGCATTCATTCAGACATGGGTGGGCTACACAGGACTGTCCAGTCTTTGTCCTCCACAGTGACGGCAGCCATTTGGCTGTCACAGGCTCAGAGTCCAGCTCCAGTCCCTTCGGCCACCCCCCTGCCAGTGGCTACATCTGACGAGAGTGACCAGACACCACAGCCCTCAGGCTCAAGGTACACCACACACAGCACACAACAGCAGCACCCCAAGCGGGCCAGAGCGCAGACACCATCCCCCAAACCAACCAAAGTCACCCCGGAGTGCAAAGGCAAAAGCCCTTCAAGTGACACTCAGGGGCATCAAGCCAAGAAGCAGGCCTCAGGCTCACATGCCTCAAAATCATCCCCATCCAAGGACCCTCCCGTCCCAAAAGCATCTCCCAAAGACAAGCAGACAGTTGCTGTGTCTTCTGTAAAGCTGGTGCTTGCCAAGAGTCATCAGAAAAAGCCCTCTAAGGCAGATTCCCCCACAACCTCAACTCCCACCCCAACCCTGTGAAGCTGGGAAAGGGGGGCACTGTAGGGGATTCACCTGGTCAATAGGGGATGGAGGGGAAAAGGCAAGGACAGGCCAAGCATAGCGCCGGATCCAGCAGATCCCCAGAGGGAGGGCCACCGCCTGCACCTGATGCACCTTTGGTGGAGAGTGTGCCTGTTGTGCCCGCCCCACCTCCCACTCATACCAAGACCAAAATTACCTATCGAATCCCCAAGAAGTGGAAAGGCACCCCTCCACATTCTCCCTCACACACTGTGTCTCACGGCAGCATGTCTCCGCCTCCACGTGCCACCACACCACCCGGTCCAAGCAGCCCTCCGGCTCACAAAGCCACTGATGGCTCTACCTCAGCTGGTCCTCTCTCGCCCAGGTCCAGTCCTCCAACTGGGCACGACAATCAGCCACCTCCCAGTTCGACTGACAGCCAAGTCTGGGGCTGAGTCCCCCTCCCACACCTGTCTCTCCCACAGCGGTGCCTGGACTGCCCATTGTTGTCCCCCTAGCTCTGTTGCTGACCATGGCAGTGTACGGTCTCACCCATTCCCTGTGCAGGTTCTCATGCACACATGTGCCTACTTTGAACTGTGGACTGGCCACTGGCCTTGCTGTTTTTCACCTTGTTTGCCCATTCCCTGTGCAGGTTCTCATGCACACATGTGCCTACTTTGAGCTATGGACTGGCCACTGGCCTTGCTGTTTGTAACCATGGATGCCCATTCCCTGTGCAGGTTCTCATGCACACATGTGCCTACTTTGAACTGTGTACTGGCCACTGGCCTTGCTGTTCTTCACTTTGTTTGCCCATTCCCTGTGCAGGTTCTCATGCACACATGTGCCTACTTTGAACTGTGGACTGGCCACTGGCCTTGCTGTTTTTCACTTTGTTTGCCCATTCTCTGTGCAGGTTCTCATGCACACATGTGCCTACTTTGAGCTATGGACTGGCCACTGGCCTTGCTGTTTGTAACCATGGATGCCCATTCCCTGTGCAGGTTCTCATGCACACATGTGCCTACTTTGAACTGTGGACTGGCCACTGGACTTGCTGTTTTTCACTTTGTTTGCCCATTCCCTGTGCAGGTTCGCATGCACACATGTGCCTACTTTGAACCATGTACTGGCCACTGGCCTTGCTCTTGTCTACTTTTGATGCCTATCTGGGTAATATGTAATAAAGTATCCAAGGGGGGGACTGGAAGCTAGGTTATGAGGTCCTGCACACTTGCTCCCAAAAGAGACTAGTAATTGAAAAGGGTATGCAGTTCCTATGGGGATTGGGCAGTGGAGGGAGAAGACAGGTCTTTCTTCATGTTGCCCTCACACACCCCGAGAGGTGTCATGCTTCATCATAGGGTGATTGCCCCTCGTCAGGCCGGCGCTGCAATGCCTGATGTGCTCCCGTAACCGGGGCTCTTTATCGGGGATCTTTTGAAGAGGAAGCCGTTAGGTGCGTGCGGGTGTGTGGGCGGTGTAGTGCACAGTGAGAATATAATTAAAATGGGTATAGAGCAGTCCCCTAAAATCAAATTGTTTAATGAAAAGGTAGCTCTAGCCTAAATAAAAACAAGAGTGGGCCCCTACAAGGATATTAATGTTCCTAAGGGGCAGTCTAAGTGTATAAGGTCGACATGTTTCGTGACTCTATTTGCCCCTAACGGGTCAATTGGCACTTCTTCAGGACCGTGTGAAGGAACAATAGATACGTGCACTACCGCCTGGTATTCAATTGGTGGATATAAATTACCTAGGGGTCTACCTAGTCCCCAGTTAACGTCAACTAGGGTCTCTACCGCCCCTGGTAATTTATATCCACCAATTGAATACACGGTCCTGAAGAAGTGCCAATTGACCCGTTAGGGGCAAATAGAGGCACAAAACATGTCGACCTTATACACTTAGACTTCTCCTTAGGAACATTAATATCCAGGCATTGCAGCGCCGGCCTGACGAGGGGCAATCGCCCTATGATGAAGCATGACACCTCTCGGGGTGTGTGAGGGCAACATGAAGAAAGACCTGTCTTCTCCCTCCACTGCCCAATCCCCATAGGAACTGCATACCCTTTTCAATTACTAATATGTAATAAAGACAGTTACTCCTGTTGTCTGGTTTGTCAGTGTCGTTGCTATATGAAAATTTATTATGTATGGGTATGGTTTAATGTGACACATGCTCTGTGTGCCACTTTAACATTGCCAATGGCTTGTTTCACTTTTTCAGAGTTTGCCAGAGGTGACAGGCACTTCAGTTCTTCTTGACTCTGAGGCTTGGGGGTGCAATGATGGTTGTTTGTGATGACCTACTGTTATCCTAATCATTCTATGGTCAGGTTTGCTAAATTGTACACATGACATGTTAGGATGCACTACCAGCACAGAGGGGAATTCTATCCACAGGATTGCAGGCAGGCTGGCCAGGGTCCATCATGTGTGTGTGATATTTCTTGATGTGTGAACAGCAGTGTTGGTGTATGGTCATCTGGTGATGGCCTGTCTTCCTAGTCACATGGGTACATTTGAATGTGTGCACTTGAGTGGTCATGAAGTGTAAAGGGGTGACTTGGTCAGTAGTGTTGATGTGTGTGTGCCCCTGCAATGCCAACTGCACACATGTATCACCCAGGAGCTGAGTGCCTGTTTGTTTGATTTGTCAGCCCTGTGCTTGTGATTGTGTGCATATGTGGGAGTTGTAGGTTGTGCACTGTGCAGTGTGTTGGTGTGTCCTTGCACTCCTGGGGGACACCTATTTGTTGTTGCTGCCAGTTGTGAGTATGCAGAGTGTGTGACAGCCAAGTCTGTGTTGTGTTTTGTTGATCAGCCATGTGTCTTGTTACTGTTTGTGCTCACTGTGCAGACCTGCTCAGCCACACTGACATTGTTGGTGAGTTTTATCATGCATTGCTGTCACTTGAGCCATTTTTGACTCCAGTATGGTATGTGGGATGTGGAGTCATACCATCCCCTAGCTTTGCTTCTGAAGCCTACCCATTGTGAGTGACTCCTCCATGCATTTGTGTATAGTACACTCCTGACCTGTCCACTATTGACGTACACACCACTTCACTATCATGTCACCTATCCCCTTGGGTTGCCAGTGTGTGAGCCTCCCCACCACTTCATTTGTTAAACTGTGCTTTGTGGTGCTGATCTGTGAAAAGGACCAATGTGCCACTCAGGACAGTTTCACATATGGTTATGTGTGATTTTCTTGTACTGGTTTGCAGTCATGGTTGCTCATGTGCAGTGCAACTGTTTATGCTGCACAGTCCTCTGTTCATGTTGTTTGCACCTGGGTGTCCTTGAGTTGTGCATCTGTGAGTGTTGGGTTAGCTGTATGTGTGTTTGGTGAGGTACTGCTACCCTTCCAGAGTGTGATGTTGTTTGTGTGCTGTGCTGATTTGTGTTGTGGGAGTACATGGTGTGACACTGAGATGTGTGTGCTACTGATTTGGTTGGTGTGCACACACTGCTTGGCCTGCATGCAGTGTTGTCAGTGTATGTTGCCTTGTACTTGCCTGGTGTGCATCCCCTGATGTCCAGCTGAGTTTGCAATGTGATGTATTGGCATGTGCATCTGTTGTGTTTTTGTTGTGGATGTATGCAGTGTTTGGGCTGTGTTGGCTCTTTCTGCTGACAGATGCTCTGTGTGTGATGTTCTATTTGCATTACATTGTGTGTGAGTTGTTTGTGCATTGTGATACATTCAGATGTGTGTTGCAGGTGTAGTGTAGATTACTTGTGTGTGTGTCACATGCAGCAAGTTATAGTCTGGTTGCTGGCCTTGTTTTGAGTGCACACTAGTGTTATGTCCTCCTATCTTTGAGCTGTCACTGGTCAGGATTGGGCATGTGCATGCATGTGGTACACTATGACTCCATGTTGACTTGATGGGTGGTGTGGTGTGTCTGTCTGTGTTAGCTTATTGTCCCATTGATCCCAGTTTGTGTTCCTGATTGTTTTGAGATGATGCACTTCTTGTTTGTGTTGGGGTATGGTGTCTGTGCATTGCTCCTGAGTGACAATGTTGTGTACTCCTGTTCTGTCTAGGGACACATTGCCTTTCCACTGTTTGGCTGCACATGTCTGGGCTTGTTGGACTTCTGTGGATGTTGTTGGTGAGCTTTGTGTTTGACTGTTGTTTTTGTGTCACCATTGGTTCAGGCATCCCTGAGTGTGAGTGTGATGTTTGTGGATGCAGCACAGGGTGCGTGGTTGGTTGTCAGTGAACTCACAGGACCTTATTTGCACCATTATGTGTGTTTCTCACAGGTGTGGAGTGTTGCAGGTGTGAGGTGGGTAGGTGAGGGGCATGTGTGGAGGTCCTACTTGTGTTTGACAGTCAGGGAGTGTGACAATGAGCCATGTGTGTTGTGCTGATGACATACACATGTCAAGTAAGTTGACACGGATGTGTGGCTGGTCACTGTATGACTTCAGACACTTCCTATCATTCCTGTGCCTATGCATGGCTTGCCTTGCTGTCAACCTGAGTTGTTGCACAGAGGTCACTGTCGTTTAATTTCACTCACTGTGCCAGCCATGTCTGATTTGATGGCCTAAGGGTGGTGTGATATGTTCCTTCTCTTGCATGTGATGTACACATGCTTTGTGGCTTGCTCCATGACTTTCCAGCACTGTCCACCTCACTTTTGCCTAGCCCATTTATTGTCCTACATTGCTGCTGACATCTGGTATGTGTATGTGGCTGTGTGTCAGTGTGGGGTGTGTCTGGGTGACTTGACAGGCAGTGTGTACAGTTGAGTGGTTGTTCATATGCAGTGTGAGTGTTCATTTTGTGATTGGACTCAGTTTGCTTGACATGAGTGGGGGGTAGGTGTGAGGAGGAGGAATGCCCTGCCCCTGAGCTTCTGTGCAGAGTGTTCCTCTTCTCCCCCACCTTCTGAGACAGGCTCCCTGGTTGTTTGGTGTGTGTGGTGCAGGGTCTGGGTACACCTGGCTGGTTAATTGTGCAGGGGGGGCACAGGAGGAGCACTCAGCATGTCCCCTAATGGGTGTGGGGGGTGTAGTGTGTGAAGGGTGAAGGTGAGGCCCTATGGTCTTTGTGGACTGCCCATGCCTGGCGCTGGCCCTGCCTACTACATTGTGCGCATGTTTTCTCACGTCTGCACCGCTGCGGTGACGTGACCGGGACATTGCTGTGATTTCGCGGTTGATGGATGGCCCGGATGCGGAGGGGTGATTTAGTGACAGGTAGGACATGTGTGGGTACACTTGGGGATGTGTTCCTGTCCCCACCAGAGTGTCTGATGTGGACAGGAACCGTATGTCAGCCCAGTAGTTGTGTGTTGTGGTAGTGTGCGGAGTTGTGTGATTGCGTACCTGCGGCGTTGTCCGCGATGGGCCATTATTTGCTGGTAGTGGAGCAGGTACATCACCGGAAAGGCGTGTAGAGCTGGATCCATTGCGGTCGGGACCGGTTGGAGGGGACCGGGAGTCTGGTTTCGCGCTCCACTGTCGTGCTTCCGCCCTCTCTGGTTGGGTGGTTTTTCCGCTGCGGTGTGACGGGCTGTTTGGGGCATCGTGATGTGTACGGCGGACGGGACGTCATTCCGCACGGCGGTGGGTCTCTATTGGCTCACACCACTGCGGTGACTGGCGCATTTTTATGGCATGTCACGTCGCACCGCCGCGGACAGGAAATGGGCTATGTTTGCCCATCGTATTATGGCGGGCGTGAGGACCACTGCTGGCATGCGAAAAATGACATTTTCCGCCACCGCCAGCAACGCGGAGGTGCCTCCGCCCGCCATCCTAATGAGCCCCCTAAGTGTGGTGCTGCCGTGCGCTGTCTTTCACCTGCAGTCACCTAGCCCTCCCAGCCTCCTTCCTTGCACGTGTAAAAGAAACACCTTTCTTGCACATTTGAGGAGAAGGAGCTGGCCTCGCTGCCTTCTGCTCTAGCACAATCTTTCACCAATTCTGAGTGGAAAATGGGGTGAGGCCCTGCGCCTGCTCCCCCCGCATTTTTTTTTTTACAGCTTCTCCACATTGAAGTTTATAGGAAAAGTGTTTTATAGGATTGGTCACTTCTAGGGAAAGGACAATTGCAAGTTCCCAGCTCTTCTGCTACATACCAGAAAGTGGCTCATTTTCAGATCACTTGTTTTACACAAGGTCAAGGCTTTTGAGGACATGTAAATACCTCCGGCATATGCTTTGCATCTAAACTGTAAAACATATCTCCCGTGTACTTCCTACAGTGCGCCCGCCTCCTCTTTGGACAATACGCAATGGTTTAGGTACGTATTTGCAATAATCTCGTTATTACTGTGGAAAACAGCAGAACAGTATAATATTTAAACATACAGAAGTACTTCTTTTAGGTTTGTTTAAAGTCTAGTTCATTCAGGGCTTAGTGTGGGAGGAGGCTAATACGTCACAGTCGTGCACTGCCTAAGCCTTGGTCTACAGTCCCCTTGTCATGCTCTGGACAGCCTCAGTCATGGTCTGCAGGCCCTGTGCCATGCTGTGCATGCTCTACCACGCTCAGCACATCCTTAATCGTGCTCTGCATCCCTGTGCCATCTGTGAACGCCTAAACCTTGGTCTGCAGGCCCTTTGTCATGCTGTGTGTCCCTGTGGCAGCTGTGCACTGCCTAAGCCTTGGTCTGCATGCCCTGCATAATGCTTTGCATCCCTGGGCCAGCTGTGCATCGCCTGCCCTAAGCCTTGTTCTGCAGGCCCTGTGTCATGCCTAGTAACAGCCTGTGGTACTACGCCCTTTCCTTTCTTCATAGATTTTGTTTCAAAACTTATGCTACTGCAGGGTTATTATTTCACAAAAAAAACCATTATCATTTGCAACACCAATAGGTCTAAATTTTAATAATGCGAGACCTATTGCATTGCAAATGCTTGTTTATTTTGTATTTTTTCTATGCCTCGCATTAGCCATGCTTTTTTATATTTGTGTATACAAATATATATATATATATATATATATATATATATATATATATATATCATCCAAGACGGTTCAAAGGTTGCCGGTTTGTTGCAGCGCTCCTCATGGGTGCGTTACCCCGTGGCAGAACCACGCCGCTTACAATTCTCACGCTGTCCTTCCCAGATGGAAAGGAAAAATGGGTCGCACTCTCGTCGAGTTTTGCAATTTTTGTTTTATTTTCTCCCTTTCATTGGTAGGAACACAGGCACAAAGATCAACGCGTTTCGGTATTCTCCAATACCTTGTTCACGATCTAACACACGCACTTGTGATCATTGTTTAAATAAATTTGAACTTCATCCGCATCATTTCCTGTATGACATCACAAGTGACCCTGTGGATTATGGGAGTTGTATTTGTTTTTTACATTTTTGCTTTTTATCAGTGTTTGTTTGTGTTTCAGTGAAGTGACATAATAAACAAGTGATACATGTTGCATAAATATACAATTGTAACCAATTCAATTCATTTACACTTTGCACATTTTTTTTTTGTATTTTTTTTTTGGACTATATGTCGCACAAAACACCACCCCGTGCTTTACCCTTCTCATCATTGAAAAGTAGTCCCCCAGTTTTTGGGAAAATCTATCCTTGTTTTTTTCGTTTTTTTCTTTCCTTTTTTTTCTTCCTTTTTTTTCCCATCATTTTTTACCCTCCAGTGGGTTTCGTCAATGTTATTGTTATTTCCTTGTTCTTTTGGCTGTTCATATCCTGGTTTTTTCCTGGGTCTGTTTTACTTAGACTTTTTGACACCATGTGTATTGTATTTTGTTATTCTTTATGTTCATTTTCATGGGGAGGTCAATTCCTGATTTATAGATGAATATACAGTTCTTCCGATTGGTTGAGGCCGTGTGGTGTCAATGTTCGTAATTTGAGGATGTATCTTGATTCCTTTTGACGTAGGAGTCTTTCTCTGTTTCCCCCGCTCATTAGATGGTACTGTTTCAATTCCATAGAACTTTAGCATCTTCCAATCACTTTGGTGACACTGTTCCATGTGTTTAGCGATTGCATTGGATCTGTCTTTGTTTGTCGTGGCTCTGACATGTTCCATTATTCGTTTTTTCAAGGCACAAATTGTACTGCCCACATACTTCAATGGGCATGGGCATTCTATCACATATACTGTGAATTGTGTTTTGCATGTAATTAACTCCTTATTTCCCAGATTTTGTTGTTGGCTAATTTGACTTCCTTTGTATGCTTGGCTATCTGGCATACTTTGCAGGAGTGGCACTTTATGAAGCCTTTGGTGTTTAACCATGAAGTGTCCTTCTTGTTTCCTTTAAGATGACTGTGTATTAATCGATCTTTCAAGTTTTTTGCCCTGCGATAGGTGATTGTTGGATGTTTTCCAACCAGTTTGCCCACCATGTCATCCAGTTGTAGGATTTTCCAATTCTTTTGCAATATCTTTCTTATCTCTTTATTTTCTTGTGAAAAATCCATAATTAGCCTAATGGGTTCAGAGGTGGCTATTTCTTTCTCTTTCTTTTTCATTGAAGTTAAACAATCCTCACGTGACCTTGCGTTTGTTTTTAACCAACATCGTTTTAGAATGTTTTGATTATATTTTCTGTTTTCAAATCTCTTTATAGTTGATTTGCTGTGTCTCTGCCATTCTTCTTCCTCACTACATATCCTTCGAATTCTGAGGAATTCTCCGTATGGGATACTTGATATTAATGTTTGTTGGTGGAAGCTGGTGGCTTCTAGGGTTGCATTAGTTGCAGTAATTTTCCGATGGAGCGTGGTCTGAATTTGATTTTCCTTGATATATATTTCTGTATCCAGGAAGACAACTCGATCATTGCTAATTTCATATGTGAACTTTATATTTTCTTCACTGGTGTTGATTTTTTCAAAGTAATCATGAAATTCCTGCTTCGTTCCATCCCAGATGATTAATAAATCATCAATGAACCGTATCCAGCTAATGATTTTATTAGCTGATCCTTCATTTTCTGCACTCCATGCCACCTCTTTCTCCCACCATCCCATTGCTAGACAAGCGTAGCTTGGGCTGAATGAAAAACCCATCGCGGTTCCGTTCTTTTGCCGATAAATTTCCTCACCAAACAGAAAAATATTTTTCGAAAGGCAGCATTGTATCATATCCAGTATCATTGTATTATGGTCTTTGTAATGGATATTTCTTCCTCCCAAGAAATAGTTACATGCTTTCAGTCCCATGTCATTACCTATATTCGTGTATAGGGATATGACATCCATTGTGACTAGATGGTAATTTTCTTGCCACGGTGTGTTTTGTAAAATCCTCAATACATCGCTAGTGTCTTTTACAAATGAGCTGAGCCCAGTTACAAATGGTATCAAAAAATAGTCGATGTAATTCGCTATCGGTTCTAACAAAGAACCCTTTGCTGACAGTATGGGTCGGCCAGGAGGCTTCTTTTGATCTTTATGCAGCTTCGGTAAGAAATACATCGTGGCTGTTTTTGGGTGATCCACAGTTAAGTATTTGCGTTCTTCTTCGTCCAGTAGATTCTGTGCTGTCCATACCATGATTTTTTCATCCAACTCCTTTTTTATTTCCATTGTTGGATTATTCTTCAATCTTTCATAGTACTTTCCATCTCTTAATTGGCGGTGAGCTTCTGTAGTGTATGCTGTTCGCTCCCAAATTACTACATTTCCTCCTTTGTCCGCCATCTTTATCTCTATTGACTTATCCTGTGCGAGGCTTTCTAGTGCATCTCTTTCTGCTCTTGTCAAATTATCTTTGTATTTTTTTCCTTTTAGTTTGTATAGGTCTTGAATCACCGCCTCTTGGAATAAATCTACTTTGTTCCCAGGTGTTAGCTGGGGATAAAATTTTGATTTGGGTCTTTTTCCACTCAAACCTGCCCCTAGTTGTGGGCATGCTGTTTGTAGTGGGATGTCCTCATCGTCTTGTGCATTAAGGTTTAGTAAAGTTAAAAAACTTTCTGTGTCTTTTGCTAGTAGAGTTGAGACTGTTCTGTTGTTTTTGGATTTCTTGGAATACTTTGGTTTTCCATGAAGAATTTGGCTAGTTTGATTAATGTGAGGGGAGGGGACAGGATTAAGAAGTTACGCAGGCTAGAATCTAGATACATAATTGACTTAGAGACCAAGACCCCTAAAGGTATGAATATAGGGGAAGAATTAGCTATACATCTTGGTGATTGAATCTGAAATAATTGGAGTCAGTTAGAATATGAGTGGAATGTAATACTATGTCAGATCTGTGTACAATTTCTTTCTTTTTGAATAAGCTTTGGATTAAGTTTTTGCAGGAATTTGAATTTATAATTTATTGTTCCATGGTGCATTGCATAATAAAGTATCAAATGGGGGGTTAAGCCGATATACGGCGTAATTAAGATTCACATGGCGGCCATGATTTTGCCGATACACGGCGTAATAATCTATGAAATGGTTTTAATCTGTTAGAATTCTGTACCGTTAAGTTTCATTTAAATTCTTGATATGGAAAATGAAATTGCCCATATAATTAGATTGGTTTGAGTGTTGTATAGTAACGGCAGGAAAGCAATATGTATTAACTATGCTTTTGGTATCAGGATTTAAAAGTATAAATACATGTTTCAATATGGCGCCGAATCTCGAGAATGAAATGTTGGTCCTTCGTTTGTTTTAACGTGAAATGCATCATGTGACTTAATGTTTCATTTAAAAAACTGCCGCTTTTCGGCGTGCAATTTGAAAACATTTGACTAAGGCGTAAGCCGAAACGCGTCATGTTGACTATTGGCTGTACGAATTAAAGAAACTCTAAATCTGTAAAGACCCCTGCGAGTGCTTTCTCGAAACCGAAGAGGGAAAGGGAGTGAGCGCGTATATATATATATATATATATATATTCACTGAAAAACCATAGGTTTCAGACACGTTATAGTTACAAATTAGCATTTAAAAAACCTTTGAAATTCACAGAAAAAACCATAGGTTTTAGGGACAGTTATAGTTAGTTGGACATTGCACTCGTACAAAACCCGTGAAATTCCCCGTTATAGTTAGTTCAGCTAACTATAACTCGCGCCCCGCAATGCACTGCTGATGACGTCACATATTACATCACTCATGACATGGTCAGTGACATCACTGATGACATCACTGATGACATCTCAAATGACATCACTGATGACATCACTGATGACATCACTGATGACATCATCCAGTGACTGTGTGTTTCT
Source organism: Calotriton arnoldi (assembly GCA_963921515.1). Classification (NCBI taxonomy): domain Eukaryota; kingdom Metazoa; phylum Chordata; class Amphibia; order Caudata; family Salamandridae; genus Calotriton; species Calotriton arnoldi. The sequence continues at coordinate 238,700 of CAWUFW010009724.1, read as the reverse complement.
GTAAAGTTTAAATATTTTTAATATATATAGGAAAAGACGTATTGAAGAATGAGTGGGTGTGTAAGTGTCTGTATGGATGATTTAGTAGGTGCGTGACTGACTCTATAAGTGAGTGATTTAACGTATTTTACTGAATGCATGGGTTAGTGATTAAACTGGATGAATGTCTGTATCCGTCTGTCTGTTGCTGTGTAAGTGGCTGCATGTGTTTGTGAATAGCTACATGAGTGTTTATATGAGTTATTGAATGCTTGTCTGAGTATCTGTATGGGTGCCTGAGTGTTTGTGTGGGAGGGGTGTGTGCAACTCTGTGCATAGATGTGTGAGTGGGTGATTCACTGGGTGGATGGTTTCAAGAGTGCATCTGTGATAGACTGTATGGGTGGGTAAGTGTGTGTAAGAGTGTGTTAGTGAGTGAATGTATGTCCCAGTGGTACATGTGTGAGTAACTACATATGTGAAAGGCAGTATATATGTGTGTTGGAGTATATAAATAGCTATAAGCAAGAGTGAGTGATTGTGATAGTGGCTGTATGGATGAGTGTGTGCTTGTATCAGTGATTGTATAAGAGCGTAACAATGTGCTACTATTTGTATGAGTAAGTGAGCTGGTGTGTGTATAACTGTATAGGTGAGTAAATGGCAGTGTGTTTAATTATTTGCATGACTGACTAGGTGTGTGAGTATCTCTATGGATGAGTGGCGTTGTTTGAGTGTCTATATAGGAGTAAGAGTGCATATGATAGTCCTGTACTGAGTGACCATAAGTATGAGTGACTGTACGGGTGAGTGAGTGGATGTGTGTGTGTAGACCTAAGAATCAGTGAGTGGGTATGTAGTTATTGGTGTTGGAGTGTCTATGGTTTTGCGAATGGCAGTCTGTAATTTAGAGTGGGTGTATCAAAGGTTATATTAGGGTGTGAGGAGGTGCATCAGATTATCACGTGGATGATGTCATCAGTGATGTCATTTGAGATGTCATCAGTGATGTCATCAGTGATGTCACTGACCATGTCATGAGTGATGTAATATGTGACGTCATCAGCAGTGCATTGCGGGCGCGAGTTATAGTTAGCTGAACTAACTATAACGGGGGAATTTCACGGGTTTTGTACGAGTGCAATGTCCAACTAACTATAACTGTCCCTAAAACCTATGGTTTTTTCAGTGAATTTCAAAGGTTTTTTAAATGCTAATTTGTAACTATAACGTGTCTGAAACCTATGGTTTTTTCAGTGAATTTCAAAGGTTTTTAAATGCTAATTTCTAACTATAACGTGTCTGAAACCTATGGTTTTTTCAGTGAATTTCAAAGGTTTTTTAAATGCTAATTTCTAACTATAACGTGCCTGAAACCTACGGTTTTTTCAGTGAATTTCAAAGGTTTTGTAAATGACAATTTTTAAATGTATTAATTGTTATATTAATTTTTTTCATACTGATTTACTACATTTTTAGAAACAATTTTTTTTTACATATTTTATTTTTAAATTACATTGTAATTACATTATACATTACATTACAAAAATACTTTCTCAGAATGAATTACTTTAGTTTAAATACTTTGCAGATAGGCAATAGACTTTTAAGTACAGTAGTTACAGTTGTTGCAATGGGCAACACATTTTCAAACACAATGCAACATTCAGCTCAATGTGAATTTCTAGTTAAATGCAATTAGTTACTTTATGGATTACTTTTGTAACCACAGGACTGGATCCTAGATTCAGTCCTGGTACATCTCCTGTAAACAGTTGAGTAAAAGCGTTTTGGTTACAGTCGTGATTTTTAAGGAATATTATTGTATTTTAAAAGTTGACACTTAGAAACTTTTTCTCATAGAATCACCAATGTTATCCTATGGAAGGAAATTCACTTAGCAGGTAAAAACTGTTATCGTTACTTTTTCTTACTCAGTGTTGGATCCTGGATCCAGCACTGGTGCATCTCCTGTAAACAGTTGAAAGAATGCGTTTAAGTCATACAGGCGATTTTTAAGGAATATTTGTAGTTTGTGAAAATCAACACTTTGAAACTTTTTGCTGAAAACCAGTCAATTTTAGCCTATGAAGGAAATTCAAGTTACCGGTAAGTACGGTTAAAATTACTTTTCAGGACCAGTACTGGGCTGAAAGATGCAGCACTGAGGTCTCTCCTGATAACAGGTGAGTAAATCGGAATTCGTATTTCGGCTGATTTTAGAGGAATATTTTAAAGTTCCAAAACTCCACACTTAGAAGAATTTCCAAGTGAAACCAGTCAATGTTAGCCTATGGAAGGAAATTCAAGTTACTGGTAAGTACGGTTAAAATTACTTTTCAGGACCAGTACTGGGCTGAAAGATACAGCACTGAGGTCTCTCCTTATAACAGGTGAGTAAATCGGAATTCGTATTTCGGCTGATTTTAGAGGAATATTTGCACAATGGTGAAGGGAGGGCGGGGCCTGAGGTGACATCTGTGCAAACGCGCCCCGTTGCGCGTTTTAAGTTGGGGGATTAAGTCCCCTTGAATCCTGAGGGTCCCTAGGGGCCAACTAGCCCACCAGGAACCTCCAATATGCGCCAGGGGCTGCGTTGCAGAGACGTGTAGAGAGGCCACACCCTTTTTACACCTCTCTGCAACGCAGCTCTGTGCGCTTTCTGGATGTACCTGTTGGGCTAGTTGGCCCCAGGGACCCTCAGGATTGAAGGGGATTTAATTCCCCATCTTAAAACGCGCCACGGGGCCTGTTTGCACACATGTCACCTGAAGCCCGCCTCCCTTCACCACTGTGCAAACGCGCCCCGTGGCGCGTTTTAAGTTGGGGATTAAGTCCCCTTGAATCCTGAGGGTCCCCGGAGTCCAACTAGCCCACCATATACCTCCAAAGCGCCACAGAGCTGCGTTGCAGAGAGGTGTAAAAGGGGTGTGGCCTCTCTACACGTCTCTGCAACGCAGCCCCCTGGCGCATATTGGAGGTTCCTGGTGGGCTAGTTGGCCCCCAGGGACCCCCAGTATTCAAGGGGAATTCGTTCCCTCTCTGCAAACGCGCCAGGGGCGCGTTTGCAGAGTGGTGAAGGAAGGGGGCGGGGCCTGCGGGCCCGATCGTTTAAAAAAAAAAAAAAAATTGTCCCCTGAAGGGGGCTGTGTGGCCCCCCTTCCTTTTTCCTGTTTTTATGCCCTGGGGACCCCATCCCCCAGGGCCTTACCCCTTTTTAATTTTTAATAAAAAAACGGGAAGGGGGCCGCGTGGCCCCCTTCCCTGGGCCTGTATTGGCCCCGGGGACCCCATCCCCCGGGCATGGCCTTTTATTTTTATTCTTTGGAGGGGGCTGCGTGGCCCCCTCCTCTGGCCATTTAAGGCCCCGGGACCCCATCTCTCGGGGCCGGCCTTTCCATTTTTTTTTTATTTTTTAGATTTTTCTTTTTTGGGGAGGGGGGCCACGTGGCCCCCTCCCTGGGCCACTACTTGCCCCGGGACCCCATCCCCGGGGCTGGCCCTCTCCGTTGGGGACTGTGGGGGGTCCCCAATCCCCCCACAGTCCCGCCGGCTCCCCACGTCCCTTGGGAGCCGGCATTGCTGTTCCACATGGGGAGCAGCTGACATGCTGCTCCCCATGTGGAAAAGCAATGTGCTTTGGATATTGGAAGAGAGAGCAGGCTTCCCTGCTCTCTCTTCCAATATCCAAAGCAGCTTGCTATGGCAGGACGGGAGCCGCGAGGCTCCCCGTCCTGCCATAGCAAACTACAGTGTCCCGGGGGTAGGCACCCCGGGACACTGCAGGAGCCGGCCCTGGGGGTGGCGGTCCCCAGGGCCATCAAGGGCTCCAGGAGGGGGCCGCGCGGCCCCCCTCCCTACATGAGCACAGCCCCGGGAGGTGGTGGTCCCGGGCTTCGGGGTCCAAAACGGACCCCCATTTTAATTTGTTAGTGCCCCGGGAGGTGGTGGTCTCCGGGCGTGTGGGGGCTGGAGCCCCCCACACAGGTTGTTAAATTAATTAAAAAAAGCCCCGGGAGGTGGTGGTCCCGGGGCTGCGGGAGGGCTCAGAGCCCTCCCGCACCATTTTTTAAAAGCCCCGGGGGTGGCGGTCCCCGGGGCTTAGGGGGCCCTTGAGGCCCCCACACATTAAATTATCCCCCCACCATGCCCCCGGGACTTGGGCCACCCGGGGCCAATTAACATCAAAGCGCGGGAGACCGCGCTTCGATTTTTTTTTTCCGCAGGATTCGCGCACCCTGAGCGCATCCTGCCGATTTTTTTTTTTTAAAAATGCTTTTTTTGCCCAGGGGGTCCTTGTGGGACCCCCTGAGCAGGCCTAGGGGTTAGGGGTTTCTACCCTGCCCCTTTGTGCGTTTTGCGCACTTGTTTCTTTTTTTTTTCTTGGCGGGATACGCGCACCCTAAGCGCATCCCGCCGATTTAAAAAAAATAAAAAATCTTTTTTCTGCCCAGGGGGTCCTTGTGGGACTCCCTGAGCAGACCTAGGGGGTCAGGGTGTTTCTACCCTGCCCCCTTTTGCGCTTTGCGCACTTGTTTCTGTCCCTCGGTTCTACCGAGGACAAAATGGCTGCCAACACTTCTTGATTTGGAGTGTTGACAGCCAATTAGCATGCAGCTCGTGATCGGGAGGGTACGCGGATCCGACGCGCCCATAGATATATATGTGATTTTAATTGTGAATTTCTCAGGAACTACTGAACGGATTTACACCATTTTAGCAAAAGGCACCAGTCTGAACCAAGGGCTACCTCTTTGCCAAATTTGGGGTAATTCCGTTCAGCAGTTCGGGCTGTAGCTGCGACTAAAGGTTCCTATGGAAAAATGAATGGGGAAAACGCGTTTTGGGACCCCCTTTTTCTCGGCCCCCGCTTGACGTATCACCCCGAGACTTTCAGGGTAGGAGCGGACCGGAGCGCCCCAACAAGTTGGAAGCTTTCGCGAAGATTCGTCAACCGGCGCCAACGTTATTGCAAATAGAATGTCGCGGATTTCCTATGGATAATAGGTTGTAACTATAACTATCTACTGGCGACCGCCAGTAGATAATATATATATATATATATATATATATATATATATATATATATATATATACATACATACATACATACATACATGCACGCACATATTGCCAGATTGGCAAAAAAACAAAACACTCTTCCTATGGAAACTAGGTCCTAACTATAACTACCTACTGGCTACCGCCAGTAGTTAGGACCTAGTTTCCATAGGAAGAGTGGTTTTTTTTTCCAATAACTTTAGCGCCGTTTGACAAATCTTCACAAAATTTTCAAAACATATACTTTAGTCGGTTCAGCTGTTGTGTTGATTGTTTTGGGGTGATCAGTCAAGTGGGGGCCAAGAAAAAGGGGGCATCCCAAAACGCATTCCCCCCATACGGGCTTTGAACATGTCTACAGCCCACACTGCTGAACAGAATTACACCAAATTTGGCAAAAAGGTAGATTTTGTTCAGGAGATCAAGCTTTTTGTGATTTGGTTTAAATCCTTTCAGTAGTTTTAGTGTTTTTAAAGGTAAAAAATATAGATATATATGGATCCCACAGTCCCAGTGCTGTAATCTGATTGGCCCCCAACACTGCAACCAGGAAATGTTGGCAGCCATCTATGAGCTCGGCTTGAGCTGAGTCCCACGAAAAAATTGTCTAAAATAAAGAAATGGAGGTTGAGGAAGGGATTCCCTGACGCTCTACATGTGGTAGGACCCCGCTGAGGATTAAAAATATATTTACTTTTCAATTTTGTTGCAAATTTGCAGCAAAATTGAAAAGAAAAAAATAAACAAGCACGGGCTCCTGCGCGTATTTTAAAATGGCCCCCCCTCCCCCCAGGTGGGCTAAGTCCCGTTTAAAAAAAACAAAAAACAAGTGGGGCGCACAGGCCCCCCTCCTAAGGCTGTTTGAGCCCCGGAGAGCACCACCTCCCCTGGGCTTTATCTTTATAAAAGGAGGGGAGCTGTGCAGACCCCCCCCTTAGTGGGCTTCGTTGAAGAGAGAGAGGGCGGACCTCTGAGGTCTCAGTAATCCCGCTGTGGGGGACTTAATTGTGGCAACAATAGGGGTTCTTGGCCCCCAATGACTCTCAGCAGCCAAGTGGACTTCATCCCCCTGCCAGTAGTGTGCCAGGAGGCACATTTGCAGAGTGGTTGAGAAAGGGGGCAGGCCTCCGAGGTCTCATCTATCTTGCTTTTGGGTACTTGTGGCAACAATAGGGGTTCTTGGCCCCCAATGACCCTCAGCAGCCAAGCAGACTTCATGCCCCAACTGCTAATGTGCCAGGAGGCCCTTCTGCAGAGTGGTTGAGAAGGTGGCGTGGCCTCAGACGAGGTCTCAGCAGTCCCGCTGTGGGGGGCTTACTTGTTGCAACAATAGGGTTCTTGGCCCCCCAACGACCCTCTGCAGCCAAGGAGACTTAATCCCCAACCAGTAGTGCGCCAGCAGGTCCCTTTGCAGAGTGGTTTAGAAAGGGGTGGGGCCTCTGAGGTCCCATCAATTCCACTGTGGGGGACTTACTGGTTGTAACAGGAGGGGTTCTTGGCCCCTAACTACTCTCAGCTTCCAAAGGGACTTAATTAAGGGTGGCGGAGCAATACTCTGCCTGCTCACGGAACTCAGCAGAATTTGGAGGAGTTTTTCAGTAGGTCCACGGAATTCCATGGAGTGGAACTCCGCGAGCTCCTCCCAGGCCTTGCAGAAAGAGGCAAAATAAAGGTCATAAGTGAGTAGAAAAGGGGTTTATCTCTGTTTCCCTCACTGAGCCACCCACCAACGATGCACCCACTCTTAACCCCTTCCTCCCGCTCGCTTTCCCTGAGCTCCCCCGTAAGCGCATGGGAAGTGTGTTCCCTTCATTACACAGAAGTGTACAAGCGCTTTCACTTTAAATGTAAACAGCCTCAGAGCCTGACTCTCTCTTCCAGAGCCACTCCCTGCCAGCCCTCACAACATCCACGCACAGTGCATTAGAAGAGGTAATTTTTTAGGTTGAGCAGCAGTGCGCATGCACTGTCTGTAAGACCTGCTGTAATCCTTATGCCGAGTGTAATCCCTCCTGCTGCGTGCAATTGACTCACTCCTCCGTCACTTTAATTTCCTGGCTCCTTATTGGTTGGTGCTCCCCACACATCATTTCCGGTTTTAGGTGAGGAGCACCGGCCAACTACCATTTTCTTACACTTCTATGTGTTACGTGTTCCTTTGGGGACTACTTGGTTACTTTATGTTACTGTGTGCCTGTTGGTAGTACCTTGACCTGTTTATTTTTTAACACGGCGCTCGCTTTACGGGCCGCCACGGCCACATGCATAACTTGTATGTATTTGGGCGCTGCGCTTTATACTTAGCACAGCGCCTGCTTTAATGTTTTTTTTTATTTATTACTGTGGTTTCATTTCGGTACAAGATCTAGAATACAGGAAACGAAGCAGGCAGGGACCATCAAATAAAACGCGCGCGTGCCCCTGGTGTTTATTAGAAGAGATCTGCTGCAGAGTGCAGACGCGTATGTAACTGGAGACAGCGAGGACGCTGCTGCTGCGTAGTGCAGTGTGCGAAGGAATGCATGTCCTACACTAAATCTACTGATTAATATGGCCGCCTCCCTTTTGGACGGCTTTCCTTCTTCCTTCTGCCCACTTAGAAGACCGTCTTCTAGTGCTGGTGTCTTGCCCTGAGTTTCGATTTCAAGAGATCCGACACGTACTGTGTCTCCTCCCTCTGCTCTGTCTACAGCTCCTCTCTCTGTGTGCGGCACACGAGGCACTCACGGACCTCAGCGCCCTGCCTGACTAGGAAAGATGCACAGGAGTCCAGGTTTCCGCTGGCATCCTTGATGCACTGGTGCACTTTGTGGAGACTTTCATTTTTTCTTTGACTTTTACAGCGTCTCCCTTGCTGTACCACAAGAGATAACAACGCTGCTCCGGATGACATTAATGGACAATATCCCTGCAGCAAGGTGGTTACAGTTTAGTATACCGGTGTGTCAGCGCACTTATTTCACCACTGAATTCCTTAATAATATCCATAATAAGATGCCAGGTATGCCCTGCAGGTGCCCTGTTCAGCTGTTTAATGTATGAACTATGTAATATGATGAGTGATAAAGGCCAAATTCTCTGAATGCAGACAAAAATTCCACCAAGTGACAGAAAGGTAAATTAGAAAATTATCTGCCTTAGACATTGCTGCTGCATGTATATTTCATTTTTCCCCGACTGATCTTTCTCGTCTCAGTTTATTTGCATGCATGATGTACCCTAAAATACCCGAACAAAAGAAAACACTCCCCATCACAATATTAAGAGGCAATATTTAAATGTTAATGACACCTTGCAGTGCAACCGAAATTGGTAGCGGTGCTGTACGCAGATACCTATTTTTTCATTTGCCGAAATTAAGTTAAAAGGTAAGACTATGGATGAATGATGCATTGGCTCACGGCTGGGTAATGATGCTTTGTTCTTTGCAATAGCCTGATTTTAAACAGTATTTTCTCACACACATAAAATAATTTTTTTAGAATTGTCAGCCATTTACCTTTGATTCCGATTACTACAACACCGAACATATTTGAGCCCAACTGTTGTATCATTTCAGCTCTGTATTACTCGACTGAAAATATATTTTTCCTAAAGCCTCATTTAAGGCAGGAGTTCATCAGTCTGTCTTTGCCTTTCACAGCTTGGCATATCAACAAACACTGCTGCCTCACAAGTGTTTTATGTGCTCCACAAATGATTTGTGGGCCTTGTTATCACCATTATCTCTCTTATCAGCTAACCTGAACAGTTTTCTGTAGGAAATACAGAAACATGGAATGTGCTGGATGCCTGTCTTATGTTAAGCACATTGCTCTTCTGCTCAGCTATGCCTAAAGGGAACAAAAGGACTGAAAAAACCCGTTCACAAATGCAATTCACAAAGCTCACCATCTGCAAAACGTAATCCTCTGACTGGGCTTGGGTACCTGCTAAAAAATAGCTGCCATATTCCCGCCTCATTTACTTTGGCAAAATTTGTCGCTAAACAAAGATCAGAAACCTAAGCATCTGAAAATCGGACCTCCGCCTTTACAGCCAGATAAAGCTATATTGCACCAATTGGATCTACTCAAAAAGACCATGCTCTTAATTCCATCTGATCCTCACCCACGGTGGTTGCATACTTGTACATGCTCGCCTTGGCTATGACGTACTATGCTATAGGTCTTGCTTTCTAGCAAACTAAAAGACTTGGAAAAGTGACAACATCATTAGCTGTACCCCATTTTCGATCATTGTACCGATCAAACCATCACCCACCACTGTAGAACCCTCCCCTGTCTATATATTAAACCTAGAACCACCTTTAAAACATTATGCTTCATTTTTAACCCCTTTAGAGTGGAATTTATGATGTTTATATTCTCCGCACTACCTTTGTAGTTAAGCAAATGTGAACATCATGCCCTCACACCCAGGGCATGGAAACCCACTGATGCTTGCACCATAGTGCTTCCCTTTGTAGGCCCTCATCTTCTGGCTGCTGGGGAAGTGATTGTCCAGCAGCCTCCTCCTTTTTAGGTCGAGCATCAGCGCGCATGCGCTGCTGCAAGACCTGTGGTATTCAATAAAACCACTTTCTTCCCGCCTGCTACTTACCATTGGCTCCCTCCTCCGTCGCTCTTCTTTCCTGTCTCCTAAGTTGTTCACACAGCGATACAAGACTTCCGGTCAAGGCTAAGGAACACCTGTCAAGCACGGTCTCCTTACGCTTCGTTTCTTCATCTCTTTTTTAACAGAACTTTTTTTTTTTAAACGTTGCTTTAGGCCCTTTCCTGCTTCCGCCCTCCGACGCACATGGGCCTGGATGGGGGAGTAATGACCATCTCCTAGTCAGGCAAACACAATAGTCTGGAGAAGCACTGAAGCACATTAATTCACGTGTTGCGCAAGTGTGAATTCATTTGCAATCATCTGAGGCGTCCGCCAGGGAGCCCGGCAGGGGGCAGGCCACCAGCAGCAGCAGAAGGATTGCCCACATCTCCGTCGGGTGCATCTTACCCAGCGGCCTCTCACTGCCCCGGGATCCAGATAAAACCGGGAGGGCGGGTAGGGTCAGACTCCCAAAAATAGCCCAAAAAGATGCTTAATCCTGCGCCCCGAGCTCTTCACACTCCACGCACTTCCTCCCCAGCTCCAGGCTCGGGCTGTGCCGCCTGAACTAGGGGGCCGATTAGGATGGCGGTCGGAAAACCATTCCGACCGCCATGGTAGTGGAAATTAACCGTCCGCTGGTACCTCCAAAAAACCGGCGGTCCGATTAGGATCAACCGCCAGAAAAATCCGACCGCGGTGGAACGATGCCACGAAAGACCGCTGGTAGCGGGTGGAGCAGGTGAAAATCCATCCGCGGCGGTCGGATGCGCGGCAGAAACACCCATAACCGCCGCTAGGCCAGCGGAGTGACCGCAAGTAAAATTAGGATACCATTGAGGTGACAGCGGAACGATCCGCTGTTTCCGACCGCCGCGATCGCAAACAGTGATGAATGGGAAACCCGGCGGAAGGGCTGTTGCATACCCACCGCCGCAGCCGCTCCGGAACAAATATGGCGGTCGGAAAAAAAAGCACACCACAAGGCCACCAAGTGCACACATCAAACTAGCTCAGCCCCCCAAAACACCTAACACACACCAATGACACCCCCCCATGGCAACTAAAGAAATACAAATCCCAGGACAACCCACACAACCCACCTGACAGCAATACCACATTTTGACACACCCACATAGCTGAGTATAAAACCAGCCCCTTCCCTGACCAGAATCCTTTGCAATACTCTACCCCTGAAGGAAATAACCCTACAGCACAAAGGAGAGGCAAACCACCACACATCTCACCAGCACAACAACACACACCCCACTTACAACACCCCCACCACCCTCACACCCGCACCTCAAACCATTTGCACATCACACACCATGGCACAAAAGAAAATGCCCAAATTCACTGACAGTGAGTTGTCAGTCATGGCAGATGAGATAATCAGAGTAGAACCACAATTGTTTGGTAACCTGGTCCAACAGACACCATTAGCCACCAGAGCACAAATGTGGAGAAGCATAGTCCACAGGGTCAATGCAGTAGGGACCACCCCGTGCACCAAGAAGGAGATCATGAAGCAGTGGCATGACCTCAAGAGGCTGGTGAAACAGAAGAACTACAAGAACCGTCAGCTGGCTCAGATGACTGGCGGTGGCCCTCCCATTCCACCAAGAACATTCACTGCATGGGAGGAGAAGGTGCTTGCCATACTGCATCCAGAGAGTCTCACAGGAGTACCCGGGGGAGTGGAGGCTGGTAAGTATAAACAAATGTCTACCATTACACTGCTATGTACTGTCTTGCACAACTACAAAGCTACACCTCTTAGGCCCAAATCCATTCATGTGCACCACACACTACCCAACACATGTCTCACAGATGTAACATTCACTCCCTCTCAATCACCCCAAAGGTAGCCAGCAACATACCCAGGGTTGCATGTGTACAGGCAGCCAGCACTACAACTCCCACCAGGCCCCCTTGTCCCACCCCTTAGCAGGATGTAGCACTCCACCACACTCAGAAGCATGTGGCAGCCATTGTATAACAACAACCAAACTTACAGGTAGGTATCCATCTTCACAGGGAGGGGGGTTTGGGGGTGGGAAGCCTGCACTACAACTCCCACCATGCCCCCTTGTCCTACCCCTGAGCAGGATGTAGCACTCCACCACACCCAGAACCATGTGGCAGCCATTGTATAACAACAACCAAACTTACAGGTAGGTATCCATCTTCACAGGGAGGGTGGTTTGGGGGTGGGAGGCCTGCACTACAACTCCCACCATCCCCCCTTGTCCCACCCCTGAGCAGGATGTAGCACTCCACCACAGCCAGCAGCATGTGGCAGCCATTGTATTGTTCACCTTCACCTAACAGGTAGGTATCCATCTTCACAGGGAGGGTGTTTTGGGGGTGGGAGGCCTGCACTACAACTCCCACCATGCCCCCTTGTTCCACCCCTGAGCAGGATGTAGCACTCCACCACACCCAGAAGCATGTGGCAGCCATTGTATAACAACAACCAAACTTACAGGTAGGTATCCATCTTCACAGGGAGTGTGGTTTGGGGGTGGGAGGCCTGCACTACAACTCCCACCAGGCCCCCTTGTCCCACCCCTGAGCAGGATGTAGCACTCCACCACACACAGAAGCATGTGGCAGCCATTGTATTGTTCATCTTCACTTAACAGGTAGGTAGCCATCTTCACAGGGAGGGTGGTTTGGGGGTGGGAGGCCTGCACTACAACTCCCACAATGCCTTCTTGTCCCACCCCTGAGCAGGATGTAGCACTCCACCACACCCAGAAGCATGTGGCAGCCATTGTATAACAACAACCAAACTTACAGGTAGGTATCCATCTTCACAGGGAGGGTGGTTTGGGGGTGGGAGGCCTGCACTACAACTCCCACCATGCCCCGTTGTCCCATCCCTGAGCAGGATGTAACACTCCACCACACCCAGAAGCATGTGGCAGCCATTGTATAACAACAACCAAAGTTACAGGTAGGTATCCATCTTCACAGGGAGGGTGGTTTGGGGGTGGGAGGCCTGCACTACAACTCCCACCAGGCCCCCTTGTCCCACCCTTAGCAGGATGTAGCACTCCACCACACCCAGAAGCATGTGGCAGCCATTGTATTGTTCACCTTCACCTAACAGGTAAGTAGCCATCTTCACAGGGAGGGTGGTTTGGGGGTGGGAGGCCTGCACTACAACTCCCACCATGCCCCCTTGTCCCACCCCTGAGCAGGATGTAGCACTCCACCACACCTAGAAGCATGTGGCAGCTATTGTATAACAACAATCAAACTTACAGGTAGGTATCCATCTTCACAGGGAGGGAGGTTTGGGGGTGGGAGGCCTGCACTACAACTCCCACCATGCCCCCTTGTCCCACCCCTGAGCAGGATGTAGCACTCCACCACACCCAGAACCATGTGGCAGCCATTGTATAACAACAACCAAACTTACAGATAGGTATCCATCTTCACAGGGAGTGTGGTTTGGGGGTGGGAGGCCTGCACTACAACTCCCACCATGCCCCCTTGTCCCACCCCTGAGCAGGATGTAGCACTCCACCACACCCAGAAGCATGTGGCAGCCATTGTATAACAACAACCAAACTTACAGGTAGGTATCCATCTTCACAGGGAAGGTGGTTTGGGGGTGGGAGGCCGGCACTACAACTCCCATCATGCCCCCTTGTACCCCCTGAGCAGGATGTAGCACTCCACCACACACAGAAGCATGTGGCAGCCATTGTATTGTTCACCTTCACCTAACAGGTAGGTAGCCATCTTCACAGGGAAGGTGGTTTGGTTGTGGGAGGCCTGCACCACAACTCTTACCATGCCCGCTTGTCCCACCCCTGAGCAGGATGTAGCACTCCACCACACCCAGAACCATGTGGCAACAATTCCCCTCAACTGTGTCACAGAACAGGTAGGTAGACAGTGCATGCACCCTGACACTCCCCTCAAAAAGCATGGAGCCATATGACCACACCAGCCCTCACATGTCATCCAACTTGGCATAGATCTAATAGCCACTTCCATTGTGCAGACAGAAAAGCGTATGTAACTGTCACAGAAACCAAAGTGTGACTCACCAAATCACATGTTGAAGAAATTCAGGGCACAATCATGCACAGCACTGAATGCTATCTTGAAGTGCCATGGGGGCAGAGCATCAAGGCCCATATGAAAACAAAACAAGCATGGTCAGTAGTAAAAAGAAAGCAAAGCACATGATATGACAAAGGTATGCATGAGACTACAATGGCTAGTTCATGCCCAGTTGTAATGTCTTCCATGCAGAGTGAACAACAAAGATGCTGCACATAAAGTTGTTGTGCTGCTAGTTGTTAGATGATGACGCCCTCGTAATCACACAATCTGCACGTTGTGCATGGTACCTATTGACATGTCACACCATGGACAAGTAAGGTATGTACCTCCACATCATGACATGGTGCTCAAAACTGTGCAGACATACAATGTAATATCAATGTAAACTGTGTGGTGTATAACATGTAACAACAAAACATCTAACACCAAGCTTGAGGGGTGCACTCCAATGATCATTTCCCCACTGTTCCACAGGTGACCAAGAACTGACAGCTGCAGATGACCACACCAACCTGCAGAGCCTGTATCCCCCCCCCCGGAACATGGACTCTCTGATGCAGACTCCCTAGATTTCTCAGATGCGGTGCCTGAAGGCGGCCCATCAGGCATGCCAGGGTGCAACAGGTCCCAGGAACCCACTGTCCCCACCGCCACCGCCACCACCACCACCTCAGCAACAACAACTACGCTGACCCCTGCTGTAACGACCTGTGCGGCCTCCACCACCACCACCACCAGTGCTGCCTGCAACACTGTCCCTGCCTCAGAGGATGACCATCCCACCCCACAATCTGAGGAGGGCAGGGAGAGTACGCGAGTGCGTAGAGTGGTGAGGCCACAGGTTCGGGACAGCAGGGCAGGTGGGAGGGCAACTAGGCGACAAGACCAACCGGACACTGGGACCGAAGCCCTGGCCAACATCGCCAGAGTCCTTGGGGCCTATGAACAAGCCCAGGGACACACGGGCCATGCTCTGAAGGAATCCCGTGAGCTCCGCCTACTGCTGAGGTCCATAGACACACGATTGGGCCAAATCGTGGACCTCTTGGCCCAGCTAGTGGGTGTCCTGAGAGACAGGCCTGCGGCACAAACAACAGCTCAACCTACCTACAGTGGCCCGCAGGATGACAGTTCCCCTATCTCCCCTGCGGCCACAGAGAGGGGTGAGTCGTCAGACACCGCTGAGCCCGCAGAAGAGGCCCCCCCTGCCAAACGCTCAAGGGGCCGTCCAAAGAAATCCCAGGGAGGATCACGTGGCAAAGCACCAGCCAAACGCCAGTCGTGGAGCCAGCCATGATGGCACCCCTCTTCACCTTGCCATTGACTTTGTTGACTGTCCTTATCCACACTGCCAGGTTAATGGCATGCGTCTGTTGGACAGTGTCACCACAACAATGTGGTGACTACTCTATTGTCTCACCTACCATCACTGACAACTCATTGATTCACTTTTCACCTGTTTGCAAATATTCACTTCCCTGTCACATATACCCATTGTTAATAAACACTCCTTACACATCTATGTTCTCATGTCAGCTCCATGTTTATTACAGGATGTACAATGTTGACTGGGATTACAATGTACCAGGAGCACGGATTGTTTGGAGGCATTGAGAGGCAGAAGGGACCTAGGAAAACACAAAAGAACAATATTCACTTGTCAGGTGATGGCATCACAGCCATTACACAACACTTGTCATCAAGGTACTCAAATCTGCACACATTACAATGAGCAACAGTGCCGACATAGACATCCTGTAGCTAGGCACAACTACCCTGGCCCAGAAACATTAGCACCCAGCACAGAGCCAACAACAGGCAGCAGTCACAAATCTCCCCTAGGCCTTTTCACCAACAACACAATCAGCAGACAATGGCACCGTTGTATGTTTTCACTCACCTTCAAGGGAAGTAACGGTTGATGAGCTGTTGACTTAGGTCAACATCTTCCTCCTCTCCACTATCCTCGTCACTGGACATGAGTGGGTTTGCAGGCGGTAGCCTCGGCTGCTCATCAGCGTCCAGGAGCAGGGGGATCTCCTTGCGCAAGGCCAGGTTGTGGAGCATGCAGCATGAAACTACGATCTGACACACCTTCGGGGGAGAGTACATCAGTGCTCCTCCGGTCTTGTCCAGGCAGCGAAATCGTGACTTCAGGAGACCAAAAGTACGCTCCACCACACAACGGGTCCTCCCATGGGCATCATTGTAGCGGGCTTCACCCGGGGTCCTGGGATTCCGCAGTGGGCTCAGCAACCAAGGCCGGTTGGGATATGCAGAGTCACCTAGGTGTGAGACACACAGAACAAACTTGTAACATTACTGTGGCAGAGGACAGCATGTCACATATACAGCACGCTACTTCACCCTGCGTACTCACCCACAATCCATGCACGCTCCGGAAGCAGCTGTCAGCTGTGGCACAATGCTGTTACGCATGATGTACGAGTCATGGGAAGAGCCGGAAAATTTGGCACAGACATGTGAGATTATCATATCCGCCTGGCACACCACTTGCACATTGATGGAATGGAAATGTTTCCTATTCCTGTAGGTGTGCTCACGTGCCTGTGGTGGAACCAGGCCAACATGTGTGCAGTCAATGGCACCAACAACATTAGGGATGTGGCCAAGGGCATAGAAATCAGCCTTCACATCCTGCCAATTCATGCCTCCTGGGGAAATTGATGTATCTGTCCTTGTAGGTCATCATAGCGGACAGGAAATCACGTAGCACCATGCTGAACATAGGTTGTGACATCCCACCTGCGCTGGACACCGTGTACTGGAATGATCCAGTAGCAAAAAAATGCAGGGCCGCCATCACCTTAGACGTTGGTGTGAAAGCAGTCGGATGTGTTCTGTGAGGCCGCAGTTGGGGCTCCAACAGAGCACATAGGTCTTGTAGGGTGGGTCGATCCAGACGGAATTTCCGAATGACGTCCTCATCCTCCATGTCTGCCAACACTGTGAAGGGACGATGCACATTCGGTCGCCTCCTAGGTGAGATGAAAGGGGACACATGTCAATGCAATCCACCATGAGATGTGTGCAACATCTTATGTTTTGACTGACACAGCGCCAACAATGACTGGCATCACACTTCAGCTTACAGCACAACTTACATGTGGGGACTCCTTCAGCTACACTAGTCGTACACTTGTCCAGTTTTCACACAGTGAGTACCTCCCAAACAGATTCAGACTATGTGAATGCCCAAAGGGACATGTCCACATCTTGCGTAACCAGCCCTGAGAGTAGTTCATACAGCATATGTGTGAAACAGCAACACTGTTGGCTCCTACCTAGCTGCTGTACCTGCCACACCTTCTTGCGTAAGTCGAACAGGGCACACATCAACAACACAATGAGCACAGTCTGTGCATTAAGATCAAGTATGTACATGAGCAAAGCAAAGAACACAGTGAAATATGCACATTGTGTAGTCAGACCTTCATCACTGTGTGTTGCGTCGCCAGATCACACATTGACATGTGTACACATTGGAGAGTCCATCACACCACTGATCTGTGTACATGCACAACAATATCATAAGTGACATGTGAGGGTGTACATGCCAATGTTTGCAATCATGTGCACTGACATGGCATGTGTAGTCAGCAGTGGGCTAAATGTTACACTGGCATTGTTTGCACTATCTTGTGTCATGAATCAGGTGTCTACGGTACACTGTTGAGAACTGGCCATTGCCATTGACACAGCATGATGTGTCCATAGGTGCTGTTAACGTGCTCCGCCACCCAAATCACGGTCATAGGCACCAATGTATATCAGCCATATCGCGGTAGCGACTGCCTGGCCCCTGCGGTGTGTCACCGCCAATGCCCATGCCCTTACAGCCAATGGGAAACGCATCCGCGGTAGTGAAATACAGATTTGGAAATTGCGGTTGGCATGCTCCGCCACCCAAATCACGGTCATAGGCACCAATGTATGGCAGCCATATCGCGGTAGCGACCGCCTGGCCCCTGTGGTGTGTCACCGCCAATGCCCATGCCCTTACAGCCAATGGGACCTGCATCCGCGGTAGTGAAATACAGATTTGTAAATGGCGGTTGGCATGCTCCGCCACCCAAATCACGGTCATAGGCACCAATGTATGGCAGCCATATCGCGGTAGCGACCGCCTGGCCCCTTCGGTGTGTCACCGCCAATGCCCATACCCTTACAGCCAATGGGACCCGCATCCGCGGTAGTGAAATACAGATTTGGAAATGGCGGTTGGCATGCTCCGCCACCCAAATCACGGTCATAGGCACCAATGTATGGCAGCCATATCGCGGTAGCGACCACCTGGCCCCTGCGGTGTGTCACCGCCAATGCCCATGCCCTTACAGCCAATGGGAAACACATCCGCGGTAGTGAAATACAGATTTGTAAATGGCGGTTGGCATGCTCCGCCACCCAAATCATGGTCATAGGCACCAATGTATGGCAGCCATATCGCAGTAGCGACCGCCTGGCCCCTTCGGTGTGTCACCGCCAATGCCCATACCCTTACAGCCAATGGGACCCGCATCCGCGGTAGTGAAATACAGATTTGGAAATGGCGGTTGGCATGCTCCGCCACCCAAATCACGGTCATAGGCACCAATGTATGGCAGCCATATCGCGGTAGCGACCACCTGGCCCCTGCGGTGTGTCACCGCCAATGCCCATGCCCTTACAGCCAGTGGGACCCGCATCCGCGGTAGTGAAATACAGATTTGGAACATGGCGGTTGGCATGCTCCGCCACCACGAATCACGGTCATAGGCACGCAATGTGATGGCATGCCATATCGCGGTAGCGACCGCCTGGCCCCTGCGGTGTGTCACCGCCAATGCCCATGCCCTTACAGCCAATGGGAACCGCAATCGCGGTAGCCAAATGCAATTTTGAAAATTGCGGTAGGCGTGCTCTGCTACCGCGGGGCCGGGCATTGGATGCAATTGAAAAATGCATGATCGCGGTAGTGACCGCCTGGCCCCTGCGGTGTGTCACCGCCAATGCCCATGCCCTTGCAGCCAATGGGAACCGCAATCGCGGTAGCCAAATGCAATTTTGAAAATTGCGGTAGGCGTGCTCCGCTACCGCAGGGCCGGTCATTGGATGCATTTGAAAAAAGCTGAGCTGGAACACCAATTGCAGCAGCTTAGAACCACAGAAACTACCCCAGGGGGCTATATATGTGTGGGAGAGAGCCTCATATTTCCACTGCTTCCAGACACCGCTGGCTGACACTCTTCACCACCAACTGCTGCTGCTCCTGTCTCCTGGACCCAGACACTGCTGACTGACACTCTTCACCACCAACTGCTGCTGCGCCTGTCTCCTGGACCCAGACACTGCTGACTGACACTCTTCACCACCAACTGTTGCTGCTCCTGTCTCCTGGACCCAGTGATGGCAAGGACTGAGAACATCAGGGCCCGTCCCTTCACCACAGAGGAGCTGGAGGTCCTGGTGGACGAGGTGCTCACACAGTATTGGAGGCTATATGGTGCTCCAGATGTCCTGGTAAGTGTTTAAGAGTGGAAGTGAGAGTGCAGGGAGTGCACACATGAAGCTGATCTGCTGCAGTATGTGCCTGAGAGTGTGGGTTTGTGTGATACACTGCCTAGCATGCTGACTTCAGTGAAATGGGGTTTGTAGCCTATTTCACACATTCCCCGGGCTGCATTTCAGGATGGGAGGGACATGCAGTCTTTTTGCAGCCATACAGTTACACTTCAAGTATAGAAAGTGGGAGTCAGGAAAGATTTTGCCTGTGCTAATGGATCTTTGAGTCCACGAGGTTTTTCACAGCCTCATTTGTGAAATGAGACAGACTTTACGTCCAGAGGGTACTGATGGAAGTGTGTTTGACTCTATATTGGCACCATGGATATGTAAGCATTATGCACAAGAGTGAAATGCCTGAGGGTGACACTCTTGGCAAATAATACACATATGACACCTCAGATTGCTGTACTTTGAAAATATCATCCTCCCATTGTTTTATCATGCGTTCAGACTGCACTGTTTGCCCTCTCATACTGTACCTGCATGTGAATGTTCTGATGGCCCACGTTAAACCTCAGTGTGAGCCCCCCTGGCCTGCACAGTCACTACCCAATTTGACAAGGACCCATCACTGAATGGACAGAGTGAGACATATGGGTTGTCTGCTACCCTATCCATCAAAGAGCTATCTCAGGCCTGTGTATTGCACAAGACATACCTTGTGAGAAGGGTGTGAGACTGTAAGATAATGTCCCTAAATGTGACCTCCATGACACAGTGAGCCATTAACAGGGCAAGGACATTGAGGGGTGTGTGGTGTTGGACACAGTGAGTCTGCCCCGACACATCAATTCCAATGTGATGTATGTCTTGCTCACTCACAAACTGAATCGCAGATGTGGGCCTCCTTCACATTGCTTACTGTGCTGCTATTCAGCATGTGTATGAGATGGGCAGGTACTGTGTCTATCCTCATACCTACATGCATTTTGTTATGATTATCCCATGCTCATGTACTACGTGTCATGCTGTATTGTCTCTGCTAAACATATCTGTGAAGCTGTGCAGAGTTTGTGCATGCTCCTGTACTGAGAGATAGTGGTACATAACCCAGTGTCACAGAAATTTCCTCCTCTTGTCTCCCATGCCTGCAGCTCAATGTCCACCAGCGTAAGGCCGTATGGAGGGCCATTGCACGCAAGGTGCGGGCTCTGGGTGTCTCCAACCGATGACACACACACTGTCACAAGAGGTGGGATGACATCTGCCGGCTGAGCAAAAACGTGGCCGAGATGACGCTGGGGCAGCTCCCTTGGACTGGCAGGTTGGCGCGCAGTAGCATGACACCACTAATGGCCCGCATCTTGGCAGTGACACAGCCAGAGCTGGATGCACGTTTGAAGGACCATCAGCAGCAAGCTGGGGGTGAGTATTCTGGGAAGGGTGACTTCGGTTGTGAGTGACTGCATGTATTCCAAGCCTGAGCCAGTGCCGAGCTCTGTGATGTTGCTATTGTGATGCAATGGCTTGTGAGTGGCCTCTCTGTTGGGTGCAGCTGTCAATCATTTTTGCTACATGTACTTTCTCATGTCATTGATGTAATGGCCCTTGACGTTGCATTCTGAGTTGTGGGCTTATGGCATCGGCTGCATTGGGGGAGTCAGGGACATCCCATGGCAGTGAACGGCAGTGTGCCTCATCTGAGTGTGCTTTCATCAATGTGTGCAGTGCCTGACCTCAAAATTGTGAGAACTACACATCTGACACCAATGTGCAACTGTAGCTGTGCCCCAAAGCACGACATGGTGGATGGCATGAGCTCATGGCCATTGCGAAATTATATTTTGGAGTCTGTATCTGTGTTGTCCCCTTATGGTGTTTCCAGATGTGACTGTGACAACATGTTGGGATGTACATCTGTTTCACCCACAGGGACCTAGGTATGCTCGGAGGGATCTGTATGTCTGGTTACACGGAGGCACGTGCAAGCTGTTTGGCTGTGTGGACATCACATTGGTCAATTATGCCAAGTTTGCATGTTACCATGCGATTTTTGATTTTTGAATTGAGGTTGCACAATGTGACTGCACAGGGTGGTGTGCAACATGGGGGTATCACCATCTTGTTTTGTGTGTTGCTTGCATATGATGTGTGTGTGTATGGCACTAAACTGAACCTAGGTCTCTTTCTCCTGCAGCATCTACCGAGGGCACAGAGGGACAGTGGACGAACACCAGTGGTGAGGCATCAGGCACGACTGCTTCACACGAGCACACTGACACTGATGTGACCAGCGCCTCGGAGGGGGACAGGAGTGTGCTTGAGGAATCACAGCCAGAGACACCAACCTCAACGTCATCTGACGCCAGCGGTGACTCATCGATGTTGGCGGGCACAGGGAGTGTGAAATCTGCCTCCTCTTCCACCACACATCGTCCAGTGCCCACCCTCCCAGCTACTTCAACTAGTGCTGCCCGTGTTTGCACCAGTAAAAAGGGAAGAGTGTCCTTCCCCCCAGGCACCGCTGCCCCTGCCCCTGTCTCCCCTGCTGCCCTCAGTGTTGAGGCTGTTGACCTTTTGCGCCAGCTGTGTGTGGGTCAGACAACTCTCCTGAACACCTTCCTAAACCATGACAAGAAGTTGGCACAGGTAGTTGCCTTCATGGAGGGCATTCATTCAGACATGGGTGGGCTACACAGGACTGTCCAGTCTTTGTCCTCCACAGTGACGGCAGCCATTTGGCTGTCACAGGCTCAGAGTCCAGCTCCAGTCCCTTCGGCCACCCCCCTGTCAGTGGCTACATCTGACGAGAGTGACCAGACAGCACAGCACTCAGGCTCAAGGTACACCACACGCAGCATACAACAGCAGCACCCCAAGCGGGCCAGAGCGCAGACACCATCCCCCAAACCAACCAAAGTCACCCCGGAGCGCAAAGGCAAAAGCCCTTCAGGTGACACTCAGGGACATCAAGCCAAGAAGCAGGCCTCAGGCTCACATGCCTCAAAATCATCCCCATCCAAGGACCCTCCCGTCCCAAAAGCGTCTCTCAAAGACAAGCAGACAGTTGCCGTGCCTGCTGTGAAGCTGCTGCCTGCCAAGACACAGCAGAAAAAGCCCTCTAAGGCAGATTCACCCACAACCTCATCTCCCACCCACACCCCTGTGAAGCTGGGAAAGGGGGGCACTGTAGGGGATTCACCTGGTCAACAGGGGATTGAGGGGAAAAGGCAAGGCCAGGCCAAGCGTACCGCCGGATCCAGCAGATCCCCAGAGGGAGGGCCACCGCCTGCACCTGATGCACCTTTGGTGGAGAGTGTGCCTGTTGTTCCCACCCCACCTCCCACTCATACCAAGACCAAAATTACCTATCGAATCCCCAAGAAGTGGAAAGGCACCCCTCCACATTCTCCCTCACACACTGTGTCTCACGGCAGCATGTCTCCGCCTCCACGTGCCACCACACCACCCGGTCCAAGCAGCCCTCCAGCTCACAAAGCCACTGATGCCTCTACCTCAGCTGGTCCTCTCTCTCCCAGGTCCAGTCCTCCAACTGGGCACGACAATCAGCCACCTCCCAGTTCGACTGACAGCCAAGTCTGAGGCTGAGTCCCCCTCCCACACCTGTCTCTCCCACAGCGGTGTCTAGACTGCCCATTGTTGTCCCCCTAGCTCTGTTGCTGACCATGGCAGTGTATGGTCTCACCCATTCCTTGTGCAGGTTCTCATGCACACAGGTGCCTACTTTGAACTGTGGACTGGCCACTGGCCTTGCTGTTTTTCACTTTGTTTTCCCATTCCCTGTGCAGGTTCTCATGCACACATGTGCCTACTTTGAACTGTGGACTGGCCACTGGACTTGCTGTTTTTCACTTTGTTTGCCCATTTCCTGTGCAGGTTCTCATGCACACATGTGCCTACTTTGAGCTATGGACTGGCCACTGGCCTTGCTGTTTGTAACCATGGATGCCCATTCCCTGTGCAGGTTCTCATGCACACATGTGCCTACTTTGAACTGTGGACTGGCCACTGGCCTTGCTGTTTTTCACTTTGTTTGCCCATTCCCTGTGCAGGTTCTCATGCACACATGTGCCTACTTTGAGCTATGGACTGGCCACTGGCCTTGCTGTTTGTAACCATGGATGCCCATTCCCTGTGCAGGTTCTCATGCACACATGTGCCTACTTTGAACTGTGGACTGGCCACTGGCCTTGCTGTTTTTCACTTTGTTTGCCCATTCCCTGTGCAGGTTCTCATGCACACATGTGCCTACTTTGAGCTATGGACTGGCCACTGGCCTTGCTGTTTGGAACCATGGATGCCCATTCCCTGTGCAGGTTCTCATGCACACATGTGCCTACTTTGAACTGTGGACTGGCCACTGGCCTTGCTGTTCTTCACTTTGTTTGCCCAAGCCCTGTGCAGGTTCTCATGCACACATGTGCCTACTTTGAACTGTGGACTGGCCACTGGCCTTGCTGTTTTTCACTTTGTTTGCCCATTCTCTGTGCAGGTTCTCATGCACACATGTGCCTACTTTGAGCTAGGGACTGGCCACTGGCCTTGCTGTTTGTAACCATGGATGCCCATTCCCTATGCAGGTTCTCATGCACACATGTGCCTACTTTGAACTGTGGACTGGCCACTGGCCTTGCTGTTTTTCACTTTGTTTGCCCATTCCCTGTGCAGGTTCTCATGCACACATGTGACTACTTTGAGCTATGGACTGGCCACTGGCCTTGCTGTTTGGAACCATGGATGCCCATTCCCTGTGCAGGTTCTCATGCACACATGTGCCTACTTTGAACTGTGGACTGGCCACTGGCCTTGCTGTTCTTCACTTTGTTTGCCCATTCCCTGTGCAGGTTCTCATGCACACATGTGCCTACTTTGAACTGTGGACTGGCCACTGGCCTTGCTGTTTTTCACTTTGTTTGCCCATTCTCTGTGCAGGTTCTCATGCACACATGTGCCTACTTTGAGCTATGGACTGGCCACTGGCCTTGCTGTTTGTAACCATGGATGCCCATTCCCTATGCAGGTTCTCATGCACACATGTGCCTACTTTGAACTGTGGACTGGCCACTGGACTTGCTGTTTTTCACTTTGTTTTCCCATTCCCTGTGCAGGTTCGCATGCACACATGTGCCTACTTTGAACTATGTACTGGCCACTGGCCTTGCTCTTGTCTACTTTTGATGCCTATCTGGGTAATATGTAATAAAGACAGTTACTCCTGTTGTCTGCATTGTCAGTGTCCTTGCTATATGAAAATTTATTATGTATGGGTATGGTTTAATGTGACACATGCTCTGTATGCCACTTTAACATTGCCAATGGCTTGTTTCACTTTTTCAGAGTTTGCCAGAGGTGACAGGCACTTCAGTTCTTCTTGACTCTGAGGATTGGGGGTGCAATGGTGGTTGTTTGTGATGACCTACTGTTATCCTAATCATTCTATGGTCAGGTTTGCTAAATTGTACACATGACAGGTTAGGATGCACTACCAGCACAGAGGGGAATTCTATCCACAGGATTGCAGGCAGGCTGGCCAGGGTCCATCATGTGTGTGTGATATTTCTTAATGTGTGAATAGCAGTGTTGGTGTATGGTCATCTGGTGATGGCCTGTCTTCCTAGTCACATGGGTACATTTGAATGTGTGCACTTGAGTGGTCATGAAGTGTGAAGGGGTGACTTGGTCAGTAGTGTTGATGTGTGTGTGCCCCTGCAATGCCAACTGCACACATGTATCACCCAGGAGCTGAGTGCCTGTTTGTTTGATTTGTCAGCCCTGTGCTTGTGATTGTGTGCACATGTGGGAGTTGTAGGTTGTGCACTGTGCAGTGTGTTGGTGTGTCCTTGCACTCCTGGGGGACACCTACTTGTTGTTGCTGCCAGTTGTGAGTATGCAGAGTGTGTGACAGCCAAGTCTGTGTTGTGTTTTGTTGATCAGCCATGTGTCTTGTTACTGTTTGTGCTCACTGTGCAGACCTGCTCAGCCACACTGACATTGTTGGTGAGTTTTATCATGCATTGCTGTCACTTGAGCCATTTTTAGCTCCAGTATGGTATGTGGGATGTGGAGTCATACCATCCCCTAGCTTTGCTTCTGAAGCCTACCCATTGTGAGTGACTCCTCCATGCATTTGTGTATAGTACACTCCTGACCTGTCCACTACTGACGTACACACCACTTCACTATCATGTCACCTATCCCCTTGGGTTGCCAGTGTGTGAGCCTCCCCACCACTTCATTTGTTACACTGTGCTTTGTGGTGCTGATCTGTGCATAGGACCAATGTGCCACTCAGGACAGTTTCACATATGGTTATGTGTGATTTTCTTGAACTGGTTTGCAGTCATGGTTGCTCATGTGCAGTGCAACTGTTTATGCTGCACAGTCCTCTGTTCATGTTGTTTGCACCTGGGTGTCCTTGAGTTGTGCATCTGTGAGTGTTGGGTTAGCTGTATGTGTGTTTGGTGAGGTACTGCTACCCTTCCAGAGTGTGATGTTGTTTGTGTGCTGTGCTGATTTGTGTTGTGGGAGTACATGGTGTGACACTGAGATGTGTGTGCTACTGATTTGGTTGGTGTGCACACACTGCTTGGCCTGCATGCAGTGTTGTCAGTGTATGTTGCCTTGTACTTGCCTGGTGTGCATCCCCTGATGTCCAGCTGAGTTTGCAATGTGATGTATTGGCATTTGCATCTGTTGTGTTTTTGCTGTGGATGTATGCAGTGTTTGGGCTGTGTTGGCTCTTTCTGCTGACAGATGCTCTGTGTGTGATGTTCTATTTGCATTACATTGTGTGTGAGTTGTTTGTGCATTGTGATACATTCAGATGTGTGTTGCAGGTGTAGTGTAGATTACTTGTGTGTGTGTCACATGCAGCGTTATATTCTGGTTGCTGGCCTTGTTTTGAGTGCACACTAGTGCTATGTCCTCCTATCTTTGAGCTGTCACTTGTCAGGATTGTGCATGTGCATGCATGTGGTACACTATGACTCCATGTTGACTTGATGGGTGGTGTGGTGTGTCTGTCTGTGTTAGCTTATTGTCCCATTGATCCCAGTTTGTGTTCCTGCTTGTTTTGAGATGATGCACTTCTTGTTTGTGTTGGGGTATGGTGTCTGTGCATTGCTCCTGAGTGACAATGTTGTGTACTCCTGTTCTGTCTAGGGACACATTGCCTTTCCACTGTTTGGCTGCACATGTCTGGGCTTGTTGGACTTCTGTGGATGTTGTTGGTGAGCTTTGTGTTTGACTGTTGTTTTTGTGTCACCATTGGTTCAGGCATCCCTGAGTGTGAGTGTGATGTTTGTGGATGCAGCACAGGGTGTGTGGTTGGTTGTCAGTGAATTCACAGGACCTTATTTGCACCATTATGTGTGTTTCTCACAGGTGTGGAGTGTTGCAGGTGTGAGGTGGGTAGGTGAGGGGCATGTGTGGAGGTCCTACTTGTGTTTGACAGTCAGGGAGTGTGACAATGAGCCATGTGTGTTGTGCTGATGATATACACATGTCAAGTAAGTTGACACAGATGTGTGGCTGGTCACTGTATGACTTCAGACACATCCTATCATTCCTGTGCCTATGCATGGGTTGCCTTGCTGTCAACCTGAGTTGTTGCACAGAGGTCACTGTGGTTTAATTTCACTCACTGTGCCAGCCATGTCTGACTTGATGGCCTAAGGGTGGTGTGATATGTTCCTTCTCTTGCATGTGATGTACACATGCTTTATGGCTTGCTCCATGACTTTCCAGCACTGTCCACCTCACTTTTGCCTAGCCCATTTATTGTCCTACATTGCTGCTGACATCTGGTATGTGTATGTGGCTGTGTGTCAGTGTGGGGTGTGTCTGGGTGACTTGACAGGCAGTGTGTACAGTTGAGTGGTTGTTCATATGCAGTGTGAGTGTTCATTTTGTGATTGGACTCAGTTTGCTTGACATGAGTGGGGGGTAGGTGTGAGGAGGAGGAATGCCCTTCCCCATAGCTTCTGTGCAGGGTGTTCCTCTTCTCCCCCACCTCCTGAGACAGGCTCCCTGGTTGTTTGGTGTGTGTGGTGCAGGGTCTGGGTACACCTGGCTGGTTAATTGTGCAGGGGGGGCACAGGAGGAGCACACAGCATGTCCCCTAATGGGTGTGGGGGGCGTAGTGTGTGAAGGGTGAAGGTGAGGCCCTATGGTCTTTGTGGACTGCCCATGCCTGGCGCTGGCCCTGCCTACTACATTGTGCGCATGTTTTCTCGCGTCTGCACCGCTGCGGTGACGTGACCGGGACATTGCTGTGATTTTGCGGTTGATGGATGGCCCGGATGCGGAGGGGTGATTTAGTGACAGGTAGGACATGTGTGGGTACACTTGGGGATGTGTTCCTGTCCCCACCAGAGTGTCTGATGTGGACAGGAACCGTATGTCAGCCCAGTAGTCGTGTGTTGTGGTTGTGTGCGGAGTTGTGTGATTGCGTACCTGCGACGTTGTCCGCGATGGGCCATTATTTGCTGGTAGTGGAGCAGGTACAGCACCGGAAAGGCGTGTAGAGCTGGATCCATTGCGGTCGGGACCGGGTGGAGGGGACCGGGAGTCTGGTTTCGCGCTCCGCTGTCGTGCTTCCGCCCTCTCTGGTTGGGTGGTTTTTCCGCTGCGGTGTGACGGGCTGTTTGGGGCATCGTGATTTGTACGGCGGATGGGACTTCATTCCGCACAGCGGTGGGTCTCTATTGGCTCACACCGCTGCGGTGGCTGGCGCATTTTTATTGCGGGTCACGTTGCACCGCCGCGGACGGGAAATGGGCTATGTTTGCCCATCGTATTATGGCGGGCGTGAGGACCGCTGCTGGCGTGCGAAAAATGACATTTTCCGGCACCGCCAGCACCGCCAGCACCGCGGCGGTGCCTCCGCCCGCCATCCTAATGAGCCCCCTAAGTGTGGTGCTGCCGTGCGCTGTCTTTCACCGGCAGTCACCTAGCCCTCCCCGCCTCCTTCCTTGCACGTGTAAAAGAAACACCTTTCTTGCACATTTGAGGAGAAGGAGCTGGCCTCGCTGCCTTCTGCTCTAGCACAATCTTTCACAATGCTGAGTGGAAAATGGGGTGAGGCTGTGCGCCTGCACCCCCCGCATTGTTTTTTTTTTACAGCTTCTCCACATTGAAGATTATAGGAAAAGTGTTTTATAGGATTGGTCACTTCTAGGGAAAGGACAGTTGCAAGTTCCCAGCTCTACATAACAGAAAGTGGCTCATTTTCAGATCACTTGTTTTACACAAGGTCAAGGCTTTTGAGGACATGTAAATACCTCCGGCACATGCTTTGCATCTAAACTGAAAAACATATCTCCCGTGTACTTCCTACAGGGCGCCCGCCTCCTCTTTGGACAATACGCAATGGTTTAGGTACGTATATGCAATAATCTCGTTATTACTGTGGAAAACAGCAGAACAGTATAATATTTAAACATACAGAAGTACTTCTTTTATGTTTGTTTAAAGTCTCGTTCATTCAGGGCTTAGTGTGGGAGGACGCTAATACGTCACGGTCGTGCACTGCCTAAGCCTTGATCTACAGGCCCCTTGTCATGCTCTGGACAGCCTCAGTCATGGTCTGTAGGCCCTGTGCCATGCTGTGCATGCTCTACCATGTTCAGCACGTCCTTAATCGTGCTCTGCATCCCTGTGCCATCTGTGAACGCCTAAACCTTGGTCTGCAGGCCCTTTGTCATGCTGTGTGTCCCTGTGGCAGCTGTGCACTGCCTAAGCCTTGGTCTGCATGCCCTGCATAATGCTTTGCATCCCTGGGCCAGCTGTGCATCGCCTGCCCTAAGCCTTGTTCTGCAGGCCCTGTGTCATGCCTAGTAACAGCCTGTGGTACTACGCCCTTTCCTTTCTTCGTAGATTTTGTTTCAAAACTTATGCTACTGCAGGGATATTATTTCACCAAAAAAACCATTATCATTTGCAACACCAATAGGTCTACATTTTAATAATGCGAGACCTATTGCATTGCAAATGCTTGTTTATTTTGTATTTTTTCTATGCCTGGCATTAGCCATGCTTTTTTATATTTGTGTATACAAATATATATATATATATATATATATATATATATATATATATATATATATATATATATATATATATATATATATATATATATATATATATATATATGTATATATACATACATACATACATACATGCACGCACATATTGCCAGATTGGCAAAAAAAAACACTCTTCCTATGGAAACTAGGTCCTAACTATAACTACCTACTGGCGACCGCCAGTAGTTAGGACCTAGTTTCCATAGGAAGAGTGGGTTTTTTTTCCAATAACTTTAGCGCCGCTTGACAAATCTTCACGAAATTTTCAAAACATATACTTTAGTCGATTCAGCTGTTGTGTTGATTGTTTTGGGATGATCTGTCAAGCGGGGGCCAAGAAAAAGGGGGCGTCCCAAAACGCATTTCCCCCATACGGGCTTTGAACAAGTCTACAGCCCACACTGCTGAACAGAATTACACCAAATTTGGCAGAAAGGTAGATTTTGTTCAGGAGATCAAGCTTTTTGTGATTTGGTTTAAATCCGTTCAGTAGTTTTAGTGTTTTTAAAGGTAAAAAATATAGATATATATGGACGCGGATCCCACAGTCCCAGTGCTGTAATCTGATTGGCTCCAAACACTGCAACCAGGAAATGTTGGCAGCCATCTATGAGTTCGGCTTGAGCTGAGTCCCACAAAAAAAATTCTAAAATAAAGAAATGGAGGTTGAGGAAGGGATTCCCTGACCCCCTAGATGTGGTAGGACCCCGCTGAGGATTAAAAATATATTTCTTTTCAATTTTGCTGCGAATTTGCAGCAAAATTGAAAAGAAAAAAATAAACAAGCACGGGCTCTTGCGCGTATTTTAAAATGGCCCCCCCTACCCCCCAGGTGGGCTAAGTCCCGTTTAAAAAAAAAAGAAACAAGTGGGGTGCACAGGCCCCCCTCCTAAGGCTCTTTGAGCCCCGGGGAGCACCACCTCCCCTGGGCTTTATCTTTATAAAAGGAGAGGAGCTGTGCAGACCCCCTCCCCCTTAGTGGGCTTCGTTGAAGAGAGAGAGGGCGGGCCTCTGAGGTCTCAGTAATCCCGCTGTGGGGGACTTAATTGTGTCAACAATAGGGGTTCTTGGCCCCCAATGACTCTCAGCAGCCAAGTGGACTTCATCCCCCTGCCAGTAGTGTGCCAGGAGGCACATTTGCAGAGTGGTTGAGAAAGGGGGCAGGCCTCCGAGGTCTCATCTATCTTGCTTTTGGGTACTTGTGGCAACAATAGGGGTTCTTGGCCCCCAGTGACCCTCAGCAGCCAAGCAGACTTCATGCCCCAACTGCTAGTGTGCCAGGAGGCCCTTCTGCAGAGTGGTTGAGAAGGGGGCGTGGCCTCAGACGAGGTCTCAGCAGTCCTGCTGTGGGGGGGCTTACTTGTCGCAACAATAGGGGTTCTTGGCCCCCCAACGACCCTCTGCAGCCAAGGAGACTTAATCCCCAACCAGTAGTGCGCCAGCAGGTCCCTTTGCAGAGTGGTTGAGAAAGGGGTGGGGCCTCTGAGGTCCCATCAATTCCACTGTGGGGGACTTACTGGTTGTAACAGGAGGGGTTCTTGGCCCCTAACTACTCTCAGCTTCCAAAGGGACTTAATTAAGGGTGGCGGAGCAATACTCCGCCTGCTCACGGAACTCAGCAGAATTTGGAGGAGTTTTTCAGTAGGTCCACGGAATTCCATGGAGTGGAACTCTGCGAGCTCCTCCCAGGCCTTACAGAAAGAGGAAAAATAAAGGCCAGTGTTAGAACTGGGGGTCTCTAGTTGGCAGAGGTAGGTACCTTTGTCCAAATAGGGACCCTTGCTTCTAGTCAGGGTAAGGGGGTACACTCCTGAAATAACCCCTGCTCACCCTCTTGGTAGCTTGGCACGAGCAGACAGGCTTAGTTCAGAGTCAGTGTGTAAAGCATTTGTGAACACATACAGTAATCCAGTGACAACAGTACAAAGGGACACCACACAGGTTGTATTATAAAAATAAGTATCTTTTATATAGATTTACCACAAGACCATAAACGACAAAAATAATCCACAATACTGTACTTTAAAGATGGAAGAATTAGCTTGAGTCTCTTTAAATGAAAATGCGACACTTTGAGTTCAATGTACCTTAAGATGTGTAACGCAGGGCAACGAAAAGTGTTGCAGGGAAGGTGATGCGGTAGTCCCTTACACGCAAGGACGCTGATGCGTTGAAGATCTGGTGCAAAAGAAACAAAGTGGCGTCTTCTTGAGGTTGCGACAACGAAGGGGTGATGCGTGCACGCCCGACAGCCGTGCGGCGATTTCGATGAGTCTTTGGAGCCGTGACAGGCCCTGCGACACGCTTCCCTGGCGATGCGACGGCATCTGATGCGAGGTCGACGATCTTCTCCTGGGATGCGGGGCACGCCTCGTGTTGCGATGCGTCGGTGTCTGATGCGAGGTCGATGCTCGGCCCCGGGGATGCGACGGCGTCTGATGCGACGGCGACACTTTTCTCTGGTGCTGCGAGGCGCTTCAAAGGATGCGAGGGTGTCAGCGGCACGCTTCTTCGGGAATGCGACGGCGTCTGATGCGACGTCAACACTCTTCTCCGGCGATGCGAGAATCAGCGCTGCGGCGACACGCTTCTTCGTGTTGAGTCGCACTTCCAGCTCCCAGAGACACGCAAGTGTGTCAGAAGGTCCAAATTCCCAGCAAGGGAATACAGGGGGAGCTGGTGGGTGAAGTCTGTTGTCCCTGAGACTTCAACAGGAGGCAAGCTCTGAAATCAAGCCCTTGGAGATCCTTCACAAGTTGATGAAAGTACACACAAAGTTCCCTTCTCCTTTCTTTGGCAGTCAGGCAACCACTGCAGGCATATCCCTCTAGCTTAGGGATAGTCTTCTCCTCCGTTTCTTCTTGGTTCCGCTCCTCAGCAAAGGTTTCTTCTTGTTTTCCCAAAAGTGATCTAATTTCCTAGGGGTCTGGG
Organism: Calotriton arnoldi; assembly: GCA_963921515.1. Lineage (NCBI taxonomy): Eukaryota > Metazoa > Chordata > Amphibia > Caudata > Salamandridae > Calotriton > Calotriton arnoldi. The sequence continues at coordinate 206,439 of CAWUFW010009724.1, read as the reverse complement.
TTCCCTTTTTATACACCTTTTCTCTTTGTTCTCTGAAGGCAGAGAGGCCTTTGCCTAGTCCAAAACCAGTTCTGGTCAGTCCTGGAGCACTTTGTTTACAGGACTCCTTCTTTCCTTTCAGAATGTGGGGCAGAGTGCTCAGCCGCCCGGCAGGAGGTGGAGCCAGCATTGTGGAAGGCAGGCACAGCCCTATTCAGACCCAGGTGCAACTCCTCCCTCCACTCTGGATGCAGATCTCTCTATTCAGCCCTGTGCTGACTCACCCTGTCTCCTGGAGTCCCCCAGCCCCTGTCACTCACAAACCCAGACAAGGAATACACAACCTAGCAGAGGCAGGCTTGGATAGTTAGGCAAGAAAATACCTACTTTCTAAAAGTGGTATTTTCAAACACAGAATGTTAAAACCAACTTCACTAAAAGATGTATTTTATCAACCTGAGTTCAGGCATACTAAATTCGTTTTTCTACCATGTTCCCAGGGTCAGTTAGGATTATAAGGTGTAATAATCAAACTGCCCATTCTGGCCTATGGGGAGCAGGTAGCCTTGCAATAGTGAAAAACGAAAATGGCTGTAATTCACTATTAGGACATGCCACACACACCAGGGCATGTCCTACCTTATACTTACAATGCACCCTGCCCTAGGGCCTACTTTAGGGGTGACCAACATGCAGTAAAGGGAAGGTTTAGGGACTGGTAAGTGGGTGTACTCACCAAGTCGACATGGCAGCCCTAGGCTGCACACAGGCTCTGCAATGGCAGGCCTGAGACACATTTTACAAGCTGCTTCTGTGGGTGGCACAACCAGTGCTGCAAGCCCACCAGCAGCATTGGATTTACAAGCCCTGGGCACACTCAGTGCACTGTACTAGGGACTGACAAGTAAACCAATCATCCAATCATGGAGTTACTAATACATAACACAATTTATCATAGGAGCACTTGCACTGTGGCACTGAATATCAGTGGCACAGTGCCCAAAGCATCTAAACCAGCAAAACAGATCAATAACATTGGAGGCATCATCAAAAAATGGAAGGGAGACCCACGCCAAGGATGCCAGGTCTAACAGCCAGCAATAAGCTGAAAGAGGCAAAATAAAGGTCATAAGTGAGTAGAAAAGGGGTTTATCTCTGTTTCCCTCACTGAGTCACCCACCCACGATGCACCCACCCTTAACCCCTTCCTCCCTCTCGCTTTCCCTGAGCTCCCCCGTAAGCGCATGGTAAGTGTGTTCCCTTCATTACACAGAAGTGTACAAGCGCTTTCACTTTAAATGTAAACAGCCTCAGAGCCTGACTCTCTCTTCCAGAGCCCCTCCCTGCCAGCCCTCACAACATCCACGCACAGTGCATTAGAAGAGGTACGTTTTTTAGGTTGAGCAGCAGTGCGCATGCACTGTCTGTAAGACCTGCTGTAATCCTTATGCCGAGTGTAATCCCTCCTGCTGCGTGCAATTGGCTCACTCCTCCGTCACTTTAATTTCCTGGCTCCTTATTGGTTGGTGCTCCCCAAGGAATGCATGTCCTACACTAAATCTACTGATTAATATGGCCGCCTCCCTTTGTACAGCTTTCCTTCCTTCCTTCCGCCCACTTAGAAGACCGTCTTCTAGTGCTGGTGTCTTGTCCTGAGTTTTGATTTCAAGAGGTCCGACACTTACTGTGTCTCCTCCCTCTGCTCTGTCTACAGCTCCTCTCTCTGTGTGCGGCACACGAGGCACTCACGGACCTCAGCGCCCTGCCTGACTAGGAAAGATGCACAGGAGTCCAGGTTTCCGCTGGCATCCTCGATGCACTGGTGCACTTTGTGGAGACTTTCATTTTTTCTTTGACTTTTACAGCGTCTCCCTTGCTGTACTACAAGAGATAACAACGCTGCTCCGGATGACATTACCCAGCCGTGAGCCAATGCATCATTCATCCATAGTCTTACCTTTTAACTTAATTTCGGCAAATGAAAAAATAGGTATCTGCGTACAGCACCGCTACCAATTTCGGTTGCACTGCAAGGTGTCATTAACATTTAAATATTGCCTCTTAATATTGTGATGGGGAGTATTTTCTTTTGTTCGGGTATTTTAGGGTACATCATGCATGCAAATAAACTGAGACGAGAAAGATCAGTCGGGGAAAAAATGAAATATACATGCAGCAGCAATGTCTAAGGCAGATAATTTTCTAATTTACCTTTCTGTCACTTGGTGGTATTTTTGTCTGCATTCAGAGAATTTGGCCTTTATCACTCATCATATTACATAGTTCATACATTAAACAGCTGAACAGGGCACCTGCAGGGCATACCTGGCATCTTATTATGGATATTATTAAGGAATTCAGTGGTGAAATAAGTGCGCTAACACACCGGTATACTAAACTGTAACCACCTTGCTGCAGGGATATTGTCCATTAATGATGCTTCGTTCTTTACAATAGCCGGATTTTAAACAGTATTTTCACACATGCACAAAATAATTTTTTTAGAATTGCCAGCCATTTACCTTTGATTCCGATTACTACAACACCGAACATATTTGAGCCCAACTGTTATATCATTTCAGCTCTGTATTACTCGACTGAAAATATATTTTTCCTAAAGCCTCATTTAAGGCAGGAGTTCATCAGTCTGTCTTTGCCTTTCACAGCTTGGCATATCAACAAACACTGCTGCCTCACAAGTGTTTTATGTGCTCCACAAATGATTTGTGGGCCCTGTTATCACCATTATCTATCTTATCAGCTAATCTGAACAGTTTTCTGTAGGAAATACAGAAACATGGAATGTGCTGGATGCCTGTCTTATGTTAAGCACATTGCTCTTCTGCTCAGCTATGCCTAAAGGGAACAAAAGGACTGAAAAAAAACCGTTCACAAATGCAATTCTTGGATTTATGCACGTGAGTGCTAAACAATTACAAAAAAAACAATCACAGCCATTAAAATGCCATTATTGTATCTCTCCCATGAGCAGAGACGAAATATTCAATGTCAACAAAGTCATAAGTGGTCATCAATTCCAGAATCAGGTACAGCTGTGTAAGTGGCAGGAGGCCACTCTGGTATCAAGAGGAGAAGGAAATTGACATTAATATGTGGAATCAGGGACACTTAAGAAATATGGAGTAAAATATGGTCGGACGGTTATAGAAAGATCCTTCTACAACATGCTGGGCTATGGTAGCTTATAAAAGCTATTTTATGGGAGTCATTAAATCCAACCTGATTAGCAAGCTTTTGTTACCTGTGAGTTACCATCACTGATACAAGATTATATCCCCAAACTTCACCCCCAACCTCGGTCATCATACAGCAACCATACATTAAAAAATAATAGACAGTGTCCCTGTTACTTGGAGATGAAGTGTACAGACAGTGCCCTACAGTAACAGACTCAAAGGAGGCAATCCGCATAACCATGCTCAGTACAGGGAACTTAAGTCGCATAGCTAACTGTGGAATGGGCACATGCTGCTAGGTAAGAAGACGGCTGACTTGTCATACATACTTACACCAATGAATGCGAATGAAAACAGACACAATGCATTTCAAAATAGCTCTTTTATTATGATAATAAATCATCTCGTGCTGCAATCAGTAAAACTTAATTTGCTTTACCTATCAGGGCTCAGTACAGTCGAACTTTTGGCATCATATTTTTAGGTCAACGCAGCCCTTCATTTCCCTAGTGCTTGGCCTCTGACAGCACAATCTAAAAATGGAGCCACATTGTGACAGACTCAGGGACGGCGGTGGCATGTGAACGTGTACCCACAGGGGACACATTGGTACCCCAAATTAATTTCACCACGACACAAATACACCAAAAAATACCACCCCACACAATTCCACAACTAACAATTCCAAATCCAACCCACATAATTCCACTCCACACCTCATACACCCACAACACTCCAAACAGTAACACATAGGTAAAAGACATTATCATTTACAACGCCAATAGCTCTAACTCTCACAAATGCGAGACCTATTGCATTGCAAATGCTTGTTGTTGTTTTCTGCCCATCCCATGTTTTGGGAATGATTGCTTTTGTTCAGTTTTAACTGGGCCACACCCTGTGAACGAAACGACTTTAAGGGACTTTAATATATTTTGTAATCGCAAAATGCAAGCCAGCAATCATGACCCACAAGTTCTGTCAGTCTGGGCTTGCTTCCTGCCCCATGTGCCTTGTTGCTGCTCATTCTCCTACAGGTAAATTTAAAATAAGAATTTAAAGGCAGCCGAAGTCCCCACTGGTGAGAACACCGAAAGATGAAATACCCTGCAGCAGGGCACGTTACTTTAACTTCACATAGTGATCTTTATTAATACCATTTTTTGGCGGGCAGGATGTCGGAGATCTTTCAGTTCTTTGCCTCTTTTCAGAGACCGGTGGCAGGGAAAGATATTGTTTTACTCAGACACACGTTTCTCAGGGGTATCTGAAAGTTTGAGTGCCTCTTCTGGTAGCCCTAGGAGAAAGTTTGGGTAAGGGCATCGAGCACTGGGCCCCTGCTTCAGCTGTAAGAGCTTCTGACAGCTTTTTGTTACCACAGCAAGCTTGTTTATCACTGCTTCTTGCCCGGAGCATGCCGCCCGGCCCATGGTACTCGCATGGCCGAGGCTGATGCGCAGTGAAGTCATTGAGAGGTCAGAACATGGGCGGGGGTGGGGAGATATCAGGGCTTTAAGTGGGATGAAAAAACTGGGGGGGTCTCTCAAAGGGGCGTGGCCAATGTAATTAAGGGCGTGGCTTAAAAACACGTAAGCTAAAAATCTGTGCTTAGCATAGTGTACTGCCCGACGTGTATTTTGCTGTTTCTGTCATTGCATCCAGATATATGATACAACAAGTAACATCATACCTACAACATGTCAATGGTTGTTAGTTGCATAAGATAAATAGGCAGCAACTATTGCTTGCATATAATATTGAAAAAGCTTCCACTTAAAGCCTTGGTGACACTATGACAATGTTGCTGTTCCTGAGTCTCAAAAAGAGAAGGGATATCTAGAGAGAAAATGACTCTCTTTAAAGGATTTCCCTTCCCTACAACGCTCGTCTGGCATGAGGTCATGCCCTAACTTCTCCACTAGTGAGAAGTGAGCAGTGTGAGCACGCGCACATCGATGTGCTTGCTGTCACTGCAGTCCGGGAAAAATACGGACCGACTATGCCAGGGCACAAAACAGAGCCCGATAGAGCCCCGTTTCGAGGCCCCCTTTAAAAAACTGCCGGTGCTCAGCACCAGTGAGACCCGGCCCACTTAAAGTCCTGGGGGATATAAATAGTATCTGCCTGTTACATAATGTCGGCCTTTGAAGTGACGTGCTCCAGCCACGCAGTATCTGCAGACCGGACTAGTTGTGCACACTGAAAGAACACATTATCTCCCAACTGCTGGCCTCTGGAGGTGGAGAGCTAGGCCACCGTCTCAGGGCTTTCTGGACCTCACAGCCCACTTCTGTTCTTACGATAGCAAGTAGAGCAAACAGTAACGTCCTGTGTATGCAAATGCATGTGAGTCTTTATTAAGACCTGTCCCGAGTGGGTGAATCATCACTTCAGATGAGTAAAGACGACGGAGTTTCACTAATGGAAAAAACTCCTGTTGGTAAACAAAATTAAGCAAGACTTTGATGCGTAAAAATGAAGAAAACAAAACGAGGAAGTTGCAAGCTTTGAGTGCACCTCTTTACTCTACTATAGGTGCGGTACAACTGGGACATCAAATCGGAGCAAGTAGATAGCTGTCGGTAAGGTGCAGGACACAGGCAGTTTTCTTGGTAGTTTCTGAAAAAATGTGCCCGGCGTATCGACCCTCAAAACGGCCATGAGGGAGCAGTGCACAAAGTTGTTAATGCTCGTTTTTCATGCCGAGAAAATATCCTCGGTACTGTGCCAGCCTCGGAATTGCGCAGAATATTATATTTTTTCACTGCATTAGTAAATTTGTTCTGTGAAATGGATTGTGTGTGTGTTTTTTGTTGTTGTTTTTCTCAAGGCTTGTCTGAAGGCAGCACACAACCTCTGCGCACAAGAAATTCTTGTGGTGAATGTCTGGCTTGCCTTAGGTGGGGTCCGTGTGGAGATGGAATTTAAACATTTTTATAAACATGCTTTAGGTCCCATTCTACTTCAGCTTCATCATGGAATGGGCATGAGAACCGCATTTTTTGTCTTGCCTACTAGACAGCATGTGTTGTGAAATGTATTGTTGGTTTACAGTGGGCATCAAGTCCTCCCATTGCTTACGGTGGTCTTCATTGTCATTTGCTTGCTTGCTTGCTTGCCTATTCGATAGCTGCTTTGGGCTTTACTTCCTTTTTTGTGTTTCTGCCTTCCCAGGAGCATAGATGCATTACTTGTGGCCTTCCACTGCTCATTTTTCATTCACTACTTTTTAGGTCGAGCCTAGCGGCACCGCGCATGCGCTACTTGCTCTGCGAGGCATGCAGTAGTCGAGTATGCTGTGTAAGCCTCGCCTTCACTCCGCCCATATTTTTAATTGGCTGGTGTCATTGTCCTTGGTAAATGCTGGCTTCCAATTCATTATGTGGCTTGTTAGTCCCTCCTTGTAACCGCCCTGTCTCCATTTGTAACCGCCCATGACGACTGGATCTTTTACTTTGCTCCGTACACGGTCGGCTTTATCTAGGGGGTGAGCACTATTTTGTTTATGGGCACAATGGCGGCTGCTATTTTTTGTTTGTATTTGTATCCTGAGCACGGCGCCCGCTTTAGGGACACCGCGCTCAGTTTATTTATTTATTTATTTTAATTTAATACTGAGCGCAGCGTCCACTTCTGGCACACCGCGCTCTGTTTAATCTTTTTTTTTAACTTTTATAGTGAGCGCGGTGCCCGCTTCAGGGACACCGCACTCTGTTTGTGTTTATTTTTTTTTTACCTTTAACAGCGAGCACGGCGCCGCTTCAAGGACACCGCGCTCGGTTTCTTTATTTTTTTTTAACTTTAACACTGATCGCGGCGCCCGCTTCAAGGACACCGCGCTCAGTGTTAAAGTTTAAAAAAACAAAAACAAACCAAGCACGGTGTCCTTGAAGCGGCACTGCACTCAATTTTAAACTTAAACAAGTATTTGCAATGCAATAGGTCTCGCATTTACGCGAGTTTAAGGTATTGGCATTCTAAATGACAATGCCTTTTATTTACGTTTTTAAAAAACAAAAATAATAGGCATTGTCATTTACAATGCCAATAGCTTAAACTCGTGTAAATGCGAGACCTATTGCATTGCAAATGCTTGTTTTGTTAGTGTGTCCTCTATCAGGTGGGATACGCAGATCATGTTGTCATCGATGTGACAGCCCTTCTGGAAACTAGTTTCTGAGCAAGGGATACATTTTCGCTCTTCTGCCCAATACTTCAGTTCTTGGTATAAATTACTGGTGCAGCACTTCCCCTCTACATCCAAGATGGCAATCAGTCGATAATTTTCCGAGCTTGACCGGGAGCCTTTTTTATCAATCGGAACTAACATTGAACTGCACCATGTCTCCGGGATACCTCCTCCCTATCCGCCTTCCTGGAACAGGGGGGTCATTATTGAGGCCCATTTTAATGCTGCCCCTTTAATCACCTTTGCTGGAATGCCATTTGGGCCAGGCACGATACCTGCTCGCATCTGTTTGATGGCGTATGCTATTTGAGCTCTTGGGGGCAGATTTACAAGTCCCTTGCACCACTTTTGCGTCACTTTTCCCATGTTAAAAGTGACGCAAAAGTGGCGCAAGGGGCTTGTAAATCTGCCCCTTGGTATTTTGGCGGTATCCCCTTCAAGTGGTTCTATGGTTCGCAGTCTCCCTTGTGTTGTTTTCGATCATTATCTTTCACACCTTCCGCACCAGAGGGTTCCACATAGAGTGCTTCGATGTAAGTTTCACAAATGGACGATGCGATGTTTGTTACATTTGGCTGTAGGATCAGATTGAAGCATTAATTCATCCATGTCCAAAATGTTCTTTGGTCCTTGGATTTTAGAATTTTGTATGCGTTTTCCCAGCACTGATCTTCAAGCTTCTTCTTATAGATGTATCTGGATTTTCTGTATTCCTGGCGAGTTGCCATGACATTCGCGCGTAGTGTTTTATTTTCGCGATTATCTTTAGCAATCCTGCCCTTGATGTTATTTAATTTTCGTTTTAAATTCACTTTTGCTTGTTTGAATTCTGTGAGTTGATGGGCCTTCACTGTTAATTTATCTGTGCCTGGCTTTGCTACGGTGGTTAAATTTTCCCTCAGGTCTTCCAGAATTTGCTCCCATGAAGTTATGGTGATTTGATAGTTTTGCACTTGATGTCATTTGTCCACAAACTCCTCCACTTTTCCCTCGAGTGCCTCTTGATTTTCCAGTGACCACCTTACTTTATTTACTGGGTCTAGTTTATCTTCGCCACCAATCAGGCTGGCCTATGGCCGCAGATACTTTAGAGCTGGAATTTCACAAGTTAGCATTGCGTGGTTGCTGGCCATGGATGGTGTAATTGCAAACTTTTGGATGGTATGAAAGTGTGCAACCGACACCCAGATATAATCTAAAGTGGCCATTCTAAAGCATGAGGTGTGGGTAAAGACTGCCAGCGAGTCCGTCTGTGACCTTCCGTTTAAGATACGTAGACCTAGTTGGTTAAAATGAGCTGCTATCCTTGCTCCATGCCTATCCGGCCTTTGGTACTGACTTCTTATCTCCGGTATGGCCCACACTTGATTATCCATGGTCACAAAAGTGGTGTTGGAATCTATCTTCATGAGGTTTGCGTTGAAGTCTCCCATTATTATCCACAGGTCACCTGGGAACTGGGCTGAAATATCCCTCACTGTTGGGAACAAATTGCATTGTGTAACTTAACATTTTCTCCTGACTGGGTGGAGGATAAATGTTGTTATTTCCCGGCCTGGTTTGTCGATTAATGCTTTAAGTAACACATAATCTCCTTGGCCTTTACTCAATAGTGTAACTTGTGCTGCCAAGTTATTTTTCACTTAAGTTAATACCCCCCAGAAGAGTGGCCCCCTGCTAGAGAGACTATTACGTTGCAGCCGTAGCCTGTAAAGTCCGGTCAGGGAACTGATTTCAGGGCCCAGGTTTCTTGTAGTGCGATGACATCGAAGCTCCTTAGTTGGTGTATTGATGGCATTTTAGCTTTGTCGCTTTTTAGCCCACGTGCATTCCATGAACAGATTTTTAGGTTTGGGGTAAAGGACTCTTTTTTGTTTTTATACGTTGGAATGTTAGGTACTTTGGAGCTTGCCACCTTCTTTATCCGTTGTAATTTGCAAGGATCCTTCTCTCAGTGGTAACGTTTTTGACCCTTCTCTGATGCCATATAGAATGGAATTAACTCTGAGTCGTATCATGTTGTTGTAACTATCTCCTTGGTGATTTTCCTTGCTTACTTTATCAGTTTTTTCTTTTTCTTTAAGAAAAGCTGGGTACTTTGATGTTTCTGCTTCTCTAATCTGGATGCCCCAGCCTCGCAATTGACTTTTGTTTCTTCTTAAGGCTCTTGCCATTTCCGAGTTAAGGAAGGTAATTTCTGTTGCCTCGTTTTTGTCATCAGTATTTCGGGGGCAGGAGGCCATGCTTTCGATATCAGTTGTGCTTATTTTCTCCAGACCTGGCAGATGAGAGCAGAGCTTTAAGATATTCCCTCTATTAAGCATATCCCATTTTCCTTGCGAGGTGTACTCAGGGTACAGTACCAACTTCAGATCTTCTGGCTTCATTTTTGTGGTCGCATTATGGCTTGACCATTCTTGTTGTTATGGCTGTCCTGGTGTGGGGCCATTTTCATCCTCCCTATGGTCTAGGGTTTGGCTTCGGTGGCTAAAAACTTTGGGACCGATTACAATGATGGGGAGACCGCCACCGACAGCCCGTCGGTGGAGGTCTCACCGCCATCGGAGACAGGTTTCCTGCCTGCCATATTAGAATGGCGGGCGGTGTGATGGCAGTCGGAAACACTGACCGCCATGCATCCGACGGGCTCCTTGAGCCCGCTGGTGCGGTTGAGGGCCTCGCAATCCCTGCAATGGTGGTGGTGCCTACCAGGCACCGCCGTAGGAATTACGATGTCCCTCCCCACCAGCTGTTAATTGGGGGCCAGTAGCGGGCCGCCCTCCCCCCCTGGCCCTTGATTGTGGGTGTTATGGGGCACCTATGGTGCCCCCCTACATATCCCTGCACCATGTGGCAGGCACCGCATGGTGCCTGCCACGTAGTGCAGAGATATGTCCCCTGTCTATTACTTGTACTGCAGCATGTTTTTTATATTTCCTGCGTTCTGTTTTGAGTTGACCAAGGTGGGTTGCGGGCGGATTTGTTTCGTCAAAGTCTTTCTGCAGCTCTGAGATGTCTTCTTTCAGAGTTTAGGTCTGTATAGAACCAGGATCTCGATGGGTTGTTACTGACTCTTTTTTGTTTCAAGGGGGCTACTTGGTCTAGTATGGTTGTCATTGTTGCGTTGTAGTGTGTAGTAAGTTCAGTTGTAGAGAGGTCACTCGTAGTGGGGGGAAGTAGTGTTCTTACCCTTTCTTCCAGGTCGGCAAGAGGAATTTGTCTTAAATTTCTCGCCCAATGAAGGTATTCCTGTGTACGGGGTAGGCAATGAGTCATTTGGTTAATGTGAAATAGAATGATGTGGTGGTCTGACCAGTCGACAGGAAGGATGTGGTCAATAGTAACTGTATCTTCATGAGCTATAATGGTGTCAAGGATTGAGCCTCTGTTATGGGTTTGCTCTGTGCAGTGTTGGATAAGATTATTATTGAGTAGAAGTTCGTTTAAGGATTGTTTTCATCATTCCAATGGAGGTTGAGGTCACCTAGTATTATGTTGTTGGAGTCCAAGAGTGAGCAGTGTGTTATCAGGTCGGAAAGGTGTTCTCCGAATGTGGGAGTGTTGCCTGGCGGATGGTAGAGGAGATGACAGTGTAGCGTTTTGTAGTCATTCGTCTTAATGGTGGAGGTTAGATATTCAAAAGTGTTGTAGGTGAAGGAGTCAGTTTCAGTTATGGAAATGTTGCTCTTGTGGATGATTGCAATACCCCCGCCATGATGGTTCTTTCTGTCTTTATTGATGATTGAGAATCCAGGGGGCACAAGCATGTCGATGATTGGGAAGGAGGATTCATTCAACCAAGTTTCTGTGATGAACGTGATATTGATGTCATGGTTAAGGATGGTTTCTGCCAGTTCTGTTGCGTGTTTGGTTGCAGATCTGCAGTTTATAAGTATGCAATTGGTCGTTCCCTTGTTGTTGAGTTTGTTCGGGGGAGGTGCCATTGGGATATTAATGTGGTTAGCTGGTGGCCTCGTCTTTCTTGGTGTGATGCGGTCTCTCCCAAATCCAGTGATTACCTGGATCGTGGAGCTGGGGTTGACAGTTGTAGATGAGTCGTAAGAGTTGGCAAGATCAGTCGCCTCTCTCAGGGACATTGCGGCGCTTGTTCTTTTGGGTCTCTGAGGCTGGTTTATGAAGGGGGTTGAGTTCCAGCTGTGCAACTGTGCCTTGGGAAGACTTGGGTGTTGATTGTTGGTGTCTGTGGGTGGAGGGTGTAAGCGGTGGGTAGGCTCCAGATGTGTGGTGAGGTTCAATAAGATTTTGTTTATACCCTTTATTACAATCTCTAGTTGGCTTTCCAACAGAGAAAGTCTCTGAGTCATATTCAGTGAGGAGGGGATAGGTGTGTTTAGGTTCAAAATGTCCTGTGCGGGACAGACCAGAGATGGAGAGTGCCAGTCAGTGAGAGTGTGGTTCACTGTATTGTTTTCCTCGCCTTCTGTTTGTTTCTGATTTGCTTTTTCCCACCTCTTTTCTGCATCCGGTGTTTTTTAGGGATCATCCTCTGGTATATTTTTCTCCAGGTGTTGCACTTTCGTATTTCGGCTTGCCTCTTGTTCTGTTGTTTTGTTGGAGTACAATTCTCCTATTAACCTTGTTTGGCTTTTGTGGCTGCCCCCAGCTTGTTCTTTCTCTCTTCCTTTGTATATTAGACTAATGACAGGCTCCGACTGCTCTTTGTTTTCCATGTTTTCATTTTGGAGCCTTTGTAGTAAGGGGCCCTCTTTGCCTTTCTTGCATTTGTTCAGTTTTTTCAATTTTTCTTGTTCTTCCTTTATATACGCTGGCATTTCATGGGATATCTCTTGGGGCTATTTATTGCTATTGTGTTTTCTGCATTGTTAATAGTGCGGGGGTCTGCTCTTTCATGCTTGAGTATTTTGTCTTGTTCATTCCTTATATTATTGTGTCTATTTTGTTTAGTGTCGCTTTCTCGGGTATTGCCGTGTTGGGTGACAAACTCAGGCTCTTCCAGCTTTTGCTGTGGTGTCTCTGAAGCCTTATGTGTAGTTGTCTTGATTTTCTCCCCGGTTCCTTCTGCTTGTTTGTCACTATCTCCTAATTTCAGATGTGAGGGATCTTTATTTTGCTTTAAATCATTTCGGTATGGTTTTTGTTGCTGCTGTAGCACTGAATTTAGTCCCTGTGGTCGTCTGTGTGCCTCCTTCTTTAAGTCCTCAATTAGAGAGCTCATTATTTCAGGCATGTATTTCTAGTTTTTTAAATATTGGGGTGCAATGACATGCCTCTTGCTTCTGGATCAGCTCTGCCATCTCCTGAGCTCTAAGTATCACAGCGTTCAAACGGTCTAATTTGCTATCTATACTAGAGATTAAGCTGGCCACCATCTGGAGTATATTTATTTGAACATCCAGCTTGTCTGCGTGCATGCATGCTGCGTTTGCCATTGTGCTTAGGGCCGTATTGGTGGTTTTTAGGAGGCTCTCAATCTTTATAGTAGATAGCACCGAGTTTTCTTCCCCCCTCGCGGATCCTATTGCCGGGGTTTCCTTGTCCTGAATGATAAAACAAGAGTTCGAGAGGTTTGTTAGGAGGTTCTCAGTTTTACTCGCTGGTGGGGTCAAGTTTTCTTCCCTTCCTGCCACTCCTGTGGCAACCTCTTTTTCATCGGTGATAAAACATGAATTCGACAAGTTTGACAGGTTTGAGTACCAGCTTGCTAGTGAGCACCAATCTCCTTTTTGTTCAATGTTATAGTCCTTATTTCTGCTCTTGTTTGGATTGCTATTGTTTACTATATTATTTTATGGCAGTGCAGGGGTTATATTCACTATTGAGATGTTATTTGTATCGATCTTAACTTGTATCTGGCTTGCTGCTTTCCCTATATTGTTGTCATGTAGGTTGGGAGTAGCTTGAGAAGCAGCAGCTGCTTTCAACGTTAACCTGGTCCGTGATGTTTGACTTGCTCCTCCCAAGTGTTCTCTTTTTTGGTCTAGTTCCTTAATGTTGCCCGTCTAGCTCTTTGGGCTCATTATGTTGGTCATCGGGCTCTTTGTGCTGGCCGATGAAACCCATATTAGTGATAAATTATGTAACTGGAATTCCAGGGATTCTGCGGATTCTGAGTGTATTTAGCCCTGTTGGTTATCCCCTAGATTTTTCTTCTCGTGAGAAGCCTTGGCTCCTACTTTGGCTCAACACCCTTTAGAGTTCTCTCCCTTTTACTCTCCCTTGTTTCCCCTGCTTTTATAGCTGTGTCCAATCTTGGCACTATTGGTGCTATTTCCCCCTTTCCTAAGATTATTACTTCCGGGGTCAGTGGTATTGGAAGGGGTGTTTTTTTATATGCGCCCCTACTGTGCATAGCGCTTGTGGGCTCATTATTTGTGGGCTCTACTTCCTGTCGTTTCCTGGTTGTCGAGGTTGGGTAGTTCCTGATTAAGCCTGGGCGGAGGTCGCAGAGTTTCGCTACGCGGCACTTCGCGAAGTGCAAAAAAACCTCTGCCGCACTATGCAGGGCTCCGCAAGCGGCGGAGTGCGTCAGATAAATGCCGTTCGGGGTGAATTTCAGTGCCGGTGTTTGTCCGCACTGTGCAATCATCGCGAACGGCACCATGCACAGCGCAAACGGGCGCAAGCGGGTGCTGCTTCCTTTCTGCCGCTTAAGTAGATTTTTTACTCGAGCAGCAGCTTTCTCAACACGAACGGACGGTTTCTCAATGCGAGCGGTCACGAGCACACGCGACCACTCGCAATGAGAAATCCGGCTGCCCGCTTTGAGAAATCTCACGGGGAGGTTGATTTTCCACGCTCGCGCTCGCCAACTTGACATTGACAATCACGAACGAGGAAAAATCTCGCCGGGAGGTGGATTTTCCTCGCTCGCTCTTGTCAACATCAAGTTGGTGAGCGAGGAAAAAAACTCATAAACGGAAAACTCTGCAAACTCTGCGAGCGGAGTTCACCTCCCAGGGTTATTCCTGATGTCTTCGCTATCATATTTGACTTTGACTGGAGTGCAAGTTGTTAATGGAGGGTGCTCCATCTGTTGGTCTTCATTAGGCCACATTAGCTGCTTTCCCCCTTCTTCCTCTGAGGGGTATAGCATCTTATCTTTCTACCATTTTGCAGTCTTGTGCTTGCGTTGATGCACCTGTAACTGGATCTGTGCAGAGTTGCAAGTGCGCATAATTTCCTTTGTCTCCTTTCCCTTTAAGAGGTTTTTGCGGGTGGCAAGTAGGCGCTGGACACGGGCCTCTTGCATCACGCCAGGGAAATCTGTCTACACGGGCCGCTTCTGCAGTCGGCCTGGGACGCACTCTCTTGCGGCCGACTACGGCTCGCAACACTCACCCCTCTGCAGTCGCTGCCGGTTACAGGCTTCTGGTCAGCGTCTGACCCGTTGCGTGGCCCCTACATGGGCTTCCTGCATTCCTGGGACCGGAACCTGGCACCCCTACCAAACTGCAGAGTTTGCCAAGTTTTCAGAGAGTTCCAAGATTCCCAAAATTCAGTCCTCTGGCCCTACTTCACTCTGAAGTAATGTATATATAGACAGAGAGATTGACCAGCCAGAGCGAAATGAAGTAATAACTAATAGAGAGTCTCATTTAAGAGGACGGATTCCCATCACCCACCGAAGTGGCATGCTTCATCATTTGGGATCTCCTCTCGGCTGCAAGCTACTGCAGCCAAGGAGCTGCAACTCCTTGCTAAATGTAAAGGAGGAGCTCACGGATGTTTTTGATCAGTAGTTTAGAGACGCAATCACCAAGAATTGATGAAGCATAAACAGTGAAGTGAAAGAGTGGTGCAGTGTACAAAGTGATTTAAAATTGACTAGCATGAGAAAAACAAATTTATAGGGTATCTCATGTTGTCAAGGATTAAAAAGCAGTAAACGCGCGATCTAAATAAATGTGCGAACAGCGCTAGAAATACGGTCTACATGTTTCAGCCAATGGAGGCTTTCTTCAGGACCTAGATGTAACTACTGCACTGTGAAAATAAGTGAAAATTACAAAAAGAACGATACAACCATATACCTGTATATGTCACTGTGTGATCACAGGTCTTGTACTCCTGTAGGAAGAGAAAAAGAAATTGGAATTCGTATATAGTGGCTGGAAAGGAAATCTCTATCTTAATACACCTTGATCACATTGAATTGCAATGTGAATATGCCATTGTCCTATTAATAGGTAAATGAAGAACACCTTACCCGTATCAAATCGGGAGGGTACCCACCGCTCCTGGCAACAGCTCAGGGCGTGAGGCAACGCTCTGAAAATAAAAGGAACGGAAAAAACTCAATCTACTGGAAGATTGAATGTGAATAAAAAAGAGTTAAAAAGTGGTGGGCTGGTGTTACCCGACCACTGTGAGTATGTTTCCAAAATTGTCAATATTGTGCAAATTGCACCCTGCCGCCTTTTTAGACGTTGTAGGACCAGCTGAGCCTACCGTTTAAAAAAAGGTCATACAGGGATAAAGATAGCACTATAATTACGGAGTAAAGCGTGATGATTACAAACACTACATACTAGGTGACATAGATGGCAGCGCTGAAACGGTCTCCTTGTCTAAAAACCATGCAGCAATACAGCATAACACTGTAATTGTGGTTACTACAAACACTGCAGAATGGGTAACATAAATGGCAGCACTGAAACGGTCTCCTTATCTAAGGCCTGTATAACAATACAGCGTAGCCACAGAGTACAGACCAGCGCTTGTGACATCTGCATCGTGATAGAGGAATGTAAAGGAAAGCTATGCGCTACGGCTGACAGCGTACTGCTAGAAAAGACATTGCACAAGCCGTCACGCTCGTGCTTACCTTCTCCGTCGTTACCCCGAGCCGGATCCTGAGAGTCACTCGCGGTGACCTCCGGCCGGTGTGGGAAGTTTAAATAAGGGTCGGCAAGTGTTTAAAACCGACTACAGCTGCGTAAAGAGTGTCAATTCTGTTGCGTGTGGATGACACGCGACGCAGTACGTATTAAGACTACACATGGCTGGGAATTGTAGTTTATATCAACCCAATGTCGTATATGGAAACTGCCTTATTGTTTCATAGTGACGAGTAACTCGTTACTCATTACAGTTTATGGAAAAAAGGTAATTGACATGGCGATAACTGTTTTCGCCAGAGAAATGCGAACTATGTTGAAAAAGCGTATAAATGACACGTAACGTGGCACGTATTAAAACTACAAAAAGCTGGAAATTGTAGTTTATGACGGCCAAGTATCGTGTGTAGAAAACTCAAATACCACATTCTTTAATAATTACAAGTCACTTGGTGCTCATAACGATTGAAGAAAGAGGTCATGGACAGAGATATGTAAAATAAGCATGTCCCCACAGGGCTATTATATGGCTGCCATTACAGGAAAAGAGGATTAGAGCGCAGTTTCTCTAGGACATTTATAAGCTCAAAGAAAACTCGAAAAATCTTCGCCATGGATTAAGTAGGTGAAGAAGCGACATACGGCATTATCATCATATGAAGCACGCTGTCGGCCCACCTAGTAAATTATACCAGCTATCCAGTCAGCTACAGCCAATAATGACAGACCTAGAAATAGTGGAACTAAATCAGAATCCACGGAATATCGTCATTAAGCCCATCTACATGGCTCCGTAACTTAAACACCCACCGTTGTTCTATCTTAAACAAGAATGTGGTGATATCAGTAACAAGTTTAGGTAGGTGCGGTTGTTCAAGGATGGTCCATCTCATGTCTTCAGGTCTGTGATTGTTTTCCAAGAAATGACTGGTCAGTCGTGTTGCTTGTTTTTTGCACCTAATGGTGCTCTTGTGTTCCATAATTCTCTGTTTAATTTTCCGTGTTGTCATTCCAACATACTTTTTCGAGCAAGGGCATGTAATTAAATAGATTACCCGCTCACTGTTGCAATTAGTATGTCTAATCTGTCTCCATGGTCTCGAGGTACCGATGTCTACCTCAGTGGTGTGTCTGGTCTGAGGACATACAGAGCAGGTGCCGCATGGGTAATGTCCCTGCACGGCTGGCAAGTTCCAAAGTGTATTGCTCACTGGTGCCGAGACATCTCTAGGTCGTGTGTGTACAAGACAATCACGTAGATTTTTACTGCGTTTGAAGGAAAAGAGAGGGGGGGGTATCTTGGTATGCCCCACATTAAGGATACGCCAGAGGAAGGAGACGAGGTCAACAAGCCCAAGTGCACTGGAGCCCTCCAACCTCCCCTCGCAGTCTACGCAGCATGAAGAAAGGGCAACCAGTTGCATGGTCGAGCAGCGACCAGTGGTCAATTTGAGCACACACACTCTGACAGGCATGGAGGAAACAGTCCTCAACAGAGGTCTAGGATTCATTCCCACTAACATTGGCGATCCTTTCCTCATTCAATGTGAACTAGCACGCTTTTTTCTTAAAATAAGACTTCATTTCTTTTTCAAGGACCGAACTGCTGATAATAATGATCTTTCTGGTGAGGGCACTGACAGCGGACTAAGACCGAAATCGACTTTTTGTCCACCCACTCATTCCATACCTGACCAGGTTCGAAACTTTGAGAAAGCCGTCATCTCTGAAGTTGCCAATTTGAGCATAGACTCCAAGAAGCAGTATCATAATCTTCCTCTGTTTGAGAAGCAAGCTCTCGACTCCCTCTCAAGAAATTCTTTTATTACCATCAAGCCCGCTGACAAGGGAGGGGCCATTGTCATACTAAATACCTCTGACTACCGAGATGAATGCCTCCGGCAACTCATGGATGCCAGGTCGTATCGTTTACTGTCTACAGATCCAACTGAGAGACTCACAAAGGAAATCAGTGAGTTAGTTGATGAAGCCAAAATTGAAGGATGGGTGTCGACTCATGAGGCCAACTTTTTAGTAACCTCCCACCCTGTTATGCCTTACTTTTACGTGCTTCCGAAGGTGCACAAGCCTCAGCGTCCCCCTACCGGGAGACCTATCCTCTCGGGGATTGGGTCACTGTTAGAACCCCTCTCCACCTTCGTAGACCACTTCTTAAGACCCCTAGTTAAAACGATGCCCACCTACCTTCAAGACACGAAGGATGTTTTACAATTATTACCAGGGATTGAGTTTGACACAGAGACGGATTTCCTTGTTAGTTTTGATGTAGAATCCCTCTATACCTGCATCCCCCAGTTGGAAACACTAGATGCGGTTAGGGCACTCCTTGACCAAAGACCAGAAGCTACGAGTACTCGGGTTCCTTTCATCATGGAATGCGCCAGGCTGGCTATGTCTGAAAAAAATGTTAGATTTGAAGATCAAATTTATCTACAAACATCGGGTACTTCGATGGGCAGCGTTTTTGCCCCCAGCCTGGCTAACCTCTATGTCCATCTCTTCGAACAGCACTGCGTACTTGTGGACGCCAATCCTTTTCGTATCCACATTATTGAGTGGAAACGTTATATAGACGATATTTTCGTCATTTGGAGAGGTGACTTCACCACACTCAACACTTTCCATGGTTGGCTTAATGCCCAAAACAACTACCTGAATTTTACAATGGATGCGAGTAAGACGAGTTTGCCGTTTTTAGATCTACGCATCTACTCATCATCTTCGGGTCTTGAAAGTGAACTGTATACCAAGCCCATGGCCAGAAATTCGTTATTGACCTTCGACAGCTTTCATCCTAAATCTCTACGTGAAGGGCTGCCATTTGGCCAGTTTCTGCGGTTGCGCAGAAACTGTTCTTCTACTGAAGACTTTAAGAAACATGCTTCTGTGCTTTCTCGAAACCTTAAAGCAAGGAAATATCCTAAGAGGTTAATACGCCAGTCATATAAAAGAGCTGCTAACAACAATCGTGATGCACTTATAGAGCCTACGGTGCCTAAGCCTCCGCTCACCAGACTCACGTGCGTCAATACATTCAGTACACAATCTAATCAGATCCAAAAGATTGTACGGAGACACTGGCGTATCCTTAATGTGGGGCATACCAAGATACCCCCCCCCTCTCTTTTCCTTCAAACGCAGTAAAAATCTACGTGATTGTCTTGTACACACACGACCTAGAGATGTCTCGGCACCAGTGAGCAATTCACTTTGGAACTTGCCAGCCGTGCAGGGACATTACCCATGCGGCACCTGCTCTGTATGTCCTCAGACCAGACACACCACTGAGGTAGACATCGGTACCTCGAGACCATGGAGACAGATTAGACATACTAATTGCAACAGTGAGCGGGTAATCTATTTAATTACATGCCCTTGCTCGAAAAAGTATGTTGGAATGACAACACGGAAAATTAAACAGAGAATTATGGAACACAAGAGCACCATTAGGTGCAAAAAACAAGCAACACGACTGACCAGTCATTTCTTGGAAAACAATCACAGACCTGAAGATATTGAGATGGACCATCCTTGAACAACCGCACCTACCTAAACATGTTACTGATATCACCACATTCTTGTTTAAGATAGAACAACGGTGGGTGTTTAAGTTACGTAGCCATGTAGATGGGCTTAATGACGATATTCCGTGGATTCTGATTTAGTTCCACTATTTCTAGGTCTGTCATTATTGGCTGTAGCTGACTGGATAGCTGGTATAATTTACTAGGTGGGCCGACAGCGTCCTTCATATGATGATAATGCCGTATGTCGCTTCTTCACCTACTTAATCCATGGCGAAGATTTTTCGAGTTTTCTTTGAGCTTATAAATGTCCTAGAGAAACTGCGCTCTAATCCTCTTTTCCTGTAATGGCAGCCATATAATAGCCCTGTGGGGACATGCTTATTTTACATATCTCTGTCCATGACCTCTTTCTTCAATCGTTATGAGCACCAAATCACTTGTAATTATTAAAGAATGTGGTATTTGAGTTTTCTACACACGATACTTGGCCGTCATAAACTACAATTTCCAGCTTTTTGTAGTTTTAATACGTGCCACGTTACGTGTCATTTATACGCTTTTTCAACATAGTTCGCATTTCTCTGGCGAAAACAGTTATCGCCATGTCAATTACCTTTTTCCATAAACTGTAATGAGTAACGAGTTACTCGTCACTATGAAACAATAAGGCAGTTTCCATATACGACATTGGGTTGATATAAACTACAATTCCCAGCCATGTGTAGTCTTAATACGTACTGCGTCGCGTGTCATCCACACGCGACAGAATTGACACTCTTTACGCAGCTGTAGTCGGTTTTAAACACTTGCCGACCCTTATTTAAACCTCCCACACCGGCCGGAGGTCACCGCGAGTGACTCTCAGGATCCGGCCCGGGGTAACGACGGAGAAGGTAAGCACGAGCGTGACGGCTTGTGCAATGTCTTTTCTAGCAGTACGCTGTCAGCCGTAGTGCGTAGCTTTCCTTTACATTCCTCTATCACGATGCAGATGTCACAAGCGCTGGTCTGTACTCTGTGGCTACGCTGTATTGTTATACAGGTCTTAGATAAGGAGACCGTTTCAGTGCTGCCATTTATGTTACCAATTCTGCAGTGTTTGTAGTAACCACAATTACAGTGTTATGCTGTATTGCTGCATGGTTTTTAGACAAGGAGACCGTTTCAGCGCTGCCATCTATGTCACCTAGTATGTAGTGTTTGTAATCATCACGCTTTACTCCGTAATTATAGTGCTATCTTTATCCCTGTATGACCTTTTTTTAAACGGTAGGCTCAGCTGGTCCTACAACGTCTAAAAAGGCGGCAGGGTGCAATTTGCACAATATTGACAATTTTGGAAACATACTCACAGTGGTCGGGTAACACCAGCCCACCACTTTTTAACTCTTTTTATTCACATTCAATCTTCCAGTAGATTGAGTTTTTTCCGTTCCTTTTATTTTCAGAGCGTTGCCTCACGCCCTGAGCTGTTGCCAGGAGCGGTGGGTACCCTCCCGATTTGATACGGGTAAGGTGTTCTTCATTTACCTATTAATAGGACAATGGCATATTCACATTGCAATTCAATGTGATCAAGGTGTATTAAGATAGAGATTTCCTTTCCAGCCACTATATACGAATTCCAATTTCTTTTTCTCTTCCTACAGGAGTACAAGACTTGTGATCACACAGTGACATATACAGGTATATGGTTGTATCGTTCTTTTTGTAATTTTCACTTATTTTCACAGTGCAGTAGTTACATCTAGGTCCTGAAGAAAGCCTCCATTGGCTGAAACATGTAGACCGTATTTCTAGCGCGTTCGCACATTTATTTAGATCGCGCGTTTACTGCTTTTTAATCCTTGACAACATGAGATACCCTATAAATTTGTTTTTCTCATGCTAGTCAATTTTAAATCACTTTGTACACTGCACCACTCTTTCACTACACTGTTTATGCTTCATCAATTCTTGGTGATTGCGTCTCTAAACTACTGATCAAAAACATCCGTGAGCTCCTCCTTTACATTTAGCAAGGAGTTGCAGCTCCTTGGCTGCAGTAGCTTGCAGCCGAGAGGAGATCTCAAATGATGAAGCATGCCACTTCGGTGGGTGATGGGAATCCGTCCTCTTAAATGAGACTCCTCTATTAGTTATTACTTCATTTCGCTCTGGCTGGTCAATCTCTCTGTCTATATATACATTACTTCAGTCCCGCGGATTTTTTGTTGTTATTGTATCTGGTTTGGGGATTTATCCGCGCAGGTCTTTAAATATTCCCTAGGACCCTTTCCTCACCTGGTAGTTATTATCCTACTTCACTCTGACCACTTCTGAGTGCAAACCAGGGACATGGCATAGTCCAGACCCCTGCCAGATTCTGAGCGGAGGGGTCCACAGAGGTTTCACAGAGGTTTGGGTGGGCCAGAGGGGGAACATGCCAGGCCCCCCGCAAGCTGCACCCAGGCCTGCCGGCCTCGGGTTCTTGCAAGGCAGCCAGTATCTGCTACCGCTGTGGCTCGGGCACCTCTCCTCCTCAGCACGCCTCGGTCGCCTCGAATACCTCGCCTCTTCTGACTCCTGGTTATAGCCTGGAGGGAGCGGGTGCGGGCCCCCGGGGGGCTGGAGATAGGGGCTGTGAGCGGGAGGGGTGGGGGAAGCGGCCCTGACTTGCAGTGCCGGGGCAGGTCTAGTGGAGACTGGTGGCACGGGTCTTACCACAGATCCACCGATGGACTTTTGGGGTCTCTGTCTGCTGCTCGACTACTGCCTGGCCACCAAACTCATATGCTTCCCTGCTCTACTCCGTGCCTCCACTGTTGCTGCTGCCCTCCTCCTCAGCTCTTCCTGTTGCTCATCCTGCTGCTCTCTGCATCTCTGCATCTCTGTGCTCTCGCATCCTCACATGATAGTAACGAGGGCAGAATCGTGTCTGGGCTTGGCAGCAGCACTAGCTTGCTGTGAGACCCTCAGGAGACCAAGGGGAATGCTGGGTAGTAGGAAATTTGCACCAGCGCAGTGATCCTACAACTTACCCACACAGAAATGTGAGAAAAATTTGACTTTGTAAGTAAATTTGAGGTTTGCTGGGGATTCTGGGTATAAAACGCTGGGGGATCCATGCAAGCCACAACGCCAGCCAAGAGTCAGTACACGCACACCACCATCTACGCACACCACCAGCCAAGGGCCATCCACGCACACCGCCAGCCATGCACCATCCACACACACCGCCAGCCAAATGCTATCATTGCACACAGTCAGCCAAGCAATATCCATGCACACCGCCAGCCAAGCGCCACCCACGCACTCTGCCAGCCAAGCGCCATCCCCACACACCGCCAGCCAACCAGGCCGGACTGGGAACAGCAACCAGCTCTAGCAGATTGCTGCTCAACCGGCCCGGGGGGCGGGCATGCTAGTAAAAAGTACTGCTCCTGCTTTTGTTACTGGGGCCCGATATTGCAGCACTTCTGCAAAACCGGCCCCCAGTGACAAAACCACCCCCATGGCCAGAAAACTGGCCCCCACCCCTTCGGCCCACCGGGAAAACACCCGGTGCCCTCTACGGCCAGCCTGTCCTTGCAGCCAAGCACCATCCATACACACAGCCAGCCAAGCACCAGTCCACGTACACCACCAGCCAAGTGCCACTCCACGCACACCACCAGGCAAGCGCCAATCTACACACACCATCATCAAGCGCGAGTCCACCCACACCATTAGCCAAGTGCAGGTCCACACACACCGCCAGCAAAATGCCAGCCAAAGGTCAATACACGCAGACCGTCAGCCAAACTCCAGTTTACACACATACAAACTCTCCCTGGTTTCTAGTGGTTTTCTGCACCGCTTGGGTGCAGATGAGAATGAAAATATCACTGAAACAGCCAAAATGTGTGCCTAAAAAAAGGGAGCAACCATAAACATATCCCTGGTGCCTTCTGGGCTTTCTGCCACCCCTGCAGGGGGCAGATAAGGGGCTAGTTCCCCAATCTACCTTCCAGGGGGGCAGAAAGCCTTTTTTGGTGGTGGGGGCATTAACATGCCCATTCTCCACAGCCCCCACCCCTATGTATAATTTTTTTTTTTATTCCTGGTGCCTAGTAGGCTTTCTGCCCCCCTCAGGGGGCAGATTAGGGACTATTGCCCCCAAATGCCTCCCGGGTGAGGCAGAAAGGCTGTGGCAATTTTATTTGGGGGTGGGGGCATTGGCATGACCATTTTGGGCAGCCCCCACACCTATATACATAAATAAAATCCCTGTTGCCTAGTGTGCTTTCTGCCCCCCGGGGGCAGATCGTGGGCTATTGCCCCCATCTGCCTCCCAGGGGAGGCAGAAAGATTGTGGAATTTAGAGGGGGTGGGGGCATTGGTATGCCCATCTCAGGCAGCACCCACCCTGGTATGCCCATCTCAGGCAGCCCCCACCCCTAAATGAAATAAGAAAAATAATCAGTGGCATCTAGTGGACTTTCTGCCCCCCCCCTGGGGGGGCAGAAAGACAGATTCTCCCTAAATTATTTTGGGGGGAGCAAAGGCTCTTGGCTCCCCCCTCCCTGGTGTCTAGTGGGTGGATCCCTGCTCGGTGATCGCCCTCCTGGGAGGGGTACCATTGGAAAGGGGAGATACTCCCCTTTCCAGTGATACCTCTCCTGTCTTTCTACGTGCTTGGGGGGGCTGAGATATCCCCCTATCGGCTCATTTCAGTTTTGGTTTCTCTGAAATGACGTCAGCACCACGTGCACCCTGATCGTCATTGCAGAGAAACCAAAGATACAGCCTCGGGAGCTGGGCTGTTGGGGGGAAAAGGAAATCCCTCTGGTGCCCGCACCAGAGGGATTTCCAGTGCCATGTGCGTGGGCGGGCGAGGGCCATCCGACGCACATGAGCACTGGTGCGTAGGACAGCTCCCGGCCGTCCGACGCACCGAAGGAATTAATCAGGTAATCATTGAAGGAAGTAATCTCACTGTTTATCTACTATAGTTTCTTTTTGCTTCTTCAAGTGCATTAGATTTTTTAGTTTCTCCTCCATTTTCAACATCTCATTGGTCAATGCCAATACCAATTCTCTTGCTCTCTCCACTATAATCTCTAGAGCAAGGGTTGCTTAGATGAGACCATTTCTCTGAGAATTTTCTAATTTGGACAAAAAGACCAGGTATGTTCCTTACTCGGAGACCTTGTGGAATAGTACCAGATCTCAAATATTGGAGCATAAACTCTCCATGGGATTCTATCCTTTTTATCTAGCTTTTAAGTGTCAGTAATTTATTCCAGTCTTCATTTGCTGAATTTGTAGTTTTGGGCTGACTATCCAGGGTCAGCTGGTTGCCCACTAGTTTGCAAAAATCATCATCTGAAAATCCAAACATTTGTAACATCGCCATGTTGGTTCCACTAGGTTACTAGATTTGAATATAGATATAATAAATTGTGAAAAAATAGTCCTATAGCATGAAACAAAAAAATTAATTTGAAATAAAGAACAAGAAATAATCAACATAAATACATCCCCAATACCTCACCAAAAGTGCAATCAGCTGCTTGTGAGCAAACCTGATACATATGCGGCTATCTGTGATATAGTAGTAGCCCATGTTATACGGTTCCTACAAATTTATTAGGACTGTGAATTTAGTTAGCAAAACGTTCCTGAGTCTTCCTATTTAATCAGTAAATGTTGGTTTATTTGGCAAGTTCACAGCACCACATCTAAACCACTAACCTTTCACAGTTATAGATATTACTGGTAACCTCGAACATGACCACTCTGATTCCCAAGGAATTCATGGAAACTGATCTAACCCTTTTGTTTGTCACTTTACCATGCCCAAAGTGTCACAAAGAAAAGATACGATAATGCATTTTTGAACTTTTATTGAGAAGCTCTAATCTTTGTAAATAAAGCATGAACTGCGATTATTAGTCAGATGACACACATCATTGTTTAAAGCATTCTTTTAATGGTGAAAACCACAAACAATGTGACCATGTTAATTGTTCATAATGTTACTAAGGT
Organism: Calotriton arnoldi; assembly: GCA_963921515.1. NCBI lineage: Eukaryota > Metazoa > Chordata > Amphibia > Caudata > Salamandridae > Calotriton > Calotriton arnoldi. The sequence goes on along the minus strand of CAWUFW010009724.1, from coordinate 180,698 downwards.
TACTCCTATCTATCCCTAAGTTCCCTATGCTAAAGAAAGCTTGTTGGAAGTACCTTTTTGTCAGGTCTATTGGAATTATACCCAACCCCGTACCTTGGTATGGTATGTCAGGAAGCCAGCCACAGTGCATTAACGAATATACCTCCATCTGAGTGTGCAGGCCTGCACACTTCTCTCACACGGCTATCTTCCATCTCAGGATGAAGGTCGAGGACTGCGGAACTGTATCTTAGTCACAGTTCACTGCAGCTTCCATAATAACTTCAAATGGGAAGCAAACCTCTCACCAACTTCCACATGGTTGCTATTTAAATAAAAAGCCAGCTAGCTTATCACACTGTGCCAGAGGTGCAGAACAACATCTTTAATTAGTCTATAGGGAAATAGCTGTCTTCTACGTGCAAAAAAATAAAACAATGCATTGTGCTCTAAGTTGTGCGACCTTGGAACTAAATGTGCAGACTACAGGGTTACAATGCCTATCAGAAACAAATGTGTGCATAGCACATTATCACATTAGAGAAAACATGTGCAAACCACCACTAGAAAAGGATGCTAAGTTAAACAAGCATTTGCAATGCAATCGGTCTCGCCTTTGGGACCTTATAAGTATTTAGCTATGCACCATATTACCCATTGGACCACCTGCACTGACTTTTTAGTTATAGCCGATTGCTATCAAACACCCCGTCTTGTCAAGCACTAACTCCGGCCGTCAGGCCAACCTATCACCCACTTTTGCTACTATTGTCCACCTCACCACTGCATCTCCCACAAAATATTAGGCCAACCGTCTCTCCTGCTGAAGTCACTTCCCTACCACCATCACCATTTACTAATCCCACACTAAATACTTTGTCAACAGTCTCTCCTGTTCAAATCACACTCCTGCCGCATCCCCACCCTAAGCACTAGGCCAACAGCCTCTCATGCGGACGCCACTCCCCTGTCATCAATATTCCTCATCACGCTAAACCCATAGCAATAGCAACTTTGCTCACGTTACTTCCTTGACATCACTAATGCCCAAGCTACTGCATGCCAACAATCTATTCTGCTGACGTCACTCCCTGCCATGGCACTGCCACCCTGCATGCTACTACACCTTCTAGCCACTTTCCTTACTTCCCTCCTAGCCCTCCGTACTGTGCAGGTTTGTATCATTGAACCCCATGAAGGCAGCATACAGACCCCAGCCCTCCCATTTTATACCCCGGTTCACGTTTATAAAGAACTGCTGTTCCTGGTATGGGCTGATACCCGATATCACAATATCACCCGATATCACAATGATGGAGAAAGCTTGCAATCCTGGGGGAATATCACACACTGCTAGGGAGCTCAGGCTACTGGAGGAAGCTAACACTGCCGGAAAAAGCTTGCAATGCTAGGGAATCTCACACTGCTCTACTGGAGCAAGTTCAGAATGCCTTGGAAAGCTCATACAGCCAAGAGAATCTTACACTTATGGGGGAATTTTACACTCATGGGGGAATCGTACACTTATGGAGGGAATCTCAAGCAACTGGAGGAAGCTTACACTGCCCAAGGAAGCTTGCACTGCTGGAGAAGCTTGCACTGCTGGGGGAAGCTCGCAATGCTGGGAGAATCTCACACACTGCTGGAGGAAGCTTGCAATGCTTATGGAATCTCACACTGCTCTGCTAGAGAACGTTCATTCTGCTGGGGAAGCTCATACTGCTAGAAGAAGCTTGCAGCACTCACAGTTTCTCTCAGTGCTGCAGGAAAAGGACCATGCTGGAGAAACTCCCATTGTGGGAGCCCAAGAGTAATGACAGAGGGAACTCGTGCTGCTGGGTGAAGCTTGTGCTGCTGGATGAAGCTCGCGCTGCTGGATGACGCTCGCACTGCTGGTGGAAGCTCGCATTATTGGAGTCCAAGAGCAATGGCAGACGAAACTCGCACTGCTGATGGAATCTCACAATGATAGAGGAAGCTTACAATGCTGGGAGAATCTCCTACATTGCTAGGGACGCTCAGGCTACCGGAGGAAGCTGGCACTGCTGGAGAAAGCTTGCAATGCGGGAGGAATCTACTATTGTGCAGGAGAAAGTTCAAACTGCCTTGGGAATATCGCACAGTGCCGAAGGAAGCTTGCAATGCTTGGGGGTGCTCACACTGCTCTGCTAGAGTGAGTTCAGATCGCTGTGGGTAGCTCATGCAGCCGGGGTCTCACACTGTTCGGGGATTCACACACTATTGGGGGATTCACACACTGTTGGATCTCTTTAGCACTAATAGTAAACTTTTAGATGAATCGGACATAGCTGGAGAAAGCTGCCATCTTTTAAGTCTTGTCCGGCCGTACGGATATTATGTTGGCATAAATATGTGGGTGACGCACTCTCCGTGGCACACACCACACTTTCGATAGCTCTGGAGGCCACAGGCCCACCTCGAACCCTTCTCTCGGCACCTGGTCTCTAGTGCTGCCGATAACTTCTGTGCGCCTCAAAAGCCCGCCCCTTCACCAAACCCCCCACCTGGGCCTGTAAGATGTATGATGCCGCCACGCTGCAAAAGTGGATTCGTCTTGGGTCGGACAAACCGCGCTGAGGTCCATAAATCAGAAGCCGGCACAGTTTAATAAAAATGTATTGACTTACAAGTGATTATCAATCAAAAGGCCATTAATAGCGGCGGCCGCTACCGAGGGGTGCGCGAGAGTGATCGGAAATCCATGGCGGCTGCTGGACGCATGCGTAAGATAGCCGTCATGTGTTCTGGACAGGTCAGGCAAAATAGAGTGAGAATTCACCCAACCAATCCCAGGACAAAACAAGCATTTAAAATGCAATAGGACTCGTATTTACACGAGACCTATTGCATTCGAAACTGAAGTGCGGGCGTCTAAGAAGGCACGAATGGGAGGGGGGTGGTGGTGGGACGAGAAGTCACAGACTGCGGGAGGGAACGGGGGGAGGCAGGGGAACAAAACAGTTTTTAAAGTAAAGGGGCCGATAGCCACGGAAGGACAAAAATGACGACATGGCCGTCAGGAGGCGGGTCTAACAAGCCGAAAGCCATTCAGAATGCAGCATTTAGGATTTCGGCCAATCAAAAAGATAGGCGGAAAGTGGGCGGAGCTTCCCCCGCTATACTGTATACTGCATGCCTCGCAAAGCGAGCAGCGCATGCGGTGCAATGCTAGGCGAGACCTAAAAGGAAAAGAGCTCAAATGGAGGCTAAATGTATGCTCTACAACACCCAGGCCTAAAAGGCGATCTACTTTATCATACTGGGGGCATTATTGACATAAGTGGTGTCATTGTGTCTATCCTTTGCATTTTGGTGTGAGCGACATATTTGTCTGTCAGTAAGGATCATGTGCATACTTCCCTCACCCTGCTGATAGCCCTTATAGTGGAATGGAACAGACTTTGGCTTAGCCAGGAAGTGGCTGCAGAGTTGTCTGACCAGACTGGGGTCATGGACACGTAAGGCCGGCTCCCAGGAGTACTCACCATCATCATATCCCTTCCAAGAGATTAAGTATTGGAGTTGACCACATGTCAGACTCTGGGTGGGGCGCCAAATAGCAGGAAAGGCCAGCAATGGCTACTGGGGCCCATCACTGTGTGCTGGGGTCATTTGCAACTGGTGTTTTAAAGTCCATTCTACTATGGCTCAGCAAACTGGCTCAAGTACAACTCCATGCTTACTTAGCTCTCAGGGACGAGAGGGCAGGTAGTCACAGGTAGGTATTTTGAAGTGCTCGAGCATGTAAATGTATACCTATGTGTCTGTGCAAAAGCCAAAAGAATCATCTAAGAATTACTGGAGCACAAATTCCTCACATTTGTGTAATATTTAAAAATTTGACCAATCTCACTGATGCCTGAAGCATTACTGTTAGAAACGGGGATCTCTGGTTGGCAATGGCTGGCGCCAAAGTCCAAGAAGGGACCCTTCTTCCTAAGTCAGAGTAAGGGGGCTACACCCTTTGATAACCCCTGCTCAACCCTGTGTTAAAGTAGCACGAGCAGACAGGCCTATCTCAGAGGCAGTGTGTGAAGCATTCGTGACCATACACAATAACGCAGTGAAGACACCACAAAGGGACACCACACCAGTAACTATAGAGAAATGAGTAGCTTTATATCAGTTTAACACAAGGCTCGAAGACGATCAACAAGCCACAATGCACGTAAATATAAGTTCACTGAAAAGGCAATAAAGCATTCCAAAGCGGGTGACACGAACTTAGTTCGAGGCCGGGGTCTACGGGACCCGGTGATGCACAATGTACCTGGGGTTTAAAGGGGCACGGCACGCAGCTTCGGGAGGAAGCCGCGATGATGACAGGTGGACTCGCAGCGGCCGCAGCTCCCAGCTGCAGCGGTCCGCGGCGTGCACTCACGATGATCCTGAGGCGGTGATTGAAGGCGGGCTCTCAGCGGCCACAGCTCCTCCGCTGCAGCGGCCCACAATAGCGATAGTGATGATTGTCATAGCACAGACAAATGCGGGCTCTCAGCGGCAACAGCTCCTCAGCTGCAGCGGCCCACGATAGCGATAGCGATGATTCTCGTAGCACAGACAAATGCGGGCTCTCAGAGGCCACAGCTCCTCAGCTGCAGCGGCCCACAATAGCGATAGCGAGGATTCTCGTAGTACAGACAAATGCGGGCTCTCAGTGGCAACAGCTCCTCAGCTTCAGCGGCCAACAATAGCGATAGCGATGATTCTCAGCCCGCGTTCCCCGCAGTAGACCCAGAGGCTCTGGAATTCTCGACAGAGGCCTCACCTGCGAGTAGAACCCCTCTCAATAGGAATTCAGAAGGCTGATGGGTGAAGTCTAATGTTCCTGAGACTTCAGCAGGAGGCAAGCTCAAATCAGACCCTTGGGTAGTTGCTTCAGCAAGATGGATGAAAGTTTCAATGTCCTTTCCCTCTAGTTACACGGGCAGAGGTTCATCTTGACATCCAGAAGTAACATACCCTGTAGGGGTTTTGGTCCAGATCTTTATACCCCCCAGGTCTTTGTTCTCAAAAGTCACAAGTCACTGAACCCAGCCAGAACCAGTTCGATGTGGTCCTGGAGCACTTTATTTACGAGGCGGCATCCTGCCTTTGAGGAAGAGGGGTCTGCCATCAGACGCACAGTGGGGGCTGGAGCCATCATTCACCTTGCCAGGCCCAGCCCTGCTCAGACCAAAGGGTCATCCCTCCCCATACTCCAGCTGCAGATTCCGCTCTTCAACCCAGGTCGGGCTCAGCCTGTCCTGATCCTCCAAGACCAGACATCCAATACACATAACAGCAGAGCACAGTGGACGACTTAGGCAAGAAAATACCTACTTCCTAGAAGTGGTATTTTCAAACGCAGAATATAAAAATAATCCTCACTAAAAGATGTATTTTAATATTCTGAGCTCAGGCATACTAAATTCGACTTTCCAAACCTGTTCCTTGGGTCAGCTAGGATTATAAGATGTAATAATCAAAACTGCCCCTCCTGGCCTAAGGGAACAGATCGCCTTGCCATAGTGAAAAACGAAATGGAGTGTAATTCACTATCAGGACATGCCATACAGACCAAGGCAGGTCCTACCTTTCACATACAACGCACCCTGCCATAGGGATGACTTACATGATGCCAAGGGAAGGTTGAGGGACTGGGAAGTGGGTTCACTTTACAGTCAAAGAATGGCAGTTCTGGAATGCGCGCAGACTCTGCGATGGCAGGTCTGAGACACACTTTACACGCTGCTTATGTGGGTGGCGCAATCAGCGCTGCAGGCCCACCAGCAGCATTCGGTCTACCAGCCCGGGGCACGCACGGTGCACTATACTCAGGACTAACAGGTAAATCAAATGAGCCAGTTAAGGGAATACCAATTCATCCAGTTAATTTACAATAGGGAGCATTCGCGCTGTAGCACTGAATGGCAGTGGCACAGCGCCCAGAGCATCTAACACCAGCAAACACAGAGGAGACAAAAAGCGAAAGATGGAAGGGAGACCCACGCCAATGGTGCCAGGTCTAACACGTGTCCCCTCCAGCTGAAATGTGGGGAGAACTACCCACCCACTTGGGGTTCTCATCACTAAGGTGGAAAAATCTGGACAGACCATCAGCATTGGCGTGTTCTGTACCCGGGCGGTGTTCCACCGTAAAGTCCATCCCCTGTAGGGAAATAGACCACCTCAACAACTTTGGATTCTCACCCCTCATCTGCATCAACCATCTGAGGGGCCGGTGGTCCGTCTGAACCCAGAAGTGAGTCCCAAACAGGTATGGCCTCAGCTTCTTCAGTGCCCACACCACAGCAAATGCCTCACGCTCAATTGCACTCCACCTCTGTTCCCGTGGAAGTAACCTCCTACTAATGAAGGCTACCGGTTGGTCTAGACCCTCTTCATTGATCTGTGACAGAACAGCCCCCACAGCCCCAAATGTTGGGCGCCTGAAGTACAGGCGCTGTGCACATGGCAGTCTGCAGGGCGTCAAAAGATTTCTGACAGGTGTCAGTCCAGTTCACAATCTTTGGCTGCTTCTTAGAAGTCAGCTCAGTTAAGGGTGCAACAATGTTGCCATGCCCCTTGACAAACCTCCTGAAATAACCTGTGAGTCCTAAAAAGGCTCTCACCTGTGTCTGGGTCTTTGGGGGCTCCCAAGCCAGGATGGTTTCAATTTTGGGCTGTAGGGGCGCCACCTGGCCGCTCCCAACCTGGTGTCCCAAGTACACCACAGAACCCTGCCCAATCTGGCCCTTACTTGCCTTGATTGTGAGGCCTGCCCTTCGCAGTGCCAACAACACTTCCCAGAGGTGGCGCAGGTGGTCCTCCCATGAGGAACTAAACACTGCAATGTCATCCAGGTAGGCGGCACTGAAATCCTCCAGCCCAACCAACACCCCGTTGACCAACCTCTGAAAGGTGGCAGGGGCATTCTTCATCCCAAAGGGCATCACCCAGAACTGGTAGTGCCCATCCGGTGTGGAGAATGCTGACCTCTCCTTTACCCCATCAGTCAAGACGATCTGCCAATACCCAGTCGTCAAATCAAACGTGCTGAGGTACCGTGCAGCCCCATGCCGATCTATGAGCTCATCAGCTCTGGGGATGGGGTGCGCGTCAGTCTTTGTGACTGAATTGAGACCTCGGTAGTCCACGCAGAACCGAAGTTCTGGGGTGGCACCAGGCGCTGCAGCTTTTGGTACCAAGACCACTGGGCTGGACCAAGGGGTGCTAGAGGACTCAATCACCCCTAACGCAAACATTTTGGAAACCTCTTCCTTAATGGATGTCCTAACCCGGTCAGTCACTCGGTAAGCCTTGTGCTTAACAGGAGGACTGTCCCCAGTGTCCACTTCATGGACACACCAATCAGTGACACTAGGCACCAGGGAGAACAGATCACTGAATTGTCCCAACAGTTAGCGACAATCACTCTGTTGCTCAGGGGTCAGTGTGGCAGAGAGGACCACACCCTCCACTGACCCATCTTGCTCCTTTGCACACAGGAGGTCAGGAAGAGGCTCACACTCCTCCTCCATCCCAGCATCTGTGGCCAGGAGCATGCCCACTTTGGACCTCTCAAAGTGGGGCTTCAGGCGGTTGACATGCAGGACCCGCAAGGGGTTCCGGGGAGACCGCAAGTCCACCAAGTAGGTAACAGGACTCTTGCGCTCCACCACCTCAAATGGTCCGGTCCACTTATCTTGAAGTGCACAGGGCTCCACTGGGGCCATGACCCAAACCTTTGGACCAGGCTGAAACTCAATCAGAGTGCCATTCTGATCGTGCCAACGTTTCATCTCTTCCTGGCTGGCGTCCAGATTTGCCTCAGCAAGCTTTCTGAAATGCCGAGTCTGGTTCCTGAAGGCTAGCATGTAGCTAAACACATCCTGGGGAGGTTTCCTGGGAGACTGCTCCCAGCCTTCCTTGACCAGACCCATAGGCCCTCTTACCGGGTGACCATAGAGTAGTTCAAAGGGGCTGAACCCTAGGGACTTCTGTGGCACCTCACGGTAAGCAAACAACAGGCATGGCAAGAGGACGACCCACTTACGCCTCATGGACTCTTCTAGGCCCATAATCATGCGTTTGAGGGTCCAGTTGAATCTCTCAACCAGCCCATTACCTTGGGGGTGGTAAGGGGTGGTAAACTTATAAGGTATCCCACACTCCTCCCACAGAGACTTCATATATTTGGAAATGAAGTTAGTACCCCTATCGGACACCACCTCTCTGGGGAACCCCACACGGGAGAAAATCCCCATCAGTGCACGTCCCACCACGGGGGCCGTCACTGTCCGGAGTGGGATGGCTTCAGGGTACCGGGTGGCATGGTCCACCAAGACCAGGATGAACCTGTTGCCCATGGCTGTCTTGGGGTCCAGAGGCCCCACAATGTCAATGTCCACTCGCTCGAATGGGATACTGACAACTGGAAAGGGCTGGAGTGGGGCTTTGATCTTCCCCCCACTCTTCCCACTTGCCTGGCAAGTTTCACATGTCCTGCAGTAAGCATCTGAGCTCCTGCGCATCTGGGGCCAATAAAAGTGGGTGACCAGCCTCTCGAAGGTCTTGGTCTGCCCCAGATGTCCTGCCAATGGCACATCATGAGCCAACCCCAGTAGGAAGGCTCTGAAGCACTGGGGTACCACCAGCACACGGGCTGACCCAGGCTCAGCAACCTTAGGCTCGCTGTAAAGGAGGTCATTCTCCCAATAGATCAGATGTGACCCTGACTGATCACATGCTGCCTGGGCCGCAGCCTGTCGCTGCGGCCCCTCAAGAGAAGGGCACGTTCTCTGCTGTACACAAAATTCCTCCCTGGTGGGCCCTCCTTCCTGCTGCCAATGGGTCAGCCCAGGCAGGTCCCCCAGTTCGGCTACTTGAACCCCCGGTAGGCTCCAGTGCATCCCCCTCAAGGTCTGCTCCCTCCTGGGCCATGGGAACTATGGGGGCCGGTTTCCCGCGCCCCCTACCCCCTCTCTTTAAGGCAGGGGCCTGGGCCATACTTTCAGGCTCCAGGTCCTTCTGAACGTCCTTACTGGCTGCCATGGACCGAGTGTTCACGCACGCCCACTCAGGCAGACCCAACATTTCCAAGTGAGATTTCATCTCCACCGTAGCCCACGGGGAGTTCTCTAAATCGTTGCCCAACAGACAGCCTACCGGCATGGCTGGCCTCACAGCTACTTGAAGAGTAGCTGAGACCCCCCCGCCACTCAAAGGGAACTTGAGCCACCTCACACTGGCTCTCAGAGTTGTCTGCTGACACTACTGGGCAGAATGCATGGGGGACAACCTGCCCTGGGGACACCAACCGGGAGCTGACAGCAGTCACACTTGCTCCGGTGTCCCTCAGAGCCTCCACCCTATGGCCATTGATGGTCACCCACTGCCTGTACTTCTTAGTGTTATCAGGCAGCGTGGGGTTAGGGACCTTCTCAAAGTCTCCTAGCGAGACAAGGGTCAATTCTACGGGATCCCACCCACCTGGGGCACCCATCTCCTCCCCTCCCAGGGCTACACTAGCAAGCTGGCGGGTGGGTGCACAGGGTGGTGCATTGAGGTCCCTCTGGGGACACTGGGGATCATAATACCGGCGGCCCACTTGACCACATTTAAAACAAGTGAGGGGCCCCCTATGAACAGGCCTACCTGTCGGGGGCACTGGCTTCTTCTCAGGGGGAGACTGGGACACCACTCCTGGGTTTCCTTGGGAATTACTTTGGGGCCCTCTCTGGAACTCCCTCTGTTTACCCCTGTCCCCCCACTTCTCTGCTGGGGACCCTGCCCACCTTTGGTGAAGTCTCCCACATGACCCTTGCGAACCCGGGTGCTCACCCAGCGGTCCGCCTCCTCAGCAAGCTTCCTAGGGTTAGTTAGCTTGCTATCACTAGGGTGCTGGCGTAGCTCTGGAAAACAGTTACTAGCTAAATGCTCCCACGCAAACAAATCATACAGTTGTTCAAAGGTCTCCACTTTGCTACCTTTTACCCAGCAATCCATTGCTCTGCAAAAAAGACACATATTCAACCCAAGTGGTACCCTCTAACTTCTTACAGGTTCTAAATCTCTGCCTGTACATCTCTGGGGTCAAACCATATCGCGTCATCAAGGCCTCTTTCATATGGGCATACACCATCCTGCTCTCTTCAGGCAGATCCAACAGGGTATCCTCCCATCACTCACAAAGCGTCCCCACAACCCCGCTCCCCAATCCTTCTCAGGGACCCGGTGGGACACCATTGCTATCTCGTAGGCGGCAAACCATTGCCCAATATCCTCACTCTTATGGAAATCCTTGATGACATCCTTGGGTATATAAACTCAACTCTCGGTAGGTATTAAAGGTATGCTGCCACCAGAGGGGGAGATTTCTAAACTCTTAGCCTTGATCTCCAGCTCCCTCAATACTCTCTCATGCTCCAGTTTCATTTTCTCAAGTTCAAATGCTAACCGGTTATTCTCAATATCCAACTTTTTACTCTCTAGGTCCTTCTGACCTTCTAATTTGGCCATCTCCAAACTATGCCTCCTATCTCTCTCCCTGTCCTCCATCTCTTCTGGAGACAGACACGCTAGTATCTGGACTGGAAAGTGCTTTACCTCCCACTAAATCCACTTCGTCATCCTGCTGCCCTCCGGCATTCTCTCCCCCGTCCCCAGGCTCTCCCCATTCCCGGGGACTCCCTCGCCTCCCACCAGGCCTTTAGCGCCTTCTGATACTCCTCCTTCCTAGAGAGACCTGCAATAGGGACGGTGAATTGCTTGCAAAAAGACTTTAGCTGTTTGGCAGTGTAGGTTTCTAACCTCTCTTCCTCAAAGGTGAGATCCTCCGAAGCATTGGATGCTGGCTTACCCATTGTAGACATAACTGGCAATTACGATCAAAAAATAGAACAAGATCAACAACGTATGTGGTTGCGTTTAGGTCTGCACTCACTAGTGGTGTACACCAGTTATTGTATGTGGATCACAAATGCAAGTCCTGATCCCACCACTGCCACCAATGTTAGAAATGGGGATCTCTGGTTGGCAATGGCTGGCGCCAATGTCCAAGAAGGGACCCTTCTTCCTAAGTCAAAGTAAGGGGGCTACACCCTTTGATAACCCCTGCTCAACACTGTGGTAACGTAGCACGAGCAGACAGGCCTATCGCAGAGGCAGTGTGTGAAGCATTCGTGACTATACACAATAACGCAATGAAGACACCACAAAGGGACAGCACACCAGTAACTATAGAGAAATGAGTAGCTTTATATCAGTTTAACACAAGGCTTGAAGACGATCAACAAGCCACAATGCACGTAAATATAAGTTCACTGAAAAGGCAATAAAGCACTCCAAAGCGGGTGACACGAACTTAGTTCGAGGCCGGGGTCTACGCGACCCGGTGATGCACAATGTACCTGGGGTTTAAAGGGGCACGGCACGCAGCTTCGGGAGGAAGTCGCGATGATGACAGGCGGACTCGCAGCGGCCGCAGCTCCCAGCTGCAGCGGTCCGCGGCGTGCACTCACGATGATCCTGAGGCGGTGAATAAAGGCGGGCTCTCAGCGGCCACAGCTCCTCTGCTGCAGCGGCCCACAATAGCGATAGCGATGATTGTCGTAGCATAGACAAATGCGGGCTCTCAGCGGCAACAGCTCCTCAGCTGCAGCGGCCCGCGATAGCGATGATTCTCGTAGCACAGACAAATGCGGGCTCTCAGCGGCAACAGCTCCTCAGCTGCAGCAGCCCACGATAGCGATAGCGATGATTCTCGTAGCACAGACAAATGCGGGCTCTCAGCGGCCACAGCTCGTCAGCTGCAGCGGCCCACAATAGCGATAGCGAGGAGTCTCATAGTACAGACAAATGCGGGCTCTCAGCGGCAACAGCTCCTCAGCTGCAGCAGCCCACAATAGCGAAAGCGATGATTCTCAGCCCGCGTTCCCCGCAGTAGACCCAGAGGCTCTGGAATTCTCGACAGAGGCCTCACCTGCGAGTAGAACCCCTCTCAATAGGAATTCAGAAGGCTGATGGGTGAAGTCAAATGTCCCTGAGACTTCAGCAGGAGGCAAGCTCAAATCAGGCCCTTGGGTAGTTGCTCCAGCAAGATGGATGAAAGTTTCAAAGTCCTTTCCCTATAGTTACACGGGCAGAGGTTCGTCTTGACATCCAGAAGTAACACACCCTGTAGGGGTTTCGGCCCAGATCTTTATACCCCCCAGGTCTTTGTTCTCAAAAGTCACAAGTCACTGAACCCAGCCAGAACCAGTTCGATGTGGTCCTGGAGCACTTTATTTACGAGGTGGCATCCTGCCTTGGAGGAAGAGGGGGTCTGCCATCAGACGCACAGTGGGGGCTGGAGCCATCATTCACCTTGCCAGGCCCAGCCCTGCTCAGACCAAAGGGTCACCCCTCCCCATACTCCAGCAGCAGATTCCGCTCTTCAACCCAGGTCGGGCTCAGCCTGCGCTGACCCTCCAAGACCAGACATCCAATACACATAACAGCAGAGCACACTGGACGACTTAGGCAAGAAAATACCTACTTCCTAGAAGTGGTATTTTCAAACGCAGAATATAAAAATAATCCTCACTAAAAGATGTATTTTAATATTCTGAGCTCAGGCATACTAAATTCGACTTTCCAAACCTGTTCCTTGGGTCAGCTAGGATTATAAGATGTAATAATCAAAACTGCCCCTCCTGGCCTAAGGGAACAGATCGCCTTGCCATAGTGAAAAACGAAATGGAGTGTAATTCACTATTAGGACATGCCACACAGACCAAGGCAGGTCCTACCTTTCACATACAACGCACCCTGCCATAGGGATGACTTACATGATGCCAAGGGAAGGTTGAGGGACTGGGAAGTGGGTTCACTTTACAGTCAAAGAATGGCAGTTCTGGACCTCGCGCAGACTCTGCGATGGCAGGTCTGAGACACACTTTATGAAATGAAATTTTGTACTTGTAAAGCGCACCCATACCCCCAAAGGGGTGTCCAGGCGCTGTACGCATACCGCTGTGGAACCCTTCCTGGCTTTTCCCTGTGAAATGTCCACTCCTGGGCACCCCCAGGGTGAAGCCAGGCATCCCAGCGCTGTTGGGGCCGTTGTGGAGATTAAGCAAGCTATTGCCCAGAGTTGCAGAGTGGGACCCATGATTAGAATAGGCACCGAGGCGAGAATTATCAGGTCCGAGGAAATTGAGCCCAAGACCCGCCGAGGCAGGAATTGAACCCTGGTCCCGGGCCAGATCTCTGCATCAGGGTCTGCCGCTCTAACCATTGAGCCACACTTCTCCGCTGCTTATGTGGGTGGCGCAATCAGCGCTGCAGGCCCACCAGCAGCATTCGGTCTACCAGCCCGGGGCACGCACGGTGCACTATACTTGGGACTAACAGGTAAATCAAATGAGCCAATTATGGGAATACCAATTCATCCAGTTAATTTACAATAGGGAGCATTCGCGCTGTAGCACTGAATGGCAGTGGCACAGCGCCCAGAGCATCTAACACCAGCAAACACAGAGGAGACAAAAAGCAAAAGATGGAAGGGAGACCCACGCCAATGGTGCCAGGTCTAACAATCACATTACCACTTAATACTGATTAGGACAACAACGTCTAACTCTAGGGGAAACTTTAGATATGCACCATATAAAAGAAGAATGTCCATTGGCTCCCCAGGCCACCCCGCAACACTTTCAAAACCTGATGTATCATTTAAAACGCCATCACGCTCAGCACCCCCTGCTTATCTTGCAGACAAGCTCAACATCTCTGGTGGATCTCAGCACACCCGCCAAGACAAAATCACACTGAAGATTAAGAAGTGTAAAAAAGAAAAAACAGAGCATCAGGCCTTTTCCATTAATGCACCCAGCAGCTGGCACAACAACCCAATTTCCATCAGAACTGCCACTATGCTGCTGCAATTTAGGAAAGTGTTGAAAACGCACCTCTTTAATGAATACTACATGGCAGTGCAGTACCAACACTTCTGTTCCCAGAACCCATTCAACTGTATTACTCCTTAATGAAATGAAATGAAAATGGGTACTTATAAAGCGCAGGGCTACTCCACAGAGTGTCCCGGCGCTAAGGACCACCGACAAACAGGCACTCGAGCCCAGGCCGAAGCCGCCTCAGAGGAGTTATTGCTGAAACAGCCAAGTTTTTAGCTGTCTCCTAAAGCTGAGCAGGTCCTGGACCTGCCTGAGAAAAAGAGGCAGACCATTCCATAGGCGGGCAGCCAGTACTTGGAAGGAGCGACCGCCTACCCAGGAACGGGTAAATTTAGGGATGAGAATCAGGAACTGCCCTGAGGAGCTCAAGACGCGTTGCGGCTCGTAATGCTGGACCCGTCTCCTAAGATATACAGCACCAGTGCCATGAAAGGCCCGAAAAGCCAAAACCAGCGCCTTAAACTGGATCCTCTTCCGTACCGGCAGCCAGTGCAAGGCCTTCAGGTGGATCGTCATACGTGCTCTGGGCTCCACCATGAGGATGGCTCTAGCTGCAGCATTCTGGACCACCTGCACCACCTTAACTTTATGCTTGCCTTGCCTTTGACCCTGTACAGAACTCTGTTTGCACTATACAAGTACCATATGTGTGTATGCACTGAGAAAAAGCAAAAGTCACTTGTAATACTAATTCTCCATGATGAGATTTCAGTAAATTCATAAACAGCAGAATATCTTCACCACCCTTTGAGATCTTGAAGTACATTTTAAATAGTCTAGAAGATCCTTGAAAGGAGAAGCTTTGGAAACTATACATACCAGTGCAGACGCAGTGTATGTAAAAAGGCAGAGATACCCTCCATGATCAACAGGATACACAGTGTCAATGAAGCAAACATGGCAAATATTACGAAGACTCCAAAAAATCCTGTCCAGCTCTTGCTTGAAAAGGATGCATGCATCACCATGCTCCAAAGCACCTCTGACAACTCTGTGTAAATAAGTAGAAAGGAAGAATGACATGGTTACAAATGCATACAACCTAGAACACATTGCTGTCAAGCCACTTCACCGTGGCCTGTGTGAGTCATTTGTTTTCTTAGTATGGCATTCATGGTCAGAAAAAGGCATACATAGGAAACATATACCCAATAGATTGGAATCAATGCAACCATATATTAACTGTGAAAGAATAACAGTAGAGGGAAAGAAATTTAAAGAATGCACAGCAGTTGAATCACCTGCCAGTGGTCAAAATGAAATATGACTGTGTAACCTTTCACATAATGTTCAGAATTAATCACATCAGTGCTTTTTGTTATCACAAGGATGAAAGGGTTGATAAGCCTCCCAGTGATTGAGATAATGAAGGAATGGGTTAGAATGCCTAGCATGTGTGTCATTGATAAGCTTGAGGTGGGATCAGTACAGAAATCATAATAACCTGACCTTGGAGGAACATTTAATTAATATCAGGCTTCTTTCAGGAAACATGGTTAGCTACTGTTTCCACACCCTGTAGCAATGCAGTAAATTGCTTAATTCCAATCTGTGATAGACCCGCAGCTCACAAACCTCAAGTTGTGGAACCACACATAACTATGGTCGACTTTATTCTTCATCCATGCCAAACATTTATTTCTGAGGGTTCCCCTTTGCTCAATCTTCATGATTTAGGGTACATCTATTATTGCAAGATTCTTCGTGTCATGGACAAAAGACCACATCTCTTTATTATTGATTGGTGGCATGAATGACTTCGACCTCGAAAGAGTTCCCATAAGGGTCGTTGAAGATTTCTGGTTTTACAGAAATTTCTACTAGCCTCAGTTTCCAAATCTGCTTTTGGGAGGAAATGGGGTGTATTATATGGCGTGGTTGTGTAACTTCACTGTGTAATACATTTATCAACTCCTACAGGACTACCACGTTTCGTTTGCTAAATCTGAAGCTCAAGCCTGGGTAGCTGTGGCTCTGAACTTGTTGCCTCCATACCGGTTGCACACAGGGGTTCACTGACAGAATATTGACACCTAAAATATCCCCATAACACAATATCTAGTTATAAATATCGATGTCAAAAATATCAACATCCTATATTGATAATGGTAAGTACAAAAATATCGGGGAAAAAATATCGGTCATAAATATAGTTGTACAAAATATCCTTTTATATATATATAATATAATAATAAAATGTATTTAAAAAATTTGATTTAATATATATTTTAACAAATATAACAAATAAACTTAATTTAAAAAAGTTAAACACATACATAATAATTAATATATATATATATATCTATGTATTAACTTTAAAACAATTATTAAACTAATAATTTTTATGTATTTTATACTTTTCAGATATATATAAAAATGTAACAAATATATATATATATATATATATATATATATATATATATATACATATATATATATATATACATATACCAATAACATAAAATCTATTAAAAAACATTCCATTATAAATTAAAACATTAAACTATTTACAAATCTTTAAACTTAAATTTCCGACTCCAGTCAGTGCAACATTAGGGAAAGTGTTGGATAGCGGAGGGGTAAAAATTACTATTCCCACTCCAGTGAGTGCAACAGTAGGGAAAGTGTTGGATAGCGTAGGGGTACAAATTACTATTCCCACTCCAGTGAGTGCAACAGTAGGGAAAGTGTTGGATAGTGGAGGGATAAAATTACTATTCCCACTCTAGTGATTGCAACAGTAGGGAAAGTGTTGGATAGCGGAGGGAAAAAATTTACTATTACCACTCCAGTCAGTGCAACAATAGAGAAAGTGTTGGATAGCGGAGGGGTAAAAATTACTTTTCCCACTCCAATGAGTGCAACAGTAGGGAAAGAGTTGGATAGCAGAGTGATAAAATTTACTATTCCCACTTCAGTCCGTGCAACAGTAGGGAAAGTGTTGGATAGCGGAGGGGTAAAAATTACTATTCCCACTCCAATGAGTGCAACAGTAGGGAAAGTGTTGGATAGCGGAGGGGTAAAAATAACTATTCCCACTCCAGTGAGTGCAACAGTAGGGAAAGTGTTGGATAGCGGAGAGATGAAATTTACTATTCCCACTACAGTCAGTGCAACAGTAGGGAAAGTGTTGGATAGCAGAGGGAAAAAATGTACTATTCCCACTCAAGCCAGTGCATCACTAGGGAAAGTGTTGGATTGCGGAGAGGTAAAATTTACTATTCCCACTCCATTCAGTTCAAAATTAAAGACAAACAAAACAAAACTTTAAAAAAATATATACATATGTTAAAAATAAAAATATATTTAATATTAACAATTAATATAATGTTAAATACATATCACAAATACCTACGAATATAATATTAAATAAAATAAAAATAAAAATTTCAAACGAATACATATTTTTATTTAGAAATTATTTATTAAGAAAAACATTAATTATTCAATACATTTAGTCTATTTACTTCCTACCCTATAACACCACACAACTCACAACCCACATCCAAAATAAAAAGAATTTATTTGCATAATTAACATAATTAATTATCAATTAAACAAATATGATTCATTTAAAAAAAAAAAACGCATACAAATTAATTAACTTCCCACTCTTTACACCTACAATCACAACAACCCACACAGAAAATTAAAATGTAAAAAAATTAACTACACAATACATTTGTTTTAAATTAAATAACTAATAGTATTTAACAACTAATTATAAAGTAAGTAAAATTAATTTACTCTCCACCCTTTACCCCTATAAAACCAAAATCGACACACCCAAAAAATAATTAAACAATTACCCTAATTAATTATCAATTAATTAATATTAATTTTCAACTAATTATTAATTAATTGAAAATAAATTACTTCCCACCCTTTACTCCTAATAATCCCACAACCCACAACTAAAATTAGCTACACAACTTCCATATATAATTGTCAATTAATTAATTAATATTAATTACCAACTAATTATTAATTAATTAAAAATAAATGACTTCCCACCCTTTATGCCAATCAACCCCACAACCCGCACCTAAAATGAATTACACAATTACCATAATCAATTAATTGATATTAGCTAACAACTAATTAATTAAAAATTAATTACTTCCCACCTTTTACCCCTATAAACCCCACAACCCGCACATAAAATGTACCCCTAGAAAATAAAAACACAATTAACATTATAAAATCTCTATTAAATAAATATTAATAAATAAAAAATATTCATTAATTTATTATAATTAAATTACTTCCCACCATGTTCCCCCATAGGCCCACAACATGCCACGGAACTAAAAAATGCAAAATTGTATTAAAATAAAATTAATAACTACTGAACATTTAACACATATATTAAAAAACATAAAAAATACATCTTATAAAATATATTACACTACATAACACTAATTCAAAAATCGATATTTTAAACAACTATATTTTTGCAAACGATATTAATGACTTCTATATTCTTGAAATCGATATTTCTTACCTTAAAGTCGATATTCTTGACCACGATATTCTTGCTGTCGATATTTCTGTGTCACAATATTTAAAACTCGATATTAGTGTAAGTCAACATTTCCAACTAGATATTTTGACTGAATACCACACGGGGTCCTGTCACTGAGAAAGCTTTCTGCACTCCTGGGGAGATATGCTAATGTCTTCCAGAAAGGATACAATGAGGGCCTGTTCCTGAAGGAGGTGTCATGTCCCTCCTTCAGGAAGCCACATGGGTGTTGGCCCAAAATATGAAGGGCAAATAGGTAACACTTGGGAGAGGGGCTGCTCCATTGTTAAGGCAGACATGCTGGTCCATGGGAAAGAGAGAGGAAACCAGTTGCCAAACTGGTTTTCTAGTTGTGCGAAGCCCCCTTGGTAGCCACACCTATGGGTTAGGCTAGGGAGTGTCACACCCTAGGAGAGGGGCCTTCCATATTGAAGAGGGCAGAAAGGTGCATCCTGTATGCCCAGATGCCAACCTTCGCAGAAAGTGGTCATCAGATGGTAGGGAACCTGGTAGCCTATTGGCTGCCAATCACATTTTGCCCTGTGGGCATTTTCTGAACAAAAGTTCATCCTTGGCACCCCAAACTCAAATCTCGACTGGACTGGCAAAAGGACCAACAAAAGACTGCCATGCTGCACCAAGGACCTGCCAAAGAGAGGCTGCGCCATCATGGACTGCACCTGCTGGCTAGCAAAGGGGACAGACTGTTTTTGCCATGTCCTTCTCAAGGAGAAGCCGTCTCCAGAGCCCAGCCCAAGCCAAGAGAGTCCAAGGGCCTGATGACTGTCCTGCTGTTCGCAGCACAGGAACACAACATCTGAAGTAGCCTGCTTGGGCAAGTTGGTAGCCCAAAGTCTTCTACCTGCTGCCAACCGCCACCTTGCAACACCAGGAACCAGGACCCGATGCACAAAGTTGCATCTAAGTTCTCTGCACCTAGGTGTGTTTCGGAGTGTAACCAGGACCTCTAGAGGATGGGTTATCGATCCAAGAAAGATTGGCCTGTGACTGTGATAGGGGGCAACTGGTATTAGAGTGATGACTGGACTTCTGCCAGCACAATAGGACTTTTAGGGACATTGACCCAGTGACCAGGATCCTCTCACCCCCTTCGTTGTCCAAGGAGTAGTCGCAGCAAGACCCCATCGACTGCATTGCATCTACGTTATATTCACAGAGAGCCCTTCTGTTGGAAGAAGGGTTTTTTCTTTCCACTCTGATGTTTGTTGGGAAAATGGTGAGTTTTCCTTAGACAACCCTCACCCACCAGGGTTTCCCCTTGGTGGCATGCTCCATCATCGGGTTCTTCCCATTTCACTGCTGAAAGGGGCGTTCTAAGACGTTACGTGGGAGCATTTATAGTTGGTAAAACATGTTTGTTAGTAGGAAAAGATTCTTTACTAGAACCTCTACCCGGTATGGTTAAAATATGGGTAAATGTGGGAACCTAAAGGGGACAATGTGCCTTGGTTCCACTGGTCGACATGTTTCTAGCCCTAACCCAAGGCTATTCTTCAGGACCAAGATTGAATGCTCCCTGGTACCACTCTTATATCTCCTCTTAGTTAAAAGAAGGGTTCGCGTCTGCCCGTGTCACCTACAGAGACATGACCAGGTGCAAACCCTTAAGCAAGGGATCAGCCTTGAGGCAAGTGTGACTACAAGCATCACTTCCTCCTGTACGGTCTCATGTTGCAATTGAGAGCAACTAATATTTTATACAGATTTATCATGAAACCAACACCAATTGGTGCTGTATATATTTATTATATCCATTATGTTTTCACAATTTTGTTTCTTCTAACTGAGGGGCCGATTCCGATCTCGGCCGGTAGGGCTCTGAATCGGATTTGGCATTACCGGATCCGATTCGGAGCCCTGTTTCCCGACCGACTCGAACGCGGCTTCAACACGCTCCGACCGACTCGCACGGACACAACTCACACCGCGCAATGGAGACGTTCCCCGGCCGGGTAAGTACAATGCGCACCGCGAGCAGTCCGACCGACTCGCGCCGTCCGGCTCGAAAGAGCTGTCGGATCCGGACTTTGGGGGTCCGCGTCGGACCCCCCTGTCGCGTAGCCGCGTGAGTCGCACACAAGGGAGACCCATGGGTCCCCCCTACCTGTGCTTGTACGGCACGATGCGCTTCGACGCGTACCCGATGTAGGGGGCGCCCTTGTTCGCCTCGCACCCATTGAGTCAATGGGAGCCCGCGTACGCGTTGTACGACCGGCTCCTATTGACTTCAATGGGAGTCCGACCGAATCGAGTCCGGGTGCATGCGTGCGCATCTTACTCGTTCGGTCGGACTGCCAGTGTCCGATTCGGTCGGAATTCTCTCCGGGTCCGGCTCGGTTGGAGAGATTTCCGTCCCGAATCGGAATCGGAATCGGCCCCTAAGAGCCATGGGGAAACCCTGGTGGGTGAGGCTTGTCTAAGGAAAACTCACTGTTTTCCCAACAAACATCAGAGTTGAAAGAAAAAACCTTTATTCCAACAGAAGTGCTCTCTGTGATTATAATGTGTTCACTTGTTGGAGGAGCCCTCTTGTTCCTTTTTCCCTTCACCCCTTTTTTTGATGCATCGCATCTACAACATCATTTGAGTAGCTTCAGCATCCTACATCCTTTGCATCAAGATGACTTCCATAGGAAAGCCCTGCAAAGGATAAAAGTGACTGGAACTGACTGAAGATTGCTTCACCAGCTGAGGTAACAGTGTCTTAGGACCTGGCTGACCCCCCTGACTTGCTCTTCACTGGTGTTGGTCACATACAGTGGCTCCAAGTGACCCCATTACAACTAGCCCAAACTTTTTAGTGAAATATTTCTGTGTCAAATTTGTTGAATTTGCCAATGCTTATTCGTGGTTGAGTGAATGCTTTGATTTACTATACCTTATAAATTCTAAATCTATGGAACCCACCAGTGGATCTTTTTCATTGTGGTAACTAAAATTCATAAAAATAGAATCTATTTTCATAAATTGGTGTCTGATTTCTTTGGTGTTGTTGATTTCTTATTCAGTTGTTTTGGTTCTGTTTAAATGCTTTACACTTGTTTCTTTATGTAAGCTTTGCTGCATAGAGCAACAGAAAGGCTTTGGTGCCCCTTCCCATTAGTAAATGGCGATCCGCCTTCTTTGAGGTGTCTGTAAAATGTTAATGTTCTGCAACTCAATTTCAGCCGCTAAACAATGATTTATACATTAACAAATTACTATTTGGAAGGGACACCCTAAGCATACCACTTACAAATAGTGATTGTTTGTGGGTTTCTAAACCCATTTTGCAATTCGGTAACCTGTTACCATATCATAAAAATGGGTTTAGTAAATTACAAAAAAACATTTTGCTGTCGCCGACCCTGTGATTTTGCAAATCACAGGCTTTATGACTGCAAAATTGCTTTTTACATCAGGCTCTTAGTTTCTTTTCGAGTTTTCTGATTGTCACTTTTGAACTTCTACTATGGCCACCAAATCAACCTGCTACAACAATTCCAGAGGTCTTCTACTATGGCCACTCAAAGCAGTTGGGGTTTTTCCAGTCATAGTCCTTGTTTGCTCTTTTGTGGACCCAGTACCGGAGCCTAGACTTCCTTCATTCTCTCCTCCCATCTCTCTTTGGAGCTTAAGGAGTAGTTTACATCCTAACAATCTCTGTTTACCAAGTGAGGCCGCGTCACTCTTCTTGGGCTAAACTCTGACCAAAATACCTCTCTGGGCTTTGAGTATTCACCATTTGTGATTTGGGGAGAGAATCCAGGGATGCTGCGTTTATCGAGAGGCTTTGAATATTAGAGTAGGCCAAGGTATGTGAGGGACTAATGGTATTTACTTGCGTGTATATAGGCTTTGATTTAGGGACCATTTCTCCCATTCAGCTCTTTCTACCGCATCCTTACTTTTTTCTTCTGTAAGGTGTGCAAGATCCTGCTGCACTCGTCAGAGCAGCAACCTCTAATTGAATGGTTGATACTAGGTCTACTGGGTCTGAAGAACTCATCAGCCGACTATTATGTACCCTTAGATGCTGGTAATGTTCCATAGAGCTATGAACCGGACGTTTGCTTGTAGTGGAATATGCCTCTTTATTACGCTTGCCGTCACCCCGCATGTTGTTACAACGTGGTTGTTATAACGACCGCGTTGTAACAACGCATACCATTACCCCGCAAGTCGTTACAACGACTTGCGGAGGGGGGTGCTGGATGTTGGAATAGTATCATTTACTATTCCAACTCCAGTCTGTGCGGACAGTAGGGAAGGTGTTGGATTTTAAATCCAACACCTTCTCCCCCCTATGCAAGTCGTTGTAACGACTTGCAGGGTAATGGTATGCGTTGTTACAACGCAGTCGTTGTAACGACCGCGTTGTAACAACATGCGGGGTGACGGATTCTTAGTAAGGGCTGTATACCCTTGTAGTGACCTCTTTACAAGGAATCTCTAATTGAAACCTCAAGATGCTCTTGAGGTTTCAATTAGAGATTCCTTGTAAAGAGGTTCTTCTCCATAATCGAATATATCAACTCTCTGGGATACCTCTCAGGGGCTTAGGACACACCTGTGTGGTTTAGGATCCAATTGCAAGTGAAACTCCTCCAATGACAAAGTGAGAGCTCGATGAGCCACAAAGTCCCTGTCTGCAATCAGGGAGCCTCTCCAAGCCAGTCAAAACTAAGGGGCCTATTACGATGGCGGTCAGGAAACCTCCCCGACCGCCATGGTAGCGGGAAAAGACCGCCCGCATGCACAGCGACATTACCGCTGGTCGCATTACGATGACCCGCTGTCGAAATCCGACCGCGGCAGTCTGATCGCGGGCATTAACATTGCGGCGGTTGCTGCTGCCCGCAGCACCGCCGCGATGCCGAAATGAGCATGTCCTGCATTTCCCTGCACTGAGTGGCAGGCACTGCACAGTGCCTGCCACCTGGTACAGGGA
Organism: Calotriton arnoldi; assembly: GCA_963921515.1. Lineage (NCBI taxonomy): Eukaryota > Metazoa > Chordata > Amphibia > Caudata > Salamandridae > Calotriton > Calotriton arnoldi. Next base: position 157,282 of record CAWUFW010009724.1, on the reverse strand, counting down.
AATGTAGGGGGGGACGATGGGTACCCCCCCAGTGCACCCACACACCCCCAACAAATTGGGGGCAGCAACGGGCCCCCGGAAGACAATCACCACATGCCTTTCAATGGCGGTCTGACCGCTGAGGAAAGGCTGGCTACCGCTGGCATCATAATCCTGCCGGCGGAGCCTGCTCTGCACCGCCACCATTATCCCAGTCCTGCTCCGTCCGCCAGGCAGGAGTGCGGATGGCAACCGGCGGTAAAGCGGCGGTCGGAATTTCCTACCGCCGCGGTCACCACCACCATCCTAATATGACCGGCGGTTTTCCAGGTTGCGATGGCGGGCGGATGTCCACCGCTGGTACGGCGGGTGCCACCGCCGGCCCGGCGGTGGACATCCGACTGCCATCGTAATAGACCCCTAAGTACCAAGCAAAACTGTTGTGCAATCAGTATCGATGCCCTCAGCAAACATCGCAGAACAAAACCAAACATGCCAAGCCTATATCTGTACTCACACCCTGACATCCAAGACAAGGTGAGCTGACACCCTGTTTGTGCTTGTGTGCGGAGCAAGTTTGTGTCAGGCAAATACTTACACCAAGGCCCTATGTGACCCTAGGGTAATTAGGAAACCACTGCTTCAAGTATAGAGGTGGGCCTCCCAAACACAGGTACCAGAACAACTTACTAATTGGGCAAGTTTAGGGTTTGATTTTCAGTAGGTGGTAAAGATGAACAGTAACAGTCAAGGCTTACACTTGGAGGATGGTTTGAGGTAAACAGTGTGTGTTGCCTGAACTAGACTTATCTTTTTTTGAAAGTGACGAGTTATTATAATTAATTTAATATACTCCCTTACTTTAACATGGTTTCAACATTTCTTCACTGAACATGTATCAAATTTACTCTGTAATTATACTGTGTTGTAGACTTACCTACACTGATCAGGGGATATCAAAATGGGGCTAAATCCCACTTACTAGTCAAGTGCAGCGTCTGCTTGGAAGCATTCCTTGTGACACAGTTTGCTGCATGGCTCAGTCTTTCAATCTCATTTTGCGACAGGGGAGATTCACACTGGGACCACACTGCTGAAAAGCAGTATCACTGCTCGTGTTGTGAGTCAGGAGGAAAGGACAGCAGCAGTGAGGGACAACATTCAGCGCTGCCTGTTCAGGGAAACAGAATAATTCTTCTCCAATATGCACACTGGCACAGAAGAACAAGTTACTTACCTTTGGTAACACCTTATTTAGTAGAGACTCTATATAGATTCCTTACCTTAGAATAGGTACCAAACTGAAGTCTCTCTGGAGGTGGATCTGCGGACTTTAACTTTAAAAAGTCCTGGAGAACCAAACGGGAAAAATGCCCGTCTCCCTGGACCAGATTTTCTAAGCAGTGACGTTTGGCAAATGTGTGCCGTGATGATCATGTAGCTGCTTGACAGATGTCTAGGACTGGGACTCCTCTAGCTAGGTTAATGTTTGCAGCTTTAGCTCTGGTGGAATGAGCTCTCAAGCCCTCCGGGGGTAGTTTCTTTATCATTGCATAGCATAATTTGATAAAGATAACAATCCATCTGGAGATGGTTCTTGTATGGACTATTTCCTTTCTTCGCACCCACAAATCCAACAAAGAATTGATCGTTCACCCAAAAGTCTATTGTGCGTTCGATGCAGAACGACAATGCTCTTTTTGGATCCAGGCAGTGGAGTCTCTCCACTTCCCTGGTAGGATGAGGTGGGGCAAAGAAAGTAGGCAGTGTGATTTTCTGTTGGATATCAAAAGATGTGTCCACCTTTGCCAAGAAGGAGGCACGGGTCCCAAGGACTAGCTTATCCATGAAAAAGGTTGTGTATGGGGGGTGAACAGACAGTGTTTGCAATTTGCTAACCCTCCTGGCAGATGTTACAGCCACAAGGAAGACAGGTTTGATGGTAAGCAGTCCCATAGAGTGTGAAGAGATGGGGTGTATTATCACGTGTGGTTGTGCAACCTCACCGTGTAGCACACTTACCAACCCCTTTAGGACCAGTTGGTTTCATTTGTTAAACCCTCTAGCTCAACCCTGGGTAGCTGTGGGTCTGAGCAGAAAGGCTTACACAAAGGAACAAGTATAAAGCATTTAAACAGCCCCAAAACAATTGAAGAAGAAATACATGAGACAATCAAGAAATCTGACACCAATTTATAAAAATAGACTGTATTTTTATTAGGCCTGGGCAGTGAACTCCGCTCCGTTTCCCGCACTCCACGAGTTTTTTCCTCACTTGTGTTTGCCAACGCGAGCAAGGAAAATCCAATGCTAGACCACCTCCCAGAGAGATTTATCAATGCGGGCGGTCGCAGATGGTCGTGACCGTTCACATTGAGAAACCTTCCGTTCACGTTGAGGAAGCTACAGCTCGAGTTAAACATCTACTCGAGCAGTGCCCTCTTGCGCTGCGCATGATGCAGTTCGCACTGATTTTCCAGTGCAGGCCTAAAAATCAGTGCAAACGGTGCTACCTAACGCACTCCGCCACTTGTGGAAGTCCACATAGACAGAGTTTTTGAGTCATAACCAGTTACCTAATGCAGGTGGAACAGTCTTGAGGCTGTTCAGGACTTTTATCCTTTGCTGAATGCTCCTATAGAAGTGGTCCTGATGCAAGGGATAAAGGATGCTGAAGGTGCTCAAGGATGCTGTGGATGTGACGGGGTCTTCCTACTTTGGCATCGTTTGACAAATCCTCGCAAAATTTCCAAAACTAGTTCAATGCTCAATGCAGCTGCTGTCTTGAAAGTGTCAGGGTGACCCATCAAGTGGGGGCTGAGAAAAAGGGGGGGTCCCAAAATGCATTTTCCCCATGGTAATTTAAATAGGAAACTTTAGACACGGCTGCAGCCCGAACTGCTGAATGGAATTACACCAGATTTGGCAGAAAGGTAGCTGTTGGTCCAGAAATTGACCTTTTTGTAAATTGATGTAAATCCGTTTAGTAGTTGCAGAGTAATTTAAAGAAATTTCCAGTTGTATATCTAGGGCTGCAGAGGATCTCCAACCCCTTCTGATCTCGTGCTGAGATCTGATTGGCTGCCAACACTTTAAACCAGGAAGTGCTGGCAGCCATCTTGTGACTCGGCTTGAACCAAGTCACTGAAAAAATGTAAAAAAAAAAAAAGGGGGCATGGTAGAAACACTCCTAGGCCTCTTGGGAGGGTCCCACAGGGACACTAGAGGACCAAAAAGGCATTTAAAAAAAAAAAGAAATCAACAGGATCTGAAGGTCCCACCGGGATAAAAAATGAAGCAAGGGCTCCCGTGCTTCGTAAGTTAGTGGCCCCCAGGTGGGCCAGGTCAGGGGGGAATTCTGATAATAAGGAAGGGAGTGTGGAAGGGGGTGTACATGGGCCCCCCTTCCCGGGGCTGCTTATTGCCCCGGGACCACCACCACCCCGGGGCCACAAGCGAAACATAAACAGGGGGGGCCTTTTGAACCTCCGTGCCCTGGGGACCGCCACCTCCCCAGGGCAAAATCTGCAATTAATGCAGGTGGGCCCACATGCCCCCCGCCGCCCCAGGGATCACCACCTCCCCATGACTGTGTTGTGCAAAGGAGGGGGCCACGCGCCCCCATCCTGGAGCCATAGTTGGCACTGGGGACCGCCACCCCACAGGTCTGGCCCCTGCTATGTCCCAGGGTGCCCACTCCAGGGACATAGCTGTTTGCTATGGCTTGGCGGGAGCTTTACCGTTCCCGCCAAGCCATAACAAACTGTGCATTAAAAATGCTCTTGCTTGCTGAAAGCGGAGCACAATTGCTTTTACAGAGAGGGAGCTGCATGTTAGCAATGCTGGCTCCTGCAAGGCCTCCGCGGTCCCCAACAGAATGCGTGCCCTGGGTGGGAACAGGGCACCCACAATAGAGGCTGGGCCACGGGGGATGGGGTCCCTGGGGCTGAAATTGGCCGGGTGGGTGGCAACGCCGCCCCTCCCCTTGTTAAAAAAAAAGTAATTAAGAAAAAAAGGCAGAGAACCAGGGGATGGGGTCCCTGGGGCCAAAATCAGCCCGGGAGGGGAGCCTTTCAGCCCCCTCCCCTTAATTAAAACAGTAAATTAAAAATAAAAGATCAGGCCCCGGGGTCGAAATCGGCCCCGTCCCCCATTCAAAAAAGGCCTGACCCTGGCAGATGGGGTCCTTGGGACTGAAATCGGCCCAGGCAAGGGGGGGGCACGCAGCACCCTCCCCTAATTATAATAAAAAGAAAAAAGGGACCGGCAAGTCACCGGAGGCCTGCCTCCTTTTGTCACTACTCTGCAAACACGCCTCCTGGCACACTATTTGTTGAGGTATGAACTACCCTTGACTCAAGAGGGCCGTTGGGGGCCAACTACTCTTGCTGTTACCTCCGTTGCCCACCGATGTCGGACGGTTCATAAGAGTTGACGGTGACCTTATGGCTGCAGCTGTGAGGACCATGCGACACTGAGGAAGACTAGGAGCCATGCATGAGCTGTCCCATGTCGGATGTCAGTGACTAGGTGGTTGGTGTCCGGCATACAGGAGAGTCAGAGCAGGCCCGAGCAAGCAGGAGAGCCCAGTGAATTAGGAGAAGACCCTCAGGAGGATCCACAGGCCGAAGGCACAGGAGTCGCAAGAGGACCTCGAGCAGCTAACCAAGAAGGAAGGCCCACAGTGCAGAGGATGTGATGAGGATGCTGTACTTTACAGGAAGAGATGCTGGAGGCTGGAGCTTCATGTAGCCCAAAGACCTCTGGAGTGAGGAGCCAACATGCCTTGGCAACGGCATGTCAATGCCTTGCACAGGCATTCGGTCCCAGCTGTTCGGATGAGGGATACTGGCCTCAAAATTGCAGAGAGGACAGGTCAGGCCTCAACAGAGTTGCAGAACCACCCACTGTGTTGCTGAGCCTCTGGAAGTCCATAGGAGAACAGGCACAGCAGACAGGTTATCTTCGTTGGGGATCCTGCAGATGCAGGGGAGTGACTCCTTCACTCCAAGGGAGATTACTTCAGGTGTCCTTGATGCCCACAGGTCTGTTGAAGATCCTGGAAGAAGCACAGACAACGCAGAAGACTTGCAGAGCAACAAAACCAGGAGCAGCAGGAGTCTTCCTTGGTGCAGTCTCGGATCCAGGCGAAGTCCAGCGAAGTCCAAGTGTCCAGACGGTCAAAGAGTGACATGGTTTCAGGCTTGAGTCTTGTCCCATGATGAATGTAAGGAACCACCCACAGGTAAGCCTTTAAGTACCCTAGGCAAAGGTGTGGAACGACTCAGGGATCCCTCCCAGAGAAGGGGCTGGACAAAGGGGAGGATACTCCCATGTCCATTGTCCAGTTTCATGCCAGAGTAGGAGCCAAGGGCTCCCTGAACTGGTTCAAACTTGAGCATGCAAGGAGGGCACCCAATGTGCCCTTCAAAGAAGTCTGGTCGCGTGCGCAAGTGCCCCCACCCCAGCCCAAATGAGCCTTTGGGAGCACGGGATCAGCAGACTGGTCAGTTGTGTTGCGGTGCCTGCAGATCCAGGGGAGTGACTTCTTCACTCCAAGGGAGATTCCTTCGGGTGTGTTGAATGTCCACAGGCCCTGGGAAGAACCTGTATGGAGCACGGGCACAGACTTTGCAGCAGACTTGCAGGACGACGAGACCAGGAGTAGCAGGAGTCTTCCCAGTTGCAGTCTCGGTTCCCAAAGCAAAGTCCAGCGAAGTCCAAAGTGCCCAGATGGTTGAAGTTGAAGTGGTTTTGGATCTGATTCTTGTCCACACGACAAATCTAGGGCCCTACCCACAGGTAAGCCCTTAAGTACCCTAAGGAAAGGGTTGGGACGATTCAGGGGTCCCTCTGAGAGGAGGGGGTGGACAGTGGGGAGAATACCCCTATGTCCTTTTTCCAGTTTCGCGGCAGAGAGGGAGCCAACCGCTCCCTGAACTGGTTTCAACTGAAGTATGCAAAGCAGTCTAGTGGCACTGGCAAGCGACACCACCCTGTCCCAATACACTAAGTCCTGTCTGGGAGGTGGTCACACCTCCCTGTGACAGGAAACCTTTTGTTCTACCTTCCCCTGCTCAAGCTTGGCTCAGCAGCAGGAGGGCAGAATCGTGTCTGTGGTCGGTAGCAGCACTAGCTTGCTGTTAGACCCTGGAAGGCTGTTACCGGGAGTACAGGGGGTACCCCAAGGGAACCCCCCAGTACATGGGATCGTACTTCCAACACTGAAATCTGTGTTGGAGTATGATTCCAACAAGTTTGATACTAAACATGACCGGTTGCGATGCAGCCAATATATAGTTAGACATCTCATTGACTGATGTCCACTATATGTTTTAAAATGGCTGACCGCACTTACAAAGCCTGGAGAATTGACTTTGGGGTTTGCAGATGTGTCCTGCTCATGCAGGGGCACCCTCCCACTTACAACCAAGCACCCTGCCCTCAGGACTGAAGAGTCTGCCATAGGGGTGACTTATATGTTTTAAGTGCAATGACCTCAGATAGAAGGACATTATATGTTGTGAGAGGTGCAAGCACCAACTCACACAAGCTTCAATGGCAGGCCTGTAGCCACAGTTTAAGTTGTCTTCCATGGGTGGCACAATACATGCTGCAATCCATGGGAGAACCCTGGTGTTCCTATGCCGTGGGTACCTTAGTACCATATAAAAGGGTACACCAGTAGCCAATTGTGGATGTACAAAAGTACTTACCGTGGTCAATTTAGGGAGCAAGCACAATGACTGGGGTCCTGATTAGCAGGATCCCAGTCAGACTAGGTCAAAAACATACTGACACCATGCAAATAGTGGGGGTAACCATGAAAGCAGATCCTACTTTCCTACAGTGTACCACAATGGAGTACACTTTGCAAAGAGGTCTGAGAGACCCTTATTGGTTTACAGAGGCTAAAGCAGATAACACTAACGCTCTATTTTGTGGTAGTGTGGGAGAGCAGTTAGGCTTATCAGAGGGTATTGCTAAGCTTTTGCTGTACTCACAGAGGTAATAAATAGAACTCACATTCAAGAATGAAGTCGAGACCGATTTACAGAAAAAGCATTTTGATATATATTTCGAACCAAGAACTTCAGTTGCATCTAAGCATGTAATACGTTTCAGCAATAAGCAAGGTAATTACAAGCAATATACATTTGTACGCAATTACGTACAATGTTTTCCTATGGAGAAAAACATAGAATGCAATAAATCACAGTGCAGTAGGACTTAGGGGTTCATCTTCCAGAATTCAAAATTTAGGGAGCCAGGTTCCAAAGTTCTACCAGCAGTTTCACGAGAGTGTCCCGTATTCGGCTGGGTACAGGGTGCTGGGAAAGGAAGCAGCTGGCCACCTAAAAACAGGCTGTACAGGGAGACTTGTAGGCAAGTTCGAGGGCACTCAAAAAAGTGTAGAGGTTGCAAAGGCCTGGGGACCATGGGAGCACAAAGATTTCAGAGATTCCCCAGCCGGTGAGGCTGGGTGCAGAGTAAACAGGTGATCCAAGTTCTGGTGCGCAAAGTGCACCTCGCGGACAGGGGCAAATACCTCAGAGGGGCTGGTGCATGATGGCTGGGCCACTCAGCAAGTGGGTCTCAGGGTTGCTGAAGTCCCTCGATGGGTGCTTGGTCCTCAGGCAGTTCAAGTTCAGTTAGGGCTCTTGTAGTCGGTCTATGGTTGCAGGGCGTCGGGTACTCCGGGGTTGGTGCTGCTCGACTCCGGAAGATCCTGGTGCCTCCAAACTTAGCGAATTGATCCTTCAGAGCTGCTGTACCTTCTCTCGAGCAGTTGCGGCATCCGCAGGACCGGGAGCTGCAAGTCGAGAGTTCAGACTGCGGTTTTGGTGCCTACAATGCAAGGGAGTAGCTTCTCTTCTCCAAGGGAGCTCTTGGACAATTTGGCAAAATGCTGGAGGGCCCCTGGGGTCTGGAGTGGTCTCTCAGTGGCAGGACGAGACAGTGTTCCGCGATTGTCGAGTCTTTGGGCTGCAGGCAGGGTTTCGTGCCAAAATCCAGTCCAGACTCTCTGTTCTCTGATCTTCATGTGTCCGTCAAATCTGAAATTCAGGGCACACGTGTGCCACCCAAATACTAATTTTAAGGGCGTTAAATGATGTGCCAGGTAGTAGCCAATGGGCTACCTACCTTTAGGGTGACTACATCCTCTAAATGTTCACCCCACGTGGGGAGTGGGCATGACCCTGACCCTTATAGGTTGTTTTCCTCATCTTCAAAATGGTGGAAAGTGAGCTGGAGGGTCCACATTGCCTGCCCCGCCTTAGGGGTGGTGCAGGTTGACTGGGGATCCTCCTCCTCATCTAACTAATTTTGCCGCCTGCCTTCCCACCGAAAGTGGGGTCAGGACAGGAGGGTTGTCATCTGCTTCTAGCAGGAGAGGCGTGGGTCGGAGATCAAAGATGGCATCGCTTTGAAGTCTCCCACCCTGGAAAGCTGTTCCTGTCTGGAGGAGGTGTGAAGCAGGCATTATTTCTGGCCCCTGAGAGTGAAGGCTCTCACCTCATGGGTCCAGGATCATGTTTAGAATTGGCAGGCTGGTGGACACCAGTCAGGAACACACTAGAAGACGGTAGGTTTCAGGGGACCCTTCTAAAGGGACCTCTGTGTACATTTATTAATAAATCTCACACTGGAATCAGTGCAGGTTTATTAAGACGAGATGTGTGGTACCAAACATCCCATAATACAGTGAAGCCATCATGGAGCTGCGGAACTTGTAATGACGAGTGTCCAGCACATGTACGCTCTGTGGCTTCCCTGTTCACTTACAATAACCAAGAATCGACTTGGATATTGCAGGAACTAAATCTAGCTGCCTAGTGGCAATGCATGCACCCTTGCACCATTGTGCAAGGGTGTCTGTGTTGAGAGGAAGGATTGTTTATATGCAAGAAGGTGTCTCTTCCTGCACATAAACAATCCAGAATGGCGAATTGTATCTTCTATGTGTGCTGCATTGTGCACCACACATAAAAGTTGCATATTGTAATTTTTTTAATGATTGTTTAGGTGCAGGAATGGACACCTTCCTGCACAAGAACAATCATTCATGACAATTTGCTGTTTCTATGTGTGCATCACAATGCAGCACACATAGAAACAGCAAAAACGAGGAGAAATTAAGCATTTCTCCTCTTATGGCCATGTTAAGACCAGGTTTTCCTTGGTCATAATTTTGGCACTGCCTCCTATTTACGCCACCTTTATAAACAGGGGTCAGTGTTGAAATCAATGGGTGTTGCGGTGGAACGCCCACAGCAACACCCATTGCACGCCCCTTTCACGCTAAGTGTAGTGTGACAGGGGTCCTTATTTACAAGGCGGCATTAAGCCTTTGCCACACAGCCCTTAGTCTGTCCCATGGCATTCATAACGATTTTCTGCCCTCAGCCCACTGCCCCATGCACTTTGCTCATCCTGTGGACCTCCACCTCTACATGCTCTCTTGCTCGTGCATTTGATCCACTAAGGCCCAACTCATCTTTGGCTGTCTGCCTTTCATTGCTGTCTTCACTGGACTCCTTACCTTTGTGCTTCTAGAGGTGAGTGGCGCCCATATCCCTTCTGCCATATTTTGCCTTGCTGATGACACCACTCCATGCTACCTCCTTCGGCCTATCCCCATTGTGGTGAATGATCCCCTAAGCCTGCACTAACTTGTAGCAGTGCCAGCTCTGCTCATCATCCCAGTCTCACCTGCTGTGTTGTTACCATCATCTTGCTTCCCGGCTGCACTTGCTGCCTATTCCTCAGCTCTGTCACCTTGACTGCCATTCAAGGGCCTTGCCCAAGACATCATTCACCTCTGTGCCACTGTTCTACTGCTAGTCCACTCCTGAGACCCTCTTGAGGGGGCTACACATGATTGTCTCCCTTCCTACTTTTGGTCGACTTTCATAATTCCAGGAGAACTAGGCCCGATATGCCTAAGATCTAACCCCCCATTCCTTCGTTTTATCCTTTAGCCACTCTAGGGCCTCCTTCTTATTCATAAGTCAAGCCCACTTACCATTTTTTACTAGCCTGAACTGTAATTTTCACAGACTGTCCATAAATTAGCCCTAATGTCCGTTGCCCTTGATTGATGTCTTAACGGACAGCATTTGCCCATAAGTTTAGACTTTCAGCTAAAGGACAAAAGTTACACAATTGAGATTCCCCAGCTGAACTGGAAGGGAGGAAGACTCCTAAGCTGTGTTCCCGAGGGAGGGGCGGACAGCAAAAAAGAAACAAGCCTCTTGCCAGGGTGTCTGCTTCCCCAAAGAAATGCAAATGTGTTCAACTGGTTAATCATTAAATGTAAAGGCTGCTCTGGAGCCGGTCTAGATGCTATTTGATGGAGCCACTTGAAACTTCTTGAAGGCAGATATTTTCTTTTTGGGAGGTATTGTAAGGGTTTTCCAAGCTGAGCTGTGGAGTGCATGTTTTTAATGGACAGTTATAAAAAATGTTTGCACTTGGTATAATCTGCATATTACTGAAATCTATTCTTTAGAAGCACTTTTTATCTTTAACATGCATATTTCGTGGCAGCCTGGATTATACTATGTGTAATGCATGTTTAAAATAATGACTTAAACATTCACAGTGGCTTCAGAGACCTCCTAGCACGAAAAATACAAATGGTTCTTCACTCCTGCACAAACAGGATTCAATTCTATGGGTCACTAATTGCACACATAGACATCTGTAGTGATCTCATTAACCACTATAGGTTTCATAACATAAAATAGTGCATTTCCCTCTGATTAGTTTAACTTTTCATTTATTTTTTACTTAAGGTGTGTGTTATTTTATCTGTAGATCAACAAAATAGTTAAGGAATACTTTGTTCTTTCGCCACGCCTTTGATTCCTCCTTCGTGTTCTCTGACCCCGTCCCCATTGCAGTATCCCAACCTTTGTTTAATGCACTTCAACTGCTGCACTGAATAGCTTAGAGGTGGGTGAGCCAACAAATTAATAAGGAGAGCTGAGCAAGGACCGGGCCAAGGGTCTGGCTCAGATCTTAGCGCCCAGGCACGAGGCCAGCGCTGATATATTTGCTAAGTAAATCATATAACAAACATCACACAAAATATGATAAAGTGACTTCAAAATTCAAAAGAAGTGTATTTCTTTAGCGTGAATGCTTGACTAAAATATCTTACATTGTAGTTTAATAAATCTGGTATCACACAATTTGAGTGGGGAAGCACTGATTTATCCAGGTTTCTAATTTCACTTTGTACTGATCAGCCAAGAAATGGGTATGTATTTGTCTTTCCTTATATTAAGGCTAAGGTTTTACTTCTTTGTGCATTTTTCTGCAGTTCTTATATAGAGTGAACTCAACTGAAAGGTATTGGAGCACATCACATGAGCACCACTGTTAGACCTGACAGTCTTAGGGTGGTCTTCCCCAAACCTTTTGCCTGCTTGCCTCCTATTTTGGCTGATTCCTTTTTGTTGGCCTTACGACTCTGAGCACTTTGCCACTGCTAACCAGTGCTAAAATGCATGTGCTCCCTCCCCTAAATATAGTTTAGTTGATGTATCCACAATTGGCAAATTTAATTTACTTATAAGTCCTTAGTACAGTACACTACATGTGCCCAGGGCATATAAATTAAATGCTAGTATAAATTAAATGCTAGTATGCAGCACTGCTTATGCCACCCACTCAAGTAGCCCTTAAACATGCCTCAGGCTTGCCACTGCAGAGCATGTGTGAGCAATTCACACTGCCATGTCAAGTTGCCCATAGGGCACCGTGCTATGTAACTAAAAGGTAGGATATATGCTTTTAAGTTTTACATGCCCTGGTAGTGAAAAATTCGCTTTTCACTACTGAGAGGCCTACTCCTCTCATTGGGGATTCCTTATTATATTTATTAAGCTGTAATTCCTAATTGAGAGAAGGTAGATAAGTCATGTTTAGTACCTATGGAATGGGAATGATAAATCCCCTTTAATGGTAAAGTTGGATTAGTTATTACTGCTCTGAAAATGCCACTTTTAGAAAGTTAGGCATTTTACTGCTCTTAGCCATTTGGTATCTGCTGCCTGTCTCTTATCACTGGCTGGGTGATAGCTGAGCTTTGTGTATTCTCTCTAGACAGCCACAGACAAAGGGAATCTGGGTGTGATTTAATGCATCTTCCTGGGTGGATGGAAGGGAGGAGCGGGGCACAGCCTCCCACTTACACCTGAATAAGCTGTGTCCTGTTCACAAACAAAGGGCTGCATACCCCCCTCTATAGTGAGTCTAGAGCCAGGGCAGGAGGAAAGGACCTCTGTGCACTTCAAAGACCCTTCTTTGAAGTCACCCCCCACTTCAAAGGCACTGGAATGCTGACCCTACCAACTCAGTACTCAGTACACTTCTGGACCTGAAACCACTCTGCCAGGAAGAAAAACTGCTGTGCTTAAGGACTGCCACTCTGCTGGACTGATGGGAAGACTGCTGCCTTGCTGTGTTGCCCTGCTTCTCTCTACCTGGGTAAAGACTGGACCTCCATCCCTGCAATGTAGAGTGACTCAGTGGGCTAACTGTCTAGCTTCTTGTTTTAAGACACAGGGACATTAAAGTCTTCCATCCTGCTCCTGTGCCTGGCTCATTGGAAGTGAACCCAGGTACTTGCTCTAGTGGAACTGATTCACCCAACGCTGTGAGAACACGAATCGATGCATCACTGCTGTTGTGGGAGTAGAACCGGCGCATCGCACTCGGAACGTATGCATCACCATTATAACCACAGCATCAAAACCACTGCATCACCGCCACTGCAGAGACAATCGACAAATCCTCTAAACTGCGTGGAGAAACCCGGCACATCGGCTTCAGAACCATCACATCTCAGAACCAGCGCTTCGTCTTCTGAACTGGCGTATCTCCATCACATGCAGAGAGACAATCGACAAATCCTCTCAACTGCGTGGAGAAACCCGGCACATCGGCTTCAGAACCATCACATCTCAGAACCAGTGCTTCGTCTTCTGAACTGGCGCATCTCCATCATTGCGTGGAGAAATTCGACGTGTCACTCAACTGCACCCTGCTTCTGCATGTGGCGACAAGGATCAAGGTACTTTTGTTCAGCGGGCCTTCCGTGGTTCCTGTATCTGGCCCACACTCCATCGTGGTTGGCCTGAACTTTTGACTTTGTCTCGGTCCAGCGCAACCAGATATCCCACATATGCGCTTATTCCTTTTAAGCGCTATTGTTGCATTAATTCTTTAAAAGTTAATCTCTTGACTTCTACTCACTGGATTTTTGTTGTTTTGGTCTTGATTTAAAATTAAGAGCCTCTTAAGTTATGCCTGACTGATCAGTGCCAAGCTACCAGAGGGTGAGCACAGATTAATTTAGAGTGTGCTTGTGACTTACCCTGACTAGGATTGTGGTTCCTGCTTGGACAGGGTGCATACCTCTGCCAACCAGAAACCACATGTTTAAGAACCACTTACATTACACAAGGTCACATCCATTGTTTATGGGCATGGGGAGATTAAGTGATTTGCCCAGAATCACAGGATGTTGAGCTGATACAGAGACTCAAACCTGATTCCCTGCTCCCTGGCCCTAAGACCACATCCTGGGCAGATGGAGGGAGGCAAGCAGAAGCCACATGAAAGCTTGCTTGTTATGGGCTTGAGCTATCAACAGGACCTCGAGCTGAGCCAGAGCTAGGCTTCAGGCTCAAGCCTAGCTCAAGCTTTCAAGAGGCTAGCCAACATCTAAAATAGCTATATAATATCTAAAAAGCCCGTGATATTAGCATATGGTGTCCTGCATTGCCTTACTTTCATTATGGACTTTTTTTTAGATATTGTCAGATTGATCTGTGAGTTATATTTATTTAACACAATGTACTAGTCATCTTATGGAAAAGTACAAAAACACTGTCTTCTGGTTTTAAAAGGGGGTTGAGGAAAATAAATGTATCAAGTCAGTGGCTTAAGTGCACTATGGGTACCGGGAATCCTGGGTTCAAATCCCGGATAGCATGCTTGACAGAATTTTGTGATCTAAGTCAAATCAATTTACTTCAAGTGTCTCATCTACTTGATTGTAACATTTAAGAGAGCTTTCAAATAATTCAATTTAAGATGGACTGTGTACAAAAAACTCACTTGTATGTTGTATAAGCCTATATTGTTCCACCATCAATAACAATAGTATTGGCCATGATCTAAGGTATACCAGATAATTGGTTCACTTTGTTCACTCCTGGTGTTGTCAAGAGGGAGGGTTAATGCATATTTTAAAGTTCATGTTTAGAAATGTTCACTTCAAATAAATGCAATGTTGTGATCTAATGTACTAAACTGAAACATTGCCATATGTTTTTTTAGATGTTATTGTTGTATGCCAAAACAGGTTCCATAGCATGATAGTAGCCAGGTATGTAGCAATAGATTCTATCGTACAATTACAGAAGAACTGTGCTGGGCTATTTATGAAGAGTTAGCACACAATTTCTAAATTTTTCAGTTTAACAAACTGACCCATAATAAACTGTCTATCTACACCCTCCTGTCCAGTTCCTGCTGCCTTTACTACCAGGGTAGGGAAGCAGAGCACTAAACCCTGTGGGGCTTAGAAGAAAGTGTTCTAGTGGGAGCATCATGACAGTGTGTCGGAGATAGGTGCCCTTAGACTACTCTTAACACAAAAAGAGAAGGAGAGTCCAAGGGAAGTTTAAAGACCGGCAAGGATTAGATCCCCAAAAGAATTACTGAACAACAACAAAGAAATCCTTGGGTCTAGGGTGCCCAAACAAACAGGCTAGAGACACTAGAGATTATCTCATGGAGCTTAAGGGGGGGAATCCCTTTAAGGATGAAATCCCTCACCCACCATAGGTGGCTTGCTTCATCATCTGGGATTCTCCTCTTGGCGGGAACACCTAGTCCCGCCAAGGGCTACACATCCCTCTCTGAGAGGGAGGAGCTCAGGGATGTTTTGTTCCTACTCTGTTAGGATATACTAAATCCTGCAGATGAGAAGAAAACTGGTTGGGTCGAGGGCGCAATGCAACAAAAAAAACAACTGTGTGGGTAGTGATATTAAAACTAGCTAACGAGAGCGACAGGGCTACCTTTATTGGCTCGTTCTCGGTGCCAGGATTAAAAACAGCGCACCTGCAGTATGGATATAGAACTGCACGTGTCAGACGAAAAACAGGTCTATATGTTTCAGCCTATAAGACCCAAAAAGGTGTCACGGCTTTCGTCAGGACCTCAATATGCTACTGCGAAATAGCTAGTGATTAGTGATGAAAAAATATATATATAAAGGAAGTTTAAATACAACACCAGTAATCCTTAAGATTTGTGTAGATGATTTACTGGTCATACCTGTAGAGAGAGAAACAAGCAGCAAGAGAGATCAAATGAGTAAGTGACACTAAACATGTTTGTGAAAATACAATGCAAAGACCGTGTGTGATACTATTTATCGGCACCGGTTTTACTGCATTTGGCACTTGTAATAACTTGAAGAGTTGCTTACCAAGTTAGTGTATGGATAAGAAGCCTCACCTCAACCTGGCGACAGCTCAGGGAAGGGGCACCGCTCTGAAAGAAAGGGGGATGTTGGATGTGTCAAACATATCAGAGGTTTATTTGACACAGCTCCTTTAGGACATAGTTATGAGAGAACTGATAATGTAAAAACCAAGTGCACGCATGTGCTTAACAGTCAGGTAATGAAAATTAATCAAGTGCATTTAAAAAGTCGTGTATCCATCACCAGGTAAGTTGGACATCGTCTAGGGTGGGTGTAGGTAGCGCAAAGATGTAAATCGGGCCATAGTGTGGCTCAACGTGAGACATAGTATAGTCACTACTCAGAAGGCCGGGCTCATCCATACCCTGGGGTTGAGAACACAGAATATTAGTGCCTAGAGCCGATGTGCCCGGAAGTGGATGTGGTTGGAGTCTGCGAGGCGCAAAAAATGGTGACTAGCAATGTGGTGCTCAACTAATGCTTGGCCTAGAGGTGTCTCAAGGTACAACCACACGAGTGGATAATTAGTGCTCCATAAATCCTAAGAAGGTATAAAGAGATACTGCCATATTAGTTTCCAACCCAATGTCTGAGTGATAATCAAGGCGGTACTGCAATCATACTCCAGAATGGACTCATGGTGCAGGGTACTGTCACAGTGGTGATTTATCTCTGGGCCGGTAAAATGGGGTACTGTCACCGGAATGTACAGAGAAAACGGTGACGCAGCCCAAGCGCGCACTCTCTTTAAAACACTGATACAAAGGGATAGAGGTTGGTGCTCCGATTAAGCATGAGGGCCTCGACTCATGTAGTAGGGTGATAACAAGGTGGTATGTGGGTAGGCCTGTGCTCGAATAGTATCATAGCCCACGGGCGGTTGCCTCGTAAACTGCCCCAGGTAATTTGTTAATGGAAAGGCAGAGACACGAGTCCACTGTGTGGCTAGAACTACGGTGAATAAAAAACGACAATTGCTGTCCGGCATATGGCTGACGACAGGCAGGTGGATTACTCATGAGTAACCCTTTTAGTTTAGATATCCCAGGCCACATGTGTTACATGTGAGAAAAATAGGTCAAACCGTCTGACTGTGTGGTTGCATGCCTATTACAAATTGAAATCAACATGGCCCTGGACGCATGCATGTCATGCGAGGGGTTGGGACAAACTATCTGACTATGCGGCGGCGTGCCTCTTACCTGTCCGTCGGTACCCCCGGCGGTACTTGAGCTGGAACCGGAGGTAGAGGTCAGCCGCCGCCATCATGTTTAAAGATGTTTCCAGGTAACGGGCCAATGCGCGTGACGTCACCGCGTAGTCACGTTGACAGAGACTGCCGGGAAATGTAGTTCCTGAGCCGCTGAGACTGAATCAGCAGTTCTACTGGCGCACACGTAAAAGACTACACGTAACCTTGTCAGTGACATGGAACAATAAAGAACTCTGTAAAGTGGAACAATGTCAGTGACCACTGCCTTGTGTGGTTGCTTAGATGTGGCATAAACAACTAGCATATAGAAACCAAGAGTGTATATGTGGGGGGTGGATTACAGGGTGAGAGTATTCTCCGTGGTGCAGTCTTTGAAGCCCTCCACCAAAATATCCCTCACCTGTACAATAAAATATTTTCTCAGACCAGCTCATTGCTCCCTATGTAATAGGATGGTCTCAGATTGAAACCAAGAGAGCAAGATCTTGGTCCAAGTTACGATAGTCGGAGGAAGTGAATCCTTCCAATACAGTTTAATATTGCACTTTGCTGGAAGAAGAACCAGGTTAAGGAACTTGGCGGAAACTTTCTCAAACTTTGGGCGGGGAATACGCCCAATAGGACCACTTAGGGGGAATTAGATAGTACACAGCCCACTGTGTTTCACAGCCCCTTAGGAACTCTCTGCCAGTATGAAAGGAGTGTGGGGCAAGACCATAACATATGAAACACACTGGCATGTAATTGCATACAGCGAGGACATGCAGCTGCTTCTCCTGGGTATAGTTAGTTAATTTAGACAGGTGTAGGATAAGCTTAGTTAAGAATATTAAATTAAATGTACTTAAAACGGGAGCCGTGGGATAGTTAGTGGGGATATTCCAATATTTTAGCCCAATCCGCATCGTGCAGAGGTTTGGCCATGTCTGTCTCCCAGTTAGCACGGAGAGGAGCCCTGGAGTGGTTTCCATGTTTTGCAAAAAGCTCTGTAAACCTATCTTATCAGTTTGCTGCTAGTCCCTCTAGTGTAGAGCGGTGCGCAGTCAAAATATAGATTTTTTTATATCCACCAACACTAATATCGAGTTTTTAATATCGTAGGGACAGAATATCGATGTCAAGAATATCGGTGACCAGAATATCGACCTTAAGGTAAGTAATATGGTTTGTTTTTTTATCGAAGTAAGTAATATCGAAGTAAGTAATATCGAAGTAAGTAATATCTTCAGCAAAAATATCGTTGTTAATAATATCGATATTTATATTAGTGTTATGTATTTTAGTATGTATTTTATATGTATGTTTAACATTTTTTGTAATGTATTTTTATTATTTTTAAATATATGTATTAAATGTTTAGAAATTTGTAATTTTTTTAAAGTACATTTTGCGTTTTAATATCAGAGCGGGTTGTGGGTTTATAGAGGAATAGGGTGGGAAGTAATTTAATTATAATTAATTAATTAATATGTTTTTATTTATTGTTATTGATTATTAATTTATTGTTAACTAATTATTACTGGGCAATTAATTTTTTTAATTGATTAATTTATCATTATATTAATTATAATTATTTTTTTATTTATTTATTGTTATTGTTAATTAATTTATTGTTAATTAATTAATAATTGGTAATTAATTTTTATTAATTGATTAATTTATAATTATATTAATTGTAATTAATTTATTATTACTTTTTATTTATTGTTAATTAATGTATTGTTAATTTATTATTAATTGGTGATTAATTTTTATTAATTGATTAATTGATAATTAAATGAATTGTGTTCTTTTTTATGTGTAGCAGTTTGTGTGTTTATGGGGGAATAGGGTGGGAAGTAATTTAATGTTATTTAAGTAAATATTAATTTAATTTTATTGGTATTTATTATTAAGGGGCTCATTACGATGGCGGGCGGAAGCACAACCGCCGTGCTGGCGGATGCAAAACCACCAGTTACCGCCGGCACGCAGCAGTCCACACGCCCGCCCAATTACGATGCGAAAGTAGGCCAAACACCGCCGGCAAGCCAGCAACACCGTCCGCCATCAAAGTGCGCCCGTACACGTAGCGGCGCAGCTCAACTGACACACACCGTCCGACGAAACACGCTCCCGCCCGGCGCATAAATTACGATGCCGCAAACAAACGGCTCCCACGGCCAAGAGATACCGTACGACAAACCGAAGCGGTAACACGGACGCCGAGCACGGACAACGAAGAAGCTGCTCCCCGAGCATGAATCCAGCACTGCAGGCCCTCCCCATGCTCCTGCTGATGCACCACCAAGGACGCAACGTACCGCGGAGACGCAGGTAGGCACACACAACAAGTGCACGCAAACAGCGCACACAGTGCAAGGGCGGAAAAAGCGGACAACCCCCACCAGCGCGTGTACACTACACATCCACCATTGCATCCACATATGACACACAGGCCAAATCGTAACATCGCGTAACACATGTGTACACACCACCTGGGACTAGGAACCAACAACCCCGTCCACGGCCCCAAAGCGGCGATGACGCCGCCACACATGCGCACAACGCAGAGGCCAACCGCAGCGCCATACATGCGTCGCACACAGACACAGGGACACAACCAAGCAGCACACACATCAGCCCCACCCCGAACGCACATGACACGTGACAGGCCTGCCACAGACATGTCCCCAACGCCCAATTCACGGACAACACCCAACGCCACACAACCGACGCACACATGTCAGTGAAGACACGCAACAGCAGGACACACCCCAGTGTAACAAACATGGCGTAGCACACAGCGGCGGCAACACCAACTAGGAGAAGCAGGGCTCCTTCGGGAAGAGGAACGCCAGTACCACACTGAAACACCCATACCACCCTGCACATATGAACAAGACATATAAAACGGAACACCAAAGAGCCCGGGGACCGACAACAGGTGGCCCAAGAATAACATTCACACACAAGGCCCAACGCAGAGCGGAAAGGCAGCCTGCCGCCCACACAAAGGAGAGCAGACAGCACTGAATGACCTTCCATTCCAACTCCGAAACCACAGCCCTACGACAGAAGCCGGTGAATACAGCCATTGTCCAAGAATAGACCAACACAGGCTTGCCGAGGAGACCGACCACAGGGCAGATAGCGCATATCACAGAAGCACACAACGGACGGGGAAGAAAGAAGAAAACACTCCCCATGTCGGCCACATGCAAGTTAATTGGAAGGAGTCACACATCACTGACCTTGAACTGTCTGAGAAGCATGTGGGAAGAGGGCCCGTGTCCTCCAAACAAGCCAACAGAACACAAGTCCTGTCTCCCTACGACTACACAGAGCTCACAGCAACCTCGGAGCGTGCACATTGCAGACTGCACACACAGCCGGAGCACGCCACCACAACGCACCGCTGCGAAATGGCAACCGCAACACACCTACCCAACTACGCCGAACAGCTCAAGCTGTACAAAACCAACCTGTTTCATACATTGGGATGCGATCTCCTGTCCCTGCTGAACGTAAGTTACCGACTGACTTACCGCATCACATTGTTCAGCTGCGTCATGCCCGTCTTCTACTGTCGGAGGTGTCCCTACCAGCATCCCGTGGAGATATGCCTCTCCAACCCGGCATGTCTGAAGGCGGACCTGCTACCACTACTCCTCCCTCTGGACGCACACGACAGGGCCTGCTCTGCCTATGGGGGCATGGCGTATGTGGCCAACATCGCACCCGCACTGAAATGGGACCACTGTGCCTCCACACGACGGATCATCGAGAACAGCTACATCGAATGTCACCCAGCATGCCCCATCATGGTCCTCCAAGGGACAACTTACGAACAACACCTTGACAGCCACCATCCGCTACATTGGCTGGCAAACATGTACACCACCAATGACATGGAAGCCCTGCTGGACGGCATCGCATACCTGACAACCTGTCAATTCGTCGGACCACAACGCAGGTTCCCCGATTGACCTATGATGTCCAACCCCGCACCCATGCTTAGCTTCCGCACGGACTGGCCAGTCACCACCACAACAGCCATACCAAACGACCGGCAACTGTAACCACACCATCAACGACATCGCCATGACATCGGATATGACCGGGACATGCACACTGTTCCCCATCACATCCAGGAACACCGCATGCATCGTGGGAGGCAGTGGCATGGGCTCTGTGTATCGCACCCACATGGACGGAACTGCACGAACAACCAGGACACGACATGGATCCAGCGCCCATGGACACACACACCGCTCAGTGGACATGAATAGGTCGCCTGGAGTCTGTGGGTGCTGCACCCCTCCCACCCCCGCCCCGGGAATCCCATACCAGGACCTTTGCATGGACGACAAGTGCATACAACAACAACACGACCCCAGTGACTGTGACATGTCCAGTAACCACCACATTGCAACAACAAGTGGCACGCCGCTGCATGCACGCAAGCACATGCCCTGATGTCATCTCACATGCACGCGTGCATGAGGAACAACCGCAGCAAACCTGTCACATGGAACTGAGATGGACTGTGCCCATGATGCCAAGCGGTCTGGTAGGCTACATGTATACCGTCTGTGTCAAAGTCCGCAGCTCCGCAGCTATACGTAAATGTACATTAGCACAGCCTTGGCCAAGCAGATGTCACTCTGAAGCCCACATCCCACATGCAACAGCCAATCACATGTAACCCCACACCCTATCCCATTTGCAATCATGCTCAGTATATCCTCAACATGTATTCCGCTGCCAGTAGTGTCCACTATACTGCATCACAGAGGACAGAAGACTCAATATAATGTTTGGAACCAAAACTGTCTCCGCTGACTCATTTCACAAGTACGAATGAGAGAGGATGAGAGTATGTGAAGTACACGGCAGTCGTGACATGACCATGTAGTCCACTGGTATTGGATGTCAACGCAAATGAGTAGCACAACTGTGGAAGACACACATGTGTCGTGTGAAGTCGTATGGACGCAGTGCTCAGGTGGGTGGGTGTGACGGGTAGATGCGCACATGCCAAGTTGGAGCACGCCGTGTTGGGAGGGGTCATGAACAGTACACCACCGCTTCCCTGGGCATTGTGAGAGGACACCTGTCGGGGGAGTGAACACGTGTGTGCACAGCAGCCGGGCACACGTACAAAGCGGTACCAGGCGCACCTCAGCCCACCCTCTGTGGACAAGCTGGATCCTGTTGTGCGCCCGCCATGCCCCTTGACAAGGCACACACAGCCCCAGTCGACCAGGTGTAACCCCAACATAGTCAATCCGCACAGGCGATACAGGGCACGGGATGGCAGTGGAGCATGGTGTGTGAGAGGTCTCCTCGCGCTCCTCCTGGTCATATCACGCAGGCAATAGAACTTCAACGTCTAGCATGGCACAAGTCAAATGGAAGTGTAGGGGGACGCACCACAGCACGAGCAGCACTGACGTCACGGGAGGTGGCTCGCACCATCCCATCCATTGCCCATCATACCAACCACGCCACATGCCATTGCGACTAAGTGCAAGCGCGTGCGCCACCACCCCCGAGCCCTCCCCAGAGAGGCCAAAGAGTGAATGTGTGGGCCATCAGCCACAGACGGACGCGGCCTGGCCGCAAGGGCAGCCACAGCCACTGGGTGTCGCAGGTGGCGGATCCGGAAGGCGAAGACTGTGATGCATAGTCCATTCAGGCCGGGTCTCCATTTGGGGCACCACGCAGGTGGACGGCGTCCCGCCACACATCATACCCTGAGACAGCCCACTCGTGCAACTGGACCCACACATACACTCCTTGCCCTCTCTGGTGCAAGCTTGGGGCTGCCTGTGCAAGCGCTAGCCTCGCAGGTGAGCATGCATATTGGGGGAGCGAGGGGAGGACATGAGGGCTGGGGCGAAGATGACTGTATCACTGTCAGTTAGTACAAGGGATGACCCAGATGTGGAAAGGAAGAGACGTGTCCCGTGTGTACTGCAACTAGTCGCCAATCCAACTACCCCCCATGTCCGGAATGTAAGCCCGCACCTAGGCCCGCCCATCCGCCACATCGAACATACCACCAGCACGACAACCTTCCCATTCGAAACACTGACTGGGGGTGGCGACCAGTGAACAATCATGTGTAGCCTACCCACGCGTACATGTGGGCCCTCCATGATCCATGTCACCTGCGGCAAAGTCATGACATGCGCAATGAGGGAAGTGAGGAGAGCTGTCCGCCCCACGCGCAGAAGGTGCATCAGCTCCACAGACCCAGCAGCGAGTCCAGCAGGGGTCACATGTGCAGGGGCAGCTGTGCCTGGTGTGAAGGCACATGCATATAGACAGCACATCGACCAATGTGTAGTCTGCCCACATCTACAGTCCATCATCATGCGGACATAGGAATTGAACACAGGGCAACACATCTTAGTTGGTGCACCCACCGTGACCAACAATGCGCAATCATCGACGTACCCGCCCTGTGCATGGCCCCCCACCCAACGGAGGCACATCCAGTGCCACCATCCCACACACACAAGCCTTCCACGGAACATGCTGTGTCCAATGATCAGTACAGAGTCAGCGCCCATCTGGTGGATCCTGAACAGGAGACACATGCACACACATGCCAGCTCCCACTATGTACGTCTGCCACCTGGCACGTGCAATGTAACCTCTCACCTGTGACGTGTGACTGCAAGCACACAGCCGTCTTGGCATGGGGCTGTCAATGTGGACACCTGTCAATGTTTCGGGAGGTGTGATCCATACAGTGCTGTACATAGGGTGCAGTGCTGACACCTACTACTGTCTCATATCCCCTCGTGCCACAGGTCCCACTTGTTTTGGCCGCTCAGCCTGTGCCCACATCGTCGTCGTCGTGTGCCATACTCATCCAGCCGCGGAAGCAGTCCCATGCTCAGCAGACATTCATGTTGCCGTGGCGTTGCCGCTTGACGGATATGCAGTCAGTCCCCATCAGCACGCCCCACAAGTCATTGGGGCCTAGATCCCCATGTGCATGCACATGGCAGTGGTTTGTATCACTAGCCATTGCCATTGTTGGGAGACCTGTGTAAGTGTATTGTGGCCGTGCCGTCCCAGCTTGACAGCTGGGCTGTGGCTCATGTGCTTGCTCAGTCATGTCAGTGATGTGTATGCGAAATTGCTATGTGTCGTGTTGCTTTGACATGTGTCCTCTGCCATTGTCCCTAGGCGGAGACCGAACATTGACCGCCCATACCAATTGCTGGCGGACATGGACGATACAGAGGTTATTAGGAAGTTTCGGCTGGACAGGCCAACCCTGCATCGACTGTGTGCCATGTTAGAACCCCATCTCCGTCCCCGCAGGGTGTATCCGACTGCTGTCACCCCCACGGCTAAGGTGATGGCCGCCATGCATTTCTTCGCCACTGGGTCATTCCAGCACACAGTGGGCATTGGAGGAGGGATGTCCCAGCCCATGTTCAGCAAGGTGCTGAGGGATGTACTGGCAGCCATGATGCTGTACCGAAACAGGTACATCCGCTTCCCCAGGGCTCGTGAATTGGCGGCAGTGAAGGGTGCATTCTATGCCCTTGGCAGAATCCCACACGTCGTTGTAGCCATTGACTGCACACATGTCGGCCTTGTTCCACCACAGGCCACTGAGCACCTGTACCGCAACAGGAAGCACACGCACTCCCTGAATGTGCAAGTGGTGTGCCTTGCGGACATGGTGATCACCCACGTGTGTGCAAAGTTCCCAGGCTCGGCCCATGACGCACACATAATGCGCAACAGCATCTTGCCACGACTGATGTCCAATATGCAACAGGATCGTGGCTGTATTGTCGGTGAGTATGTGGAGTGGTGTAGCGTGCTGGTTGTGCGATGCTGTCCCCTGTCCAGTTGGAATAGCAACGGTTCTCTGTGTCCCTCACACCCAGGTGACTCTGCGTACCCGAATGGGGCATGGCTGCTCAGTCCATTGAGGAATCCTCGCACCCCAGCAGACGATCGCTACAATGAGGCACATGGGAGGACCAGACGTGTGGTCGAGCGTACCTTTGGCCTCCTCAAGTCCAGGTTCAGGTGCCTGGACCGCACCGGGGGTGCGCTGGCGTACTCCCTACAGAAGGTGTGCGGATAGTGGTGGCGTGCTGCATGCTGCACAATCTGGCCATTCGGAAGCAGATCCCCCTCATCGTGGATGACGGAGATCAACCAGGGCCCCAGCCCGCAGACCAGGACAGCTCGAGTGAGGAGGACAGCGGAGAGGAGGAAGCTGGTAATGTGCGGCAGCAGCTCATCGCCCGCTACTTCACTTGACGGTGAGTGTCCATGTACGACGGCTGATGTGGCTGTATCTGTGCAGGTGTGTGTGTGCTGTGTCAGGGTGGCCGTTTGTTCACTGCGTGCTGTGTGTCAACGCTCCATGGCCAGGGTAGTATGCCACTGTTGGTGGCTGTGGCATTGTGCCCTATTGCTCTGTGCGATGTGTGTACATTGCTTGTAGTTGTTGACATGTACTGTGTGATGGGTGTGTGACACACTCATTGAATGTGCTCCTGTTCTGTCTCCCACCCCTAGGTCCCTACAGGCCCTCCGGATTCCATTGCCATGCCACGCATCAGGTGCCTTTCCGCCCAAGGTGGCCGTTGTATTCCGTACAAATAAAACACAGGGCACAAACAGCAGTTAGTGTAAAGGTGCATTTATTTCAAACTGTGACATGTGATTGTGTGTAAGGTGATGACAAAAGTGGTGCGTGCAGTGACAATGAGCTGTCGGTCATGGCTGCGTGATGCTCAGGGTGTACCCACTGGTTCTATGTCCATAGTCCAACACACACATGCCATCCAGATGGCTGTGTGGAGTGGGATCGTAGTCCAAGTCAATGCAGTGGCTGGTCAAGGAAGGCTGGCGGAAGGCTGGCTGGCTGCCTCACTTGCGTTTGGAGCGTGCGAAGTCCTCCCGGGAGATCTGTTTCCACTTCGGACGGCCCCTTCCACGTTTGCGAGGGGGTGCCTGCTTGCGACATGCTGGTGGTTGAGGTGTGCTCACTGGCTGTGGACGCAGGGGAACTGGACACTGCTGCTCGACCCTGCGCCCCGGCAGGTGGTGGCGGAGGGGAGCTGCTGTCCCTGGCTGTGACCTCACCGCCACCACCACCTGGCCCATGAGGTCCACGAGTTGGCCCATACGGGCGTCCATGGACCTCAGCACCCCCAGCACCTCACGCGTGTCTGAAGCAGACCGGACCCATTGTCCTTGGGCCTCTTCATAGGCCCCAAGGACTCTGGCCATTTGAGGCAGGGCATGGCTCCCAGGGGAGGCTGGCGTTTCCCTGACCCTGCTCCTCCTACCAGTCCTGCTGCCACCGGCCTGCCCACTAGCCACATTGCTCACCACGGACCTCGCTGTGGCTCCCAGGGTGGATCCAGTCGGCCGGGCCACCACCTGCGCTGGGGCTGGTGCCAGCGAAGACGTGGTGGTGGTGGCGGCGGTGGTGGTCGGTGCGGCGATGGTGGCGGTTGCGGCAGTGGTAGTGGCCACAATGACCGTGGGTGTGGCCGCAACGACAGTGGCAGCAGGGGGCTGGGAATGTTCAGCAGCCCTGGATGATGGGTTGGTGGGTAGGAGGGGTCCTGGGGAGCGGCTGGGCCCTGCCACACCAGATGGGCCTGCTTGGTGGTCCGTGTCCGAAGAGGAGGACAGATCCTCCAGATCCGTGTGTCCTCGTTGGGGGCTTGTAGGCTGGCTGTGCTGGCTGCTGGCTCCATCCCCAGCATCCAGCAGTTCGTCACCTGTGGAGAGAATGAGATTTGTTATTGTGTTGCACCTGGCGAAGTATGTATTTGTCGTCTGACATTAACAGTTCGTGCAATCTCGTACATGGGTTTCCCGGAGGCGTGTGTGTGGCTGTAGCATCTGTAGTTGTGTGTGCTTGGCAATGGGACTGTGTGCTGTGCACATGTGGCATGGGACGGATTGGCCATGCCGATGGGTGTGTTGCTGTGCCCCTACTTATTGTGACTCTGGTGTATGCGGGCTCCTGGCCCATCCTGGGTCTGGTTTGTACTTTGCTTTTGGTGTTCAGATGGGACGCTTAGGAACGTATATGGCAACATGGGGGCCATGCCCCAGATTCGCATTTGGGAGGGAATATGCTTTTGGGGTTCAAATGGAACGCTTAGGAACGCATATGGCAACATGGGGGCCATGCCCCAGATTCGCATTTGGGAGGGAATATGCTTTTGGGGTTCAAATGGAACGCTTAGGAACGCATATGGCAACATGGGGGCCATGCCCCAGATTCGCATTTGGGAGGGAATATGCTTTTGGGGTTCAAATGGAACGCTTAGGAACGCATATGGCAACATGGGGCCATGCCCCAGATTCGCATTTGGGAGGGAATATGCTTTTGGGGTTCAAATGGAACGCTTAGGAACGCATATGGCAACATGGGGGCCATGCCCCAGATTCTCATTTGGGAGGGAATATGCTTTTGGGGTTCAAATGGAACGCTTAGGAACGCATATGGCAACATGGGGGCCATGCCCCAGATTCGCATTTGGGAGGGAATATGCTTTTGGGGTTCAGATGGGACGCTTAGGAACGCATATGGCAACATGGGGGCCATGCCCCAGATTCGCATTTGGGAGGGAATATGCTTTTGGGGTTCAAATGGAACGCTTAGGAACGCATATGGCAACATGGGGGCCATGCCCCAGATTCGCATTTGGGAGGGAATATGCTTTTGGGGTTCAAATGGAACGCTTAGGAACGCATATGGCAACATGGGGGCCATGCCCCAGATTCGCATTTGGGAGGGAATATGCTTTTGGGGTTCAAATGGAACGCTTAGGAACGCATATGGCAACATGGGGGCCATGCCCCAGATTCGCATTTGGGAGGGAATATGCTTTTGGGGATCAAATGGAACGCTTAGGAACGCATATGGCAACATGGGGGCCATGCCCCAGATTCTCATTTGGGAGGGAATATGCTTTTGGGGTTCAAATGGAACGCTTAGGAACGCATATGGCAACATGGGGGCCATGCCCCAGATTCTCATTTGGGAGGGAATATGCTTTTGGGGTTCAAATGGAACGCTTAGGAACGCATATGGCAACATGGGGGCCATGCCCCAGATTCTCATTTGGGAGGGAATATGCTTTTGGGGTTCAAATGGAACGCTTAGGAACGCATATGGCAACATGGGGGCCATGCCCCAGATTCGCATTTGGGAGGGAATATGCTTTTGGGGTTCAAATGGAACGCTTAGGAACGCATATGGCAACATGGGGGCCATGCCCCAGATTCGCATTTGGGAGGGAATATGCTTTTGGGGTTCAAATGGAACGCTTAGGAACGCATATGGCAACATGGGGGCCATGCCCCAGATTCGCATTTGGGAGGGAATATGCTTTTGGGGTACATGCTGTGAGCCATGGGTGCCGAACGTGACATGTGTTGTGGCAGCATGACAGTGCATGGTTTGAGGTGTGTGCATGCTTGACATGGCCTGCATATTTGCTGTCTGTTGTGATTACTGGACATGGCATTGGACGCATCGTTATGAGTGAGTGATGGTTGTGTGCCAGCCAACGTATTGCAGTTGTCCCATCTCCTTGGTGTGCGTGCTGCCCTGTGCCATGTGCATCACTGCAGTGCTCGGGGGGTGTGGCCCATGTTGTGTGTTGTTGCTCACAGTGTGTCGTGCGCTTCATTGACTTCTGGCACATGGTTGGTCATGGGCATGTATCTTAGCGTGACTGCTGTATGTGTGGCAGCTGTGCGGATGACATGCCTTTCATGAGACTGGGGCTGACGGATGGGATGGATGGTATGTTGTATGTGCATGGTGTGTCTGTGTGTTTGATGGGTTCAGTGGTGTTCGTGTGCATTTATGTTGTTCCGCTCTGTTGCGTCTAGTGTTGTTTGTCTTACATAGGCGTAGTTGTGGGGTGTGTGGTTGACAGGCAGTAGGAGCTACATGGACAGGACTTCAATGGTGTTTCGGTTGTGTGTGATGAGTTGCACAGTGGCTGCCGTGTGGTACTATATTCAGTGTGGCTTGTGCATGCAGACGTGGCTCCTTGGGTGTTGCTATGTCTGTGATGGGTCATGTGGGGTGTGAGTCTGTTGTTCATGTCCGTGTGCACATTGTTCACTTGTTCGTGACGGTGGGCGGTGCTGCGTGTTCGTCTGCTACGTGACATGTCCCATGTGTTGGTCGTGTTCCGGTCCTCATGCCTCCAGTAATCCAGCCCTGTCCAGTTTCCCACCTGCAAGTTGTTCGTGCGTGCACTGTACTGGATGCCACATGGCTCTAAGCGGGGGTGCTCCATGTTGCAGGTCTGTGGGGGTGGGGGGTGTTGTGGGTCGTGGGGGTGGCTGGACACCCACTGACACCGATTGCTGTGGACCGTGATGTCTGCCTTTCGGCTGTCGTTGTGCACTGCGGTGGCTGACACGTGGCTGTAGGGTGTGGGGATGCTCCTCCTTGCTGTGCTGTGGGACTAGGGGCCTGGTGTGTGTTGTACTTGGGCTGTCCACCGTCCCACCCACTGCACTTTGTGTTCCTGCCACTTA
This sequence comes from Calotriton arnoldi, assembly GCA_963921515.1. Classification (NCBI taxonomy): domain Eukaryota; kingdom Metazoa; phylum Chordata; class Amphibia; order Caudata; family Salamandridae; genus Calotriton; species Calotriton arnoldi. The sequence goes on along the minus strand of CAWUFW010009724.1, from coordinate 128,027 downwards.
CCTGTTACTTGTCGGTTAGTGCAGCTGTGGCGGACACATGGGTGTGGTGGGTGCTCGTTGTGGCGCTTCTGGCATATTTGGGGACCTGTTGGTGGTTACGTGGCTGGCTGAGTGTACACATGTCCCCACGTATCTTACAGTTGTTCGGTTTGGGCTGTGTGTGGTGGTGTCTGTTGCATGTGTGTGTGATGTGTTGTGTATTGTGTGCTGGACATGGGGGTGTTTGTCCCAGGGAGCTGTGGCATGGTGGTAGTGCATGTGAGTACATAGCGGTGTGCTGGTATACATTAGTTTGTACTTACCAGCCTCCACTCCCCTGCTAATCCGGCGAGGATCTCCGGATGTATTATGACTCGCACCTTCTCCTCCCACGCTTTGAAGGTCTTGAAGAGCGCGGGATTCCCTCCGCCAGTGACGGCAGCCAGCTCTCTGTTTTTGCCCTCCTTCTTCTTGACCAGGCTCTTGACGTCATTCCAACGTTTGTTTATTTCTCCTCTGTTCCTGGGCAGGGTCCCGACTGCATTGACCTGGTCTACGATCCGGTTCCACATTCTGTTTCTGGTGGCTAGTGGTGTGTGCTGGACCATGTTCCCATAGATTTGTGGGTACACCTTGATGATCTCGTCGACCATGACCGTCAGCTCAATGGGCGTGAACTTGGGCATCCTTTGTGGTGCCATGGTGTTTGTGGTGCTGGTGCGGTGTGTGTTGTGTAATGTGCAGGGGGTTTGTGGTGCAGGTGTTTGGTGGTGGTGGTGGTGGTGGTGGTGGTTGTGATGTGTGCGTTTCTGTGGTGTGCTGCTGTCCTTGCTGTGTCACTGTGTCCTCTCCTCTCCTCTCTGGTTTGCAATGTTGCAAGGGGTTGTGGTCTGTGGGAGTGCTGCTTTTGTACTTACCTATGTGGGTGTGTCCTCATGGTCTGTTGTTTTCAGGTGTGTTGTGTCTGGGGTTCTGGCCTTTGTAGTTTTTGTTTGTCCGGGGGTGTTTTCGGGATGTGTACTGTGCTTGTGTATTTGTGCGTGCCTTGCTGTGTGGACTTGTTGGCCATGTTGTGTGCTATTGGTTTTGTGTGCGGATGGTTTCTGTGCAGGTACGTGGGCGCCATGGCTTCTGCCGTGTCGATTCTCATCGGCGTTGTTTGCGCTGGCGGGCGGTATATTTGTAGTTTTCACGCGCTCATGGCGGTGCGATCGTAATTTCACGTGCTGTGTGTCGGCCGTGAGGGCGCGCGGTTTTGTGTTGTCGTGCGTGTTTCCGTCCGTGGCGGGCGGTTTGACTCCGACTCGGACGTTGGCGGGCGGTATTTTGTGTGATTTTTCCGCCGATGGCGGTTTTCGGTTTGTGTAATCGTAATGGCGTGGTCGGTGTTCAGACGGTGTGTGCGGGCGGATTTTTGCCGCTTTCATGCCTGGCGGATTTTTTTACGCCGGGTATCGTAATGGGCCCCTAAGTTTTTAGTTAATTAATTATTAATATGTTATTTATTTTACAAAAATTATTTAATTAATAAGTATGTTAATTTAACCCCTACGCTATCCAACACTTTCCCTACTGTTGCACTCACTGGAGTGGGAATAGTAATTTTTACCCCTACGCTATCCAACACTTTCCCTACTGTTGCACTCACTGGAGTGGGAATAGTAATGTTTACCCCTACGCTATCCAACACTGTCCCTACTGTTGCACTCACTGGAGGGGGAATAGTAATTTTTACCCCTAAGCTATCCAACACTTTCCCTACTGTTGCACTCACTGGAGTTGGAATAGTAATTTTTACCCCTACGCTATCCAACACTTTCCCTACTGTTGCACTCCCTGGAGTGGGAATAGTAATTTTTACCCCTACGCTATCCAACACTTTCCCTACTGTTGCACTCACTGTAGTGGGAATAGTAATTTTAAGCCCTACGCTATCCAACACTTTCCCTACTGTTGCACTCACTGGAGTGGGAATAGTAATTTTTACCCCTACGTTATCCAACACTTTCCCTACTGTTGCACTCACTTGAGTGGGAATAGTAATTTTAACCCCTACGCTATCCAACACTTTCCCTACTGTTGCACTCACTGGAGGGGAATAGTAATTTTTACCCCTAAGCTATCCAACACTTTCCCTACTGTTGCACTCACTGGGGTGGGAATAGTAATTTTACCCCTACGCTATCCAACATTTTCCCTACTGTTGCACTGTTTGGAGTTGGAATAGTAATTTTATTACCTCCGCTATCTAATATTTTTTGTATTATTTTAGTTAATGTAGTATATAATGAATTTTTAAAAGATTAAAAATAATGTTAATTTTTTTAATTTGTTATATATATTTATTTAATTTTTATTTATATTATTGTTTTATATGTATAGATGTATTTATAATTTATATGAGATTTTTTTTTTTTTATGTTATTAAAATAATTATTAAAAATTAATAGTAAGTATATATATTATATATTATATGTATATGTTTAATTTATTTTTACATTACATATATATTACTTATAATTTTTAAACATTTTAAAATATTTTTAACTATGTTTATTTTAATTATATGTATTATTTACTTCACTTTACATTATTTTTTTAACTTAAATAAAAAACTATAAGGCCCATTACGATACCGGGCGTAAAAAAATCCGCCACCCATTAAAGCGGCAAAAATCCGCCCGCCTACACCGTCTGAATACCGACCCAGCAATCATGATGCCTCGAACCGAAAACCGCCAGCGGCGGAAAAACACACAAAATACCGCCCGCCCTTGCCCGAGTCGGAGTCAAACCGCCCGCCACGGACGGAAAGACGCACGACAACACAAAACCGCCCGCCCTCACGGTCGAGACACCGCACGTGAAATTACGATCGCACCGACATGAGCGCGGAAAAACAACAAATACACCGCCCGCCAGCGTAAACAACACTGAAGAAAATGGACACGGCAGAAGCCATGGCGGCCACGTCCCTGCACAGAAACAGCCGCGGACTCAAACAAACACACACAACATGGCAAACAAGTCCACACAGCAACCCACGCACAAATACACAGACAAAGTACACATCCCGAAAACACACCACCCCTGGACAAACAAATAAACCACAAAGCCCAGAACACCAGCCACAACCCACCTGAAAACAACAGACCATCAGGACACACCCAAACAGGTAAGTACAAAAGCAGCCCCTCAACAGACCACAACACCTTGCAACATTGCAAAGCAGAGAGGAGAGGAGAGGACACAGTGACACAGCAAGGACAGCAGCACACCACAGATACGCACACATCACACCCACCACCACCACCACCACCACCAAACACCGGCACCACAAACCCCCTGCACATCACACATCACACACCGCACCAGCACCACAAACACCATGGCATCACACAGAATGCCAAAGTTCACTGCCACTGAGCTGACGGTCATGGTCGACGAGATCATCAAGGTGCACACACAAATCTATGGCAACCAGGTCCAGCACACACCACTAGCCACCAGAAACAGAATGTGGAACAGAATTGTAGACCAGGTCAATGCAGTCGGGACCGTACCCAGAAACAGAGGAGAGATAAACAAACGGTGGAACGACATCAAAAGCCTGGTCAAGAAGAAGGAGAGCAAAAACCGAGAGCTTGCTGCCACGACTGGCAGAGGGAATCCCGCGCATTACAAGACCTTCAAAGCGTGGGAGGAGAAGGTGCGAGTCATCATCCATCCGGAGATCCTCACCGGATTACCAGGGGGAGTGGAGGCTGGTAAGTACAAACAAATGTATACCAGCACACCGCTATGTACTCACATGCACTACCACCATGCCATAGCTCCGAGGGACAAACACCCCCATGTGCAGTACACAATCCACAACACATCACTCACACATGCAACAGGCACCACCACACACACAGCCCAAACATATCAACTAACAAAACTATGGGGGCATGTGTACACCCAGCCAGCCACGTAACTACCAACAGGTCCCCTAGTACTCCAGAAGCGCCACAACGAGCACCCCCACACCCATGTGGCAGCCGTAGCTGCACCAACCGACAAGTAACAGGTAAGTAGCAGCAACACAAAGCGCAGTGGGTGGGAGGGGGGACAGCTGAAGTACAACACACACCAGGCCCCTAGTCCCACAGCACAGCAAGGAGGAGCACCCCCCACACCCATGTGGCAGCCGTAGCTGCACCAACCGACAAGTAACAGGTAAGTAGCAGCAACACAAAGCGCAGTGGGTGGGAGGGGGGACAGCTGAAGTACAACACACACCAGGCCCCTAGTCCCACAGCACAGCAAGGAGGAGCACAGCCCACACCCCACACCCACGTAGCAGCCACTGCAGTGCACACCGGCAGCCGACAGGTAGACATCCCGCCCCAGGACAAACGGTGTCAGTGGGTGTCCAGCCATCACCACGACCCATAACACCGCCCCCACCCCCACAGACCTGCAACATGGAGCACCCCCCGCCCATAACCATGTTGCATCCAGTCCAGTGCACGCTCAAAAACAACCTGCAGGTGGGAAACTGGACAGGGCGGGGTGACTGGAGGCATGAGGACTGAATTACGACTAACACATGGGACATGTCAAGTAGCAGAGGAACACGCAGCACTGCTCCCTGCCACAACCATGTGAACAATGTGCACACGGACATGAACCACAGAGTCACACCCCACATGACCCATCACAGACACAGCAACACCCAAGGAGCCACGTCTGCACGCACAAGTCACACTGATTACAGAACCACACGGCAGGCACAGTGCAACCCATCACACACAACTGCAACACCATCGAAGTCCTGTCCATGTAGCCCCTACTGCCTGTCAACCACACATCCCACAACTACGCCCATGTAAGACATACCACACCAGACGCAACAGCGTGGAACAACATAAATGCACACGAACACCACTGGACCCATCAAACACACAGACACACAATGCACATACAACATACCATCCATCTCATCCGTCAGCCCCAGTCACATGAAAGGTATGTCATCCGAACAGCTGGTCCACATACAGTAGTCACGCAAAGAAACATGCCCATGATAAATCATGTGCCAGAAGTGAATGAAGCGCACGTCACACTGTGAGCAACTACACACATAACATGGGCCACACACCCCCGAGCACTGCAGTGATGCACATGGCACAGGGCAGCACGCACACCAAGGAATTGGACCATCTGCAATACGTCGTGTGGCACACAACCATCACTCATTCATAACAATGCGTCCAATTACATGGCCAGAAATCACAACAGACAGCAAATATGCAGGGTATGTCAGACATACACACACCTCAGACCATGCACTGTCATGTTGCCACAACACATGTCACGTTCTGCACCCATGGCACACAGTATGTACCCCAAAAGCATAGTTCATCTCAAATGCGTTTCAGGGGCTGACCCCCATTATGCCATCTGCGTTTCTAAGCGTTCCATATGAACCCCCAAAGCATAGTTCATCTCAAATGCGTTTCAGGGGGCTGACCCCCATTATGCCATCTGCGTTTCGAAGCGTTCCATATGAACCCCCAAAGCATAGTGCATCTCAAATGCGTTTCAGGGGGCTGACCCCCATTATGCCATCTGCGTTTCGAAGCGTTCCATATGAACCTCCAAAGCATAGTGCATCTCAAATGCGTTTCAGGGGGCTGACCCCCATTTTGCCATCTGCGTTTCGAAGCGTTACATTTGAACCCCAAGAGCATAGTACAAACCAACCTCCACGATGGGTCTGGAGTCCGCATACACCAGAGCCACAAAAAGCAGGAGCACAGCAACACACCCAACGGCATTGCCAATCCGTCCCATGCCACATGTCCACAGCACACAGTCCCATTGGCATGCCCACACAACAACAAATAGCACAGCCACACACACGGCTCCGGGAAACCTGTGCACGACTGTGCACGAACTGTGGATGTCAGACAACCTATACATACTTTGTCATGTGCAACACAATAACATATCTCATTCCCCCACAGGTGACGAACTGCTGGATGCTGGAGATGGAGACAGCAGCCAGCACAGCCAGCCTGCAAGCCCCCAACAAGGACTCACGGATGTGGAGGATCTGTCCTCCTCTTCGGACACGGACCACCCAGCAGGCCCATCTGGTGTGGCAGGGCCCAACCGCACCCCAGGCACCCTCCCACCCACCAACCCATCATCCAGGGCTGATGACCACTCACAGCCCCCTGCTGCCACTGTCGTAGCGGCCACTACCACTGTTGTGGCGGCCACCCCCACGGTCGTTGCGGCCACTCCCACTGCCACAACCACCACCACGTCATCACTGGCCCCAGCCCCAGCGCAAGTGGTGGTCCGGCCGACTGGGTCCACCCTGGGAGCCACAGCGAGGACCGTGGTGAGCAATGTGGCTAGTGGGCAGGTCGGTGGCAGCAGTACTGGTAGGAGGAGCAGGGCCAGGCCAACGCCAACTGTGCCTGGGAGCCAAGCCCTGCCGCCAATCGACAGAGTCCTTGGGGCCTATGAGGAGGCCCAAGGCGAATGGGCCAGGTCGGCAAGCGACACGCGGGAGGTCCTTGCGGTGTTGAGGTCCATGGACGCCCACATGGCCCGAATCGCGGACCTCATGGGCCAGCTGGTGGTGGGGGGAGGGCACAAGCAAGGCCAGCAACACCACCTCCGCCACCACCTGCTGTGGCGCAGGTTCGTGCAGCATCGCGTTCCCCTGCGTCCACAGCGAGTGAGCACTCCTCAACCACCACCAGCGGAACATCAACACCCCCCTCCCAAACGTGGAAGGGGCCGTCCGAAGTGGAAACAGGTGTCCAGAGAGGACTTCGCCCGCACCAAACGCCAGTGAGTCAGCCAGCCACCTTGACCACCTACTGCATTGACTTGGAATACGATCCTAGCCCACACTGCCATGTGAATGGCATGTGTCTGTTGGACTGTGGACATAGAACTCCATGGGTACACCTTGACCATCACGCAGCCATGACCGTCAACTCATTGTCACAGCATGCACCACATTTGTCATCACCTTGCACACAATCACATGTCACCGCTGTTAATAAATACACCTTGATCACAATCGGCTTAATGTGTCCTGGGTTTATTCCACGATGTGCAATCGCCACCATGAGCAGAATAGCATCTGCTGTGTGGCATGTCGATGGGACAGGAGAGGCTGCAGGGACCTAGGGGTGAAAAACAGAACAAGAGTACATTCAATGAGTGTGTCACACACTCATCACACAGTACTTGTCACCAACTACAAGCAATGCACACACATCTCTGAGAGCAACAGGGCACAATGCTACAGCCACTGACAGTGGCATACCAACCTGGACATGGACCATTGACACACAGCACTCAGTGAACAAAAGGCCCCAGTAACAGAGCACACATACACCTGCACAACTACAGCCACATCAGCCGTCGTACATGGTCACTCACCGTCAAGTGAAGTAGCGGGCGATGAGCTGCTGACGCACATTCACAGCTTCATCCTCTCCACTGTCCTCTTCACTGGAGCTGTCCTGGTGTGCAGGCTGGGGCCCTGGTTGATCTCCGTCATCCACAATTAGGGGGATCTGCTTTCGAATGGCCAGATTGTGCAGCATGCAGCAAGCCACCACTATCTGGCACACCTTCTGTGGGGAGTACGCCAGCGCCCCCCGGTGCGGTCCAGGCATCTGAACCTGGACTTGAGGAGGCCAAAGGTACGCTCGACCACACGTCTGGTCCTCCCATGTGCCTCATTGTAGCGGTCATCTGCTGGGGTCCGAGGATTTCGTAATGGACTGAGCAGCCAGGGCCCATTCGGGTAAGCCGAGTCACCTGGGCGTGGGGGACACAGAGAACCGTTGCAATTCAAACAGGACAGTAGACAGCATCCTTAAGCCAGCACGCTACACAACTCCACATACTCACCGACAATCCAGCCACGGTCCTGTTGCAGATTGGTCATCAGTCGTGGTAATATGCTGTTTCGCATGATGTGCGCGTCATGGGCCGAGCCTGGGAACTTTGCACACACGTGGGAGATGACCATGTCCGCAAGGCACACCACTTGCACATTCAGGGAGTGCGTGTGCTTCCGGTTGCGGAAGAGCTGCTCAGTGGCCTGTGGTGGGACAAGGCCAACATGGGTGCAGTCAATGGCACCAACGACGTGTGGGATCCGTCCAAGGGCATAGAATGCACCCTTCACTGCCGCCAACTCACGTGCCCTGGGGAATCGGATGTACCTGTTCCTGTACAGCATCATGGCTGCCAGTACATCCCTCAGCACCATGCTGAACATGGGCTGGGACATCCCACCTCCACTGCCCACTGTGTGCTGGAATGACCCAGTGGCGAAGAAATGCAGTGCAGCCATCACCTTAGCCGTGGGGGTGAATGCTGTCGGATACACCCTGCGAGGACGGAGGTGGGGTTCCAACATGGCACATAGTCGATGCAGGGTTGGTCGATCCAGACGAAATTTCCGGATGACCTCAGAATCCTCCATGTCCGCCAACAATTGGTAAGGGCGGTAAATGTTTGGTCTCCGCCTAGGAAAGATGGAAGTGGACACATGTCAAAGCAACACGCCACATGGCATTTTCACATACACATAACTGATATGACAGAGCAAGAACATGAGTCACAGAACAGCTGTCATGCAGGGACAGCACAGCCACAATACACTTACACAGGTCTCCCACCAATAGCAATGGGCAGTGACACAAACCATTGCTATGTGCATGCACATGGGGATCCAGGCCTCAATGACCTGTGAGGCGTGCTGATGGGGACTGACTGCATATCCGGCAAGCGGCAACACCACGGCAACATGACTGGCTGCTGTGCATCACACTGCTTCCGAGGCTGGATGAGTATGGCACACACCAACGACGATGTGGGCACAGGCTGAGCGGCCAAGACAAGTGGGACCTGTGGCACGAGGGGATATGAGACAGTCATTGGTGTCACCACTGCACCCTATGTGCAGCACTGTACGGATCACACCTCCAGAAGCATTGTCAGGTGTACACATTGACAGCCCCATGCCAACACGGCTGTGTGCTTGCAAATACACATCACATGTGACACGTAACCTTGCACGTGCCAAGTGGCAGATGTACATAGTGAGAGATGACATGCGTGTGCATATGCGTATACCATGCACCCATGCCAATGTGCAGATGATGACATGCTAACAGACATGTGGGGGCCGGCCACTGGCCGTCCCTGCCTATGCACACGGCATGTTGTGGCCCCGTCCATTGTGCACCTGCACCCACACGCACATCATGGCCACACCTGCAGATGCAGTGCGCACATCATACTGTGTGGTGCACATGGCATCAGCGGACTGTCACCAACATGGGCCAGGCCATTACGGCCAACTCCGATGACCCTCGCGGTTGCACCCTGCGTGTTCCACTATGGAGGTAGGCGTCCCGGGCCAGCTGGGTGCAGGCCAACGTCTGCAATTGCCAATGCAGGTCTCAGTGCACTTGTTGCTCGTGTGAATGTCAGGCTGGGCCATGCTGCCCCTCTCAGTCCCAGCAAGCCTGGCCTGCACATTGACTGCACAATGCCAGTAGGTGACAGCACCGACTGCCTAGTGGGTTGCATGTGTCTCCTTTTCAGGACCCACCAGATGGGCGCTAACTCAGTACTGACTATTGGACACACCATGTCTCGTGATAGGGATGTGTGTGTGGGATGGTGGCACTGAATGTGACCTCCTTTGCGTGGTGGGCCATGCACAGGGCGAGTACGTCGATTATTGCGCAGTGTTGGTCACAGTGGGTGCACCCACACAGATGTGTTGCCCTATGTTCATTTTCTATGTCCGCATGATGATGGACTGTAGGTGTGGGCAGACTACACATTGGTCGATGTGCTGTCAATTTGAATGTGCCTTCACACCAGGCACAGCTGCCCCTGCACATGTGACCCCTGCTGCACTCGCTGCTGGGTCTGTGGAGCTGATGCACCATCTGTGCGTGGGGCGGACAGCTCTCCTCACTTCCGTCATTGCGCAGGTCATCACTTTGCCGCAGGTGACATGGATCATGGAGGGCCCACATGTACGCGTGGGTGGCCTCAACAAGTGTGTCCAATGGTTGTCACCCCCAGTCAGTGCTTCGAATGTGAATGATGTTGTGCTGGTGCTATTTTCAATGTGGTGGGTGGGCGGGGCTAGGTGCGGGCTTACATGCAGGACATGGGAGGGTGATCGGATTAGCGACTAGTTGCAATACACACGGGGCACGTCTTTTCCTGTCCACATCAGGGTCATTCCTTGAACTCACTGACAGTAATACAGTCGTCTTTGTCCCTGTCCTCATGGCCTCCCCTCGCTCCCCCCAATATGCATTTGCACCTGTGGGGCTAGCGCATGCTGATGCAGCCCCAGGCTCGCCCCGGAGAGGCCAAGGAGTGTATGTGTGGGTCCAGTTGAACGAGTGGTCTGTCTCACGGCATGATGTGTGGCGGGACGCCGTCCACCTGCGTGGTGCCCCGACTCGAGACCCGGGCAACATAGACAATGCATAGCAGTCTCCGCAGTCCGGATACACCACCTGCGACACACAGAGGCTGTAGCTGCCCTAGCGGCCCATGCCGCGTCCATCTGGGGCTGATGGACCCACACATTCACTCTTTTGCCTCACTGGGGCGGGCTCGGAGGTGCTTGCGCACGCGCTGGCTTCTCTGTTGCAACGGCATGTGACGTGTGTGGAGATGTAGGCAATGGGTGGGATGGTGCGAGCCACCTTCCGTGACGTCACTCCTGCTCGTGATGTGTGCGTCCCCCAATACTTCCATATGACTTGAGCCATGCTACACATTGAGGATGTTTTGCCTGCGTGATGTGTCCCGGAGGAGCGCGCCGAGTCCTCTCCCCCACCATGCTCCACTGCCATCCCGTGCCCTGGATTGCCTGTGCAGGTTGACAATGTTGGGGATGCACCTGGTCGGCAGGGGCTGTGTGTGCCTTGTCAAGGGCCTGGCGGGCGCACAACAGGATCCAGCTTGTCCACAGAGGGTGGGCTGACGTGTACGCCTGATACCGCATTGTTCGTGTGCCCGGCTGCTGTGCACACACGTGTTCACATCCCCCCCGACGGGTGGCCTTTAACATTGCCCAGGGAAGCGGTAATGTGCAGTTCCGGACCCCTCCCGACACAGCGTGTTTCAACTTTGCATGTGCGCATCTACCCGTCACACCCACCCACCTGAGCGAAGCGTCACTCCCGCTTCACACGACACATGTGTGTCTTCCACAGTTGTGCTACTCATTTGCGTTGACATCCAATGACAGTGGACTACATAGTCATGTCACGACTGCTGTGTACATCACACACTCTCATCATCTCACATTCGTACTTGTGAAAGGAATCAGCAGAGACAGTTTCTTTCTTCAAACCATGTATTGTGACTTATGTCCTCTGTGATGCAGTATAGTGGACACTACTGGCAGCGGTATGCATGTGGAGGATATACTGAGCATGATTACACATAGCTAAGGGTGTAGGGGTACATGTGATTAGCTGTTGCATGTGGGATGTGGGCTTCAGAGTTACATCTGCTTGGCCGTTGCTGTGCTAATGTTCATTTGCAAATAGCTGCGGTGCTGCGGACTTTGACACAGACGGTATACATTTAGCCTACCAGACCGCTTGGCATCATGGGCACAGTCCATCTCAGTTCCATGTGACAGGTGTGCTGCTGTTGTTACTCATGCACGCGTGCGTGTGAGTTGACATCAGGGCATGGGCTTACGTGCATGCAACGGCGTCCCACTTGTTGTTGCCATATGGTGGATACTGGACATGTCACAGTCACTGGGGTCGTGTTGTTGTTGTATGCACTTGTCGTCCATGCAAAGGTCCTGTTACGGGATTTCCGGGGAGGGGGAGAAGGGGTGCAGCTCTCACATACTCCAGCCGGGCGATTCCTGTCCACTGTGCGGTGCATATGTCCATGGGCGCAGGATCCATGTCATGGCATAGTTGTACGTGCAGTTCTGTCCATGTGGGTGCGATACACATATCCCATGCCACTGCCTCCCCCGATACATGCAGAGTTCCTGGATGTGATGGGGAACAGAGTGCATGTCCCGGACACATCCGATGTCATGGCAGTGTCGTTGATGGTGTGGTATCAGTTGCAGGTCGTTTGGTATGGCTGTTGTGGTGGTTACTGGCCAGTCCGTGCGGAAGCTAAGCATGGGTACAGTGTCGGACATCATGGCTCAATTGGGGGATTGCGTCGGGGTCCTACGAATTGACAGGTTGACAGGTATGCGATGGCTTCCTGCAGGGCTTCCATTTCATTGGTGGTATACATGTTTGCCAGCCAATGTAGCGGATGGTGGCTGTCACGGTGTTGTTCGTAAGTTGTCCCTTGTAGGAGCATGATGGGGCATGCTGGGTGACATTCGATGTAGCTGTGATCCATGATCCGTCGTGTGGAGGCACAGTGGTCCCATTGCAGTGTGGGTCCGATGTTCGCCACATACGCCATGCCCCCATAGGCTGAACAGACCCTGTCGTGTGCGTCCAGAGGGTGGAATAGTGGTAGCAGGTCCGCCCTTGGACATGCCGGGTTGGAGAGGCACAACTCCACAGGATGGTGGAAGGGACACCTCCGACAGTAGAAGACGGGTATGACGCAGCTGAACAATGCGATGCGGTAAGTCAGTCGGTAACTTACGTTCAGCAGGGATAGGGGTTCGCATCCCATTAGCTGTATCAGGTTGTGTTTGTACAGCTTGACCTGTTTGGCGTAGTTGGGTAGGTGTGTTGTAGGTGCCATTTTGCTGCGGGGCGATGTGGTGGCGTGCTCCGGCTGTGTGTGCAGTCTGCAGTGTGCAAGCTCCGAGGTTGCTGTGAGGTCTGTGATGGTCGTAGGGGGCAGGACTTGTGTTCTGTTAGCTTGTGCGGAGGACACGGGCCCTCATCCCACGTGCTTCTCTGAATGTTCAAGGTCAGTGGTGTGTGACTCCTTCCAGATAACTTGCATGGGAACGGCATGGGGGAGTTTTATATTTTTTCTTTCCCGTTCGGTATGTTCTTAGGTGATATGCGCTATCTGCCCTGTGGTCGGTTTCCTCTGCATGCCTGTGTTGGTCTTTTTTTGGGACAATGGCTGTATTCTCCGGCTTGTTTAGTCGGGTTGTGGTTTCGGAGTTGGAATGGAAGGTCATTCAGTGCTGTCTGCTCTCCCGTGTGTGGGCGGCAGGCTGTGTTTCCGCTATGCGTTGGGCCTTGTGTGTGGGTGTCATTCTTGGGTCCACCTGTTGTCGGTCCCCGGGCTCTTTGGTGTTCCGTTTTGTATGTCTGGTTCATGGGTGCAGGGTGGTATGGGTGTTTCTGTGTGGTACTGGCGTACCTCTTCCCGACGGGGCCCATGTTCTACTGGGTGGTGTTGCCGCCACTGTGTGCTTCGCCATGTTTGTCACACAGGGGTGTGTCCTGATGTTGCGTGACTTCACTGACATGTGGGCGTCGGTTGTGTGACGTTGGGTGTTGTCCGTGAATTGGGCGTTGGGGTCATGACTGTGGCAGGCCTGTCACGTGTCATGTGCGTTCTGGGTGTGGCTGGTGTGTGTGGTGCTTGGTTGTGTCCCTGTGTTGTTTGTGTGCGACGCATACATGGCGTTATGGTTGGGCGCTGAGTTGTGCGCATGTGTGGCTGCGTCATCGCCGCTGTGCTGCGGTGCCGTGACGGGGTCGTTAGTTCCTGGTCCCAGGTGGTGTGCCCATGATAGTTGCGAGATGTTGCACTTTGCCCTGTGTTACATTTGTGGGTGCAGTGGTGGATGTGTCTTGTCCACGCAGGGGTGTTGGGGGGGGTGCCATGTCCTCCTTTTCCGCACTTGCACTGTGTGCGCTGTTTGCGTGCCCTTGTTGTGTGTGTGCCTACCTGCGTCTCCGCGGTACGTTGCCTCCTTGGTGGTGCATCAGGTATAGCATGGGGAGGGCCTGCAGTGCTGGATTCATGCTTGGGGGGGTCGCCTCTTCGGTGTCTGTGCTCGGCGTTCGGGTTTCCGCCTCACTTTCACGTGCGGTGTCTCTTAGCCGTGGGAGCTGTTTGTTTGCGGCATCGTAATTTGTACGCCGGGCGGTACGTGATTTCGTCTGGCGGTGTGTCTCCATTGGGCTGCGCCGCTATGTGAGCGGGCGCACTTTGATGGCGGACGGCGTCGCTGGTTTGCCGGCGGTGTTTGGCTGCCTTTTCACATCGTAATTTGGCGGGCGTGTGGGCAGCGGCATGCGGGCGGTAACTGGTGGTTTTTGCATCCGCCAGCACGGCGGTGGTGCTTCCGCCCGCCATCCTAATGGGCCCCTATATTTTTAACAACGATATTTTTGACATCGATATTTTTTTTCTCGATATTTTTGTACTTACCATAATGTAGATAGGATGTCGATATTCTTGACTTCGATATTCTTGCGTCGATATTTCTGTAGGTCGATATTCTGACCTTCGATATTTTGTCAGTGATTCGTGTAGAGCATCTGGTAAACCTCACATGGGGTTGGTGCTAGGTGGCGGACATTAAATATAGCATTTATTGATTGTTTAAGATGTTTGGAAGAAAAGAAATAGACCTGGGTAAAGACTGTAGTCTGCCATAAGGGTTTGGAAATATTGGAGCTTGCCATCAACAAACAAATTCCCCAGTTTTGAGAGAACTGCAGAATGCCACTGATGGAGTTGCCCTGAGCAGAGCTGTCCAGTGTAAGTGGGGAGTCTTAGTAAAGGTATTGCAAGAGCCTATGGTTTCTTCAAGTTGAACAAGTTACTTACCTTTGGTAACGCATTATCTGGTAGAGACTCTATCTAGCTGCAGATTCCTTACCTTTGAATTTCCCAGGCGTTAGGCTGGATCCGGAAACTTTTGCTGAGCAATACCCCTTGCGCGCGATGTCGGATGGCTCCATTCGGCTCCGCGTGACGTCGATGGCGTCGGTAGCGTCGGTTATGACGTTGCGGTGCCTACATAGGCGCCACCCAGGCGCGTGGACGTCAGTACTTTTTGTTTTTTCCACACCAGAAGCGCAGAGCCACGAAGTGACTGACGTAAACGTCTGCAAAACTAGGGCCCTGAAAGGGGAGAAACCCTAGTCCTACAACATCAATCTGCAAAGCGGGGAGGCATGGGTGGGGCTGTAAGGAATATGCAGCTAGATAGAGTCTCTACCAGATAATGCGTTACCGAAGGTAAGTAACTTGTTCATCTGATAGAGACTTCTAGCTGCAGATTCCTTACCTTTTGAATCAGATACCCAAGCCATACCATCCCAGCGGTGGGTTGCGGACTCATGGACTAGACTAAAAAGTCTTGCAGGACTGAGCGGGCAAAACTCCCGTCCCTGCGCACTTGACCATCAAGGCAATAATGTTTTGCGAACGTGTGCAATGATGCCCACGTCGCTGCCTGACAGATGTCTTGGACTGGGACACCCCGAGCCAAGGCTGTAGTCGCAACTTTTCCCCTGGTGGAATGGGCCCTTATTCCCTGAGGGGGCTGCTTCTTTGCCAAGGCATAACAGATTTTAATGCAGAGAACAACCCAGCGAGAGATGGTTCTTTTCTGCACTGCCTTTCCCTTCTTTGCTCCCACATACCCACAAAGAGTTGGTCATCCACCCGGAACTCTCTTGTGCGATCAAGGTAGAACGACAACGTTATTTTTGGGTCCAGTCGGTGGAGACGCTCCTCTTCCTTAGAGGGATGTGGGGGAGCAAAGAAGGTGGGCAAAGTGATGGACTGACCCAGATGGAATGGGGTCACAACCTTTGGTAAAAATGATGCCCTGGTGCGAAGCACCGCCTTGTCCGGAAAAGACATAAGATAAGGAGGCGAGCTGGATAACGCCTGCAACTCACTCACCCTCTGGGCCGATGTAATCGCCACTAAGAAGGCTGGTTTGATGGTCAACATCCGGAGGGGACAATTGTGCAAAGGCTCGAAAGGAGCGCACTTCAGGTAAGTGAGGACCAAATTAAGGTCCCATTGTGGCATAATAAAGGGCGTGGGTGGAAATAAGTGAACCAGCCCTTTAAGAAATCTATTTACAATAGGAGATATAAAAAGAGAAGGTTGGTCTGGCAGCTGCAAAAAAGCAGACAAAGCGGAAAGTAACCCTTGAGAGTTCCCAAAGGAGAGCCCTGCTGGGCAATGGTCAGAATGAACAAAAGGACAGCAGAAAGAGGAGCAGAAAGAGGGTCAATAGACTTTTCTGTACAGTATAATACAAATTTCTGCCAACAGCAGGCGTATACCAACTTAGTGGAGGGCCGCCTGGCCACCAGAATAACATTACAGACCTCGGGAGGAAGGTCAAAAGCCATCAACTGCTGCAGCTCAATCTCCACGCATGGAGGCGCAGAGTTGACAGGTTCGGGTGGAGAACCCTCCCCTGCTGCTGCAACAGAAGATCCTCCCGAAGGGGCAGCCTGATCGGAGGATCAACACTTATGCTCAGAAGCTCTGGATACCAGACTCTCCTTGCCCAGTCCGGCGCCACAAGGATGACTTGGGCCTGGTTGCTCCTGATCTTCTTCAGAACCCTGGGCAGGTGTGGTATAGGCGAAAAGGCGTACAACAGGCCTGAGCTCCACTCGCGACGAAAGACGTCGCCGAGCGCTAGCCGCCTTGGAAACTCCAGTGCACAGTACTGCTGACATTGCGCGTTCTCTTCGGAGACGAACAAATCTAACCAAGGTTCTCCCCACTGCTGAAAGAGACCTTGCGCCACCTCCGACTGGAGACGCCATTCGTGATCCGCTAGGCATCGACGGCTGAGATCGTCTACCCTGGCCTTCAGAGAACCTGCCAGGTGTTGAACCACCAGGGTTATGCCCTGTTGTTCCAGCCATGTCCAGAGACGCAGGGCCTCTCGACAAAGGGTCCATGACCCCACCCCACCTTGCTTGTTGCAGTACCACATGACGGTGGTGTTGTCCGTGAACACCTGCACCAACTTCCCCTTGACAGAGGGAAGAAATGCTTTCAATGCCAAGCGAATCTCTCGGAGCTCCAACAAGTTTATGTGGAGCCCCGTCTCCGCTGAAGACCAGTGACCTCTGATCTCCATCTCTCCCAAGTGGCCGCCCCATCGCAGAAGTGACTCATCCGTCACGATTGTAAAATCCGGTTGGGGAAGGGAGAGAGGTCTGCCTTTGACCCAATCTCGGTTCGTTAACCACCACTACAGATCCTTCGCAGTTCCTTCCGAGATCTGAACCACCTCGGTGAGATTTCCCTGATGATGTGCCCATTGTAACTTCAAGTCCCACTGCAGAGCCCGCATACGCCATCTCGCGTGTCTTACCAACAGGATGCAGGAGGCCATGAGGCCCAACAGCCTCAGAGTCAACCTCACCAAAATCCAGGATAGAGGCTGAAATGTCGGAATCATAACCTGAATATCCTGGACTCGCTGCTCGGGAGGATAAGCCCGAAACTGCACTGTGTCCAGAACAGCTCAGATGAAAGGGAGCGTCTGAGAAGGAGTCAGGTGTGACTTCGGCACATTTATAGAGAACACCAGCGAATGCAGGAGGTCCGCCGTAGTCTGAAGGTGGGAGACGACTGCCTGGGGCGAGGACGCCTTCAACAGCCAGTCTTCGAGGTAGGGGAAGACTGAAACCCCTAACCTGCGCAGATGAGCTGCAACCACCGCCATCACCTTGGAGAACACCCGAGGGGCACTGGTAAGGCCGAAGGGGAGCAGGGTAAATTGAAAGTGCTCGTGGCCTACCTTGAACCGCAGGTAACGCCTGTGGCCCGGCAGGATGGGAATGTGAAAATACGCATCCTGCAGGTCCAACGCCACCATCCAGTCTCCTTGGTCTAAGGCAGACAAGACCTGAGCCAATGTGAGCATTTTTAATTTCTCCTTTTTGAGGAAGAGATTGATGGTCCAAAGATCCAAAATGGGCCGAAGCCCCTTGTTCTTCTTCGGAATCAGAAAGTAGCAGGAATAACAGCCACTGCCTACTTCTGAAATTGGAACCCTTTCTATAGCTCCTTTGGCCAAAAGAGCTATAACTTCCTCTTGGAGCAGCTTTAAGTGATCCTCCGCCAGCCGTTCCTAACTCGTCAGAATAGTAGGCGGAAAAGAAAGGAAAGGAAGAGAATAGCCCTCCTGGACGATCTGCAAGACCCACTTGTCTGTTGTAATAGATCTCCAGCGGGGGAGATGATGACGAATTCTCCCACCCACTGGAGTAGTGTGGTCCTGCAGAATCAGCCTAGGAGTGCTTGGAGGCTGCCGAGGGCAGTGGGGTAGACGACTTCTGGCTTCCATTCCGAGGACGGAATGTACCGCGTCCACGTCCACGCACGGCTTGGGCAGTCTGTGCAGGACGGTGGCTAGGATAGGGCTGACGCGGCTGGAAACACCTTCCGTTGCCACGAAAGGGGTGAAAGGAAGACTGGCCACGAGGAGTGGAGGAGAGGCCCAAGGATCTGGCCGTAGCTCGAGAGTCCTTGAACCTGACAAGGGCCGAGTCTGCCTTTTCCCCAAAAAGGCGGGTTCCATCAAAAGGCATGTCCATCAAATTGGCCTGGACATCCCCCGAGAAGCCAGATGTACGAAGCCAGGCGTGGCACCTCAAGGCCACTGTCGTTGAAATAGATCTGCCCAGCGAATCGGTCGTATACAAACCACACCTTATGGTGAATTTTGCCGCATCTCTCTCGTCCTTGACAGCCTGGGAGAGCACAGCCCGGGCCTCCTCTGGGACTTGTGGCAGCACCTGCGCAACCGTCTCCCAAAGAAAATGGGAGAAACAGCCCAATAAGCATGCAGTAATCACCGACTGCAATGCCAGACTAGAGGATGAAAACATCTTCACAAATGAGTCCAGTCTCTTGGATTCCCTATCCGGAGGGACGGAAGGGGATGCGCCCTGGGAAGTAGAGGCCTGCACCACCACTTTCTGGGGTGGGGTGTTGGCTGAGGAACTTTGGGTCGCCCGGTGCTGGGCGATGGCGGCGTGCAATCGTCCTGTTCACAGGAGCCCCTGTGCTAGACTTGGACCAAGTTCCTAGTAGGACGTCTGTAAGTGCCTCATTAAAGGGCAAAAGGGGAAGCCCCAGGTTGAAGCACTTCGGTCAGGAGATTAGTCCTGACCTGCACTGAGGGCAGTTCCAGTCCAAGGACCTCAGCTGCCCTCTTAACCACGATAGCATAGGACGCCCCCTCCTCCGTAGCCACTGTAGGTGGAGAGAGCATGCCAGAGTCTGGGGAAGTATCCAGACCACTGGCTTCCCCAAGTTCCCCTTACCAGTCCATTGTCTCCTCAGAGACATCCTGGTTCTCTAGAGGGTCTCCAGACTCCTCCCATTCCTCTCCTGAACCTAGCACATCAACAAAGTGCTCAGGCGACAACATAGAACCCCTGGGTTCTGTCGACGTCGGAATCGGCGTCGTACGATGCCGTTCAGGCTCTGTGTCATCGGGAATGAGGATGGGGCTTGCGTCACTGACAGCCACCGGCAACGCCGCTGGCACCAACTTCGGGTTCGACACCGTCGTGTTGGTACGACCGGCATCGAACCGGATCCGAGATCGGATCCCTGAGACCCCACCGGCACCGTGGCCGAAGCCGACAGCGTCGAACCCGAAGGGGCCCCATCCGACCCCGCGGGGCCCGAGGGCTCACCAACCGGGTCGTTCCGCTCAAATACGCGGTACATGGCCTTGTAAAAATCCTTAATTTGAGCGGGAGTCGCTCCAGGAAATGGAGGGAGGAGCGAAGTCGACTCTGGCTTCGGCTCCGCAGAACCGTGCCTAGAGCGTCGGTGCCCCTAACCTCTTTCGATGACGGACGCCAGTTGAGGTGAAGTCGAAGTCCGCTTGGACATCTTCTTCTTCTTGAGCCTCTTCCCCGAGTGTCCAGATGACCTCGCATGGGAGGAAGAGGACTTAGGGCTCCGTGAGCGATCCTGCGACCTCCTCTTCTTCGAACGGGATCGTGACCTCCTCGGAGTCTCGCTAGACGATGTTGACTGCCGGGCCGTGAGCAACTTCATCGCCCGCTCCCTCAAGGTCTTTGGAGCCATCGCCCGGCAGTCTGAACACGACTTCGAATCGTGGTCGCGTTCAAGACACCACAGACATACGCAGTGGGGATCGGTAACCGACATCATGCGGGAACAAGTCCTGCACGGTTTAAAACCTGTCTTCCTACCCGACATCCCTTGCACACCAAGTCGTCAAAAATATCAACAAAAGTCGAGAAAAAGCCTTCCAAAAAGTGGCAGAGGGGTAGCTCTTCCCGGATCGGCGCTTAACTGGCACGGAAAGAAAAGAACTGACGTCCGCGCGCCTGGTTTGCGCCGATGTAGGCACCGCAACGTCATAACCGACGCTACCGACACCACGCGGAGCCGAATGGAGCCACCCGACGTCGCGCGCAAGGGGTATTGCTCAGCAAAAGTTTCCGGATCCAGCCTGACGCCTGGGAAATTCAAAGGTAAGGAATCTGCAGCTAGAAGTCTCTATCAGATAGTGAGTTTATGGGTTCTAATAAGACAAGAGAAAGCCATGACAAATATCGCCAAGTGGAGTTGGGTAGAATGGTCACTAGAAAACAATTAATAGTGCAGTAAGCCCTCCTTAAAGTCTGTCTCATGCATGGGGCAGCTAGACAGCCAGTAAAACACCCATTGGAACTGCGTAGCTAAATAATGGTTTTCTAAGTTCAGAAGGGCTAATCCATTCACATTCACTGGCAGCTTTAGAGTTGAAAGCCCTACCCGGCTGCGCTCGGCCTCCAAATCAGACTTGGAAGATGTTGAGGTGTCTGAAGAAGGAATGAGGGATGAACAGGGGAAGGTTTGCAAAATAATACAATAAACGGGGTAGCACCACCACCTTCGCTAGTGCTACACAGCCCATTACTGAAAGCAGAAGAGAAGCCAAAAAGCAAACTGGGCTTGGAGGGACTGTGTCGCCCGGCCCAGATTTCCATCCTGAAAATCTGTGGAGGAAAGGTAGATATTTTAATCCCTAGGTATTTAAAGGTAACTGATTCCCTTGTTCAATCTAAAATTTCATTATATATAAAGGGGAAAACACTACCATAGGTTAAATATACACTTCTTACATTATAAAAACTTTATCATGTTCTTACATTTTGCTTGTGCAATTTACATCCCAAATATTTTGAAGAGTCTGCAGGTACTTTGGCACTTAAGGTTGAGCCCGATCACTGGTTTGGCCTTGGCTCATCAGGAGAATCATTTTAAGACATGGACAGAGTGCACAGTTGCCCAGGGCATAGCCTTCCAAGCGGTCTGATGTCTGCCCAACCTTCACAAGCATGACCAGTGAGAGTTTGTCTGGGGCAGTGGGTGCTGCTTGTTCGATCACTTGATAGTGCCTCTCCTGTTTCTCTCCTCTTTACTGAGATAAATCCCCAGGAACAAAATACTTTCCAATACTCATGGTGGGCCCATCGTGTCTAATTGTAGGAATTATCCCACCTTTTTCTTCTCTTCCTTATTTGCCTGGTTCTTAGCAACCACCATTTAAATCAGTTATTGTGCATCTCCCATCTGATCTCGATTCTATCCTGCTCTCTAATTCTCTTTGATTGGTAGTCTGGGCTCCCAGTTCTGAGATAAACGTAGAGTCCTGGACACACACTCTAGTGCTGTGAGACTTAAGACAAGTTGAAGGTACCTCACATCCTGACATTAGGTGTGAGACTGTCGCCCACACCATCTGCTCTGCCTCATTAATTCTTTTTACGTATAAGGTCCATAAGAGGTTGAGGTGACACAGATGTTTTTGTGCAACTTGTCTAAACTAGCGGATGGTCACTTACCTTAATATTTCCCAAACTGTTTGCCATGGATGGCCTCTCCTTGGATGTGTCCATAAAATGTACCTTTTTTCCTGAATTTTGACCACTTGCCTCGAATTTGTGTCCTGAATTTTGACACTTTGCACTGCAAGTTTTACAGTCCTGCTCAGAATTTGCCTCCATGTCGGGTAGTCACCTTAGTAGGAGCCCCATCAACAACCGTCAGCCAGTACCCCGCCATCCAGAGGACCTCTATCGCTACCCTGCTTTAATGGTTGACGCTGTTGGCATGCGGGCTGGTTGTGGCATCCTCTTACTGTGCTGGAGGGATTGAGATAATCCCCTTGTGGATTCATCCTCAAGTGGTGTGGCTATACATCCTGCATCGTCATTCTTATTCCTCTCCCAAAAACCCAGCGTGGCAAAGGCGGTTCCCAACTCTCCACACCTGGCACTCCTTGAGAAGGAACCTGAAGACCCACCTATTGAGATCCTATCTAAAAGACTAACCTTAACATCACTACTCTCCAAATGTTGCATGTGCCACTTTACTGCTATTATTTTGACTGTTGTTATAACTTGGGTATCAATCTTTGTATTTCCTGTTACTAGTGAAGTGTTCAACTGCCCTTGTGGCAAGGTTTGCGTTATACAAATATTAAATAAATTAATTAATTAGAGCTTTAGCGAATAAAACATGGAGCAACAGAAAGGCATTGCTGTAGAAGTGAATGAACGAGGGGCAGGGATAAACCAACTACATAGTTTTCGTGACAGTCAAGCATCTTGCATCTATATAAAGGTCTCAGGCAAGATGATAGGTGGGGAAAGTTTAAGAATGTGCTCAATGTGTGCTTCTAGAGTTGTAGTGGCCTATTTTATGCCTCAGCTGCCATAACCTTTGTATGTTTTGTGGCACAACAGCAAGGGTGTCAGATGTCTAAGTGCAGGCAGCCAATGTGCCCTCTTACTAAGCCACAACATACCAATTAAGATACTAAAAAAAACGTATCAATTTTTCCAGGTTCTTATAACCCACAAATCCATCACTTACGTGCATGAGCCAAGCTGAGAGCCCAGAGCCGAAGATAGGAAGCTGTGTTAGATATACATCCCAGGCAGTATTCAATGGTATGGATGCACTGGTGCACAAATATGTCCCCAAAATCTAACTGAAAAGACAAGACATATTAAAATCTGTTAGTTTCAGCTCGATTATTCATATTTTTGCAAACCTGAGTTAACCTTTTTTTTATTTTAAAACAATTCCATGCATACGTAAGTAGTTAACAACTATTGCAGAACTCCCCTCCTAACCCATTCTCCGTAAGTCTTAAAAGTGCAGAAGGAAATGGGGTCAGGGAGCCCTGATCTGCAACAACTCATTGAACAAGTTACTTACCTTCGGTAAAGCATTATCTGGTAGAGACAGAGTCTAGCCGCTGATTTCTTAAGTTTTGAATTCTCTAGGCGTCAGACTGGATCCAGAAATTTTTCAACAGCAGCACCTCTGCATGTCGTTATATGGCGCTGCGCGACTCCGTATCGACGTCATCCACGCCAGTGATGCCACTAGAGTCCATATAAGATGCCCTCCAACGCGCTGACATCAGTTTCTTCTGTGACCAGATTCGGCACCAACACGCGAAGCCACCATAGAAACTGGTTGTGGAAACAGTGTGCCAAAAAAGGGTGGAAACATTTTTGTTAGTAATAGTTACAAAGTCTTAAAGAAAGACATGGCAACACCCAGAGAAAGGTATTGTTTGGAAAGACAAACCAAACCGTAAAGCAAACAGAATAAGAACACCAACCACTGGTGCGAGAAACCAGGGTCCTTGAAGGTGTATAATGATAACGCCACAATCCGTTCGCAGAGCAGGGAGGATGGGCGGGAGTCAAGAAATCTGTGGCTAAACTATGTCTCTACCAGATAACGCGTTACCGAAGGTAAGTTACTTATTCATCTGATAGAGACATCTAGCTGCAGATTCCTTAACTTTTGAATTAAATGCTGTAGGAAAGTGCCCCTTTTTGCATGGTTATTGCCTAACTTTTTGCCAGGTACCTGATGCCAACTTGACCGAGTGTGTGCTGGGGCCCTGCTACCGAGGCCCCAGCACCTGTGTTCCTTTCCCAAAACTGTACCTTTGTACCCACAATTGGAACATTTATGGCCACAGGTAAGCCTCTTGTAAAAGGTACCTTAGGTACCAAGGGCACTGTGACCAGGGAAGGCCTCTAGGGCTGCAGCACCTATTGTGCCACCCATAGAGGCCCTGCACCTAGACACCCTCAGACTGCCATTGCAGGCTGCGTGTCTTGATGCAGAGAAAAGTGAAGAGTCGACATGGCACACACCGTGTGTGCTATGCCTGCAATCCACTGCCTGTGGCCTAGGTAAGCCACCCCTTTAGCAGGGTGCACTACACCACAGGTGAGGGTACAGTTGCATGAGCACTGCACCCCTACAGTGTCTAAGTCCATTTTTAGACATTGTAAGTGCAGTAAAGCCATAAAGAGTTTATGGTCTGGGAGTTGGTCACTACGAACTCCACAGCTCCTTAATGGCCTTACTGAAACCTGGGAAGTTTGGTAGCAAACTTCTCAGCACCCTAGGCCAGTGTGGGATTTAATGTAAAATGCACTCATAGGACATCTTAGAGATGCCCCCTGAAAAACGACCAGCCCTGCTGTGGTTCCTCAAGGTCTAACCGCCATTTGCCACCACCAAACAGGTTTCTGGAACCCTGGGTAGAGGGCCTCTGCTCGCTGGGTCGAGAAACAAAGCATATCCTGGGCAGAGGTGTCGTGCCTCCTCCCCCAGGATGGACTGGGTTCATGAGGGGGAAGCTTCAAAGGCCTGCCACCTTTGTTAGCTGACCCTGCCTTTTGTTACCCCCAGCAACTGGCTCCCACCGGTTCTGACCGCCACTTTAGGCAGGAGAATCGGCGGGAGAATAAAGTTAGGGAGAGAGGTGTGCCCACCTTTGCCAACCCCACCCCTCAGGTTAGGGAGGCGAGGTGAAGCACACATCTCAGAACTCTCCATCTTGAAGATGAGGGGACCCAGCCAACCATAGAGAGGCTCATGCCCCCTTCCACTGGAGGGTGGCATTTTAGGGGGTGTACTCACCCCAAGGAAGGGACCTATTTGTCCCAACCTGCACCCCCCTGTAACACCCCTAAATTTAGTATTTAGGGGCGACCCTGAACCTTGTCTCCTCAGACTGAAGAAAAAGAAAGAAGAAGGATCGAAGAGCTGTGCTGAATAAGGAAGAAGAGGACGACAACTGCTTTGGCCCCAGCCCTACCAGCCTGTCCCGACTTCAATCTGCACCCAGCAAAACCCCAGCGTGTCCATCAGCCAGCAGCCATCCAGAACCCGAAAGACCTGCCCTGCCTTTCCTATACAGACTCTGTCTCTCGTGAGCACCCGGATTTGCTCGACCAAAGACTCCAACACAGACCCCGGGCTCAGCCGACTCCGCAGTTCTGCACCACTCCTGACCTGGGAAATGTGATCCCTGACCTGCCTCGACCTTCTACCTGATGCTTGCAGCCTCAACCCGAGGGGACCCCCCGACCGCGACCTAAGCGGGTAAGAACAACAGACGCCCAAAGACACCCCTGCACCCGACGCCCCCGGCCTTGGGTGGCCCCACCGACGGTGTCCAGGCATCCCTCAACAATCCAACTTACCTCTCTTGCTTGTGATCGCCCTCAGGAATCCTCCTTCACTAATCCTGCAGCTCTTCTTCCGAACCGGAGATCTTCATTGAAAGCAACAGGGCTCCCAAAGACTTCTTGGCATCCTGCATCCAGCAGCCTCTGTGCCGCTGGTGGTGCAGCTCTTGTGCTGATTGTTGGCCCCTGCAGTGCTGATCCTAACCCCAGGAGCTTTGCTCCTTCAACCGAGTGGCCTGCTCGTGAGCTGTCCCTGACCGAAGGCCCCCTAGCCCTCTTGACTAACATTGGGCCCCATGCACTCTGCACCCGGCCGCCCTAGTGCAGCTGGTGGTGCAACTTGAGTGCCTCTTTGACCCTTGGGGAACCTTGGTTCTAACCCCAAACAGCTATTCCTGCAGGTCGTTTACTTACCTGCAAACCATTTAATTCTTTTCTTCCATGGTAACCTATGTTATGAGTTTTCTCCTAAAAATGTTCTAAGTGTTGAACTGACTTTTGTATTGAAACCAAAGTAACTTTGCTTTGAGCCCAAAACTGTTGTACTTACCTGTGTTTAGTAAGATCCATGGTATGATATCTAGGCATATCACCCCGAGAAGTCGAAGTAACTGAAAAGTAATGCAAAAGTAATCCAAAGTAATTTCAATGTATCCTGAACTGTTTTAAAAGCAAATCCAAACCTGTAGCGATTCCAATTTCAATTGCAATTGCATTTTCTTGCAAAGTTTTGCATTTGAAAGCATATTCTACGTACCTGTGCCAAGTCCTGCTTGGTTCTAGAAATAAAACATAAGTATACCTTTTTTATACTTACCTAATTGGTCTGGATTCAGTCTCTGAGTGTGTGCCATTAGTTCTTACCTGAGTGAATACAATAAATGCTTAACACACCTCCTGATAATCCTAACTGCTCGACCATGCTTCCACAAATAGAGCTGTTAGTGATTATCTAATTAAGCCTCTGTTATACCTCTGGAGATCCACTGGACTCTGCATACTATACCTTACTTTGGTATAGTATATAAAGAGCCAGCTTCTAACAAATGCCATAGCTATACCCCACCGGAGGAGGGTCTGCAAATTGATCCTATCAAAAGTTGGCAAAGAGAACTAACTGGTCTAAATATAGACAGAAGACTGGACTTTTGTAGGAAGGTACAAGAGAAGGACCAACATCCCCTCATAAACACTGTGGCAAGAACCACAGGGAACATAAGGGAGAAAAGCCTTGGAAGTCATGGAAAAAACTTGATTATAGCAATGAAACACCACTGTGTCAGAGGATCACAGTGAAAACTATAATAAACATTACATACCCCAAGTGTGATGACATATGGATAGCTGGAACTCAAAGGGCTAGAGGAAAAAGCGAATGTCTCTGAGCTATAGCTCCTTTTGCCAGCAAAACTGCATTCAAGGGAAACCTATTCTGAGAATATAGAAAAAGGGAACCCAGAACACATCCAACCCAGAGCAAGCATAAATTAACTCCTGCACCAGAATACTAGGAATGACAGCCCAAGAACAAGGACTGAATGAAATGGAACACTTGCCCCAGAAAGAAAACTCAAAGGTAAAGTGAAGACCAGCAGTATCATTGTAAGGGGTCGGTTACCATGTCATTCGGAAACTCTTCCGACTGAATCAGTTTCGGAATCGTTTCCAACCGAATCGGGTTATGCAAGTCCGACCGACCGACCGATTACGATGCTTCCAAACATCGTTCGGTTGGACTCGCATTGACTTCAATGGGAGCCTGTGTTCTGACCGACTACACAGGCTCCCATTGAAAAATGGGGTGGGTGGGGAAAATCGTGTACCCTGTGGCAGGCACCCCACGGTGCCTGCCACACTGTGCATGGTTGGAAAGAGGGGTCCCAGGGGTACCCCCACGGGCCCCATCTGGAGGGCCACGGGTGAAGGGGGGCCTGCTTCAGGTCCCCAAATTTGGATTCCAACAGCCGATCTGTGTTAGAACAACCGATTTGGAAAGGCTGTCCGAATCCAACATCCTAATCGCTCGGTCAGAAACGCAGTCCGTAGACCACTACAATTCGGCTCTGACCGACTCTGTTACTTTGAATGCCGTTCGGAACCGAGTCGGAAACTCTGAACGGTTTCCAACCATCGTAATCGGTCATTCGGAAAAGTGTCCGAGTCGGTCGGAAAGGCGGGTTCCGCATCGGATTGGGATGAACTGAATGCCATTTGGAGCCTTTCCAAACGCCATCATAATCGACCCTTAAATGTGGACTTCAAAAAGTGGAAAAGAAGAGCAAGTGCATACTCAATAACCAAAGGAGAAAGAGTAAGAGAGAGAGAAAGCTCATCTATGCAAGATATACGCAAACCCGCTCTCAAATTGCAATTTACACAAGATTGACAATCATACATTTATATGTGTCAAAACAGATACAAAATCATATATAAAATTACACATATGTATATATCTGTGTATAAAAACATACAGACATGTAAATGTAAGCATTCCAATAACAGACAGCAGCCACCACCATGCTTATGTTCAAAAAGAACAAGAAGCATGGAGCTAAATAATCAGGAACAGAGTTCCAAAACAATTTGATAAAGAGAAAGAGAGGGAGACAATAACCCCTAACAAAAAACCCTGGATGGTGAAGCATTAAAGACATTGCTAGCCAGCCAAGTGCTGCAAATGAGGGTGTAAAGACTATAATCCTGAAGTAGACTACAGGAAAAGGAAGCCAAGAAAATAAGGTTAATGACAAGGCATAAGCTGACTGAGGACTGAACAGAAAAATAAAATATTTACTGAAAGGAGAGGTCAGGGATTGAACCCAGCCCTCATATATGCAAAGCATGCACTACACCAAGCTACATCTGCTACTTGAGTGCAATAGGTGGACTATAAACCAAACAATGAAAAGCTAAGCAACTGAGAAGATGCAAGCTAAACAAGAGCCACAATGGCTCATTAGAGGAAAAAAAGTCATATAGAACCAGAAAACTCCTAAACCACAGT
The DNA here is from genome assembly GCA_963921515.1 of Calotriton arnoldi. Classification (NCBI taxonomy): domain Eukaryota; kingdom Metazoa; phylum Chordata; class Amphibia; order Caudata; family Salamandridae; genus Calotriton; species Calotriton arnoldi. The sequence goes on along the minus strand of CAWUFW010009724.1, from coordinate 99,533 downwards.
AAATAGAAGGGCAGTAATCTGACGGCCCTTAGTATACCCAGGTATATTGGTAAAGAGCATCTTCCAAAAGAAGTGCAGCCCATAATAGAAAGGGACATTCTCTGAAAAGAAAAGAAAGAAGAACTCCAATAATAAAACAATGAATAGTTGTAATAATAGCCCCTGAAGGTTAGAATACCAAGACACCTTAGAGAGCACAATAAAAGAGATTTCCATGTATATTATTCCGCAGGATATAGTCAAATCAAAAGAACAACAAAGTCAAAGAAGATGGATGATAACGCTCTGATAACTAGTAGCAATGAACAATGGAGCCTACCCAAAATGGATGAAACCATTATGTGACATACGGAACTGTCAGAGAATAACAACGTAGCAATGCTGAGGCCACGTGTACGTATAACTCTAACAAAAAGTTTTGTTAGTACATGTTTGAAGGGTCTGTGGTTGTAGCAAAAAACAAAGATCGGTAATGTACCTGCATGGAAGAATCCTCATCAGAACATTGATACAATTGTCAATACTGGTGTGGTGACCCCTCTCAGGTTAATTCCATCTTTTTCTTCTTGGAAAAGAACACTGCAGGAGGCCGGCTCAGTATATAGTGTCCACCTATGGTGAGGCACTGTGCACTGAGTCCAGGCAACCCTTAGTGATAATGTTTAGGTCCCTGATAACCAAAGCTCTCTAGGGGTAGCTGTGGAAAGCAGCTAAGGCTTATTCAGGAGGGTGTACAGCGAGTGCATCAACCACATAGTCAGTCAGTAAGCTTTCACACAAGAAAGAACCACACAGGTGTTTATAAAAATGCAGTAGTATTTATTTACACAACACTAATAACTAACTTGACATGTCTCCTACCTAGAGATATCAAATACACATACTTCAGAAATTGGTAACTAGCATAGAAACACACATAGGGCCCTATGGGGTGGGGGGCCGGGGGGCCGGGGGGAGCAAACCATATACTAAGAAAGCACTATAAGAGGTAAGTACCAAAACAAGACTAGAACCCAACGATGGAGGGGCCCAGGGGAAGCACAGAATTACCAGAGGTGAGTACCTAGGGACCCCAAGACACCTGGGTGCAGAGTGGATACACCAGGTCAAACGTCCATAGGATAACACAGGGTAAGTCGCGATTGTTATTTTCTTATTTCAGGACCTGTCCCAAAGAACCCGGAAGACACCAATTAGATCAAGGAAGGTTGGAGAGTCAGCCTACCCATGGATACCCAGGGAACCAGGATACCTATACCAGGGAGCCCAAGTGCATAGGTGCGAAGTGATGTCGGATCCACCTGTAGAAACCAATGGAGGATCTTGGAAGTCTGGCGGCTGCAGCAACTTGTGGACCAGGATGGTAGAACCCAAACACGGATTCTGGATGAGAAGTACCTGGAAGCAGAGGGGACAGAGTCCACACCACCCGAGGTGTCCCGGAGGCGCAGGAGCACAATGCCATCCCTTGTCAGAGGTACCTGCTGCAGCACGATGGTCTTGATGAAGCAGCTGTGGAGCCCAGGCAATGATGCAGGAGAACAGGAGTCATCCACGAGCTGTCCCACGACAGATGAAGAATTCAGGAAGGTCAGTGGCAGGCAGGACCACTAACAAGCCTTGGCAACCGCAATAGTTGGGGAAGAAGAAAAGATGGTTGGTTGCAGACCAGCAAGCTCCGTGGGACTAACCCTGTAAGGGTAAGTCAGGGCCATCCCCCAGCATGCAGGAGAACCAGCATAAATCAATTGGAGCTCCGTAGAGGACCCTCTGGCAGCAGGCACAGGGAGTCGCAGGGAAGCCTCAGCAGCACACAGAAGATGGAGGCCCATGGTGCAGAGGAAGCAGGCAGGGCGGCATTGTATTGCTTTGCCCTCCCAACTAATAGAAAATACCGCCCTCCCACATGGAGGCTCAAACACGATGAAGCAATAAAAACAACACACCACCAGGAAAGGGATTTCACTCTCATAAAATGATACACATCAAAAGACTGTTCTCAGAATAAGGCATACATTTGTGCAACACTCTTTAACAAAAAGGCTTTCCCAGATGTCAAATGAACAACATTCAAATGTGTATATATATATATACAGACATTTGAGGTGAGCAAACTTAGAGTGTCGCTCGTGTTGAGAGTGCTCCATACTGGAGCTGCTTTCCACCTAAACTTGAGAACTACCCAGAGTTCTCTGCTTCTTTTTTTGCATAATTTATGCATCACTCTATACCTGAAAGGGAATTGTTTTGATATATATATGTATATATATATATATATACATATATATATATATATATCCAGAAAAAGTTGCCCTGAGGCGAGAACGAGCCTTCAACAGGGTGGTTTTGACACCATGAATTTATTTTCGTACCAGCGAGCACAGTCCAGAGTTAATGTTCAATCCCAACGCGTTTCAAAGCCTGGCGGCTTCTTCATCAGGGGAAAAAGTCGCAAAGAAACGGAAATGCTGCCCACAGGTATTAATACGCATGCACTACTTTAATCATTCCTAGGTGGGTTAGTCCAAAGCATGCTGGTACCTGTAGTTCAGTTTTTTGGGCGCTAGTGTTACCCCAGTGGGTTCCGTAAAGTTGCAGCAGGTAAGTTCCATTTAAACACCCAAATAGGCCTCCGGGCCGGGAAAGCTGGTGATTTCATATCTTTCACCCCTGCTGCGCCTTTCATCCGACGTGAACTCTTCCCGTCGTGAGGCCCCACAGGCATGTGGTGGCAAGTTCTCTGCGGCCGGGCTGCCGCATACAAATCCAGAAAAAGTTGCCCTGAGGCGAGAACGAGCCTTCAACAGGGTGGTTTTGACACCATGAATTTATTTTCGTACCAGCGTGCACAGTCCAGAGCTAATGTTCAATCCAAACGCGTTTCAAAGCCTGGCGGCTTCTTCATCAGGGGAAAAAGTCGCAAAGAAACGGAAATGCTGCCCACAGGTATTAATACGCATGCACTACTTTAATCATTCCCAGGTGGGTTAGTGCAAGGCATGCTGGTACCTGTAGTTACCTATTTGGGTGTTTAAATGGAACTTACCTGCCGCACCTTTACGGAACCCACTGGGGTAACACTAGCGCCCAAAAAACTGAACTACAGGTACCAGCATGCCTTGCACTAACCCACCTGGGAATGATTAAAGTAGTGCATGCGTATTAATACCTGTGGGCAGCATTTCCGTTTCTTTGCGACTTTTTCCCCTGATGAAGAAGCCGTCAGCCTTTGAAACACGTTGGGATTGAACATTAACTCTGGACTTTGCACGCTGGTTCGAAAATAAATTCATGGTGTCAAAATCACCCTGTTGAAGGCTCGTTCTCGCCTCAGGGCAACTTTTTCTGGATATATATATATATATATATATTACCTACTGGCGGTCGCCAGTAGGTAGTTATAGTTAGGACCACGTTTCCATAGGAAAAGCATTTTTTGATGTGCTTATAACTTTGGCGTCGTTTGACGATGCTTTATGAAATTTTCCCAAAAGTTCCTCTTTTTAGGTCAGCTCCTATCCTAGAAGTTTGGGGGGGATTCGTCAAGGGGGGGCTAAGAAAAAATGGGGGTCCCAAAACGTGTTTTCTCCATGCAATTTCCATAGGAAACTTTAGACAAGGCTACAGGTCAAACTGCAGGACGGAATTATGCCAAATTTGGCAGAGAAAAAGGTCTTGGTCCAGAAAGCACACTTTTGTTTAAATTGGGTAAATCCGTTCAGTAGTTTTAGAGAAATATCAAAATTTCCAGATATTGATATTTAAGAATTCTGACATCTGATTGGCTGAGGCGTTACGAGCACGAGCTTGCGGCTCATTGGCTGCGAACTGTTGAAACTAGGAAGTGTTGGCAGCCATTTTGTTATTCACAACTCTCCCTCTACAAGGCATCAGGTCCGTAGTTCTACCTCTGCGAGGCAACACTAAAAATATACCGCAACTCTGTCTGTGCGAGATACCCCTTTCACGGTCCCTCTCCCCACATCACCAGCTCGCGGCTGTGCCTTTAGAAGCCAGTCCGTCGGCTCGCAACTCTGCGACTGCGAGCTGGCAGCCATTTTGTGACTCAGTCCGTCAGCTCGCATCTCTCCCTCTAAAAGGCATCGGATCCGTAATTCTACCTCTGCGAGGCAATACTGAAAAATGCGAGATACTCCTTTTACGCTCCCTCCCCCTACATCATCAGCTCACGGCTATGCCTTTAGAAGCCAGTCCGTCGGCTCGCAGCTCTGTGTCTGCAAGCCGGCGGGCCCGCAGCTTTACCTCTGTGAGCCACCTCGTTAGCTCGTTTTACGCTGCCTCTCCCCACATCATCAGCTCGCGGCTATGCCTTTAGAAGCCAGTCCGTCGGGTCGCAGCTCTGTGTCTGCGAGTCGTGGGGCCCACAGCTCTACCTCTCTGAGCTACCTCGTTAGCTCGTAGCTGTGTCTGTGCTAGCAGGCCCGTAGGCCCGTTATTCTCCCTCTGTGAGTTAGCCCACCGGTTGCAGCTCGGAGGGCTCGCAGCTGTATCTCTGTGAGCCAGCCCGTTAACTGATAGCTGTGTGTCTGCTAGCAGGCCTGTTGGCCCGTTGGTCTCCGTCTGCAAGTCAGACCACAGCTCTCCCTCTGCGAGCCAGTACGGTGCTGTGCTTTTGCGAGCCAACAGCTCGTAGGTCTCCCTCTGCGAGCTGAGCCCACGGGCCGCAGCTCTTCCTCTGCGAGCCTGCCCAACGGCCCGCAGGTGTCCCTCTGCTAGCCGAACTGCAGCTGACACTCTGCGAGCCGAAATTGGGAATATAAGGCGGCTCTAAAAAGAGCTTTTGTGTTTATTAGTTGGAGCTACATGTAAGTGCGAATGCACAGCTTCAGGTTAATCAGGAAAACTCGGTTTCCCTCATCTGTGAAGTGTACTCCATCACTTCTGTAGATATCAGCCATATCAAAACGTATGTTGTTGTTGTAGATCGACCCCATTCTATGGTCTCTGAGGTATGCAGACACAGCTTTGTTGGCATTCTTCCTAGATTTTTCAATCTTATGACAAAATTGGTTTGACCATTTCCACTTCTGTCTTTGGCATATATTGGAATATACAAATACAGTTTGAGGCAAAAGTAACATCAATTGTCCAAAGATGTCCTTCATAAGCATTTCCAAACCTACCCCAGTCAATGTGCCTAGATCGTTACCACCACAGTGCACAATCATGAGATCAGGGTGTTGGAGATGCAAACAGGTTTTAACCAAAGGGAGCAATTGGTGCCACTTCAATCCTCTCTGTGCAAACCATTTAATGTGCACATTTTGTAAACCTAGGTCTAAGTCAATACGTCTCTGTTCTGCATACCTCTTGCACCAGAAAACATAGCTATGTCCTACAATCCACACTAGCATTTTGAAGATATGGCTAGAAGATATGGATAAATGTCTGTAGCTCATGCAGTGCATTCGTAGAATGAGAGATATGTTTAAACATGGGGAACTACTTTTTTTTTTACATACAAAACCTTAACCAATTGGGAGATGAAATGTATTGTGTCCTAAAAAGTAGGGTGTATATTAGTTTTGATGAAAAGCATCTTTGTGATTGGTTAATAAAAAAGCAGTTTATACGTGGAGTACATATTATAGGATGAAATTTGCTCAGCTCAACCACACCTGCTAATTGTATTTGGAAGGTCCAGTTCAAACTTGAAAGAATTGTGAACTTTTGACCTCCACGTGCCGTTAAATGTTGGAGAAAATGTTGCAAAAAAAATATCAGTTGGTTTAAAAAAATGATTAACTTTTAACCCGCACGTGTCGTAGAATGTTCTAGAAAGTGTTGATACAATACGTTGAACTTTTCACCTGTATGTGTCCTTAAAGAAACTGTTTATATGGAAAGTTCAAAAATAACCAATAAAGAGAGGTTTTGCAATCGAAAAAAATAAAGGAACTATTCTTATTTGTTCTTTACATGTATTTATGTGTGGAGCAACAGGGAAATTGTGCCATTACTGGTTCCATTCTTGATGAAAGCTGTGCATTACATGTACTGTGTGACAAGAAAAGAATTGCATGCGTTTGTGGCATTTGAAATCTGCATACCAACTACGAAGGTAAATTAGAAATTAAGAAGGTGTGTTATGTGTTTTGTAGTAGTGGTTAAGTATTTGAGACGATATTTTTAACTTTGAAAGTATTTTTTATTTCTAAATAACATAGTGTTAGTAAAGTCTGGTGTTTTATTGGTTCTAAAATATGCATAATGTGTAACTAGTTGTTAAACAAGTACTTTATATATGTTTAGGAGTTTTCACAAAGAAAAAGTGTAAGTTGTTATCTGTAAAAGACTGTGGGCCATATTCTCAAGACGAGCAATAACATTATCGCCGCTTTAGCGGCAGTTTCCTTCCGCTAAAGCGGCGATAATGTGATCGCCATTTTTGTGAATATAGCCCTTTATGGGTTTGGAAATTCGATGTAGCATTAATTTCGATTTGTATATCTATTCCGGCGAGATAAACAGAATGTCGCACGTTTGGAAATTATGCTCAGTCTGGAAATAGTGGAGAAGGGGTGACAGTAGAAAATTCATGTGTTATTAACTTAACAGAGATGGAAAAAAAAGAAGAAATGTTATGTGCACAGTTTGTGGTCTCATTTTTTACACTGAGAGGTAAATTTCAATGTCAGTCAAGGCTGGTGTGGTACTGCGAGGCTTTGCATTTGGGTGTTCTTAGGAAATCTAAGTTGTTAGGGAGCGTTTCTTCAGAAGTCATATTTTTTTACATATGTGAGAGATAAAAAATAAATGAAAATGTTCTTTGTATATTTTCTGTACGATTTTGTTCACAGTGGTAACGTAAATGTGATTATTAGTGATAGTAATTCTCACGGTGTGTTCCTCTACTGAATATACGCAGGCGTTTAACTGGTCCGGGTGTTATCAGTAGTAGGCTCCGCCACCCCTTTAAGAGAGCCGCCAATTTTTTCATCCCAGTTAAAGCTGTTAATATACGTATAGTAAATGGACGATACTTAAAAAGTTTGGAATTACACCTTCATTTACTCTGTCTACCTTGCACCACCATTTTGTGCCCCCAGCAGTACTGTTTATAAAAATAATCTAATACAGCTTTTTGTATTATAAAAATAGCACTTATAGGTTTATTGGCATATTGGTAGAATTTGTACTATATAAAGAATGTTGCAATCAGTTTCAATGGTCTAGAAATGCACTGTATTATGTAGGAAATATTACATATGCATAGGTTGTGATGTAATTTTTTACTGTAAGGTACATTTGAGTATAAGTGAAAACAGGTGATATACTGCGAACCCGTTCAGAATGTGCACATATTACATAGAGAGTAAATGGACAAAGTAAACGTGCACGTTGTTTTGTGTATGTATGCATGGTTTGAATCATTTGATGATACTTTAAGACATAATCTAAACACTATTTCTGCTTTACAATTGGGTACAGTGCACAGTGTTAGTAGTTAGTGACTAGATGCTGGTAAAGGGATTATTTATTGCTCGTTCGTACGAAATAAAGGTAGAGAGGGGCGTTTCTTTACAAGAGCTATTTTATATATGTGTGAGAGATAAAAAACAATTAAAAATGTTCTTAGTAAATTTTCTATACGATTTTTTCACACTAGTAAACTAACTGTGATTATAAGTGATGAAAATTGTTAGGGTGTGTCTCTGTGCTGAATATACGCAGGTCTTTCAGTGGACTGGGTGTTACCGGTGCTGAACACTGCTACCCCTTTTAGACACCCGCATCTTTTTCATCCCACTTAAAACCCTCAATATACGTATATTAAAGGAACGGTACAATAAAAGTTTAGGGATTACACCTCCGTTTCCTCTCCTCATGTGTCATCCTCATTTTGTGCACCAAACAGTAGTGTTTATAAAAATTAAGTAAGAGAGCTTTATTTAGTATGAAAATAGCACTTATACCTTTATTAGCATGTTCATGGGATCTGTAGTGTAAAGAAAAGGTCGTAATCAGTTTCAATGGTACAAAAGTGACGTAACATATGTTTGAAAGATTACATGGTTTTTAGGAGTAAGGTATAGAGGTAACAAATAAGCAGTATAGTTTGTTATGTTTAAACGAATATGTAGTTTTGTAAATCAGATATGGCATTGATTTGTGCAGCACACAGTACACCCACAATGACCCTGGAACATGTCCCTGAATGCCTTGGCACACTACAGCACACATCCAAATGCCAAGAAGGCCCCCATCCACAACGTGCACAGAGTGCCCCCCCCCTATCACCAATATCACAACCTACCCTTGTACATATGCTGAATCCAGCCAACCAGCAGATCCGTGACCCACACTGACTATGTAAGTAACACTGCATTTCGGATAGCATAGCAGCTGCGCAAAGAAAATGACATGGCCCACGAAGCGACATGGACGGAGCCAAGTGCGGATCACATCCTCAAAGGAGCAGGTCACACTCCGACGTGTCCGCGTGCAACCACAACCCATGCCTTACAATACACACAGCAGACCAACAATGCACCAGGCCACAAAATAAGTCCGCGAGCACACATCACCCAAGTCAAAAGCAAAACAAGCCCTGAAAAGCACACAATCCAAAGGCACCCCGTCTCAAGGGGAGAAGGCTACACGAAATCAGAGCTGCAGGGGCAATTCCCCCACAATGCAGCCCACACACATAGCAATCACAGAACATCAGCAATGAAGGCAATGTGGTACAAAACTCCCCTCATACGGGTTCTGTGTCCGGTGTGTATGGCGGGGTGATGGCTGCATGGCGGTGTGCCCCTGACACATCAGACTGCGTAGGTGATGGGGCTGCATCAGATGTTGTCCAGCACCTATGCAAAAACAATGTCTGGCTCACAGAGGCGGAGCTTGCCAAAGGGATACACCCCCATTGCACATTCGACAGTCAGTTCTTCCCTGTGTTGGGACGAGACTCATTGTGGCATACGAGTGGACAATCTTTACAACACACCTCACAGTTAGACACCAGTGGAGTGGCATAGGCTTTATTGGCAGTACGGACGAGGCAATGGCCACAACAGGCACGGACATGCTTAAGACACTTACACGCAGCATGGGTACATGTCGCGGAGCAGATGATGTTGGGGCTCAAATGGACAAGATTGATCACATATGGCAACGCTCACAGCCCACCTTGCCTTGCTGGACGAGTCATGTGTTGTTTGGCGTCTGCACAGTGCCCCGTGTGAGGGGGCATGACTGACTGTACGTGGGGTCTGCATGGTGCTCTGCCTCCGGGGTGCGGCAATTGTCTGCTCTGCCGACAGTGATCAGGTGTGAGGGTCCGACAGGTTCACATGTCATGCTACATCGCCATGTGTGTGCTCTCACCCAGCAGTGTGTCCCAATTGGCAACGTTGCCAAACGCTCGGACCATGGACCTGCGTCGCCTTGGACAGGTGTGTGTGCACACGCGTTATTCCACGCACATGCATCCAGAGCCCGACCGAAGGGAGACGTGTCCTCTGTTTTGGTGGGATATGTGAGCAATCCCCACTGTGCAACAAGTTGTTGGGCCATGTGCTGTGGGTGGCAATAGGATGTGGCTGCAGGTACGTAGTTACTCATCCATGAATGCCCATGCAGCTTCATGTGCAATGTGTTCCAATAGTACGTCGTTGTCGTGTTCAAGGAACACCAGGGTGAGCCAATCCATTACGTGGTCTGTGCAGGTGTGCTCAGCCCACGCCGTGTCACCGATCCGCAACACAGCCCAATAGGGGAGCGCCTCGATGTGGTCACTGCACACGAGAAATTGTGCCATCTCCCATGCACAACTACCAATACATACGCAGTATGTCAAGGCATCCCATGCATGGCTGTCTCGGTTACACTCCTGTTCGTGATCCAACTGGGGGCGCAAACACAAGTCATAGTCCAATTCATCAACAGTTGTGTTGGATAGGCAGAGATCCATGGGACACTCGAATGTGCATGTTCGGCAGTGGAACCAGGGCTGGACGCAGGTGACGTGGGCAATGCGGAAGCTGAGCCTGTAACTGATCCGCAGCACTGCCAGTGGCAGCGCGCCCAGTAAATGCAGCATACGTGCATGGTACTGTTCCACGTGACGGGTGTTGTGCATGTGCCCGGTATGGCCAGTATTGAGAACAAAATGCCCGCTAGAGCAGTACATAATAAGTTAGAATTAGTAGCTATTCCGGAGGAACTGGCAGATTTGAATACATATGAGTCAGTTCTAATTCAATCTGTTCATCCATTTCAAACTATAATTCGCATGGAGCCTAAAACAGGTAAACTGCCACCAACAGACTTACAAAGAGGGCTAAAAGGAAGAGTAGTGTACTTACCTTTGGATTTTAAGAAAAATATTGAAATTGTTGGTGGAGACAAAGATGAAAATGAAGCAGTAGTCATTCTAGTAAATGGAGTACCAACAAAGAGTCGGAAAATATGGCAAGAATTTGTGGATGTTAAAAAACTTCAAAAGGCTACCTTATATCTTGTGGAGAATAATATTTATTATAAAAGTGTAAATGTGGAACAACAGGTAATAAGTTTGGAAGATGAATCTGAAATTTCAAGTGGTCAAATAGAGAAAGTGGACAAGTCAAGGAGTGAAGAGATTTATGAACATTACACAATATGTCCTCTACATTCAAAAGAAGTAATAGGAAACAGCATTGAGTTATTTCAAATGAAAAAAGCAAAGGGAACTCCAATGAGTGTATGGGAGAAAAGCTTAGAAGCTCGTTGTTTTCCACAGCTGTTTCCTACTGGAGAAGGTGGACGATATGATGACCGACCTGTACGTATTCCAGCTTCAGAATATCGCTCAACAAGATTATACTCTGAAGATCCTAGATTCCGGCAGTGTATACCATATATATTTCATCTTTTGTTTGAAAGTGATCTGTCTTCTCTGTCCTATGCAGTGAACCACATACTGAAAACTGGAGTTCATCAATCACTTCTTTCAGCGAAAGAATTTGTGGAGAAAGTTCAACAAACAGATGAAAATTTAGAAGCACAGTTAATTAATTTGATGGCATGTCAACGAGGAACAAATGAGTATTGATATCGTCGTCATGGAGAACTGAAGTGTATGTTACGGAACTTAGGTACACCAACATGGCTTGTGACACTTAGCTGTGCAGAGTATTCATGGGAAGATTTGCTTGAATTTCTACGAGAAGCAAATTCCAATATAAAGAATGTTGAAATGAAGACACCTGGAGAACTGTGTTCTTTGGATCCTGTAAATGTGTGCAGAAATTTTAATCATAGGTTTCAAGCTATGATGTCTTTCATCTGCAATAAAAGAATCCACCTCTTGGAGAAGTTACCGATTTCTTTTGGAGAAAGGAGTACCAAGCGAGAGGTGCTCCTCATATACATATGCTATTGTGGATCAAGGATGCACCTAAATTTGGAACTGATTCAGATGAAATAGTATTGTTTTTCATTGAACAGTATGTGACATGTGAGATTCAAGAGAAGGAGGAGATAGAAGCTTGAGACAGCAAGTTTTACGTTTCCAAAGTCACCGTTGTGGAAAGTACTGCCGACGAAAATACAAGTCTAAAGGAAACTTTTATACCAAGTGTCGGTTTGGATTTCCACGTCCAGTAATTTCTAAAGGAAGAGTAAATTCTTTTTTCTTCTGTAAGGCACACAATAACTCGCAAATCTCCAAAGAATACCTACAACTTGAAAAGAACAGAACTGTCAAATTATATTAATGACTACAATCCGGTTATTTTAAAAATGTGGAATGCAAATATGGACATCCAGTATGTTGCAGACAACTCAATTCCTGTTGCACGCTACGTTACATCATATATAACGAAATCAGAAAAACCGAGATGAAACAAATGTGGGAAGAAATTGCACAAGAGAAAAGCCTTAGCAAAAAATTGTACAGCTTTACTTTGAAAATGCTTTCCCACAGAGAAATTGGATCGAATGAATGTTCAGACCGCTTGTCCTCTTCAAGTTTATATTCAAAATCACGAGGGATCATTTGGGTAAGTTTAGGTCTTGCCTGCTCCCGAAATAGAGTGTTGAAATCATTAGAAGAAATTGAATACTTAGCAGCAAATGAACCAGACAGTACAGAAATTCTTAAAACTAATATGTTGGATACATACTATCCGAAAAGGAGTCGACATCTGGAACAGCTATGTCTGTATGAAGTACTTCAACATTACAGCTTCAAAAGAAATGTTAAACAGAATTTATAACAAGGAAAATATGCAGTACTTGGATGTCATGGATGTTTAGTAAAACACACAAAACCTTATCAACCACAAGAAACTCAGTTGTGAAACTCCAGACAAGCGAGAATTTTACTATTTAGCACTTCTCCAACTGTTCAAACCATGACGTAGCGAAAGTGAATTACTTGGAGATTTCGACTGCTACGAAGATTCTTTTAATGCATGTAAAGATAGCATTGCATGTTCAATTTTCCCTACATATTTAAAAATGTTGAATGATGAAGTTGAACAGGAAAAGACTATTACAGCTGAAGTTGCAAATGAAAGTTCTCAAGATAGTCAAAGTTCTGGTCCATGTAGTCAAGATCCACTTGGACAACCAATAGTGGAAAATGAAGCAGCGATTGCTATGCATGAAGTGGAAATTGCAATGCAACAAGCACAAGAGGAGAATATTACATTGGAGAAGTTAGAAGAACAAGTAAATATTGAACAGAAAGAAATATATGTACAAGTGAGAGAACAGATAGAACATGGTTTGTTGCATGAAAAAAGAATGTGTATGTTCATCATTTAAACCTATTCTGATGTACATCAGTGGTCAAGCTGGAACGGGTAAAAGTTTTTTAATTAAAGTTTTGACCAGTTATCTTAAAAAAACTACTGGTTCACATTTATCTTGTGTAGTAACAGCTCCAACTGGATTAGCTGCGCACAATGTTAAAGCAATTACTTTGCATAGTTTACTAATGTTACCAGTTGAGCATGATAATAAATTAGAATATCAGAAGTTGTCTGGAGAAGCTTCTTATGAAGTGTCAAGAGTGCTGAAGAAGCTGAAACTTTTAATTATTGATGAGATGAGCATGGTCTCAAACTTAATGCTTGCTTTCGTGCATTTAATAATGCAACAGGTATAAAAAACAGATTACAACGTTCTCTGTGGAGGAAAACATTTAATTGTATTTGGAGATCTGCTACAACTAACTCCTGTAAAAGGAGAACCAGTCTTTGGGAAGTATTGGAAATGTGAATCTCTGGTTAAATTTTGAATATAAAGAACTCACTCAGAATATGCGACAAGCAAGTGATGAAGATTATGGAAATATTCTGAAAGATGTAAGATTGGTGTTCTAAGCAAACATGGTAAACAAGCTTTACAAAGTCGTCTACTAAAGAACTTGTTTACAACTGAAAACACAACAGCAGCAGTACTGTACAAGAACATTGCAGAAAAAAAGTCTATACTTTGCTTAATGCCTACACTGGAAGAGTGTTATACATTTAATTAAGAGCTTCTGAAATTGGAAAATCAAGAAATAGTTCACATTGAAGCTATTGATAAAATCGAGCATCAAGGAATAACAATTCTTCTTTCAACAGACTAAATTGGATTCTTTGGAAAAGTCTGTATCAAAAACTGCTGGCTTAGAATTTTTTTTAGATGTATGTATAAACTGTCGCGTAATTTTGAGGCGTAATTTGAATATAGAACAAGGTGTAGTGAATGGAGCAATAGGGAAAGTTGTTGAATTTGTAACATATCAAAACAGAAATGCAATTGAATTCTTGAAAATTAAATTTGATCAGATTGCAGAGGTAAAACAAATTGGGCGTTGTGCTGTACGTTTTTGCTGGTAAAAGACTTGTATGTTCGTAGAAAACAGTTTCCTTTCTGTTTAGCATATGCAATAACCATTCATAAATCTCAAGGTTTAAGTGTAGATAATGCTTTAGTAAATGTTGGAAGAACTGTGTTTAAAGAGGGAATGGCATACGTTGCATTATCTCGAGTTAGAACATTGTCTGGTTTGTATTTAATTGATTTCGATGAAAACAAGGTTAGTGCTGATGTAAATTGTGTAAGAGAATATAATCGTTTAAGAAGACTTTATGCACCAACTTTAGGTGAATATCCTATTTATGAAAAACGTGCTGTGTGTTCAAAACGCAAACATGTTGATGAATCAAGTGTGGTTAAAAAGCAGAAACAAAATTCAAGAGAAAAGAAAAGATGCAAAGAAACAGAAAATACAAACAAGTGATGATGTTGTGGGATACCAATTAGAAAATGCTTCTGGTGTCAACTGCTATGGTAATGTTATTCTAAACGTTATATTTTATCTAGAAGATCTTTATGGTGAAATTATGGAAAGTCAGGAAAAAAGATTATGTTCTGCACTTTATACTTTATTTGAACAATTGAGAACTGACAGAACTAAGATCCATACTGCTTCTGGTATTCGACAACTCTTGGATACATGTAATGGATCTTTAACGTTCAGTCCTAATATACAACAAGATGCACAAGAGTTTCTGATGGTTATGCTTGGAGTATTAGAAGATGAAGGAATCCAGATTGAGAGTTTATTTGGACTCAGTTACAAATGGGATCACAAATGTGAACAGTGTTCATTAACTTCTAGTACTATAGTTGACAGAGAAACGATTTCTGTATTTAACAATACCTGACTGCAAATCTGTACCTTTTCCGAAATTAGTAAAAGAAGCAAATCATGATATGAAATGTTCTTGTTGTCAATCAGAAATGTTATCTACATTATGCCTAGAAAGATATGGAAAATATGTAATTTTAATGCTACAACGCTGTAGACCAAATGGAAGAAAAGTGGAAACGAAAATTAAAAATTTTGTTGCTAGTCAAGTATCTATTTCTGGAAGAACTTTCACAACACTGGCTATTGTTTTCCATGCTGGAGCTACTACCACATGTGGACATTATACTGTATATTTAAAATGCAAAAATGGTTGGAGTCACTGCAACGATACACACTTGGAAATTAAACCGAGATTGCCTTATGAATTACCCAACTCATACTTGATATTTCTGAAACAAAAATTTTAGATACATTATTCGGCCTAGAGGGAAAATGGGAAGATGCTTTAAGGAATTGATACTGGATGATTTCAAAAAACAATTTCCACACATTATTTGGCCTTGAGGAAAAATGTCAACAGAAACTACACAGTAAAGGTAAGATTTAAAAATTGGAAATAGTATTGGATGTGTTATTTGTGTTGATTTGTTATTGTGGTTGTAAGAGTTAGTCATTTGTTTTTTTTTAACAATCTAGTTGATTGTTTTTTTCCCCAGCTGTTTATGATGATACTACACTGACATCACTGTGAATAGTGAAGTTAAGTAGAATCTGATAACAGCAGAAAAAGGGAGAAAAATATGTTTTGAAAATGTTATATTATGTTGTATTATTTGATAAGTAACAGTGTAATTTGTGAAATATATTACATTACACAACAGTTTTACAGTTTATTTTCTTTTCTGTAGTGGAAAAGTCAGAAAAAACAGTACTAATGACAAATAGCAGAATAGTAGTTTAATATTTAAAAAAAAAATCAAATTCACTGAAAAAACCATAGGTTTTACAGACGTTATAGTTAGAAATTAGCATTTAAAAAACCTTTGAAATTCACTGAAAAAACCATAGGTTTCAGGGACGTTATAGTTAACTGGACATTTATATACAGATATATATATATATATATATATATATATATATATATATATATATATATATATATATATATATATATAGAAAGCTCCAGTTGTGCCCCTCAGCAACAAGAACGCACTCTACAACAGCTGACAGCCAAGTCTTTAATGAGTAAGGACGGAAACAGGCAATGCGATGTCATTTGCAGTCCCAAAAGCCGATTATATATATATATATGTATGTATGTGCAAGCAATAATATCACGCGTATAAGTAGGCAAATGCAACTGTTGAAAATATGAAATGAAATACAAGCAGATGATAATATGGACGTCCGCTGCAAGAAATCAGAAAAATATATACACTAAATACATCAGATGATTACAACCACCGAAGACTTGGATGTGCACACATACTCATTCACACATCACAATGAAAACACCTCAGATGATTATAGCCACTGGAGACTTGGATGTGCACACAGACTCACTCACACATCACAAAGTCAATACTCAAAGAAGAAAACACCTCACCGGTTGCAAACACTGCATCGTAGCCCACTCCAGACTGGGGGATTCACAGCCAGGGTTAAGAGTCTCAGCAAACCCGGTTCTGCTGAAGTAGACGTGCCCGTCCCCATTCGGACTACAAACAAATCCCAGTTTCTAAGTCAACAAACCCCATCTTCATAATATTACATTACACAACAGTTTTACAGTTTATTTTCTTTTCTGTAGTGGAAAAGTCAGAAAAAACAGTACTAATGACAAATAGCAGAATATTAGTTTAATATTTAAAAAAAAAATCAAATTCACTGAAAAAACCATAGGTTTTACAGACGTTATAGTTAGAAATTAGCATTTAAAAAACCTTTGAAATTCACTGAAAAAACCATAGGTTTCAGGGACGTTATAGTTAACTGGACATTTATATACAGATATATATATATATATATATATATATATATATATATATATATATATATATATATATATATATATATATATATATATATATATATATATATATATATATATATGAAAGCTCCAGTTGTGCCCCTCAGCAACAAGAACGCACTCTACAACAGCTGACAGCCAAGTCTTTAATGAGTAAGGACGGAAACAGGCAATGCGATGTCATTTGCAGTCCCAAAAGCCGATTATATATATATATATGTATGTATGTGCAAGCAATAATATCACGCGTATAAGTAGGCAAATGCAACTGTTGAAAATATGAAATGAAATACAAGCAGATGATAATATGGACGTCCGCTGCAAGAAATCAGAAAAATATATACACTAAATACATCAGATGATTACAACCACCGAAGACTTGGATGTGCACACATACTCATTCACACATCACAATGAAAACACCTCAGATGATTATAGCCACTGGAGACTTGGATGTGCACACAGACTCACTCACACATCACAAAGTCAATACTCAAGAAGAAAACACCTCACCGGTTGCAAACACTGCATCGTAGCCCACTCCAGACTGGGGGATTCACAGCCAGGGTTAAGAGTCTCAGCAAACCCGGTTCTGCTGAAGTAGACGTGCCCGTCCCCATTCGGACTACAAACAAATCCCAGTTTCTAAGTCAACAAACCCCATCTTCATAATCTCAAAACTCACTAGAAGGTTCCAAGAGGCCCTCCTCTGGGCCAAGGAAAGTTACTGGAGTTGGCCACTTTCCATGCAAGCATTCCAAAGGCAAGAGAGTTCTCATGTTCCTTCTGCGCTCTCACGTATTCCAGCCTTTATCTTAACCAAGCTTACGAAAGTCTCCCGCAGTACAGAAAACAATCTCCAAAAGTACAGCTACAAACAACCTTGAACGTGAATAGCCAAAACAACTTGAGTAATCTGGGGGCCTGCCTGTGTGTGCAAAAGCTCAAGCTAGCTGACAGAATTCAAGATGGCATGTCAAAGCCAATAGTAAGAACTTCATAATACTTCCCAAATGTACAGCACAATGCACATTTGTGCACCACTGCCTATAGCATTACACACTTCATCTCCCAATGTACAACATAATGCACATTTGAGCACCACTGCTTATAACACTGCACTCCGAGACCAAGAAGTACATTCCAGACCTCTCTCTTTGTCCCTCATGCTTTGAAATGCACATCTCACACGTTCTGTTCCTGGCAAGGCTATTCTGCTCTGTGAAAGCTCTCCCCCTCCACAGCTACAAGAAGACACAAAAGAAATCTTCAAGGAAATATTTACATGCAGGAAAAATGATGTCGTACATTCAAGCTAGGATAAAGTAAAACACCAAAAGTCAATTAAAATAATGGTAGTCAAAGGTCATCAGGTGGTTTTAATACATGGGAGTGCCTCTAGCACTACAGGCGTTCTTGGAGCTGTACAGTGCTGGAGGCTGGGCCTACTTGGAGCTCGATGATCTTCGGTAAGGTGAGTCAACAAGGCTTGGCAATAACAAAAAAGATGAGGTGCACAGGAATGTGGTTCAAGTCAGCTGGAGAGGGAGTGCAGTCTCCCAATTTGCTGGGAAGACTTGTCAGGCCTCTGGAGAGTCAACAAACTACCACCTGTGTTGCAGAGCTGGAAGGTGCCCATGGGACAGGCAGGATCAGCAAACTGGTCGTCAATGTTTAGGTGCCTGTGGATGCAGGGAAGTGACTCCTTCATTCCAATGGAGATTCCTTCTTGCCTGGATACATGCCGAGTCCTTGCTGACTTGAAGGATGCATGACCACAGATTTGCAGAAACATAGAAGAGCACGGAGTTGCAGGATGAATCTTTCCACCAGCACAGTCTTTCCTTTGGTCTTGGCTTGATCCAGCAGCAGGGTTCCAGTGTCCAACAGCAGAAGAGTCTTCAGACGATCTTCAGAAGACAGGCTGTCAGTTCTTGAAGATGGAGTCCGGACTAATCTAAGGACCTACCCTCAGTGGAGCCTTTCAGTAACCCTAAAAGGGGAAGGACATCTTCTGCGGTGACCCACTTACCAGGGGAGGTCAGGGATGCTACTCAGCTTGTCTAGCCAGTCAGTTGCTTCAAGAAACCAAGATTCAACATGGCAGATTCAAGTGGCCACCTGGAGGAGCTCTCGGCACGTCCCTAGGGAGGAGCTGGACATGGAGGTGGACACTCCCCTGTCCTCTGCGTAGTTTCACACCAGAGTGGGAGTCAAGGGCTCCTGAGCTGGGCCAAACTAGCTTATGCAATGAGGGCACCATATATGCCCTTCAATTCGGTCTGGTGGCGCTCAGAAGCGCTGACACCCTACCTAATTCTAAAGGAGAGGTGTTCACATCTCTCATTCACAAGAAATCATTTGTTCAGCTTCCCCTGCCTGAGTTAGGCTCATCAGCAGGGGGAACAACAGTGTCTGAGGCTGGCAGCAGCACGAGCTGGCAGGCAGACCCTGTATAGCTACACGGTATTTATTGGGGGGTATTCTTAGGAGCACCACCAGTACATGATACGATGCAACTAACACTGGAATTGGTGTAGGGGCATGATTCCAACATGTTTGATACCAAACAGGACCAGGTTCGGGGTAGCCATTATATAGCTGGACTTTTCGACTTGCCAGTGTCCACTAATTACCTTAAAATGGCTGCCCCGCACTTACAAAGCCCATAGAATGGAGCCAGGGTTTGTAGGGGTACCTCTGCTCGTGCAGGGGTACTCACACACTCAGAACCATGCACCCTGCCCTTGGACTGAAGGGCCTACCTTAGGGGTGACTTATAGGTTTAAAGTTCAGTGATCAGGATATAAGGGAAACCTTACATTTTAAGTGAAAGGTGCATGCACCATTTCACGCAGACTTCAATTGCAGCACTGCGGATACAGTTTGCATGGCCTCCCATGGGTAGCACAATACATGCTGCAGCCCATGGGAGACCAATGCTCTAGGTACCTCAGTACCATATACTAAGGACTTATAGTGGTACCTCAGTACGCCAATTCTGGGGTGTACAAAGCACGTACCATCAAATTTAGAAGAGAGTTCACTGTCACTGGGATCCTGGTTAGCAGAATGCCAGTGAACTACAGTCAAAATACACTGAGACCAGGCAAAATGTGGGGGCATTTATGCTAGAAAGATCATACTTTCCTACAAACACCTATGGTAAAAAGTCACAAAAAGTGAATCTAAACCCATACACCATAAAAACATACCCTGCAAAGCATAGCGAAAGAGTCTCTAAATAAATACAGGATACAATTAACAAAGAAAACCCTAGCTGAACTATCAGCAAGGCCATCACATAGACTGCAGAGACGAGCCATGCTCTCTACTGACCCAGAGGGGGATTCAACCCTTAAGGCCACGTAAGACGCCCAAAGGATATCCCCTGTATAGGATAAGAAAGGGGAAAAGATTCATCATCAGAGGAATTATATGCAGAATTATATATTTATATATATTCCTCCTAAGAGTAAAAAGAAGGTGGTTCCTACAAAGGATACCAAAGGAAATATAAGCAATGCTAATAAGAATACTGAAAAATGCTCCACCAGGAGCAGATACATAGGAAATCCCTATTACCATCTGAAAAGAATCTCTTGAGTATGGAGCCCATCTTCAGAGAACAACAAACCTATACAATAGGCACTAAACCCAGGGTAGAGTTCACAAAAGAAACAACCAGCCCTTGACAGTGCTAAAACAATAATGCCTGTAGAAAACAGGAAAACCACACTCAGGTGTGACCAATAATTGAAATAACAGCAAAGATACTACCAAAAATTGGTCATATTTTGTAAAAAAAACTAAAGACCAACTTCCCCTTATACAACCTAGTAATGGGGAAAGAAAGAGGCAGACGGAAATAAAGAACAAAACTAAGATTCTGTACCACCTCTACTGTCGCGAAAACGCTGCAGAGCTGAATCAGCCTGCGCTCCAAATAAATGAGTGCCATCAAAGGGCATATCAACCAATGTCTGTTGGACTGCCTTTGAGAACCCAGAGGTGGGCAACCAAGCGCGGCGACAGATCGCCACAGACGAGGCCATAGCCCTAGCGCACAAGTTACTAACTTGTGTAACGATATATCTGTAAGAGACAGTAGTTAGTGACAGATTCCTTACCTTAGAATATCCCCAGGCATCAGGCTGGATCCGGAAAGTTTTTGCGTAGCAGTACCCTTGCGCGTCGGTAGGCGGCGTCGTGCGGCTCCGCGTCCGTCGTCGACGTCGTGATCGCCGGGATGACGTCGCGGGCAGTACTTAGACGCCGCCCCTGCGCGCTGACGTCAGTTCTGTACACGACTTTCCGCGCCAGGAACGCAGAGCCATGCAAGAAGCTGACATAGGTGTCTGAAAAATACTAGGGCCCTGAAAGGGATGTCCTTAACCCTAGAAATCAGTTCGCAGAACGGGGAGGATGGGTGGGCGGTAGGAATCTGTCACTAACTACTGTCTCTTACAGATATATCGTTACACAAGTTAGTAACTTGTGCATCTGAAAGAGACACGTTAGTGACAGATTCCTTACCTTAGAATAGATACCCCAGCAATACCAACCCCGGTTGTGGGTCTGCGAACAAAGATCAGACAAGGAAGTCCCAGAGGACAGAACGGCCAAAGAAGCCGTCCCTCCGGACCTGACTGTCAAGGCAGTAATGCTTTGGAAACGTGTGCAGCGAGGCCCACGTAGCTGCCTGACAGATATCCTGCAGCGGAACACCGCGGCCCAAAGCCGTGGTAGCAGCCGTTGCCCTGGTGGAATGGGCACGCAGCCCAACAGGAGGTTCCTTCTTAGCCAAAGAATAGCAGGCTTTGATACACAAGGTTACCCAGCGGGAGATGGTTCTCTTGTGCACCGCCTGACCTTTTTGGCGCCCACGTAGCCAACAAAGAGCTGGTCATCCACCCGGAAGTGTTGTGTGCGGTTGAGGTAAAAGGAAAGCGCACGTTTTGGGTCCAGACGGTGGAGCCTCTCTTCCTCTCTGGAAGGATGCGGAGGCGGAAAGAAGGTGGGCAAAGTGATGGTCTGCCCAATGTGGAAGGCAGTAACCACCTTTGGCAAGAAGGACGGACGCGTCCGAAGAACAACCTTGTCTGGATGAACAGACAGAAAGGGAGGTTTGCATGAAAGAACCTGGAGCTCACTCACCCGCCGAGCGGAGGTGATGGCCACCAGAAAGGTTGTCTTCAGAGTCAGAAGACGAAGAGGACAGTTGTGCAGAGGCTCAAAGGGAGCGCACATAAGAAAGGTAAGAACCACGTTCAAGTCCCACTGAGGCATCACAAACGGAACAGGAGGGAAGAGGTGTGTAATGCCTTTTAGAAACCTGTTAACAACAGGGGACTTGAAAAGGGAGGGCTGATCAGGAAGCCTGAGGAAGGCCGAGATAGCACAAAGATAGCCCTTGATGGTACCCAGGGCAGAACCCTGTTGGGCCAGGGAAAGAAGGAACAGAAGAACCTCAGAAAGAGGGGCAGAAAGGGATTCACAGCCTTTGCTGTGCACCATGCCACAAACTTGTTCCACCTGCAGGCGTATACCACCTTAGTGGAGGGACGCCTGGCTGCCAGAATTACATCACAAACTTCGGGAGGCAAGTCGAAAGGAATCAACTGCCGCCGCTCAATCTCCACGCAAGCAGGTGGAGGCTGGACAGGTTCGGGTGGAGGACCGTCCCCTGCTGCTGCGACAGAAGATCCTCCCGAAGAGGCAGACGGATCGGGGATCTACGCTCATACTGAGTAGCTCGGGATACCAAACTCTTCGAGCCCAGTCCGGAGCCACAAGAATGACTTGGGCCCGGTCGTGCCGAATCTTCTTCAACACTCTGGGTAGAAGTGGTATAGGCGGAAAGGCGTACAACAGACCGCAACTCCACTCGCGACGAAAGCGCCGCCGAGTGAGTGCCGCCTGGAAATTCCAACGCGCAGAACTGAGGACATTGCGCGTTCTCTTCGGTGGCGAATAGATCTAACCAAGGCTCTCCCCACTGAAGAAAGAGTCCTTGCGCCACTTCCGAGTGAAGACGCCATTCGTGATCCATCATGCACCTGCGGCTGAGTTCGTCCGCTCTGGCGTTCAGGGAACCTGCCAGGTGTTGAACCATCAGGAACATGCCCTGATGTTCCAGCCATGTCCAGAGGCGCAGAGCCTCCTGACAGAGGGTCCACGACCCCACCCCGCCTTGTTTGTTGCAGTACCACATGGCGGTGGTGTTGTCTGTGAACACTTGCACTACCTTCCCTTTGACAGAGGGAAGGAATGCCTTGAGTGCAAGTCGGATCGCCCAGAGCTCCAGAAAGTTGATATGGAGCCGGGACTCCGCCGGAGACCAGCGGCCTCTGATCTCCGCCTCTCCCATGTGACCGCCCCATCCCAGAAGGGACGCGTCCGTCACAACTGTGTGCTCTGGCTGGGGAAGGGAGAGGGATCTGCCCATGACCCATTGCCGGTTCGAGAGCCACCACTGCAACTGTTTTGCAGTCCCCTCCGAGATCTGGACGTGATCGGACAGGTTGCCCTGGTGCTGCGCCCACTGGAACTTCAGGTCCCACTGCAGAGCCCGCATATGCCATCTGGCATGATCGACTAGCAGGATGCAGGGAGGCCATGAGGCCCAGCAGCCTCAGGGTCATCCGTACCGAAACCCAGGATAAAGGCTGAAAGATCGGAATCATAGCCTGAATATCCCGGACTCGCCGTTCGGGAGGATAGGCCCGAAACTGCGTCGTGTCCAGAACTGCTCCGATGAAAAGGAGCTGTGGAGAAGGAATCAGATGCGACTTCGGCACATTGATGGAGAACCCCAGCGAGTGTAGGAGTTCGGCCGTAGTCTGGAGGTGGGAGACGACTGCCTGGGACGAGCCCGCCTTCAGCAGCCAGTCGTCGAGGTAGGGGAAGACTGAAACCCCTGCCCAGCGCAGATGAGCTGCGACCACCGCCATCACTTTCGTGAACACCCGAGGGGCACTGGTAAGGCCAAAGGGGAGCACGGTGAACTGAAAATGCTCGAGGCCTACAGTGAACCGCAGGTAACGCCGGTGGGCCGGCAGGACGGGGATGTGGAAATAAGCGTCCTGCAAGTCCAACGCTACCAACCAGTCTCCAGGGTCGAGGGCAGTCAAGACCTGAGCTAGGGTGAGCATCTTGAACTTCTCCTTCCGGAGGAAGCGATTGACGTTCCGGAGGTCCAAGATAGGACGCATGTCCTCCTTGTCCTTTTTGGGCACCAGAAAGTAGTGGGAGTAGCAACCACGCCCTACTTCTGGGGTAGGAACACGCTGGATGGCCCTCATGACTTCCTTCTGCAGAAGCATCAAGTGATCCCCTGACATGCGGTGGAATTGAGGTGGCATGGCTGGGGGGGCGGTCTCGAAGGGGAGGGAGTAGCCCCTTCGGACAATGTCCAAGACCCACCTGTCCGAGGTGATGGGACGCCAGTGGTGAAGGTGATGGCGGACCCTGCCCCCTACTGGCGTGCTTTGCACCTGAAAGGAGGGACTAGGAGGGCTTGGAGGCCGCGGACGGGTTGGAGGTGGTGGCCTGACCCGCACGCTGGTTGCCCGAACCGCCACGGCGGTATCCACGTCCTCGGCCACGCGAAGGCGCTTGCTGCGCGGGCCGGTGGCTGGGCTGCTGACGTGACTGGGCGCCCCTTCCGTGGCCACGAAAGGGGCGAAAAGCAGAGGTTTGCGGAGGGCGCACAACAGAAAGGCCCAGGGACTTGGCAGTAGCCCGTGAGTCCTTAAAACGCTCCAGCGCATGGTCTGCTTTGGAACCAAAAAGACCGACTCCATCAAAGGACATGTCCATGAGTGTATTCAGGACCTCACCCGAGAAACCAGTGGTCCTCAGCCAGGCGTGGCGACGCAGCGCCACCGTCGTTGCAAGCGATCTGCCCAGCGAGTCGGCGGTATCAAGGCCACAACGTATGGTGTACTTTGCCGCATCCCTACCTTCCGCAATGGCGCGGGTAAGCAGTGTCTGGACCTCCTCAGAACACTGGGGCAAAACAGTCGCCACCGAATCCCACAGGGAGTGGGTATATCGGCCCAAAAGGCAAGCAGTGTTCACCGACCGCAAGCCAGCACTGGAGGAAGAAAAGGCCTTCTTCCCAAATTGGTCCAGGCGTTTGGATTCCCTATCCGGAGGGGCGGTAGGGAAGGCGGTTTGGGAGGCAGAGGCTTGGACAACCAAGCTCTCGGGGGTGGGATGTTGGGAGAGAAACACGGGGTCGCCCGGAGCAGGGCGATGGCGTCGGGCCACGTTCCTATCCACAGGAGCCCCTGTGGTGGGCTTGGACCAGGTGCCCAAAAGAACGTCAATCAGTGCATCATTAAACGGCAGCACAGTCTCCGCAGAGGAGGCTGCCGGCTGGAAGCACTTCCGTCAAGAGATTAGTCTTGACAGCCAGAGTAGGCAATTGGAGGTGCAAGGCTCCAGCTGCTCTACGCAACACCGTTGCGAAATTTGCTCCCTCCTCCGTAGCCACGGGAGGAGACAGCATGCCAGTGTCAGGGGAAGTATCTAGACCACTGGCATCCCCAAGTTCCTCTGCCCAGTCCTGATCATACTCACACTGCCGTGTGAGAGGGTCTTCTGACCCCTCCCAGCTCTCCTGGTCCTCCTCTAGTGAAAAATATGGAGGAGGAGGGACATTTGGGACCCAAGGTCTCGTCGGCGCCGATCCGGCGTCGGGCGACGCCGGTCCGGCTCCATGTCCGGACCCGGAAAGAGCTGGGGAACGACGCCGTCCGGAGCCCCGGACGGCGTCAGAAACGGCACCGGGGACATCGGCGTCGGCGGAGGCGTGGTTAGGTCAACCGGCGTCGATGGGGGTTGCGGCACCACCGGGGCCGGGATCGAGGCCGGGGCCGGAGCCGAGGCCGGGATCAAGGCTGGCGGGACAGGCGACGCCAGGACCGGAGTCGTCGGCAACGCCGGAGCAACCCCATCAGGGCCCGCGGGGCCCGAAGGCGCACAGGAGGGACCTTGAGGCCCGAAGAGGCGGGCCATGGCCGACAGGAATTCCTGTACTTGGGCCGGAGTCGCCCCCGAACCCGGAAAGGACGGGTAATGCGGGGGCGGCTTGACAGGCACGTCCGGCGCCGCGGGGGCGGGGACGGTGCCGACAGGGGCCTCAGCCGAGTCGTGAGACCGGCGAGGCGAAGTCTTAGAGCGATGATGCCTCTTAGACTTTTTGTGCTTCGACTTACCCGAGGAGCGCGAAGACTTGGACTCCGACAACCGGCGGGGACTCCGCGACCGGCCCCTCGACCTCTCCCGGGACCGGGGCTTGGTGTGGCGTGGAACCGACTGCCGGACCTCGAGTAGCTTTCGAGACCGCTCTCGCAAAGCCTTCGGGTGAAGTTTCCGGCAGTCAGGGCACGACTTCGTGTCGTGGTCTCGGCCGAGACAGAAGAAACACTCCAGATGCGGGTCTGTGATCGACATCATTCGACCACAGACGTCGCATGGCTTGAAGCCGGGCATCCCTATCGACACCTAGGAGTCGACGACTCGAAAAGAAAACAGTGAAAAATCACCCAAAAATTTTGTCAAAAATTGACTAGGGCACTGCTCTTCCCGGATCTGCGCTTACTGGCGCGGAAAAAGAAGAACTGACGTCAGCGCGCAGGGGCGGCGTCTAAGTACTGCCCACGACGTCATCCCGGCGATCACGACGCCAACGACGGACGCGCCGCCTACCGACGCGCAAGGGTACTGCTACGCAAAAACTTTCCGGATCCAGCCTGACGCCTGGGGATATTCTAAGGTAAGGAATCTGTCACTAACGTGTCTCTTTCAGATGACAGAATCAGTGCTGTTCATACCACAACAAATCAGAAGTTTGCATGCCTGCTGCTCATCACGTAACAAGGGAGCAAGAATGGGATGACTCTCCTTCGGAATGGATGGTAGAATACCTGCCAATGAATCCCACAAAGCATGGGTGAAATGAGCAAGGACACAAGAAGTATTGGTGGACCTCAAAGCCAAACTGGTGGAGGCGAAAATGTGCCTGCCATAAGTATCCAGGGGCTTATTTACAAGCCCCTCGCGCCGCCGGTACGTCACTTTTTACCATTTTAAAAGTGACGCACCGGCGGTGCAAGGGGCTTGTAAATAAGGCCCCCACTCTTTTAGCCTCCTTGTCTGGAGGGATAGGCAGAACAGAACCAATATTTTGAGCAGTCAAAGCAGCCTGAACCACAAGGCTATGAGAAGTAGGATGTTTCATAAGACAGGCTGGGGCAATAAGGGCTGGACGATGCCTATGAGAAATAGAAAGTTCAATAGGAGGGCCCACACCGGGTTTAGCCCAGGTCCCAAAAAAAATGTCAAAAGAATAACCAACTTCTCTCCAGACTGACTTTGGTGCAAAATGTCCATAAAGGGTCCCTGGACACAACCACAGAAGCAAGTGGCATGTTCAAAAGTTCAGCAACTCATTTTAACATGTCTGCGAACGAGGAGCTAACCTACAAAGCCAACTTAGGAGGAGATAGTAGGCCCGAGGCTGGAGAAGATTCCAAGCCACTTGTATTGCCCAGCTAAAAACCCAACTGATGTCCAAAGTGGGTGGGTCTGAGTGGGAAACAAACACATCCTCTCCTTCACCTCCATACTCACCTGGCCGGCAAGGAGTATTAGAAGGAGGGTCCACAAGGAGCCCAGAATCGAAGCCTGAGCCAGCCAGCTCTATAAGGACCATGTCTTCGGCGCCGTCTGATGCTGCAGAATGCGCGAGCAGGGCATTCATCGGCAGTGGAGATGGAAAGTGTTGAGGTGTCACGCGGCACCATCACAGACATCGGATGAACGGTCGCCGGTGCCGAAAGTGGCAGACTCGGAGGGCTGTGCACCATCGGCGCAGCTAACGACGTTGAGTTTTCGGAGCCAGGCACTGAAAGCAGAAACCCTGAAGTGCTATTCACCGGCGTCGAAAGAGAAATGGCACCGATGGTCTGACTGACGCCTAGGGAAAACCTGCGGGCGTTGTAACAGTCTAAACCTCCTGCACCTCCTTGGGTCCCGAATGCCCTCCAGGGGAAGATGTAGACCCAAATACCTTTTGAAGGGAATAATAATATTCCCTGATCTGGGTTTGAGTCGCCCGACTCCAGGATATGTTGGGAGGCGCAGGGTAGACTCTTTTCCTGACTCCGCAGGCGAAGTATGGGATCGACGCGGCTTTGACCAATTTCGTTGTGACTTACCGCAAGACAAGGACGGAGAACGGTGTCTCCGGGAACAGCCCTTGGAGTGGCCCGGCTGGCATTCCCTGGAGACTGAGGCCGACAGGACGTCTTGGAGGGCTGCATCACCGGCGCCGCCAACAGCTTCCTCTGCCACTCCTTATGCGCCTTAGGACGGAGCAGTTGACAGAAGTTATACAACGCCGAATTATGGTGCTCACTCAGGCAGAGGTACTGCTTCTCCGGATCCACGTGGAAGCAGGGAAAAGAAGAAACTGATGTCAGTGTATCGCAGGGCTTCTTATTTGGACACCAATGACGTCACAGGCATGGACGACATCGATACAGAGTCGGGCGACGCCATCTATCGACGCGCAGACATGCTGCTGTTGAAATGTTTCCAGATCCAGTCTGGCACCTGGAGAGAACTCAGAATTTAAGGAATCTGTAGCTAGATGTCTCTATCAGATCACATTGACAGTGACAGGATCCCTTTTACACTCATTGTCTGATCTCCAGTCCCTAAAAGAGAAGGCGGGTAGGAAAGCATCAAGGATATGGATGATGGTCTTGCTTGACAGCGCAGCTGTCACCACACAATTATGTGAGAACCACCAAGAGAGGGGCTATAGCTCCATTGACACTGGGAGGCAGGAGTACCCAATTTGGTTGAGCAGAAGTGGTAGGCTTCCACTGAAAGAGTGCTTTTATTGCACTCCTATTTGTTGTTAGAGGGTTTCCCCTCACCTAGCATGGCAGCCGTGTTGCAACATGATAATTGGGGGTGGGGGTGCGGATGGGAGGGGTGGCAACCTACAATACTATTGCAGTTGAATTGGGTGAGGGGTATCTCCTTAGAACAATATCCATCCTCATTGCAATGGTTTTGGCAGAGAGAGGCCACCACCCCCCAGCAGGAAATGAGGGTTTGGCGAAAAAGAGTGCTAAAACAAGCCAGAGGGGCCCAAAACCCATGGGCCATGGGATTTTTCAAATCCTCCTATGGGGGGGGGGGGAGGACAATGCACCCCAAGAAAGGGGAAAAAAGGAGTTATAAGCGACGCTACCCCCAAGGCCTGCTCACTACAAGGAAAGGGGCAGCGTGCTATGGAGAAGACAGGGAAGAAAAAAGACCATACCTCTACGACTGCCAGCACCATCATTAGGCCTGGGAGGAGATCTTAGAATTCCACTATGTGGAACTCCGCTAAGTGACCCAAAAAACTCCAATGCGCTACGCGGAGTTCCGCAAGCAGCGGAGAGCGTAACGTCAGGCCGTTCTGCTGGCTGATTTTTAGCGCCGGGTCTTTGTCTAGCACTGAATATTTTTAAAGCACAAA
Organism: Calotriton arnoldi; assembly: GCA_963921515.1. Taxonomy (NCBI): domain Eukaryota; kingdom Metazoa; phylum Chordata; class Amphibia; order Caudata; family Salamandridae; genus Calotriton; species Calotriton arnoldi. The sequence goes on along the minus strand of CAWUFW010009724.1, from coordinate 70,355 downwards.
CTGGACCATGTGCAGCGCAAGAAGGCACTGCTTTTTAGGTCTCGCCTAGCGTTGCAGCGCGCATGCGCTGCTCGCTTTGCGAGGCATGCAGTATACAGTATAGCGAGGGAAGCTCCGCCCACTTTCCGGTCATTTTTTTCATTGGCTTAAATTCTAAATGCTGTATTGTGATTGGTTTTCAGCTTGATAGTCCCACCTCCTGACGGCCATGTCGTAATTTTTATCCTTCCATGGCTATCGGCCCCTTTACTTTAAAAACAATTTTGTTCCCCTGCCTCCCCCCGTTTCCTCCCGCAGTCTGTGACTTCTCGTCCCACCACCACCCCCCTCCACTCCCGTTCATGCCTTCTTCGACACCCCACTTCTGTTTAAAATGCAATCGGTCTCGTGTAAATACGAGTCCTATTGCATTTGTAAATGCTTGTTTTGTCATGGGATCGGCTGGGTGAATTTGCACTCTATTTTGCCTGACCTGCCCATCACACATGCGCAACAGCGACAACTCGCTGCCGTCATTTAGCAGAGCATCACTTCCGGTACTTTTCAGCTGGTGGGTGCACGGAGCACAGACAAACAAGGACGCGCGGGGTCGGCCAGCCTTTAGGCAGCTGAGAGTTGCCTGCAGACCCCATAGGAGCCCCGCCGGGGGACGCTTGTTTTGTTAGTTTACGCCGCAGCTCGTCTGTGCACGTTTCCATTCCTGCTTCTTTTTGTGCTTTTTAAAAGCCAACGTGATGTTAACTGTAAACATCTTAAAATGCCATTGTGCATTTACTGACGGGCTAAAGCATGTGCGCGCGGCTTCCCCAGGGGCGTTTCACGCTTTAATGATGTACTGGAAACTGATCCTCCTCGCCTCTGCTTGCAGTGCTGTGCTCCCCGAGACACATTTCTTCTACTGGGGTTGTAATAACACTGCCGCCCTGCAGACTTTACAAACCTCTGACTTTTGGTTGCTGCAGGTGAGCTGCTTTTGACTGTGTGGTCTCTTCTTTACTGAGGTGTCCTAACTGGGAGGAGAACACATTGCATCAAACTACCCCCCCTCATCCCTACCCCTCCACCCTCCACCCCCGAAGGAGAAACAATGGCAACGGCGAGGAGTGTAACCTAACTTGCAGCAACCTGTGTACACAAGTAGGTGCTGTTAGGAGAAAATTCAATGAAGAACTCCTTGTTTTAAATAAGTTACCAGCTGACGTTTAACGTAGATTCCGGTTTAAATACTTCCCATAATTCAACTATTCGTGCCGGGGAGCCTTATGCATTTGTGGCCTCATCCCTTCCATGCTCAATTTCTTTTTGTTCCGCTCGCCGTGCGAGAACTCTCCATGTATCGCAATTTGTCTAACTGTTCGCCCTCCCTAACCCACTCCATACACTTAGGCTTAGTGGTCATGTCATGCCACCATGTGACTGCTGTAGCAACACATACCTTGTTGCCGTACCCGCTGAAGTGGGTGTGAGGTTCTTTTAGCTTGGCCTGTTACCCTCCACAACCCTGGCATTTTCTCTTGAGCATGTGCTGTTCCCTGGCATCAGCTTGTGGTGGCATAGAGGCATGTTACTCATCACCACGTGCCGCACAGATGTATATGTGTATCGGGTCAGTGACCAGGGCAGTGAGCGAGGCTTTACTCAAGGGAGTGTAACAAGAACTCAGTGAGTACAGCCCTCTGCAAAAGTACAGAGTGAATAACCTGGGCAGCTGTAGGAGCACAACCTGCTCTGAAATGCCCCTGAAAGAGTTTGCTCTCATGTGCACCCTTCTTTGCCCTCAGCTGGGCGCCATCAGTACTGGGTGGCATGCATGAAAGCAAGTCTGTACATGCTGGCACCGCCTGTCAATTGGCACTGCTACTCACACCAAGTACTTTTTTTTAATATAGCCCAAACTCGAACTGAAAGAATTGGAGCGCTTTACATGTGCACCAGTTACATTACACTAGGACACACTCGTTTTTGGTAGGTACAGGAGCTTAAGGAATTTGCCCAGAATCACAGCATGCTGAGCTCACACCGAGGCTCGAACCTAGTTCCCCAGGTCCAATCAGGCAGCTCTCCTCTTACCCCACATCCACTCTCAACTGGCCGTGTTGCCTGCTTGCTCAGACTGTCCTTATCATAGATACAGAAGCATAGCATTAGATTGCAGCTAGCAAGTGAATGAATGTTTCTGTGTCAGGGGCGTCCACGTTGATTATGCCAACTCTAAGCCCTTATAGGACATAGTCTCCTATATTCTCTTTGCAGACATGGCTTTATAGACAAGCATATTGCTGACTGTATGGTGATACCATCTTTAATCTGATAACAGAAGTGAAAGGTCGGGCGATTCCCAGAAAAAGGTGTCATAAAGAGAAACTTCTGTAATTAAAGTACGTTGCAATAATATGCGATAATATGCTGCAGGGCCAAATACTTATAAGGTCCCAAAGGCGAGACCGAATGCATTGCAAATGCTTGTTTCTGCTGCTCGAGTAGATGTTCTACACGAGCAGCAGCATCCTCAACCCTGAGTGGTAGAGACATTCGTGACCATCCACGTTGAGAAATCTCACCGGGAGGTGGTCTGGAGTAAGATCTTCCTTGCTCTCACTCGCCAACTTAACATTGGTGAGCGTGAGCGAGGAAAAACTCCACTCCACTGAGTTTTTCAGAACTCCGCAAGCTACACAAGGCGCGAAGTGGGGAAAAAAAACTCCACAAACTCCGTGAGCGGACCAGAATTTCATGCCCAGGCCTAGTCATTGTCCTCCCATAAAGAGCTGCCCAGAAGCTGGGGGAGCCATCACTGCCGCATCTTGGGGGCAGCAGCGTCCAGTGCTGGGATCATCTGGCAAGAAGTTGGACGAACAGCAGCCCGTGATCTGGGCACCACTCTGTTCCCTCGCAAAGTAGGAAGTCATCTCTGCCACGACTTGGGGGCAGCAGCGTCCAGCGCTGGGATTGTCTGGCACCACTCCGATCCCTACCAAGGTCACCGAGCTGCATCGCCACATCCAGGTTCGCTCAGGGAGTGAGTACTAAAACGATAGAGAGCCCATGATGAGACACCCGGCTGGCAGGCAGCGAACGTGCAGGAAGAAAGCCCCGTCTATCATAGCAGACATGAGTCCGGCGCCGGAGCACCTTAAAGTGACAGACCCCGCAAGGCCAACGGCAGAGCATGCAGCGAACCCACGATAAGGGGTTAAAGTTGGTTTGAGCATGGAAGCACAGCCTGCGTCAGAAAAGGCCACATGGACTTAATGGATTGCAATTGATTACTGCCAGGGGACAGCAGTTTGTACAGTAACACAAACCAGAGATTCCACACACGGTGTGCTTGCAGCAGCCACGGCAAAACAAGAGGCTGCTTGCTCAGTTACGGGCGGCAAGAGAGGGCTGACAAGGCAAGCAACTTGGGATGGCAATTGGTTGCAGCCAGGTGTCCCAGCTCGCTGATTCCACTCAATTTGGGTGCTGAAGAGTAAAGCAGAAGCAAAGCACGCAACCCAGCCAGAAAGGTTGGGGAACCTGACTCAGTAAAAGAAAGGAGAACAAGCCGGGGACAGCCTTGCGGCGACGCGACCCAGCCCGCATCCCCTCCACTTTTCCACCCGCAAAAATAAGTTTGCACATTGGGTTGGCAGCATCAACAGCAGTCACTGGAGGAGGAGGCAACAAGGGGAAGCCAAATAGGACGGATAAAGGACTGGGAAGAGCTCAAAGCCAGCGATGCAACCCAGACACTCCACCACTTTCCGTCGCAAAGATAGAGAATAAACACTCGATCAGCAGGGAACAAAAAAGTAAACCAGGGACAACAAAAGGGGACGTAACCCCGCCATCACCACCACCAGTGAAACATGAAGAACCAATAAAGCAGTGGTGCAGCAGGACAAAGTGGAGGAGATGCTACGGCTTGCAAAGGCAGCAACAGCCAGGCATGGTAGAGACTGGCTACTACAACAGCTAGGGGAGGGTCCAGGCAAGGGATCCAGCAGCCAGCAGGACAGTCGATAGGCTGGTGGTGGTGGAGTTAATCGGCAAGCTGGAGCATGTCCAAGATCTCAAGAAGTGCCAGAGTAACATGAGTAGAGGGGCGTAGAAAATAGGCATAAGAAAGGATTAGAAGCGAAGGACCTGTCGCCTGCAGCCAACTCTGCAACGGTGGGATCCAGCAAGAAGGACAACAGCAAAGCGGCAAATGGTGAGCAGATAAGCGTGATTGTGCATGAGTGTTTGATATCATAGGCACCATTGTTGTTTAATGGCTCGAGAAACACCAGAGCAGCGCAGGTGGGGCGAGCAATGGTTTGTGCACGTGGGTCAGGGCACACTAAGACTTGGGCATCAGGACTCCCATGGCATTTAATAGACCCTAGGGCCCATTTCCAAGGCCAAATGGGCATGGTGCAGGGCCTCCCCTTGCAGGAGGACACACACAAAAAGCCGGCAGCTGGACAACAGCAGGGGGCCAGCAGCCGGGCATCCTGGGCCCAGAGATCAACAACAGCAGGAAAGCCCCATCACCCATGTAAGCATGGGGAAGTGCAGCGGGTAACAGGGGGCACAGGGCAAGGAACCGAGCCTCAATGGGGCAGGCACCAGGGCAACCTTCAACGCTCATAAGGGCCACGGTCTGGGAGCCTCATCTCCCTAGCTGTTAGAAAGAGGATCTAGAGGAAGGAATTTATAGATATTTTTATGTCATTAGAAATTCAACTTGAAGGCCTAGATCCAACGTTTTGCTCTAAGAAGGTGGAAGACAGAAGGGAGTGAAAGAACTTCGATAAATGGATAGATGCATTTAGAATCATGGCATGCATCATTGTGGAGAAATTCCTACACTGCGTGCAAGATCTATGGCTCTATGAGGAGAAGATACACCAGACCCATAGACAGTTTGATGGGGAGGCATGGCTGGAGTACAATAAAGGCTATAGATTGAAGATGTAAACACACCCTGACATGGAATGGGACGTGGAGGATGTCTCTGGGTTTATACACAAAATGATGGTGGCTAAATAAACCCAGGGATGGGCAGGAAAAGCAGAGCAGCCCTTTTGGAGCACCCCCTTTTGGGGAAGGCAAGACAAGCAGAGAGACTATTATAAAATAAAGCCATCCTCAAGTTTGAAGCCAGCAGCAGACAAGTGCAGTGCAGCCATATGCTGGAAAAATTAAACAGATGAGTGCACATTGGGCTCTTCGTACAAGTTCAGGCATGTGTGCGCCACCTGCGGGGGAGGTCACCCAGCCTCAGGATGCAGGAGCGGCAAGGTACACAGCGATAAGAAAGAAGCAAAAAAGAAATGCTTGCAGGGCCAACCACAGCGGAGGAGCCCATAGAGAATGGGAAGACTTCCAGTTAACCAGGTCCCTCCATTAACATGCACAAACTCAGAAGCCACGCAAACAGTTATAACAAGAGGACAGGTGCTTCGCTGTTTACAAGGGGTTTCGATGAAGGGTTCAAAATTTCATTTGAGGGTAACATCACCACAAGTACAGAAAGAAAAATCCCTTGGCTGCATAGAGGGCCCCCTGTCCCTTTCTTTCCCATTAGGTTTAGTGATATTCCCAGCTGGGGGTGGTACCCAAGAAGAAACCCAGCCAGTTCAGACTCATACATAACCTATTACTCCCAGAAGGGGAGTCTGTGAATGATGAGGTCAATCCAGGGGGTTGCTCAGTGGGCAACTCAACCATAGAGGATGCCATAGATCTAGTAAGGGCAAAAGGAAGAGGTCTCTTATGTCTAAAGCGGACATTGGGTCTACATTCCGATTCTTACCTGTGTCCCCCGATAGCTACCAACTCCTGGGTTTCCAGTTCGATGGACAGACATACGTCAAGGCGATGCCAATTTGATGTTTGGTCTTTTGCTCTTTGTTCGAGTGGTTAAGAACACTTAGGCTGTCCGGAATTCGGTTAAAACCGACTCTGCCCGACAATACCCTACCGGATGAAAATCAGCTGACCAGGTTTAAACCGAGTGTCACTGATTTTCATTGCTGTTGCACCACTTGGCCACTTGATGGAGCCAAAGCATTAGAAGCAAAGCTCCAATTTAGGCCCGAGAACGAAGCAGTTTGGAACGTGTGTCACCCCCATTAAATTCGGGGAGACACATTGGTTGGCAAGGTTGGTGGGTGGGGCCAGGTCCCATTGAAAGTGCTGTCCGGACTTTGTCAGGCCCCACACACCGCAGCACACTTCAGACCCCCAAGACGACGAGACGACGACCAGAGGACGACCGCCAGTGCTCCAAGTGCTCCAAGGCCCAGCAGGTAAGTGGAAAGTGCGTGTTTTGTCGAACTGTAACATTGCTACAGAATCACCACTGTCACTGTTGCAGCAGAGAGGCTCTGATAGCTTTGATGCCCCCATACCTTGCGAGCAGGGGTCGAATAGATAGGGGAGGACAGGGTTGGCCTATTTGTGTCTTAGTGTGTGTGGAGGGCAAGGAGTTAACTAACTGCAATCCTCCGGCACACTAGTTCTTGGCCTCAGCACGTAGAAAGCCATCCACACGGAGCCACAACAGTAAACAGCAACTGCACCGCAGCTCCGTGGGTATACGACACTTCCAGGGCAGTTGACCTGTGCGCAAAGATGAGAATTACGTTGACACCTCTGAGACCCCGAGCACCCTCACCAGAGTTCTGTAACATCAGCTATGGTGTCCACAGCCAGGGGCCAGGATCCCGACACTTAAGCACCACGCAGCTCTAGGGCCATCAGCCTGGCGGGCCTACCGGCGCCACCCTTCTCACCAGACTCAGGGTAGGCCACCTGAATGGGCACGGTGAAATTTGGAGCCCGTAAGCTGAGGTAATCTGATATCATGTGCGCCAGTCAAACCTGGGGGGGCCAGGTGGAGATATTATAGAGGCACAGTCATTGCAGTAAGCCCCCGCCGCGACAATCCAGGACGCACAAAGCGCCTCTGCAGGCCTCACCTCCTCGTTTTTAAAATTTTTATTTTATGGGATCAGCAGGGCCCTGCCGCCCCTCTCACCACACGCTGCAGGTCCGCTGCTTCAGCATACCAAACCACGCGCCGATGCAGCAGTCACCAGCGCCACACCAGCAAGTCAGCAACAGTTCGCCCCAGGTAGGCCTCCGAGCACCAGGCAGAGCCCTGCGGCCCCCCGCGAGTCCCCACAGCCAGCTCACCTTCCACCAGCATTGGTGCGCAGGACCCCCCATGATGCCGCAGGCCGCCTCAGATCCAGTAGTGTAGATCAGTGCCATGTGTAGTCCTCAGTCGCGACTGGTAGCCGCCATGAGGTCTCTACCGTTGTGCCAGTCCGGAATCTCCTCGCTGCCCCGCACACCTGCCCAAGTCAGGACGAGCAGTCCGACACGCACCCATTAGGCGAAAAATGCAGCATTTCGGAAAGCGAGTGCCACGCTTGGGTAGTTCGAAGTATCCCCATATACAATTCCGAGGGCCTCAGATGACGCATTCTGGGGTGCATTTATTATAGCGATTCTGTGATTGCCTGCATGTGGAGACAGACTGGTGTGCATTTATTAAAGGGACGCTATAATTGCTGGCATGCGGAGACGCTCTAAAGAGGTTTGATTTATTGCTGAACGCTTCAGTGTCAGCGTTTCACAGCACTTGCAGATTGTCGCAGACTGTGTAACATATGTCTACGGCCTGCGATTCAGCGGTTCCGAGAGCAAAGTCAGAGAGCTTGGGGGTTAATAGCTTTTCATTTGTACGGTTAAATGGATGGAAAGCCTCAGCAAGTTCCTCTAAAACAAGTCTAACAAATCAGTGGCGGATTATTATTATTTTTTTAGGGGGGAGGGTTTTATATAGCGCACACAAAAGCCGGAGGTATCAGAGCGCTTTACATGAGCACCAGTTGCGGTACAACCTCTTCTGACATTGGACACCCGTATTCTACACTATGTGAATAATTGAAGATATACATGGCTCGTCTCTCTGAGAAGTAACTGAGTGTCCCACTGTTTAGTGCAACACAGAGTGCAGGGGGCGAAGACAGACAAGAGAATGGGGAGCCGAGGTGTGAATGGCCAAAGGGCCAGAGCAACACCAGGCCCCCTGCCTGGCTCACGTGGGGGGGAGAGGAGCTATTGTGTTCTGGCGTCTGTCTTGCTGGAGCCGCACCCGAGTAATTCACAGGTCTGTAAAAGACCATTTTACTTAACGAGGCTTTCTTGTTTTTCACCCCTTCTTAGAGCCCCTGCATCTCCATTCTGCCGATTGCTGGAAGAATCTCCCCCCCCCCCAAATTTGACTGTAGTTGTGCATCTGGGAGCTATGTAAGTATATTTACGCCACTGGTCCTTATTACTGTTGAACTGTATATGAATGTTTCATACTGGACACATATGGATTCAACATTCCCCTTTCATTAAGCTAAACATTCTTCTGACAATAGGTTACCTGACCTGCATCTGTATATACATCGCATTTCTTTGCAATTTTATAAAGCGTGAAATTGGCCTAAGGGCTTTCGACCACCAAGTATTAATCACTTTTAGGCACGCTGGAGGTTAGCTAATTTGCATACATCCAGAACCGAATTTTTTTAAAAGCATGATGGTTAAAAAGCATTTAGGGTACCAAGGATACAGATTTTTAAAGTTTTGAATCAAAAGCACTTAGAAACTGCAATTCAGTTTTCGTGAATGTTCCTGTTAGAGCCCTGATGGCTGAAGGTTTTGCTTCAAGGTCCGCTATTGGAACAAACACATTTTCAAGACTTTCCAATCCTTAGTCAATTCAAGGCCAAGAGGACAAGGGAGAGAGTCCCAGAGCGAGGAATCTGAGCCACATTGTGCCCATCGTTGAAACTAATTTTTCATGTGTGATTGGACTGAGAGTCTCATTTGGGTGGCTGGGTGGCTGGGTAGACTTTTTGTTTGATGTCATCAGGCTTCTTATGCTATGCCTCAAAATGTGTTCTTCAATTTCACCAATTGGTTGGCAGCCTGTTTAGTGGCATCATTATTTTCTCAACAGTACACAACCGGTTTCTAAGTGTTTTTTTATGATCTAGTTTGCGCAGAACAACATGCCCCGCAGAATAAAGACGGCAGAAGATTATGTGCTGGAAAACAAAGATTTCATGGTTGAAGAAGTGCGTGGGCAAAAGATGTTAATTTGCAGGTTTTGCAGAGTGACTGTCCCAATAGTAACTGGGAAGACTGCAAGCCGAATTGCTGAACATCTTGTCACCAAGACCCACTTGAAATTGAAAGAGCCACCAAATAGCGACAGCCTATGCCAGATGTCTCTTGCTGAGACAATGACACGCTTCAAAAGAAAACGTGAGGAAGAAAAGGATGTGGCACATGAATTTGTACGTGCCCTAGTGCAATCTGGAACCAGCTTACACCAAGCCGATGGACCGATTGGGAATCTGTTCCGCAAGTGTGCACCAGCATGCAAAACATTACCAAAAGCAACACAAATGTATGACAAATACCTACCAGAGGTGTTCCTTGCAGATATTGAACATATTTCAGAGTTACTCCAAGGTGATGTAAAGATCTCTGTTACCCTTGATGAAACTCCAGAGATGCGTGGCGACCCAGCAGTGGCAGTGCTAATCACATTTTGTGATGCAAAAAATGGATGGTACAGACGTACCATCATGGCAGATCTAGATGTACTGGAAACATGCAACGCAGTGTCACTTGGAATGCTGCTGCAGAGAGTTCTTACCAAGTTTAACAAAGATTGGAGTGATATTGTTTGTATTTGCAGCAATTCAGCTACGTATATGAAAAAGTTATGTGATGACCTGTCAAAAGCAATACCTGAGCTGAAGTGTTTCCCTGTAAGAGATCCGTGCCACTTGCTAGATGGTATGCTGAAAGCATCTCTACAATCTTCTGAGCTAATGAAGAATGCTATTGATTTTGTAGTCCATTCAGGTGCACTGTTTCGTTATGCGCGGGAACTAAAACGCAAATATTTCTCATTTTGTGTTTTGTGTGGCAGCAAAGAAAGAGTCATCCCAACTGTGTCATTTAGTCGGTGGTTCTCAGTCCTAGAGGCCGTGAATGCAATATTATCTATGTGGCGCCCGCTTACTGATTTTTTGCTTAGTGATGATGCAAAAGGCAAGAAATGTGAGGATCTTCGGGTGCATATTGATAGTGATGTCAAAAAAAGTACACTGTACTGCATTCTTAGATTTTTACAGGAAAACATGACTGCTGTAGTGGACATAATCAAAAAACTCGAGTCAGAAAACACCCTTGTCTACCAAGTGTTCAGCATAATTGGTGTAGATGTCAAACATCTCCTCGAGAGTAGGCTAGGCGACACTTTTAGTGACTTTGGCACTGCAACATGTTCCCTGTTAGAATGCTTGCCACTTGGTAAGCAAAGAAGTGTTGAGGACCAATTCAGGAAATTTTATTTTACAATGCATGAGAAATGGCTAGCTATGATGCATAGAAATGTCCCTTCACCAACCATGGCCTTTGAAGTCAATGAAGCCTCACTTTGAGTACGCTGCGCAAGTGTTAGATCCCTTCCGTAAAGGGGAATTTTCTCCAGACTTTGAAAAGTACAGCTTCATTTTTGACCGCTTTAACACCTCTGAGGGCATATGCACCCAGTTCAATGCATATGTTGCAGAACCTGGCCCAGAGAATGTCAACCTTGAGGTGCACCAGTATTGGCATGGAAAGCTACGTCAGTGGCCAGAGTTGGCAAATTGTATACTGGCTGTTTTGGCATTGCCAGTCTCAAGTGCCAATGTCGAGAGGGCCTTTTCACAAATAAAAGTGTACATGGGAAGGAAAGAGAGAGCGCGAATGACCAAAGATTCACTGAAGAAATATTGTAGGTGTACTACAATAAATTCGACTTGTAAAAATGTATTTGGACCTCATATACACTGTACATAGACTGTCTATATACCATGCATCAATTAGGAAAGCAAGCAATAATAAAAACAAAGCGTCCCATAAACACCGGTAAAACACCGTTTCAGTTGTTCTTTATGGCGCGAAAATGAGTAACCACTGAAAAGCACTGTTTTTTTGAGGTATTGAAATCACTGGAAAACACTGAAAAAACACCACCAGAATTTACCAAAAATAGAAACTGAAAACAGGAAAGCCTAAGAACACTTTTAGAATGGGCCCTACACAAGCAACACCAGGAAGGGGACAAATTGCACTACCTTGATGACTTTTTCTTTGTGAGACGCCAGGCACAAATGAATGTATAAACACCCTCAGTGCATTCCTGGATTTAGCTACAGAGCTAGGTGTACCTCTGGCAGCGGACAGGACTGTGTGTCCAGCAACATAGCTGGGGTTTCTGGGGATCGAGTTAGACTTCATGACTGGCACGTCCAAAATACCAGAAGACAAGGTAGGCACAATGAGGAAGGAGGAAGGAGATAAAGGAAATGTGCAGAAAGAACAAAGCCACGCTGAGGGAGCTGCAAGGGGTGATTGCCAAGCTAAATTTTGCTGCAAAAGTGATATCAGCAGGGAGAGTGTTTGTTAGGCACCTGACACAGCTGACTGCAGGACTATGGGAGAAGCACAACCAAGTCAGGCTGGGGTCAGAGTTATATATGAATGGGGTAACCCGTTAGGCCACTGGACCCGGGTATTCATGTGGTACATAACAAGAATGGTCACAGTGGAGTTTGATTATAGTCCAACTTACAAGAAACGAATTCAAGCCAAAATTAGACATCACCAAAAGAAGTCAATGAGTACTTGTGATTTACTTCGCATCACAAACCAATGGATTAGTCAAACAAATAACAATTGTATGAATCAAAAAATCACGGAAATTGGTGCTCGGAAGAAGGGGAGGGGGTGAGTGCTTAGGGAGGGTTGCGTGATGGTGTAAAGGAAGGGGAAGGCAATGTGTTTTAAATACATCCAAGGATTGTCGAACGTTTCCCGCCTATTGTTAGGCAAATGCATATAGAAAGCATAACATATTAGGTACAGATACACAAATCTCTGTCACCTATGTTTGATACACAACAAAAAACAAGATATGTCGACGTTTCGACCCCTGTATTCATAAAGGTGATTTCAGCCTTATTGGGGGGTCTTCATCAGGACCTTAGGAAACACGTGAAGGGGGGGACGAAAGCACCTGGAATTAATTAGGCAAGCATTAATTAGGTGACGTAACCACGGAGACAGGAACAACACTAGAGAAAATAAAGTAAATTACCAATGAGATTCAGCTGGAAGGATCCGGCTGTGTGTTAGATGGAGGCCCTGTAGGCTCCTAAAAGGTCAGAGGCGAAAAAAATCAAAAATAGCCTCCCTGAGAAATTAATAACATGAAGACAGAAGACAAATGCTGCAACCTTGCAGAAACACTCACTGTAAATGATTCGAAGTGACCACAGTCCAGGTATGGAGGTGGTTGGTGCCTGTAGTACACCTAAGTATCCAAACCAGGTTGATTAGTAACCTGTAACAAAGTGTATGAGGGCTAGGATTAAAACCTAGAGTAGAAAGAGAGACTACATGTATGCTTGGCCTAGAGCCCGATGCCATTATGGACTTCACTGCAATCACTGTTAATAATTGCTGGAGCATTCTGTCCAGACAGGAAATGTTACTGAGTTCAAGAAACATAGGGAGCCAGTGCTCGAAATTCACAGCAGCGTGACACGTGGTTTAAGAATAGAAAGTTAACGCAAACCGTGTCTGGTCATCTATATTGTCAGGCCTAAGTGAGAATTAATTAACAGCGCCGTGGGTGCTACCGAAGTAAAGTGGTTCAAAGTGCTCTACCGCGTAGCGGCAGTCTAAGCCTGAAAAGACAGGTAAATATATAAAATAAAATAAATTACCTCAGCTTACCAAAAGGTTAAAATGGTGTCTAATATGGTGATCTATATTGGGAAATAAACCAGAAAATATGAGGCCAGTGCACAAATCAATTAAAAGCGCTGTGAGTGCAGCCAAATAAATAAGGAATCGAGTAGTTCAAAGGGCTCTGACGTCTCGGCATTCAGCGGGAGTCGAAGACTGAACTTACACGTAAATGCATAAATTAAAAACCAAAGATGTGCTAGCGGTGGGCAAAATCACAATCACCAAGTACGCAGCGTGTCCGTGCATTCTGAAACCTGAGGCAGACTGAGCACTTACCCAACGGCGGCTCTGTTGTGATTACAGGACGCAGCCAACCGCGGTACCGGTGCCCTGTTATAGTTAGTGAATCGCGTGCACATTGATGCCGTGACCGTGCAGACGCTCGATGCGGACTGTAATAAGTTTACCAGGACGTGCTTGTCCCCCTCCTGTTAAAAATTAAAGTGAGGTGGAGAGGCCTTGACTGAGTTAGTTTTAATGAAGAAGGCCTTGACTGTCCATAAAAATCGGCGCACAATCTAGACAGGTTTAAATACAGTATGTGAATAGAGGAGAGTGTAAAAAACACATTTAAAACACATAAAGCATGTATCGTCAATCAATGCGGTATGTTAGAGTTGGGGAGCATGAATGATGCATTCAAAAAAATAATACAGACAATAAAAAGCATGTAACATGGATCAATGCATTATGTTGTTGATAAGTTATGCACGTATCATATTGTACATTGGTTCGGGCATATGAAGGAGAGACATATATCATTTGTAGTTAATGGCACATGCAGATCAAGTCTTAACCAATTGGAGCTAAAATTGCCCAATTGTGGGTTACAATAATAGGACGGTTGGCAATGATCTAATAAACGTCAACAAATATTTAGACTGGTATACGCAAACATAAACATAAGCTAACCAATTGGGTAACGTTATCCAAACATGGATAGCAGTTGCAAGAATAGAGAAGGAGTTTAATATCAGAAGTTTAGAAACGTTAACAGTATATTGAGCAGGTGTTGGATATGTCATAATCAGGGATTTCTAAAGCTAGTGAATCGCAAGGATGTGTGTTCTAGTCCCTGTTTAGACAAGAAAGTTGTGCATATGTGGCATCCAATTCGTTAAGCCCATTATGGACAGAGTCAAAAAAGTCCATCCACTTACATTCACGTGTGCTCAGGACGTAGTCCAGATCACCACCCCTGATTCCCAACGTGATCTTTTCAAGCACCACCCATCTTAAGGACTCGGGTTGATAGTCTTTGGCTTGGAAATGTTCAACCAGTGGTGCACCAGTGGTGCCACACCTAATCCTGCTACAATGTTGCAGTATTCGAGCTTTTACTTTCTGTCTGGTTTGGCCGACATAATCAATCAATCAATCAATCATGTCACTTATAAAGCGCACTACATACCCGCGAGGGTCTCAAGGCGCTGGGGGAAGAGGGGGGTGGTGCTGCTACTGATCGAAGAGCCAGGTCTTGAGGAGTCTTCTGAAGGCCAGTAGGTCTTGGGTCTGTCGGAGGTTGGTGGGGAGGGTGTTCCAGGTCTTGGCGGCGAGGTGGGAGAAGGATCTGCCGCCGGCGGTCGTTTTCCGGATGCGGGGGACTGTGGCGAGGGCGAGGCTGGTCGAGCGGAGCTGGCGGGTGGGGGTGTAGAAGCTGAGTCGTCTGTTGAGGTAGGCTGGTCCGGAGTTGTGGAGTGCTTTGTGTGCGTGGGTGAGGAGCTTGAAGGTTATCCTCTTGTTGACAGGGAGCCAGTGCAGGTCTCTCAGGTGGGGTGTGATGTGGCTGCGTCGGGGGATGTCGAGGATAAGACGTGCAGAGGCGTTCTGGATGCGTTGCAGCCGTCTCAGGAGCTTAGCCGTCGTTCCTGCGTAGAGGGCGTTTCCGTAGTCCAGCCTGCTGGTGACGAGGGCCTGGGTGACTGTTTTTCTTGTTTCGGTGGGGATCCACTTGAAGATCCTGTGGAGCATTCGGAGGATGTTGAAGCAGGATGAGGAAACGGCGGATAGATCTTTTCGCAGGGACATAAGATGGCGTAGATAACGTCCGACGTATTGCGGTTCGTGTGTGTTTTGAAATCAATCTTATGCTGCTGGTAACAGAACTGTTTGGTTTCCAAGGTTAGTTTACAGGCCTTGCATTTACCACATTTGTAGTGGCCTATGACCTCAGGAAGCCGCCACAGAGTTTGGATGGAAGGTTTGGATGGTGTTTCCAGGAGGGATCTGACCACATAGTCCCTGATGTTTTTACCCTTTTTGAAGGAGTGCATGGTGGGATTGGGTACCCCCAGGTCTTCTGCAACAATCTTCCAATGCTTATTCACACTTTGTTTGATAGCGTTGCTGCTCGTGTTGTAAGTTGTGACGCAGATCATCTTGTCCAGTGCATCTATGGAGCGATCTTTGGGCGTCAGTAGTGTATCTCTCTGGTTAAACCATGCCCGCTTCCTTGCTCGCTTGACCAGCCTTTTGGGGTAGCCGCGTTCTATCAAGCGATAGATGAGGTCATCGGACTCCTTGAAATAATCTTCCTTCTGCGAGCAGTTCCTCCTGATCCTCAAGAACTGGCCAAAAGGCAGATTATCACGTAGTCCCCTGGGATGGTGGCTCCCATATCCCAAAAGGGTGTTTCTCTCTGCCGGCTTCCTGAATAAAGTGGTGTATAATTGTTGGTCCTTGACCTTGATGGATACGTCCAAAAAGTCAATGGATTGTTGGTCCCAATGCATGGTAAATTTGATATCCTCTGATTTTTCATTGATCCAGTTAAAGAATTCTTGGAGGTCTGTCGCGGTGCCAGTCCATATTAACAGCACGTCGTCAATGTACCTTTTCCAGTGCGTTACCTTGTTGATAAAGGGGTTAAGGTCACTAAAAATGAAACCCTCCTCATAATTATCCATGAAAAAAATCGCCAGGTCCGGGGCAAAGCTGGCGCCCATCGCGACTCCTTTTGTCTGCAAGTGGTACTCTCCTTGAAAGATGAAGACATTTTTCATCATGGCGATTTCCAGCAATTGAAGAATGAACTCAGTAGGGATCATCGATGGCTGTTGTCTCTTGTCCAATGCCTTCCGTACCACCTCTAGGGCGCGGCGCTGAGGGATACTCGTGTACAGGGACACGATATCCATGGTGACCAGGATCTGGGTGGTTGGATCAAAAGCCATCCCATCGACCAAATTGATTACTTCCATGGTGTCGCGGAGGTATGCCTTGGTGTTTTCGGCCAAAGGTTTAAGGAAGAAGTCAATACCTTTACAAAGGGGTTCAAGTACAGAACCACAGCCAGAAACAATGGGTCTCCCCGGTGGTTTTTCCAGGTTCTTATGTACCTTGGGTAAGGTATAAATGCTAGGGAGACGTGGTTGCCGTTGGTTAAGGTAATTATATTCCAAATCAGATAAAAACCCGGATTCTCTCCCGGACTCCGTGATCCTTGAGACTAATTTGCTGATTTCCTTGGTTGGATCAGCATTGAGGCATGTGTAGCTAACCCCGTCTCTGAGTTGTGAGTAAATCTCCATCTTGTAATCATCGATGTCTTGCACTACAATTGCTCCGCCTTTGTCGGCAGGCTTGATGACAATTGCCCTGTTATTCTTGAGAGAGTTGAGTGCCTCCCGCCCGCCGGCGGTGACATTGTGTCTAACATAGCGTCTGGTGGAGCGTGCCTTCAATGCATCGTTAAGTACCATGCTCTCATATGTCAGAATCCTGTGGGACATCATGTGACTTGGTGGCATAAACGTCGATGGGACCCTGAGCCCAGTGTGGGATGTAGATGGCATCGATGGTGAGTGCCTGAAATGGTACCTCAATCTAACTTTCCGGAAGAATCTGTGGAGTTCCGCTTTAATGATGAATTTGTTGGGGTAGGTGGTGGGTACATATGAGAGGCCTTTGTTCAAGATGTTAGTTTCATTGTCTGTTAGTGCGTGAGCAGACAAGTTGATAATCGGCTTTCTCCTCGTTACCACCTGTAGACCCGGCGTCGCGTCTGGATCTCTCCGTGGTTCTCCTGGGGAAACCTCACCTGCTTCTGGTTCTGGCCCCTCGATCTCCCCCGTCTGAGTTCTGACCTTGTTGGAGTGGGCCTCGTGGTTGGCCCCTGTTCCAGTTGTAATTTCTGCCCGTTGGTGGTCGCCATTGTGCGTCCTCTAAAAAAGACGGACCTGCTTGTGTTTGATACCACCCTTCCTGGTATTGGTAGCCTGCACTCGGGCCTGGTTGGTCACTTTCACTGCCGCCGCTGTTGGATCCTGAGGACTCTGAAAAGGTTGTGAAACGTCTGTCTCCTCTGTATCCTCCTCCCCCTCTGTTGGCAAATGGCCTTGTGAGTCCTGTTTATAGTAGTCCTCTTGTAGGTAAGGATATGTAAGTTTTTTATCATAAAAGCGTATGTCCTTGGATAGTTTATCCAGTTTTTCCGCCTGTGTGGTAGTGTCAAATTCTTTAACCGTTTTCTCCAGTCGTTCTAGAGCATCCTTAGCATTGGTTAGGGCAGACTCTTCAGAAATCTCACGCTTCAGATCAATAATTTCTTTAAGCAATTTTTCAACTTGTTCCAGAGCGATTTCTATGCCCAAGACCATTCAATGACGTGAACAGTTGTTCGCCACTTGGCTGAAGCCCTCTTTGAACTTTGGCACATCAACAAAAATTGTTGGCTCGTTCTTAACCTGGAGCCCCACAGGTATAATATTTGCCTGCAAATATTTCGTTAGAAGATGACCATGTAGTCTGGTTCTAACCAGCTTTTTTTCTAGCCTCTCCAATTTACTGATTTTCTCATTTAATGAGAAGTCAATGTTGGGAGTGTTGGATGTGAGGAAAAGGTAGACACAATGAGGAAGGAGGAAGGAGATAAAGGAAATGTGCAGAAAGAACAAAGCCACGCTGAGGGAGCTGCAAGGGGTGATTGCCAAGCTAAATTTTGCTGCAAAAGTGATATCAGCAGGGAGAGTGTTTGCTAGGCACCTGACACAGCTGACTGCAGGACTTTGGGAGAAGCACAACCAAGTCAGGCTGGGGGTCAGAGCCGAGGCAGAAACACGCAATGTGACACTTTTGCCTGGAAGAATGTAATGGCCTACTTATATGCAGAGAAGGGTGGGTGACTGTCAAACAGATAGCCCTATACACAGATCCAGCATGAAGCCTGGGTTTTGGGGTGATACTGGGATGGTCCTGGTGCACGGGGAGATGGCCCAAGAGGTGGGAAGAGCTTAGCTTCACAAAAAAAATCACTTTCCTAGAATTGTTTCCCATAGTTGTGGCCCTGACTGACTGGTGAAAAGCATTGGAGAACATGATGGAAATACTCTGGTCTGACAACCAAGGGGTGGTTCACACAATCAGCAATGGGGTCACCAGGTGCCCTGTTGTAATAAGACTGATGAGATGCATGGTCAAATTGCAGCTGGAGGGGAACCTGGACTTTAGAGCAAGGTGTAGGAGGCTGGCTCAGTATATGGTGTATGCCTATTTGTGAGGCACCCTGTACTGAGTCGAGGCAACCCTTAGTGATAGTAATAGTGGTCCCTGATAACCAAAGCTCTCAAGGGGTAGCTGTGGAGAGCAGCTAAGGCTTATTCAGGGGGATGTAAAGTGAGTACATTACCACACAATCAGTCAGTGAAGCTTACACACAAGAGAGAACCACACCAGTGCTAGAAAAATACCCTGTATTTATTATACACCAACTGTAGGAATGTGCTCCTTTGGCGTGGTTAACCCCCCGCCCCCCACTTTTTGCCTGAATTTGAATGCAACTTTGACTGAATGTGCACTGGGTCCCTGCTAATCAGGTTTACCAGTGCCTGTGTTCTTTCCCAAAACGGTACCTTTGTTTCCAAAACTTGCACACTTCTGGCCCACATGTAAGCCCCTTGTAAAATGTAGCAGTGGTACCAAGGGCACTGCGACCATAGAGGGTCTCTAAAGGCATGTATTATGTCAGCCCTGTCAAAGTAAGGCTTCAGGCAGTTGACACGAAGCACCCTATGGGGGCTTCTAGGAGTACCTAGGTCCACCAGGTAAGTGACCTCACCTTTCTTCTTCGGGATGGTATGGGGGGCCACTCCACTTGTCTTAGAGTGCTTTTGGCACCACAGGCTCCAAGACCCACTCCTTCTGCCCTGGTTGGTGAACAATCAGAACAACCTTTTGGTCATTCCATAACTTCTGAAGTTCTTGGCTGGCCTCCAGGTTTTTACTTGCCTTCTTCATGTACTAAGCCATACGCGAAGGCAGACCTAGCATATAGTCTACATTGTCTTGCTTGGGAGGTTTGAAAGGCTGCTCCCATCCCTCCTTTACTAGAAAAAATGAACCCCTAACTGGATGTCCAAGCAGAAGTTCTATGGAACCTCTCTGTAGGCAAAAAGACAGCAAGGTAATAGGACAACCCATCTCCTCCTGAGCTTGTCAGATAGTCCCTTAATCATACCTTTGAGGGTTTTGTTGACCCTTTCAACTATTCCATTGCACTGTGGATGGTAAGGTGTGGTAAATTTGTAATTTACTCCACCCTCTTTCCACATGGCTTTCAGGTAGCCAGACATGAAGTTCACACCTCTGTCTGACACCACCTCCTTAGGAAAACCCACTTTGGAAAAGATTCCTAAAAGAACTTTGGCCATTGCAGGAGCTGTAGTGGTCCTAAGGGAAATAGCTTATGGGTATCTGGTGGAATGGTCCACCACCAGGATATACCTGTTCTTAGATGCTGTTGGAGGGTCTAGGTCAACACTATGTCAATCCCTACCCTCTCAAAGTGGACCGCACCCACTGGTAGATGAATTAAGGGGACCTATGTAGTGCCACCTGCCTTACCACTGGCTTGGCAGGTGACACAGGAGCGACAAAACTCCTTGGCATCTTCAAACATGTGATGCCAGTGAAAGTGTAGAACAAGCCTGTCACAGGTTTTGCTTTGTCCAAGATGTCCTGCAAGGGCTATGTCATGTGCCAGGGTTAAAAGGAATTGTTTAAACTTCTGAGGAACAACCAGCCTCCTGGTAACACCAGGGTTGGGGTCCCTAGCCTCAGAATAAAGTAATCCATCTTTCCAGTAAATCTTATGGGATCCACTGACAACCCCAGCCTCATCTGCAACAGCTTGTTGTCTGAGGCGTTCAAGAAAGTGGAGGATTTCTGCTCCAGACTCAATTACTCCCTGGAGGGTCCCCGTGTTCCCAGCAGCTCTGCCATGTCAGGCCCAAGCTCCTCTGGGGTAGCTTCTTCACCAGGGGCAAAATCATCTTCCTGAGAAGACTGATTCTCACATGAAGTCTGGGGAGAGGATCATTCCTTCCCCTTCCTATCTCTCTTTTTGGTAGCAGTCTGGACAATTATTTTAGGCTCCACTGCTCCTTGATCTCCCTGTTTGAACACTTGAAAGTTCCTTTCACTGGTAAGCTGCCATCAATAGTTTTCTGAATGAATGGGGAGGTGTTAGTAAAGTGCGAGCGGACAATTATGTCCTTGATGTTTTTGTTGCGGCGATGGGCGAACAGACGTTTAGCAAGTTTCTGCTGTTGGTCAGGGTCACTGTTGGGGATATGCCAATTGGAGTTTATAATCTGTCTGATGGTCTCGTTCATGGTATAGTGCTTAGTGACACAGACTAATTGTGCAACCGGGGGACGGATACACGGTTTTAAGAGATGGTCTCTGTCATAAAAACTAGCTCTTTTGTAGGATTCTCTAACTAAGCAATGTGGGTATCCTCTTGCTATAAATTTAGCTTTCATGGCTATAACTTGGTTGTTAAAGTACGATAAGTTTGTGCAATTGCGCCGCAGTCGAAAGAATTGCCCAAAAGGTGTACCTTGTTTTTGTGCTCGGGGTGAAAACTGTCATGGTGCAATAGTGTGTTTCTAGCAGTAGGTTTGACAAAAAGGTCTACCTCCAAGAGGCCATTGTTATGCTGAATAAGGATATCTAAAAATTCAAAATATGTGTGACTGGTGTGGGCAGTAAATTTAAGATTAGTGTCACATAAGTTTAGCCATTCCAGAAATTCTTGGAGGTATTCGTCCGTATTGGTCCAAATAAAAAAGATATCATCAATGTATCTTGGATAATATGTTACAGACTCAAAAAATGGGGCAATCTCATTATGAATGAATTTTGTCTCAAAGAGAACCATGTAAATATTGGCTACAGATGGGGCTACTGATGCCCCCATGCTTACGCCTTTGGTTTGTTTGTAAAGGGTGTTGCCAAATTCAAATGTGTTCTCATGAAGGACAATTTTGAGGCACTCAAGGAGAAAATATTTTGGACATTGGATGTTGTAGGTGTCTATGAACCAGGTGACGGCCTCAATTGCCTCCGTCTGTGGAATATTGCTATATAGAGATTCAATATCTAGAGTAACCAAGGTGTTGCAATTATGGTTAAAAGGAAGGTTCTCTACTTTGTTGATAATATCTCTAGTGTCCTTTATATACGAAGCGATTTTAGGTATATAGGGCCTGAGTAGATTGTCAGTGTATTTGGACAAGGGTTCAGTAATCGACCCAATTGTGGACACAATGGGGCGATAAGGAAGGATCTCTGGCGTCTTTGTGAATCTTAGGGACGCCATAGATACATGGCATTTTGGAATTAGTACTTGTGAGGAAGTCGTGTTCTTTTCTGCAAATGTCTCCAGCATGTAATGCTGTAGATACAAGCTGCTGAATTTTGGAAGCAACTCTTCTCGTGGGATTCAGGGTAATTTTAGTATAAAATTCTTGGTTGTTCAGTAGAGTCAACATTTTTTGTTCATATTTGGCGGTGTCAATAACTACAATTCAACCCCCTTTATCGCAGCTCTTGATGGTAAGAGATTTCTCTTGGGCGATAGTCTGAAGTGATGTAAATTCTTCTCTATTTAAATTATAGATAGGTTTGGGGGTGTAGCGTGTAGCTTTGTCTAAACGTTTCAGTACAGCATGCTCGAATACTGCGACTTCCGGACCCAGCTGGTCTAAGGTATGTGTAAAAGTCGAGTGTATCGATAGTCCTGACGTATTTTGAGTTGTAGAAGGTTGCTGTTCTGTGCCTTCAAAGAATATTTTAAGCCTTATCTTACGGAAAAAGGACATAATGTCTTGAAAAAGTTCGAATACATTGACATTAGTGTGTGGCACATATGACAGACCTTTGTCTAGGGGGTGGGAAGATATATTGAAGATGGGTATCATGTTCCCTGTCTCCAATACTGTCCGTTGCGAGTTTCCAGCATGTGCTGGTTGTTCGGTTGATAGTATTGGTTTTGATAACTGCCTCTGAACTGGGTTTGAAACCAAACCTTATGTCTGCCTCTGCGGGTCCCACGCTGGGCTAAAAAAGGCTGCATAATGCCAGTATTGGGGTCAAAGGGTTTACGATGTCCTTGTTGTTCATAGTGGTATGAGCTACTTTCACCTTCAGAATCTGAAGTATCGGAAAAAGTGAGGACTCTTTGTTTCCTAGAGTTGTCCTCAGAAGGGTATTGATTCTGTTTATAAAAGTTCTCTGCTAAGTATGGGTATGTTTTTTCTGCAGAGTTGAAACTTATATCTTTATTCAGTTTTTCTGTTTTGCGCTTGACTAGGTACTCTGGAAATGAAGCAAGTTCCCTGTCTGCTTCCTCTAATTTCTTTTTTGCCTCTTCTAGAGCATTACACTTTTTGATTTTATCCTCTAGTTCAGCAAGTTCATTTTTAAGTGTGGATACCAACTCTTTGGCGGTCTCCACAATAAGTATCATGAGGTCTCGGGAGCATCTGTTCGCTATAATAGTCCATTTTTCTAGGAATTGTCTGATATGAACAAACAACCCAGGAATATTGCGAACTCTGAGGCCCTGCGGTATGACTCCTGCTCTTAGGTACTCTAACATAAATTCTCCATGTGCCTCTATTCGTTTAATTTTCTTTTTAAGGGTGATCAATTGGATCATATCATCGTTCTTTTTAATATTAGAGGTAGAGGATTTACCAAATGAGGTGCTAGAACCTACTAAGATGGCAAATTCTTCATCTGTAAAACCGAATGTTTTTAATTGGTCCATAGTAATATAAGATGAAAAAAGATGTGGAACCACATCGGTGACAGACCTAATTGGTGATGGAACCAAAAATATAGAGGGTGGGTCAGCCATGTGCCACCAACATAAAATGGTGGGGCTTCCCAGGTATGAAATGGGGACAACTGGTGGCGACACTGTCCAAACTACAGGCAGAAGCCTCTTAGAATCAAGAAATTCTAATAACGTACTTGAGCTACAATGATCTCGCCCAGATGGGGAGGAGGGACCTCCTGTGTGACATTCGGACTGGGCTAATGGATGCGACAAGAAGCTTCAGCAACACCACCATCATGTGGTCGGAAATCATCCCCTGGCAAAAGTGGAGAAGGGCCCTTTCAAATGGGTCAGCGTATAATTCTAGGAAAAACTCAACATTGCGGTCAGAAAATTCTGCAAGGCAACCGCTTTGGAGAGTATCAGACATGAGCTGATCAACCTAAGGTGCTCAGAGTATTACACAGGCACCTCTCAGACGACGGCATACAGGTGTTCTGGGGAAACCTTTGGGCACCCTTGGCTATGGAAGGCTGCTCCTAAAAAAATCCCTCACATGATGGAGAACCGCCTGGGGACGTGAGCCCCACAGGCGGTGTGGCGGTAAGCCAAGGGTCAAGTGTTGGTAAAAGAACACACCCTGGCATGGCGGGGTGGCGGATGGAGGCTACTTACCAGGGGATGCTTTATGGCAGGGTAAGTTGGCCGACAGGGGGAGTATGTGGAGCACAGCAATCGCAGCCCAGACCCGCCGGACGGTAGGTCACAAATGTACAGACAAGGTAGGGAGTTGAACCTAACAGCAGCGAGAGGTCAGGTTACTCCCCTTGCGGACAGAGGACAATTCCAACACAGAAACTCGATTTACCTCGCAAGGTGACATGTATGACTGATGACATAGCAACAATCGAAGTGTGATATGATTTATGGTATCTTATGACCCTGTCAAAGATGATTTGTGATCCTGTCAAAAAATGATGTATGACTGTCAGAAATCTACTGACCAAAACAAGACCCAAATAAACTGTAAAATGAGGGATAACGGATAAACATCAATGACATGCTTATTTAGTGTGTGTGTGTCCAGCCGACTGCTCACTTATTTTACTCACTTTACTGGCCAGACCTCCTACCCGAGGCCTATGGAATGCACTATGGCTCAGACTACACAGCACAGGTTTTGAAAACAACCCGAAATGGGCAGCAGGAGGCTGGCAGTGTCCTTATACACCACACGCATCATGCTTGGAACAGATCTGAGGCACTGCAGGGAGTTAAAACTGCTCATAAGGAATTAAGAGTGGGTTCTTTTGTCTGGGTGAAACCCATAAAAAGACAAGTAGTGAGAAGAAAGGACATTCACTGGGGAGATAAACAGAATCTTATGAGAGAGAGATTCTTCTCATTGAAGCGCAGGAACCGACAGTGCACCATGTATTACATTTGCAATTACGTTTACATCTGCAACATGGCTGTTGCTGTGAGGCAATTACATTTTTTTATGGCATTTCAATTAGGATGCTCCTTTAAAAATGGCTCTATCTGCATTTCACAAATATTTTACATGTTCTCTCTCTCCACTCCTATTGCTCTCTAGGAGTGTCAAAAGAGGCGTGGCCTAATGGCTGTTGTGTTCTGGGCCCTGTTGTTGGTGAGGGCTCAGAGCATGCTCTGTAGGCCGTGCGGTTCCCAAATGATGGACAGTGCACACAACTCCGGTTCTGATTTGGCCGGGACTGCCTATGCACAGCCTCACCCATTTATTTATGTCCGAGGACTCATTGCAGCTTGTGAAACCAAACGCGTGACTTCAGGCCAGAGTGTGAACTTTAAAAACCCCTACAAAACGTGCCACTTTGCATTTGTCCTTTATTATAGCCGAATAAAACATAACAATGGAATCAACGAGAGCTTTGTGAGCGACAAAGTGACATTGAGTCACACAAACATTCCCGGGGAGGGACTATGCTCTATATCTGAGAAATAAACAACATGTTGTTGGTAAAAAGGATACTGGTGGTTGATCTTCTTAACTACAGCTGCTGGCTGCACCACTTCGACAAGTCCATTACATAATCCTGCTACTGTTGGGATGGCGTCGGATTCCGCCGGAGGTTGTACCTCGGGAGACCCTGATTGTGTCAAGGTGGTTTGGCACTGGGTATTGCAGTCTCTACCTCCTTGTCTGTGGCAGATAGTCCAGCAGTGTCAGGCTCTGTCTGGGAAGGCAGTGGAGATGGCAAACTCTCCTGAGGGGTGGGTGACGGA
Source organism: Calotriton arnoldi (assembly GCA_963921515.1). NCBI lineage: Eukaryota > Metazoa > Chordata > Amphibia > Caudata > Salamandridae > Calotriton > Calotriton arnoldi. The sequence goes on along the minus strand of CAWUFW010009724.1, from coordinate 45,175 downwards.
TCGGTCATATATTGGTCATCCAATGACTCTAGTAGTATGTGTCAGTCTGAAAACTCTGGTGGATCTCCGGGAATTCCCACGAATAGCTTGAAGTGTGATATGTTTTGTGCTACTGTCTCTCGACCCCTGAAGGCTGTTACCATTGTGCCACGGATCCTGGAGATTTGTCCACGGTCTTAACTCAAACGGAAACCGGAACTTGCTTCTGGGGTGCCGGTCCTTTATGAACACAGAGTCCCCTATGGAGAGCTTCAGGTATTTCGTTATCCTGTGTCGAGATGCCTGGTGGTTCTGTTCTTCTCTGCGAGCTTGATCGCTGTTGGTTGGCACTGGGGCATGATCCCGGGCGGAGTGGTGCGGGATGACATCCATGACCTTTCGACCAAAACAAAGGGTGCTTGGCACCACTCAGTGGTTGAGTGCGGAGTCAGTTGGTAGTCCTTTAAAAATGTGTATATGGCACTCTCTACGCACTGCTACTTGGCCTGTGCATTGCTAATGGTCTTCGTGATAGTCCTCATGATGCGTTCAACTTCGCCGTTGACTATAGGCCAATGGGGGATGATCCAGCGGTATTTGATTCCTCAGGACACCAGGTAGTTTGTTGGGTCCTGGCAGTTGCACAGTGGGATGTTATCTGTGTGGAGTTCCCGGATAAGGCTGTGGGTAGCCATAACCTTCTCCAATCTAGGGATTATTTCCTCTGCAGTGGTGGTCTTCATGATATAGACCTCTGGATAACGGGAATAGCATTGATGACCACCAAGAGGTGTCTGCCACTGGCAGGCTGCCAAAATCCATGCTGGCATGGTGCCAAGGGGTGTCAGGTGATTGTTTGGTGATGTTGAGGGTAGGGATGTCACTTCCTCCTGTGGCCTGGCAAAGGCCGCACTGTTGGACTGTCCATTCAACTTTCTCATCAAGACTAGGGAACCACACTTTACTTCTTAGTCTATGTTTTGTTTTAACAACTCAAACACACGGAGATGATGTACGGAGCGCTGAAACTTTTCAGATACTCACCCCCGTCACAGATCTGGGTTAAATCCATCGTCCTTCTTTAGCTCACCTCGCCACCTCAGTTCAGACCCAGCTATATGCAAATCAGTCTTGACCCTGTGCCTCATGGGAACAGTCCAGCCCAAACTGCCAAGCCAGGTCTTCCCTGAACCAGAAACAAGCATCCTGGGACCGGTTTCAGGGTAACACCCTCATCAGCCAGGCTAGCTTGAATCCAGTGGCAAAGTGAGCAAGGGACCCACGTCTGGGCATACCCTGCCAACTTAGGGCGAACTAAGCAAACACAAGGAGTTGATGGACGGAGCGCTGAAACTTTTCAGACACTCACCCCCAGTCACAGATCTGGGTTGAATCCATCATCGTTCTTTAGCTCACTTCGCCACCTCAGTTCAGATCCAGCTATTTGCAAATCAGTCCTGACCCTTTGCCTCATGGGAACAGTCCAGCCCGAACTGCCAAGCCAGGTCTTCCCTGAACCAGAAAAAAGCATCCTGGGACCGGTTTCGGGGTAACACCCCTCATCAGTTAGGCTAACTTGAATCCAGTGGCAAAGTGAGCAAGGGACCCACATATGGGCATACCCTGCCAACTTAGGGTGAACAAAGCAAACACATGGAGATGATGGACGGAGCACTGAAACTTTTCAGACTCTCACCCCCAGTCACAGATCTGGGTTGAATCCATCATCGTTTTTTAGCTCACTTGGCCACCTCAGTTCAGACTCAGCTATATGCAAATCAGTCTTGACCCTGTGCCTCATGAGAACAGTCCAGCCCGAACTGCCAAGCCAGGTCTTCCCTGAACCGGAAACAAGCATCCTGGGACCGGTTTCAGGGTAACACCCCTCATCAGCCAGACTAGCTTGAATCCAGTGGCAAAGTGAGCAAGGGACCCACGTCTCGGTATACCCTGCCAACTTAGGGCAAACAAAGCAAACACAAGGAGATGATGGACGGAGCGCTGAAACTTTTCAGACACTCACCCCTAGTCACAGATCTGGGTTGAATCCATCATCATTCTTTAGCTCACTTCGCCACCTCAGTTCAGACCCAGCTGTATGCAAATCAGTCTTGACCCTGTGCCTCATGGGAACAGTCTAGCCCGAACTGCCAAGCCAGGTCTTCCCTGAACCGGCACTGGATTCATGCTAGCCTGGATGATGAGGGGTGTTACCCCGAAACCGGTCCCAGGATGCTTGTTTCCAGTTCAGGCAAGACCTGGCTTGGCAGTTCGGGCTGGCCTCTTCCCATGAGGCACAGGGTCAAGACTGATTTGCATATAGCTGGGTCTGAACTGAGGTGGGCAAGTGAGCTAAAGAACGATGATGGATTCAACCCAGATCTGTGACTGGGGGTGAGTGTCTGAAAAGTTTCAGCGCTCCGTCCATCATTGCCTTGTGTTTGCTTTGTTTTAACAACTCCCTGATGTGACCCATGTGTGAGGTCTACCGTCTATTGAGTCAGAATGGTTGGCACTACAATTCGGGGTCCTGTGAGCAGTCATCAGTCTGCTGAGATGGTGAGCTTCTCTCTCACATGATGTACTGACCAGAGTGGGCTCTGGGACTTAACCGTTCTTTGAGGTAGGGTTGCCGTGACGGCATCCCATCTTCCTGATCTTGTGGCTGCCATGGCTTGCTGGAGACAGTCACCAGCTTGGGTGGCTTCGATGATGTCAGCCAGTGAGATGGGAAGAGGACGTGACCTTTCCACAATGATCCTCACATACTCCTCGGCATCCTCTGCCTCTTGTTATTCTTAAGTGTTGGCGGGATGGGCGTGCCTGGAGATGTAATATGTTGGGTTGTGGGCTCTGGGCTGGTATTCCACAGAGGAATGATACTCTTGTAATTGGAGTATCCACTTTTCAATCTGCAGTTGAGGCTTGGATGGTGAACTTTTGAAAAGAGGTATCAGGGGCTTGTGATCGGTACTGACGACAAACGGGTGTCCATACAGGTAGAAATGAAAATATCTGCATCCCCAGTGAATCGTAATTGCCTCATTTTCAATATGAAAGTATCGCTGCTCAGTGGGGCTCAGAGCCCAGCTGGCATAGGCGATGGGGCCTGTAGAGAATTGGGCTTTTGCTGCAGTTACCCCCCAATTTTTGTCCCTTTTTTAGCTAGTAGATGCTGATTTTTAGGTCTCGCCTAGCAGCGCGCATGCGCTGCTAGGCAAAAAGACCTTTTGGGATCGCTTCGGCTTTTCAGCCAAAAACGTGCACGCGTTCCATTGCCTTCAATGGCAACGCGTGCACGTTTGGCGATTCACTTGCGGGAGCGAGCGGCGCCATATGGTAGCAATTATCGCTCCTGGCGCCGCTCGCTCCCGCAAGGAAACGCTTTCACTTTTGCCAGCTCCACCACTTCAGTACAGTGCAGGTCACGTGTCCGGGGTGCTTACTGTGGCGATCAGTTATTCTTTGCACCGTTGCCCCTGCTGCAGCCTTGTTGCAGATGGACACTAATTCGTGAAAATACAGCGCTGCAGGGTTTAACAGCAGAAGCTATTGGTGTAAATGGGACCTTTGTTCACTGGGCTTACAAGCGCCTCCCCGGACTCCTCCTCCCCACTTTCCTCAAGTGGCCCTTCTGCTAGAAGTTCCACACTGAGGCACGCAGAGCGAGGCGGCGATGAGTCACACGCTCGTGCTAGGAGAGCCAGTCACATCACCCGTTTCAAGGAATCCCCTGGGTGCATGCCAGACACACCACAGGCAAAGCCGGGTTCACGCACTGTGACAGACAACAAAGCAGGCCACAGGTTCATTTCCTGAGGAGATCGACAGAAGCAGGTGTTAGTTATTACGCAAAGTAATGAGCAGGTAGAAAATAAGTGAGATGCGAGTCTTGATGCGTCGATGTCAATGTATATGGAGAAACTGGATATGCCAAGCACTGGTTCTAATCCCCAGCAAGACAATGGGATATAATGTTCTCTTCTTGATTAAAACAGGTATTTTATGCTTGATACCTCGAGCAGAATAAATAATTAATGAATGTTTGGCATATTGAATTAATGTCGCTTCAGAGTTAGCCCTGGAAACGACTCGAGACAAAGCATAAACATGACCAGGGGAAAAAACAGAACAGTGTTTTAGCAGAATCCGTAATCTATTCGGATTTTATTTGGTGGCGGATACCTTTCTGGCCAGACTTTGTTGACGAAGAATACTGATGCGAGGTTTTCAGAATATTTTATAGACCGAATATGGCCTAGGCAATAGCGTTACAGTTGCTTTCAGCTCTGATCTGGGATTTACAATTTACAGAGACATTTGTGGGATGGGGAAATGACAGAGCAATGAGCATCCCTACTTAATGAAGACAAGTATCAACAAAGCCAATAGGTTTCGCTTTTCATTGGCGTTACCTGACCTTTTGGCATTGCCAATGCTTTTTGCTGATCAGACCTCGCACCAGGGTTCTGGATCCAGAAGGACTACGAAGAAGCATGGGGAAATGCAAACACTTTTTAGGTCTCGTAGAGACTGTTCTCTGCGAGATATTTTGTTTACTTACAGTGAGTGGGCTTAAAGCCCACCCATTACTTACCATTAATTGCCATCACCGTCACTCTCATTTGCTTGTTTTTAGGTCTCGCCTGAGCCAGCGCGCATGCGCTGCTCTGGCGAGACTTTTAGTAAGCGGGTTTTGGAAGTGCAAACAGTGGCTTTTGCTGCGGACTAGCCTGCGTTCACGCGAGCGTGCACGCGCGATCAGGCGCCATATGGCTTCCCTCGCCATCTGGACGCTCGCGTGAACGCAAGCTGGTCGCCAGCAAAAGCCACTGTTTGCACTTCCACCCGCTTCCTCACGAATGCTTGTTTTTCCTTCAGCTGCGCGTGCGCGCTTGTTTGTTTTGTTGTTTATTAGCACATGCTGGCCTAATCTGCTGCAATATCTAAAGTCCCATATTTATATTCCTATTTACTTCACTTGCGTTAGGAAAGTTCCAATTCGAAAACGCTGGGGATTAGCGTTAAAGAATTATGATGTGCTTGTAAAAAGATGACACTTTTTATTGAGAAACAATGATTACCACACCAGAAGGCTCCAAGAGATGATGGGCCTACAACATAACCGGAAGTGAGTTGCTTCATGGCGGCCTATAATTGCAGCTGCGTTGTGCAGTGGAACAGCGAAGATTTGTAATAACGAAGTACTCACACGAGTGAGCTTGTAATTAAACCTTTCAGAACACGAAAACATTATTCACGACACCTACAGATCGCAATTAGAAACAATCCGCATTGTGCACTTCCTTCTTCGTCACCCTTTAATTAGGACTGACAACATTGAGCCTTTTGTTTCTCTGCCCACCTCAGCAAACCAACTGCATCAAGGGTGACGCTGAAGCTGCCCCCATTACCACTCTCCATCTGCGCACGCCTCACCTACGCCCGCAGCTCATCTAGCATGTCAAGCAATGCCCGCCTCCAGAGAATCTTTATTCGGATTCTTTATCACTGCGCGTCACTCGCATTCCAATGATACAGTGTCTGGTCAGTAGTGTTACCAGTTCCTTTGACAACTTTAAATTCTCATCAAAATATTCAAGTAAATTACACTCATGGCTCTTTTGATAATGTTTCTCCTTTTACGTATACCAATCTCGAAGTTACAATTTGGTCAGGAGCAAATATTTTGTTAACTTATTTCTAATAGCAAAGTCCATGAAACAAAAAACTTTTACAGCACAGAGTCAGTGAGGGGAACGGTGCCTTCGGCAAACAGCGTTGCTAATGCTTGGCTACTTTTTAGGTCTCAGCCTGCACCAGCGCTTGCGCTGGTCTGGCCGAGAGTTTTAGTAAGCGGGTTTTGGAAGTGCAAACACTGGCTTTCGGCTGGCGACCAGCTTGAGTTCACGATGGCGTGCACGCGCAGCTGCCATCTGTTGTTTCCTATCTCTTCCTCATTTCCTCGTCATGGCTCATTAACTCTCTGGACTCTGATGTTTCAATCGCAGCAACAGCTCACATTACCAACTGAGGGCCCTGGACTACAGTCACATGAAAAACAACAGCGATTAGCATTGAAATGCAAGCTTTTTTTGTCTAGTTAGAAATATTGCTTCGGTGGGTTGATTTCACCTTATATCGCTATTTGTTTCATATTGGGAGTCACAGCCTAATTACCAGTATTTTTGTCTCTCACTGTTTTTTTAAAAATATTTATTCGCGCAAAGCACAAAGCTATATTTAAGGTTACTTTTTCCGCGTCACTTCTTCACTCTATTTAAACTCCACACCCCCACTCTTATTGTCTCTCTCCTCTCTCTCTCTCCCCTCTCTAATTCTCTCTCTACTTAATTAACTCTCCCCTCTCTATCTTTTTTAGCCTTTCATTCTCTCTCACCCCTTTATCTGTTTCTCTTTCAAACTCCCTCATTCACTCTCTCTCCCCTTCTTTCTCTCTCTCTATCCCGCTCCACTCTTTATTCTATGTACACCCTTTCTCTCTCTTTCTCTCTCACCACCCTCTCTAATTGGGCATTATATCTTCACTCTATCTCTCACTCGGCAATACCACAGCATCACTCAGCGCAACCACAGCATCAATCAGAGTCAGCACAGCATCAATCAGAGCCAGCACAGCATCACTCAGCACCAACACAACATCTCTCAACGCCATCACAGCATCACTCAACGCCATCACAGCATCACTCAGTGCAACCACAGCATCACTCAGTGCAACCACAGCATCACTCAGCACAACCACAGCATTACTCAGCACAACCACAGCATCACTTAGCGCCACAACAGCATCACTTAGCGCCACAACAGCATCACTCAGCGCCACCACAACATCACTCCGCGCCACCACAACATCACTCAGCACCACCATAGCTTTACTCAGCGACACCACATCATCACTCAGGGCCAACACTGCATCACTCAGCACCACCACAGGATGACTCAGCACCACCACAGGATGACTCAGCACCACCACAGGATGACTCAGCACCACCACAGCATCGCTCAGCACCACCAGAGCATCGCTCAGGGCCACCGCAGCATCGCTCAGCGCCACCACAGCATCACTCAGCGCCACATCAGCATCACTCTGCGCCACCACAGCATCACTCAGTGCCACAACATCATCAATCAGAGCCAGCACAGCATCAATCAGAGCCAGCACAGCATCACTCAGCACCAACACAACATCTCTCAACGCCATCACAGCATCACTCAACGCCATCACAGCATCACTCAGTGCAACCACAGCATCACTCAGTGCAACAACAGCATCACTCAGCACAACCACAGCATTACTCAGCACAACCACAGCATCACTTAGCGCCACAACAGCATCACTTAGCGCCACAACAGCATCACTTAGCGCCACAACAGCATCACTCAGCGCCACCACAACATCACTCCGCGCCACCACAACATCACTCAGCACCACCATAGCTTTACTCAGCGACACCACATCATCACTCAGGGCCAACACTGCATCACTCAGCACAACCACAGCATCACTCAGCGCCACCACAGCATCACTCAGCGCCACCACAGCATCACTCAGCGCCACCACAGCATCACTCAGCGCCGCCACAGCATCACTCAGCGCCGCCACAGCATCACTCAGCGCCGCCACAGCATCGCTCAGCACCGCCACTGCATCGCTCACCACCACCACAGCATCACTCAGCGCCGCCACAGCATCACTCAGCGCCGCCACAGCATCACTCAGCGCCGCCACAGCATCACTCAGCGCCGCCACAGCATCACTCAGCGCCGCCACAGCATCACTCAGCGCCGCCACAGCATCACTCAGCGCCAAGACAATATCACTCAGCACCACCACAGCATCACTCAGCGCCAAGACAATATCACTCAGCACACCACAGCATCACTCAGCACCACAGCAGTATCACTCAGCAACACCTGAGTATCATTCAGCATCACCTCAGCATCGTCTCCGCAACAGTCACCACCACCACCACTACCACCTCAGCATCACTCAGCACCACCTCAGCCTGCTCTCGGAATCTGGCATCTGTTGATTCTCCCTTAGCGTCTGGCCGCTGCTAGTGTTATAATACAGGTACTAGTTCCCAACCTTCACCCTCCGATTGTTTATGCCCCCTCAAAAAAAAGCTTTAACAAACAACCATTGCAATAGGCAGAAACAAGTTGCCAGCATTGCAAGAACAAAAGAAAACTGAGAATTTTTATTGTAAATACTTTTTTTAATATGGTCGTTCAGTTTTACATAATGCCTTCTTGGTCATATATAAAGTAACAAAAATGCTTCTGACACTTTTTATTATAACTTTTCTGCATGCCGCACAGCAGCCACACTTCTCTACAGCACAGCTTGAAGACATTGGCAAAGTCAATAGCTCTGGCTAAACACTTATAAGGCCCCAAAGGCGAGACCTATTGGCTATGCCAATGCTTGTTGACTCTGACAGTGCACTGAGGCCTACTAACCAATGCCAGTGCTCTTTCCCTAAAACAAGGCGTTGTCTAATTGTGATACAATTGGCAAAGAACTTTAGCACACCTCTAAGTTCCTGGTAAATAGTACTCCAGGTACCTAAGGCATGGGCACTAAAGAGGGTCCCTAAGGGCTGCAGCATATCTTATGCCACCCTAAGAGATCCACATACAAATTCCACACAGACTGTCATTGCATGCTGAGTGACATGGTGCAAACCATGAGTGAAAACATGACATGACATACTAAACTGATTAGAGTGGTAGATTTATTAATACCTTCATCCAAAGGGGACTTTAGCTGTGCTCCCTGAAAACCTACCAACTACTAGCATGCTGACGGACTGATCTTAGCCAGGCTGCCGCCACAGACAGGTTTCTGGCCCCCAGGTGCAAGGACCTTTGCTCTTAGGAGGTCAGACACAAAGCCTGCTTGGGCCAATGGTGTTTACATCCCCTCCCACATGAGGACCTGCAAATTAGCATTCCTAGTGAGGGGGATGGAAATCTGGGTTTCCTCATTGGAGGGGATGCAAAACCTCCTGTCTAGGGCCCATCTAGTGCCAGGACAGGCGGGAAAATTTGCTATGCAGGAGGCGTGTTGCACTGCCAGGCTGGGAACACCTCTAAGGTGACCAAGTCTGACGTGAACACGGCTTTAGAAATTCCACCATATTGTGTGTAGTGGAATTAGGAATTTTGGAACAGTGTGATGCCCACTTCCAAAAGGAAGTGGTGATCTAATGGGTGTAGTGTCCCCAGGGATAAGTAGCCCATTGGATACTATCTCTCACTCTCCTTAATGCCCGCAAATTGAGTATTTAGGGGTCCCCCTGATACCAGGACTTCAGATTTCTATGGACCAAAACAAAAAAGAAGTGGACAAAGAAGAAGGCTGCTGATCCAAAAACCGAGGAACATAAATGACTTGGTGCCAACCCTGCTGGCTTGTCTGCTGCACCCGACCTTCGTGGAGTAACTGATTCGTCCGGTCACTGTGCAGACCTCAAGAAACCCAGAGTGCTGCCAGTGCTTTTCTAATCACCAAAGAAACTCCCTAGGAGTAGAGGAGACGCTTCCCTGCAGCAACAGGCACCAAAGAAGCAAGACCCGGTACACCGACCTGCTGCCTACGTGTGACTCCCAATGCAGCAGCCACCCAGGACAAGATAGCAGTGCTCCCACAGATCAGATCTGTCCTCCCTCTAAAGTGGTGATGCCAGGCCGGACCGAGCTGCACAACACCAACATCTAGGGTACCGGACCTCTTGCAGCAGCCAAGGCTTGTTGTGTCCAGTCTGGACACCAACGCCGAGGAAGACCGACCTGCGTTTTGAGGGACTTCAGGGACAGTGACACCCACATCGAGAGTAGCCCAGCTGTCCTGTTTGCTCCTCTGCAGCAGAAACAAAGACCAAGGGTGAGTCTGCGACCTTCGACACCTGGCACCTCAAAGCAACTATGCATCCGCGCTCCAGAGCCTGAGTCCAAGGGAAGTGACGGTGTCAACGGGGTCCCCAGACCCACAAGAGCTAAGCCCATCCAATCGCCACCTGCAGCCTCTTTTTGCAGGCCCCCCTCCAAGTTCAAGACACTTCAGCACTGGATCTGATGCCAAAAGACACCACTGCACCCAAGCCCACATCCTGAGGAGAAGTGGACCAAGTGTTTCTTTGTGTGCCTGAGTATCTCAAGGGTCAAGTCCCCTGTGGGTTCCTCTGGCCTGGTTCCCCAGTCCCAGCTTGCAGCGACTTTGTAACCGGACCGTTCTCCTATTGAAGTGAATGGGGCACCTGATGCCGTGACACACCTCTGCGCCCGGACGACCTAAGAGCCCGAGGTGGCCTGTTGGTGTGGCCTTGGACCTTGCCCCTTACTCCCCTTAATTCCTGAAGAACAGGCCTGTTAGTCGCTGCTAAGTGCCCGAATGAAATACATGTTTACCCTCCATCGGATAACATTACCGATCCAGAAATTGCACTGTCTATTTTTGAAAACAGTAAAATTTCATAACTCGAAAGGTACTTACCTGATTCCGATGATCTTGTTATCTAAATTTATTTAAAAGTACACGTTATTTTTATAAATTGGTGTTGGATTTTTTTATTGAGTGTGTCTCACTTACTGCACTTGTGTTTGTAATAAATGCTTAGCACTACCCTTTGATATGCCTAACTGCTCGCCCACACTACCGCAAAAGAGAGCATTTTGGGTTTCATTTGTTCCTCTGTAATTCCTTTGGAGTTTGCCTGGACTCTTTACACAGTGTACCTCTTTTTGGTCCACTATATAAAGAGCCCGCTTCCTACAGGGCCCACTCTCTGCACTGTTGTTTTTTGGACAGGATGGCTCCCAGACATCTGGGGATGGAATCCACTGACATCTCGGTGACCTTGCTGGGGTCAAAATAGGCAAGCGTGGTGTAGGCGGAAAAGGCCTGATTTGCAGGGGTGTGGAATTTAATAAAATATCTACTTGTCCATGGGGCAGGCTGCTTCATAAATCTACGTGTCCTGTAACAAAATCCACTTGTCCCTTTGGTGTCGTAGTGCGGTGACAAATTATGGCAGCAATCTCATTATGTAATAGCTCTGATATAGCCTCTCTGATTATGCCAGGGCTTATACCATAGTAGTGTTTGAATACTTGCAATCCCCTTATGTTGCCACGTTTCCGCAGACCTACATACTGGGGCTGAAGGTAGTGGTAAGCAATAGTTCCAGGGTTAGAATGCCCTTTGGAGTATGTGCAAACCTACTAACTTGCATGTTTTAAGGGTTTTCAAAAACTCTTCGCTAATCTTTTCCCATACTAAGAAATGTTGGAAATTTACTCAAGACAATGGCAGACCTAAACCTTCTTCCAGAGTTGGGAAAAAAGTGGTTGGAGGGAAAGTGATCTTGCAAATGCTCAGATTTTCGCACAAGCAAATCTACACATGCATATTTGCTCAGGCTAAAATGCAGTTCACAAATATTTTCTAGGAGTACTATTTCTTGTCCTACGTCTGTAAATTCTTGGGAATTCACGAAAGCCGTATAGCTGCATTTAATGCAAAGACATATACCATGGGTGCACTTTTAAGACTTTATTTAATAATTGGGCCCCTAATTTGGTCTGGCGTTGACCGTGACCTTTTGTGTTTATTAAAATTCTGTCTCTCTCTCTCTGTATCGGCTGGCTTCACTGTGAGTGACAGCATTATGCTCTTTCAAAAGGAGCATATCGGCACACAAAGTAGTTTTGTTCAGTGCCAGTAACTACTGTGGCAGTGTGTGCTTTTTGAGACCAAAAACAATTTTTGCTTTTGCCAATGTTTGTTATAATGGTGAGAGCCCGGCAGCTCCGACACCAATAAGGTTTTACAAAAACCATGTCAAAACAAGTCACACATTGACAAAACCAAAACGCTGACCACTAATTTCAGACCTACTGACTTTGCCAATGCTTGTTTATTTTTGTTTGCCATAATCTTATTGAAACTGGTTACACTGATTTTCCATTATGAATATTTTTGGGAAATACTAGCATGCATCAACACATGTTACTAAATGATGCTGCAGAGAAATGGTACCTGAAATTTACAGTAGTTTAGCTAAATGTTTTTTTCCTGCTTTCATTTTGTTATGAACATTATATTTTGAAAGCAAAGAATCATCAATCTTGCTTTCAAGTTTCTGCAAATATTTGCATCAAATCAGAGAGCATTCTGCGAGCATTATACATAGCCTCATATTGCTAAACTTTGAAAAGGTGTGTACATATTTTTATACTGAACCACTGTCAGTAGTGCAGTCAGACCTTACAACATTTACTTAGAGTGCTCCCACTAATAATAAAGGCTTTCAATTAATGAACCATAAATATAAGTTTGAACAGCATTAACATATGGGCAAATATATTACCTTGACTGCAGACAGGGCCCTTCACTGATCCATAATGTGGTACCTCAAACTGGCAGCCAAAGGGTTTTTGTGGCAGGGGGTTGGGCCTCCTTGTCCCAAGGACAAAATACACATGAAAACTTGTTGCTCTTGACCCCAAACAATATGTCCCGGGCGTCGGGCTATAGGAATTCCACATCCCTGCCTGTTTTGTGTCTTGGAAAGACTTTTCTTGTTTGGAACACCACTGCCAGGGGGTTGACAACCTGGTGAGGTTACACAGCGGCCCTGTGAGTTGGGTCAAGTTCTGCATGAAAACGGCCACAGTAGGTGACCATACCTAAGAAACTTCTCACTCCGGTGAAGGTGGAAGGTGCAGACGCATTATGGATGTCATGGACTTTGGCAGGATCAGGGGTGATTCCCTTCGTGAAAAGTGGTATCCAAAGAAACCTATTTCCTGTTTAAGAATTTGCACTTTTCCTTGTGCAAAGTGAGGCAGCACATTTGCATTCGATGGAACACTGACCTCAGACTGTGGAGATGTTCTTCCAGGGCGGGGCATGGATCAGAATGTCATCACTGACGTTCAGGATGCCAGTGAGGCCTGCCAGCACTCCTCTGATAATGTCTTGAAACACCTTGGCTGCACTGGAGATGTCAAAGTTGAGGAGTTTATATCATCGCAACCCAAGGTGAGTGGAGAATGTGGTCACATGTTGGGATTTAGACGCTAGGAGGATCTGGTAGTGTCCACATCGTAGATCCACTTTCAAGAACCACCAGGAGCCTGACAACTCCCCCACGTTGTCATCCACGGCAGGTGTTATGTGGCACTCTCTCTTTATGGCGGTGTTCAGGATCCTCATGTTGATGCATATGCGCACCTCCCCTTGCTGTTTTGGCTTGCGGGTGACAACAATGGGTGACACCCAGGGCGTTGGCCCTTCCACTTTTCAATTATATTAACTTCTTCCAACTTCAGCAGCTCGGTCTCCACTTTAGGTAAAAGGTTGAAGGCCACTCTACGACAACGCAATGCAACCGGTTGCACTGACTGGCCAATGTGTAAGTGGACCACCCAGTCTTTGAGGCATTCAATGCCATGAAAGAGTTGTTCGAACTCATCAAGAAGGGAGTCAAGGATACTGCCATGGACCCCAAACGCGAGCTGGACCAGCTGTAGCCATTCTGCTGTGTGGCAGCTGGGCAACATGTCTGCTCCTCCTTCTGTGACATAGACTTTTGTTTTGGTGGCTTGCCCTTGGTGGCTGATGGTGGTGTTGAAGAAGCCTGCCAATGGGAGGCAGGTAGAGGTGACATAGGCATATACCATGGCACATTACAGTGGCCAGAGCTGCCGAATTTAGACCTGGACAACCAAGTTCGATTCCTGGTGGCTGCTCAACATCATACAGTTTCAGGCAAACTACATAGTCCCCGTGTCTAATAATAAAAATCCCAACTTTGTGTTAGCTAATCCGGTGCTCATGTATAGGGCTATAATGCCCTTGGGTGAAGGTTACGCTGCATAAAAACTGCAAAAATGGGGTTCCATACCCTCTAACAATGTCCTTTGTGCACTTTGCACATGAGGAAGCCTGTATGTAAAAGGTCTGTGTCCATGGCCTGAAAGAGAGCTCTGCAAGGATGTCACTGGGCAACTAACAACTGTGTATTTGGTGAGGGGGACAGTCTGGGAACTACAGAAAGCTTGTTTGTTTTGCTGAGAATTCTGTAAGAAACTGTGTTTCTGTTGCAGTTGTCCCCCCACTTTTTCCCCCTTTTTATCTACTAGATCCTTGTTTTCGACTCTGACAGTGCACTGAGACCTGCTCACCAGACCTCAGTGCCAGTGCTCTCTCCCTAAGAAGAAGGTGATGTCTAATTGTAATACAATTGGCACAGGACATTAACACCCCTGTAAGTCCCTAGTAAATGGTACCCCTGGTACCTACAGCCTGGATACTAAAGAGGGTCACTAAGGGCTGAAGCATATCTAATGGTACCATAAAGGACCACACACAAATTACACACAGACTGCTAGTGCAGGCTGTGTGACATGGTGCAAACCATGAAGTGAATACATGACATGGCACAGTCAATACAATTAATATACATAAATCACCCCTACAGCAGACCTTTGAGCCTTAAGGCAGGGTGCATTATATTTTATGTGAGGGCATATCTGCATGCCCCTGTGATGTCTAGTTCTATTACTAGATATTGCAAGTGAACAGGAAAGCCTTCTTAACCCCTTCCATGTGTATTACGGCCGGGAGCCATCGTGCGCCACAGTGCTCGTGTGTGCAAGACGGTTCCCGGCCTTCCTCGCACATGGCACTGAAAATCCCTTTGTTGCAGGCACCAGAGGGATTTCCTTTCCTCCCTAACAGCCACGGGAGCTGGGGAAGAGCTTCCCCAGCTCCCGAGGCTCTCCCCCTGGTTTCTGTGAAATGACGATCAGTGCGCATGTCACCCTGACGTCATTTCATAGAAACCGAAACTGAAATGAGCCTTTAGGCTCATTTCAGTTTCACTTTCTATGTGCTCAGGGGGCTCTCTCAGCCCCCCGAGCACGTAGAAAGACAGGAGAGGTATCATTGGAAAGGGAGAATCTCCCTTTCCAATGGTACCTCTCCTAGTGGATCCCTGCTTGGGGATCGCCCCAGGAGGGCGATCCCCAAGCCGGGATCCACCCACTAGACACCAGGGAGGGGGAGCGCCCTTGGGCAAGGGCATTTGCTCCCCCAAATACATTTGGGCAATACAGTCTTTCCTAGCCCCTGATCTGCCCCCCGGGGGGACAGAAAGCCCACTAGAAACCAGGGATTTGTTTTGTATTGATGTAGGGGTGGGGGCTGCCCAAAATGGGCATGACAATGCCCCACCCCCCAGATAAATTCCAGTCTTTCTGCTGCCCCAGGGGGCAGACGGAGGCAGTAGCCCCCAATCTGACCCCCGGGGGGGAGGGCAGAAAGCCCACTAGAAGCCAGGGATTTTTGTAAAAATTTGATTTAGAGGTTGGGGCTGCCCAAGATGGCAGGCCAATGATCCCACCCCCACAAAAATACAACGGTCTTTCTGCCCTCCCCCCCATGGGCAGATGGGGGCAGTAGCCCCTGATCTGCCCCCGGGGGGGCAGAAAGCCTACTAGGAACCAGGGTTTTTTTTTATACGTAGGGGTGGGGGCTTCCCAGCATGGGCATGCCAATGCTCCCACCCCAAAAACAATTACCACAGTCTTTCTGCCCCCCCAGGAGGCATATGGGGTCAATAACCCCTTAGCATAAAGCCCACTAGGCTTCAGGAAATATTTTTGTTTTAAATTCAGGGGTGTGGGCTGCCCTGAATGGGCATGCCAATGCCCCCACCACCCCCCAAAAAATGCCAAAGTCTTTCTGCCCCCCCAGGAGACATACGGGGGCAGTAGCCCCTGATCTTCCCCCTCAGGGGGCGGCAGAGAGCACACTAGGTGCCAGCGATTACAATGGCTTTTTTATGCGTGGGGTGGGGGCTGCCCAGAATGGGCATACCAATGCCCCCCCCAAAAATAGCCACAGTCTTTCTGCTCCCTTGGGGGCATATTGGGACAAACCCACCCCCGATCCTCCCCCACAGGGCGGCAGAAAGCCCACTAGGCACTGACTTTTTTTTAGCAATGTGCCTACCTGTGGATTTGTAGCCCTAGCGCAGCCGGCACATAGGAAAACCTAGCAAACCTGTACATTTTTGAAAACTAGACACCAGGGGGAATCCAGGATGGGGTGACTTGTGTGCCTCTCACCAGGTTCTGTTACCCAGAATCCCTTGCAAACCTCAAACTTAGTTAAAAAAACACATTTTCCTCACATTTCTGTGATGGAAAGTTCTGGAATCTGCGTGGATCCACAAAATTCCACCCACCCCGCATTCCACAAAGTCTTTCGAGAAAAAATGGTACCTCACTTGTATGGGTAGACCCAGTGCCCGCGACAGGAAAGGGCCCAAAACGCAACAAGGACACACCACATTTTTACAGTGAAAACTAACCCCTTTTTTGCAGAGTGCCTAGCTGTGGATTTTGAACCCTAGCTCTGCCGGCACCTGGGAAAACCTAGCACACCTATACATTTTTGAAAACTAGACACCCAGGGGAATCCAGGATGGGGTGACTTGTCTGGCTCTCACCAGGTTCTGTTACCCAGAATCCCTTGCAAACCTCAAACTTAGTTAAAAAAACACATTTTCCTCACATTTCTGTGATGGAAAGTTCTGGAATCTGCGTGGATCCACAAAATTCCACCCACCCCACATTCCACAAAGTCTTTTGAGAAAAATGGTACCTCACTTGTATGGGTAGACCCAGTGTCCGCGACAGGAAAGGGCCCAAAACGCAACAAGGACACACCACATTTTTACAGTGAAAACTAACCCCTTTTTTGCAGAGTGCCTAGCTGTGGATTTTGAACCCTAGCTCTGCCGGCACCTGGGAAAACCTAGCACACCTATACATTTTTGAAAACTAGACACCCAGGGGAATCCAGGATGGGGGGACTTGTCTGGCTCTCACCAGGTTCTGTTACCCAGAATCCCTTGCAAACCTCAAACTTAGTTAAAAAAAACACATTTCCCTCACATTTCTGTGATGCAAAGTTCTGGAATCTACGTGGATCCACAAAATTCCACCCACTCCGCATTCCCCAAAGCCTTCCGAGAAAAATGGTACCTCACTTGTGTGGGTAGGCCTAGTGCCCGCGACAGGCAAGGGCCCTAAACGTATTGTGGAGACCTCAAAATTACCTATCACAAAACGATCTGGTTTTGCAAGGGGGGGCACCTGGGTTTTTGGCCCCGGGCTCAGCAGCCATCTAGGGAAACCTATCAAACCCACACATTTCTGAAAACTAGACACCCTGGGGAGTCCAGTGATGTATGGCTTGGGTGGATCCCGCAACGATTCCCTACCCAGAATCCCCTGCAAATCTCAAATTTAGCTGAGAAAATCACATTTTCCTCACTTTTCTGTGTGGGAATGTTGTGGGATCACCGGGCTGACACAAATTTCTTACCACCTAGCGTTCCCCCAGGTCTCCCGATAAAAATGGTACCTCACTTGTGTGGGTAGGCATAGTGGCTGCAACAGGAAAGGGCCCTAATCGTACTGTGGAGACCTCAAAATTCCCTATCATAGAACTACCTGGTTTTGCAGGGGGGGGGCACCTGGTTTTTTGGCCCCGGGCTCGCAGCCATCTAGGGAAACCTACCAAACCCACACATTTCTGAAAACTAGACACTCTGGGGAGTCCAGTGAGGTATGGCTTGCGTGGATCCCCCAACGTTTTCATACCCAGAATCCCCTGCAAACCTCAAATTTAGCTATAAAAATCACTTTTTCCACATATTTTTGTGTGGGACCACTGTGCCGGCACAAATGTCCTACCACCTAGCGTTCCCCTTGGTCTCCAGAGTAAAATTATACCTTACTTGTGTGGCTGTCCAATACAGAATCCTCTAAAAACGTATTTTTTAAAAAAATGTAGCGCTTAGAATTTGCGTTACTATACCTTTAATCCCTATGTTTTTGGCTCTTCCCAGTCACAGGCCTTTGGCCCACCCACACAAGTGAGGTATTTTTTTACTCAGGAAAACAAGGGGAACACTGGATGGTAGGACATTTGTGCCGGCACAGTGATCCCACACAAAAATGTGTGGAAAAAGTGATGTTTTCAGCTAAATTTGAGGTTTGCAGGGGATAATGGGTAGGGAAACATTGGGGGATCCACCAAGCCATACCTGACTAGACTCCCCAGGGTGTCTAGTTTTCAGAAATGTGTGGGTTTGGTAGGTTTCCCAAGATGGCTGCGAGTCCCGGGCCAAGAAACCAGGCCCTCCCCCTTCAAAACCAGGTAGTTTCATCATAGGTAATTTTGAAGACTCCACAGTATGATATGGGCCATTTCCTCTTGCAGCCACTATGCCTACCCACACAAGTGAGGTATCATTTTTATCAAGAGACCTGGGGAAACGCTAGGTGGTAGGAAATTTGTGTCAGCCCGGTGATCCCACAACTTTCCCCCACAGAAAAGTGAGGAAAATGTGATTTTCTTCAGCTAAATTTGAGGTTTGCAGGGGATTCTGGGTAGGGAAACATTGGGGGATCCACCCAAGCCATACCTACATGGACTCCCTAGGGCGTCTAATTTTCAAAAATGTGTGGGTTTGGTAGGTTTCCGTAGATGGCCGCTGAGCCCAGGGCCAAAAACCCAGATGCCCCCCTTGCAAAACCAGGTCGTTTTGTGATAGGTGATTTTGATGTCTCCACAATACGTTTTGGGCCCTTGCCTGTTCCGGGTACTTGACACACCTACACGAGTGAGGTATCATTTTTATCGGAAGACTTTGGGGAATGCGGGGTGGGTGGAAATTTGTGGATCCACACAGATTCCATAACTTTCCATCACAGAAATGTGAAGAAAATGTGTATTTTTTGACAAAGTTTGACATTTGCAAGGGATTCTGGGTACTAGAACCTGGTGAGAGCTACACAGGTCACCCCATCCTGGATTCCTCTGGGTGTCTAGTTTTAAAAAATGTATAGGTTTGCTAGGTTTCCCTAGGTGCCGGCAGAGCTAGGGTTTAAAATCTACTGCTAGGCCCATTGCCAACAAAGGGCCGGTTTTCACGGTAAAAATGTGGTGTGCCCACGTTGCGTTTTAGGCCGTTTCCTGTCGGGGACACTAGGCCTACCCACACAAGTGAGGTATCATTTTTATTGGAAGACTTTGGGGAATGCAGGGTGGGTGGAATTTTGTGGATCCACGCAGATTACAGAACTTTCCATCACAGAAATGTGAGGAAAATGTGTTTTTTTTACAAAGTTTGAGGTTTGCAAGGGATTATGGGTAAGAGAACCTGCTGAGAGCCACACAAGTCACCTCATCCTGGATTCCTCTGAGTGTCTAGTTTAAAATTTTTTATAGGCTTTCTAGGTTTCCTTAGGTGCCAGCAGAGCTAGGGTTCAAAGTCTACAGCTAGGCACTTTGCCAAGTAAGGGTCAGTTTTTACTGTAAAAATGTGGTGTGTCCATGTTGCGTTTTGCGCTGTTTTCTGTCACGGGCACTAGTCCTATCCACACAAGTGAGGTATCATTTTTATCGGAAGACTTTGGAGAATGCAGGGTGGGTGGAGTTTTGTGGATCCACGTAGATTCCAGACCTTTCCATCACAGAAATGTGAAGAAAATGTGTTTGTTTTTACAAAGTTTGAGGTTTGCAAGGGATTATGGGTAAGAGAACCTGGTGAGAGCCACACAAGTCTCCCCATCCTGGATTCCCCTGTGTGTCTAGTTTTCAAAAATGTATAGGTTTTCTAGGTTTACCTAGGTGCCGGCAGAGCTAGGGTTCAAAAACTACAGCTAGGCACTTTGCAAAAAAAGGGTCAGTTTTCACTGTAAAAATCTGGTGTGTCCATGTTGCGTTTCGCGCCGTTTCCTGTCGCTGGCACTAGGCCTACCCACACAAGTGAGGTATCATTTTTATTGGAAGACTTTGGGGAATACAGGGTGGGTAGATTTTTGTGGATCCATGCAGATTCCATAACTTTCCATCACAGAAATGTGAGTAAAATGTGTTTTCTTTGACAATGTTTGAGGTTTGCAAGGGATTCTGGGGAAGAGAACCTGGTGAGAGCCACACAAGTCACCCCATCCTGTATTCCTCTGGGAGTCTAGTTTTCAGGAATATATAGGTTTGCTAGGTTTTCCTAGGTTCCGGCAGAGCTAGGGTTCAAAATCTACTGCTAGGCACTTTGCAAATAACGGTCAGTTTTCACTATAAAAATGTGGTGTGTCCATGTTGCGTTTTGCGCCGTTTCCTATCGCGGACACTAGGCCTACCCACACAAGTGAAGTATCATTTTTATTGGAAGACTTTGGGGAATACAGGGTGGGTGGAATTTTGTGGATCCACGCAGATTCCAGAACTTTCCATCACAGAAATCTGAGGAAAATGTGTTTTCTTTGACAAAGTTTGAGGTTTGCAAGGGATTCTGCGTAAGAGAACCTGGTGAAAGCCACACAAGTCATCCCATCCTGGATTCCCCTGGGTGTCTAGCTTTCAAATACGTATAGGTTTACTAGGTTTCCCTAGGTGCCAGCAGAGCTAGGGTGCAAAATCTACAGCTAGGCACTTTGAAAAAAGGGTCAGTTTTCACTGTAAAAATGTGGTGTGTCCACGTTGCGTTTTGGGCCGTTTCCTGTCGCAGGCACTAGGCCTACCCACACAAATGAGGTACCATTTTTTCTCGGAAGTCTTTGGGGAATGCAGGGTGGGAGGAATTTTGGGTATCCACGCAGATTCCAGAACTTTCCATCACAGAAATGTGAGGAAAATGTGCTTTTTTTTTTTACAAAGTTTGAGGTTTGCAAGGGATTCTGGGTAACAGAACTTTAGTGAGAGCCAGACAAGTCACCCCATCCTGGATTCCCCTGGGTGTCTAGCTTTTAAAAATTTATAGGTTTGCTAGGTTTCCCTAGGTGCCAACAGAGCTAGGGTTCAAAATCTACAGCAAGGCACTTTGAAAACAAGCATTTACAATGCAATAGGTCTCGCAATGACATTATTTTGAGCTATTGACAATGTAAAAGGCAATGTCTTTAAAAAAATTAAAAGGCATTGTTATTTACAATACCAAAAGCAACACCTATTGCATTGCATAGCGCGGTGTCCGTGAAGACGGCGCCGCGCTTATTAAAGTAGCCCCCCTCCCCATCTCCGTGCCCATGAGAAGAGCTCTCTGCCACCCCTCCCCGCTCACCCCACACATCTGACTGCTCTGCCCGGGATCAGTTTGCCAGCTCAGCTGGAAAGGAATTTAACCATTGCAGCGCTGGTCGGGGAAGGGGGGGGCAGAAGAGGGGAGGACGAGGAGCTGAGCTGACTGAGGAAGAACTGAGGAGGAACTGAGAAGGGTGAAGAGGATGGTGCAGGTGGAACAGATGGGCGCCCGGGAGGTGTCCAGAGAAGAGGGGCGTCGAGGGGTGAAGGGGTGAATGTGAGGGGTGATCTGGAGAGGCTGGGCAGAGGGGAGGAGGGATTGAAAAAGAGCGGGAATGAACCGTGGGGTAGGAGTGGGGGCACACAGGGTGAAGGATAATACGAGGGGGTGAAGAGAGGGGGCAAGATTTGAACAGAGTATTGAATCGGAGGAGAGACATAGAAGAAAGCAAAACACGAAGGGCGACTGTGCGTTCACTGGGAACAGTTAAAAGGCAGAGCAAAAACCAGAGTGAAGAGAGGGAGGGTAACAAAAGACGGGGGCGCGGGGGATGTGGGGGGTGGGAGAAGGATGAAGGGAAGCAGAGAGAAAGCAAGAAAGAGGTCGAGAACAGAAGGGCGAGGAGGGTAGTGAATTAATGAGACAGCAGAAGAACAGAACGAGACAGAAAAGAGAGAGGTAAAGAGGTGAAGAGAAGGATCGATAAATACAAAGAAAAGAGAAGAGAGAGAGCAGTGGACTAGAGAAGGACGCAGTGAGGCAGAGACCAGAAGGAGGCCACAAAGAACAGAAGCGTGAAGAAAGACAGAAGAGAAGAGGTAGGGGCCGAAGAAGAGAAAAGAGAAGAAACAAAGAGAGTGGAGAGGAACACAGAAGGATATCGAGTGACGGAGAGAAGAAAAGAACAGACAAAGCAGAGCAATGCAAGCACGGAGAGGGGCAGAGAGGGAGAGAGAACACAGGGCCGAGGAACACAAACGGAAGAGAAGCAAAGAGAAAAGACGAACTAGAGAGGGAGCAGAAGAACACCTAAAGGGCGGCTCGAGATAAATAGGAAAGTGGGAGGGTAACGGAAAAGAGAACAGTGGTGAAGAAAAGAAGGACGGAGAGAGGCGGGTAAGGACAGAAGGAGGCAAAGGATAGTCAGAAACAACATGAGGGGAGTCTGCACTGATCACTGGGCTGGAGCGGACCTGTGGCTCAGAGCTCACCACACACCGCCCCTTCCCAGGGGCCTCAGTATGCAGGGTAGGGCCTGCAGACTTTCTTATCTTTAGGGGGGGCCATCTTTTTCTAATTAGCATGGCCGCGCTAAGGCTAGTGAGAGCCACACAAGTTACCCCATCCTGGATTCCCCTGGGTTTCTAGTTTTAAAAAATTTAAAGGTTTGCTAGGGTTACCTAGGTGCCAGCAGAGCTAGGGTTCAAAATCTACAGCTAGGCACTTGGCAAAAAAAGGGTCAGTTTTCACTGTAAAAATGTGGACTGTCCACGTTGCGGTTTCGGCCGTTTCCTGTCGCAGGCACTAGGCCTACCCACACAAGTGAGGTACCATTTGTATTGGGAGACTTAGGGTAACACAGAATTGTAGAGCAACTGTTATTACCTATTGACTTTTGATGCATTTCTGCCTTCCAAATATAAGACAATGTGTAAAAAAGAAATCACTTTGAAAAATGTCCTATAATTCACATGCTAGTATGGGTACCCACAATTTCGGAGATGTGCAACTAGCTACTGTTTGTAAACTCTTTATTTTGTTCCCATTTCAGAAATACATAGGTGTCTTTCATACCGATTTTTCACTGTTTATATTTGCCCAAATGAATTGCTATATACCCAGTACACGATAAAAAACCATTGCAAGACGCTGCTCAGTTATTGTCTCTGGGTTCGTCGAGTTCTTGTTGAGCCTACAAGTCCTATATATCCCCACAACCAGTAGGTTCCAGTGGATGTAACAATATATTGCTTTAAAAATCTGTTATACTTAGAAGAAGTTACAGATGAAAACTTTGGCACAAATGGCTGTTTTTTTCAGCTCATTTTCAATGTTTCCAATTTTCAACTGTTAGTTACTATAAAAAAACATTGAAGGATCTTCACAAATGACCCCTTGCTGAATTCAGAATTTTGTCTACGTTTTTGAAATGTATAGCTTTCCAGGATCCATTATTGCTTTCATACCCATTTCTACCATTAACTGGAAGGAGGTTGAAAGCACAAAAATAGCAAAAATAGGCAATGTCCCGGTAAAATGCCAAAACTGCGTACAAAATTTTGGTTTTCTGACAAAAGTCTGTCAGTCCCTGAAAGCTGGAAAAATTGTGATTTCAGCACCACAAACCCTTTGTTGATACCATTTGCAGGGAAAAAACAGACGCTTTCATCTTCAGCACTTTTTTCCAATTTTTCCCAAAATAACAAAATGTGGCTGTATATTGGCTAATTTCTGGGTCGCATCCAAGGGAATCAACAAACCATGGGTACCTTTACAATCCCCATGATGTTGGAAGAAAAGGACGTAAATTTGGCGTGGATACCTTATGTGGTCAAAAAGTTACAGGGGCCTAAGCGCAAACTACCCCAAATAGCCAAAAAATGGCTTAGCACGGGGGGGGAGGGGGGAAGGCCTAGCAGCGAAGGGGTTAAGGTATGTTCTGGGCACTGATCAAAACAAGTTACCCAGCTACATAATGGCTTCACTGAAACATATGGTGTTTGGTATCAAACACTTCGTATTATTAAACCCACTCTGATTCCAGTGATGGATTTAATAATACCTTCACCCAGAGGGTACCTTAGAGGTACCCCATTAACCCTACTAGTACTCTACTGTACTGGCTGACTGGTCCTGTCCAGCCTGCCACCACAGATGTGTTTCTGACCCCCTAGGAGGTGAGAGCCCTGCTCTCAGAGGTCAGGAACAATGCCTGCCTTGGCAGGAGGAGTTTACACCTCCTCCAGCAGGAAGGCTAATAAATCAGCATATCAAGGGCAGATGCTTCAAATCCTCTGCCTCCTTTGATATGCAAGCCTGGGTTCCCCCAGACCTGGAGGATGCAACTCCCGTCCCTGAGGCCCATTTGGCACCAGGACAGGTGGGAAATTAGATAGTCAGGAGGCATATTACATTAATAGGTTAGTCACATCCCCAGGGTGGGCTACCTGAAGTGAACATGAAAAAAAGAATTCCATCATCTTGTGTGTGGTAAAATTAGGAACTCTGGGACAGGGTGTTGCCCCCTTCCCACAGGAAGTGGTCATCCAGGGGGTGTAGTGACCCCAGGGATAATTAGCCCATTGGCTACTACCAGGGCCGGACTGGGAAGCGAAACCGGCCCTGGCAAACAGCTCGGCCGGGGGGAGGGGGGTGTAAGGCCGAGCTGTGTGCTAGGGCCGGTTTCGGCCGATTTTGTTACAGGGGGCCTATATTGCCGGCCCCCAGTAACAGAAACGGCCCCCCAGGGGCCCAAAACCAGCCTCCATCCTGGCAGCCCACCGTGGAAACGCCCGGTGCCCTCTACGGCCAGTCCGGCACTGGCTACTACCCTTCACTCCCCTTAACGTCCCTAAATTGAGTGTTTAGGAGGTCCCCTGACACCAGTAAATAATATTCCACTGACTAAAAAGAAAAAGGGGACACTGAAGAGCCAATCCCCGCAAGAACTGTAGACTGCTGTGGACTTTTGGCACTAAAGCCTGCCTGCCACACAGAAACCCGACTTTTGCAAAGACCCAACCATCCTGCAGCTGTGCATCCTCCACAAGCCGCAAAGGGTTGCCAGCACTTCGTTTAGAAGCCAGCACCTCCTTTGGAGTAGAGGAGCTCCTACCCTGCAGGCACCAATGCGACATATGGTCTCATGACCTGAGTCTCCCATTGGGAGCTCCCGAACATGTCCCTAAGTCCCCCTTTGCAACCTCTCCTTTCTCCTGCGTAGCAGCAAGGCTACCAACCTGTCGTGCACCTATGCACCTGGACTTACCAAGGAAGATAAGACTGATCTGCTGGTGGAACTTTGGTCCTTGTTCTTCTACCACCTCATGACTGAAAGGGGTCCCACTGAAATGTATTGCAAGTATATGTATGCAGTGAATGTTCTTTCTTCCATAGGAAAGCATTACACTTAAAAACACACTGTTGGTTAACATTGCTAAAACTGTAAAAAGGGTTATCCCAAAAAGTACTTACCTATTTATGAAGTTCTTGGTTCTAAAATATATATAACAATACCTGTTATTTTTCTAAATTGGTGTGGATCTCCTTTTGAGTGTGTGCAACATTTATTGACTCTCTGTGTGCAATAAATGTCCAACACCCCTCTCTGATAAGCCTAAGGATGCTCAACCACACTACCCTAGATAAAGCACCTTGGGATTACTAGAGCAAGCCCCTGTCCACTCAAAGAGATACCTGGACTCTTTTTGGTGTACTATATAAAGAGCCAGCTTCCTACAAACTTCCCCAAGTGCAAGTGCACCACACTGTCATGCCTGCTTCTGGGTGCGCACTAACCAAACCTTCACCTTCCATCTACAGACGTGCTCCTGTGATGTAGTTCAATCCTTGTATTAACCTAAATATGTAGTAATTTTTTTTGCTTGCGATGTTATTTTTGCTCCTCGGTGTGCCCTATTACGGGAACAATTTCTGTTTTATTTCATGACTACTTGGTATGGATGTTATATTTCACTATACCTTAATTATCGTTGTCTCTTAAATAAAGCTTTGCATTTTCTCTAGCGTGTTTATTTTTTCTACTAACTGTTGTGTTGTGTTAGTGGTTCTGGGCATCATGTTACCTCTTACACTATGAGATGATTAACTTTCCATAACCAGATTGGGTAGTTTTTATTTTCAAATATCCTTGCCAGGCTGCCCCAGACATAGCCTTTGTGTACTAATACCTCTCACAACAGGGTAGTCTCCAGCCTGGAGCACCCACAGCAGAGGCACAAAGAGGTGTAAAGTTTTGCACTG
Organism: Calotriton arnoldi; assembly: GCA_963921515.1. Classification (NCBI taxonomy): domain Eukaryota; kingdom Metazoa; phylum Chordata; class Amphibia; order Caudata; family Salamandridae; genus Calotriton; species Calotriton arnoldi. Next base: position 19,082 of record CAWUFW010009724.1, on the reverse strand, counting down.
GCTGACATCAGATGAAAGTGTGAGCAAGGAAGAGCAAGGAAGACAAATCGCTTCACCAAAAGGGACCCCTTCACCTTGTATAACAGAATCTACAGTTCCACCCCTCATTCCTACTATCTACCAAAGGACAGTACTTCGGGAACTCTGATCAGCAGCCCTTTGCTAACAAAGAGCCTGATTTCTTTCCTGATGAACAGCCCATTTCACCAGGGTGACAGAGAAAATGACTCTGTTGCCCTGGTTGAGAGACCACACACTAGATTTATAAAAGACTGCCAAGATGGGAGTCATTTATAAAGCAGTGGCAGGAACCGCCGTCATAGCAGAGTAATTACTGCTGTGACCAAATGTAAGGTCCAGCCACATCAAAATCGGGCATGGGAGCCCATTGTGCTGGCTGGGAGGGGACTCTGTTGCCTCCCTGCCAATGTATAAATCAGGCTGAATGTCTTCAGTAGAATTCAGTGTCTGGATCTCCACCCTCCTGCCACAGCAATGCATGCAAATACACTCTCACTGTCTGGGGAAGCTGCACTCCATCTTGTGCCAGGTCAAAGCAGCAGAATCTAAAATGAATCCCATTTTGATTTACAATTTCCACAGTGAGCCAAACTTGAGATGACATCTGCTTCTGCATTTGTAGAATCTCCTTTCAAGGTTTGCGCCCAATCAATATTTTAAGCTTCCAACACCTAAACTGATCAGCTGTCCATGATGAAGCAGTGGTCTAGCAGTAGCCTATCAACACACAGACTGTTTGCCCAAATCTAGCACCTTTCAAAAGTACTAAATATAGCACTAGTCTCTTCACATGCAAATAATGTTGGTTCTGTCTTACATCCCCAAATTGCATGTTGTCTTAAAAAGCGTCTTCAAAATGTATAAAATCCGGCATGAAAAATTGATATTTTCTTAAATATCCGATTGTCACCTTTTCTTTTTACTTTCAAGTGATCCTCTTCTGCTTTTCCTATCGTCTGCATGCCTTTTTACTCTGGGCAAAACCTTCTCTAAATCACTTGTTTGCCTTAATCTCTAGTAACGTATTTCTGCAATTTACTCATTTCAAAGATCTCAATCTTCCCCTTTTTCAAAGCCGTACCCCTGCAACCTAACAATAGCTAACTTTCTCTTGCTCATCTATTATTCCCACCAAATATCTGTATGAACTCAAATACCTCCCCCACTGATGAGAATACCTAACTCCTAGTAATTAAATCTGCCACAAACAAACTGGGGGGAATGCACAGAATGGTTTGCTTGAGCACACAGGATAATCCTAGTAACCTACAACACTGGACTAACCGCTAACATTGGGTTCTGCAGCAGCATGCTGGCTGTCGTAAAGCACTTCATTGCCTCACTAGGAGTAGTAAGCGCAATATAAATACAAACACAATAAATACAAATACGATCTCATGCTAATTCTGTAGATCATTTCAAGTTTTCCTTAATACAGTGTCAGATGTTTTGGAGAAAGATTGCATCTGTTGTTCTATTTCTGGCAAAGTTAAAAATTAACCCTGTCTTCAGAGAATTCTGTTTTGGGGGACAGGAATTAGTTATGATGACTGAATGCGAGTACTGCACTGCCTGTCTAAAATAAGTTGCTAATTTCAAGGTTGTTCAGTGACCCCTTTTTCCTCTGATATCCTATTAACAGCTCTGATGTAAGAGTAGCAGGCAAAATTATCCGTACAGTCAAACTACCAACACTGAGACCTCTTCTACTGACAGTGAAACTAACCAACTTCAAAAGAGGTTAGAAAAATCTGCCCAGGATAGATTTATTCAACAACAAACTTCGAACAAACAACCCACTAATCAAGACATTGCCCAACCTAAAACATCTGGGGTGACTTTTTTAGAGATCAGCCCAATTGCCAACGACAAACCCGGAGGGGAAAAAGAAAATCCAGAAACAAAAAACGTTCCAGCATCAACCAAGAGAACCAAGGGCAAGAAATCTTAAATGAAAATAACTTAGTAATCAATATTTCTACGCATCAATTCAACATGGTTGAGTTTAAAACTTTACAAAAAGGTATTTCTTTTGTCCCTACCTGTCACACCAGTATTTTGGAATTAGAAATCAGTTTGTTTAATTTTATGCAGAACTTGCGTTTAAGGAATTTGTTTGAGAACATCGTGGGTGATCAAGTCAGAAGTAAAGAAAACCTTTTGAAAGGTTTAAGACCCAGAAGTACGTTTATGGCTCCTGTTAGCCACACAATTTTGGATTCTTTTGAAGCTCTTGTTGATCAAGATATACAACATTTGAATTACCAGCAGAAATCTAAACATTGCAACCTCACGAAAAAAGAAGTCAGTATTCTAGAGAAAATTCCATGTAATCCGGACATAATTTGCCAAAAAGCTGATATAGGGGGAGCGCTTGTTATTATGGACACTTCATTTTACAAGCGCAGTGTGGACGACCACGTGTCTGAGACACAGACATACTCCAGATTGAATCATAATCCGACTGAAATTTGTGCAAATACTCTGAAGAACATCTTGGACAGAGCCATAAATAATGGTATTATCACAGAAGAAGTCAGGCGTTTCCTTACTCAAGACAATCCTAGAAGTCCTCATTTATACATGTACCAAAAGTACACAAAAATTTACATACTCCTCCATTTAGACCAATTGTATCAACAATAGGAAGTTTACATGAACCATTGGAAAAATCTTTTGATAAACATTTTCAACCCTTTGTCCAAAAGATGAGTACCTATATTAAAGACACCACGGAGTTTCTAAGAAACATTAACCAGGTTACCATCGACATTGAAGATCAGATTTTATTATGTACGATTGATGTAAAATCCCTCTATACTTCAATCCCCCATGATTTGGGCATGGAAGCGATAGAATACTTTTTGATGAATTCTTAATTGGACAACGACTTCAAAATATTTTTGATGGAACTTCTACACTTCACTCTTTATCAGAGTTACTTCAGTTGAGATGACCAGTATTATCTACAATTAACAGGAACTTCAATGGGCAATTGCGCAGCACCAGCATATGCTAATCTGTTTATGAATACATTTGAAATGGATCACATCCTCAACAAAGAAGCTTGGAAAACCAATGCTATTTTATTTGTAAGATATATAGATGACATTTTCACCTTGTGGAAGGGGTCAAAATAGGAACTCATTATGGCACTGACGGAACTGAATCAAGCAAATGAGAGAATTCAATTTACATACGACATCAGTGATACAAGCATTGCATTTTTGGATGTTCATGAATCAAGGATGCATAACAAGCTTCAAACTAACATAAATAGAAAAGAAACAGGTCGCAACAATTTGCTGCATTATAATAGTTTCCATCAAAGCACATTGAAAAATCACCTACCATATTCACAACTTTTAAGGGTCAAGAGAATTGTGTCCAATCCTGGCACTCTGAATGAACAAATTGTAAACATGATCGATAAATTCAAAAACAGAGGATATCCCATGAAGAGTTTGGATGAAGCCAAGGCACGATGTGCTACTAAGACAAGGCAGGAACTACTGAGTCTTACACGGGAGAAAAAGCAGAACAAGAGAATGGCATTGATTTCCAAATTTCCTACAATGAGCACACAGTTAAAAAAATCCATTTTAAAACATTGGCCGATGCTTACTATTGAACCTGATTTCAAAGGGATCTTAGCAGAACAACCATTGTTTGCTTATGAAAGAGGGAAAAATGTGAAAGAAATACTCACACGAAAAACCACTCAAGCTGAGAACAGGATATTCAAAGGGACGGTACCCTGTTTCAATTGCAATAATTGTAACAGTATCATCAAAGGTTCCTCGATTACACATCCAATGAAAGGTATGATGAAAGGAACATAAAAGCAACATACAGACAAAAAACATGAAATCTGTGATTGTTACCCATTTTTTAGAGTTTGGTCATAACATCTGCCAACTAAAATTCATGATTTTGAAAATGGTTGAAAAAAAAAGCAGGCAGAGCCATCCGGAAATGCTTATTGCAAAGAGAGAACTTTTGGATAAAAAGATTGGACACACTTAGGCCAAATGGTTTAAATGACAGGATGGAATGCAGTTGCTATCTGTAATTAGTTTGGAGGACTGTCATAATTGGTCCCTCATTAGATTGTATTTACACAGTTGGATATTCTTTGTATCTATAGTACATATTCTAAGATAGCCGCCACTATAATAGACTGGCATGTTTGCCACACTAATCGTTGGTTGATACAGTGTTTGTGATGATGTGATTCATTTCCTTTTAATTGTTATGCACTTTTTGTTTACCTTGGTTTTGATCACCAGTGGTTTAAACCCGATTACATTCTTAATGAGTTCACATTTGCAACATTTGTAGGGACTTCTAAGATGGCCACCGCCCCAATAGATCTGCATGTTTGCCACACTAATCATTTACTGGCTTAGGGGTCGATTCCGATTCGGGCCGGAAAAAGCACCGACCGACTCGGATCCGGAAAAAATACCGACCGACACGTACCCGTGGCGCCCGACACGCCAAGTACGATGCAAGGCGCGAAAAATCCGACCGACACGTACCGAAACCAAGTCGACCGACCGAGCCGCACGGAAAACAGCAATCCGGCCGGAAAAACACGCAAATCCAACCGACCGACACGCACCCGGAACAAATCCGACCGAAACGTACACGCTAACTCCAAACCGCAAAGTACGATGCAAGGCGCGAAAACCACGAGCGAGTCGGACGGAGGACAAGCCGTACGACCGACACGCATACAAAACCGAGCCGAAGCAACACAATACACCGCGACCGACGCGTACGCAGCATAGAAAACTGCACAAACACAGCGTGAACGAAACGGAGAACACCGTACGAGACCAATGCAGGGTCCGACTCGGTCACAAGAACGTTTCCAACATACACAAACAGCACAAAGGAAAAATCACCCAAAAAAAGGCCAAACAAGCAATTACCAAGCCAATAAATACTGGGGGGTGGGGACAGAGAACAAAGACACACCCACAACTCCACCTATATAAAGGACACAAATCACTACCATGAGCCTTTGCAAATGCCATTCCACTGCCAGCACCCAAGAGAAAGCAACCACACACCCACAGCTCATCCCTCACACAAGCCACACACCATCAGCACACCAACAAATACCTACCTCACATACACCCAGCAAAACACACACTCACACACCCTCACCTGCACACCAACACACACATCACCCACCATCACCACCCATCACCATGCCCCCCAAGAAGAATCCCAAGTTCCTAGATAGTGAATTGGAAGTCATGGTAGACGAGATCCTCAGGGTGGAGCCACAGCTGTTTGGCACACTGGTCCAACAGACCCCCATGTCGCAGAAAACCAAGATGTGGGAGAGGATCATCAACAGGGTGAACGCCCAATCACCATGTCGGCGCACAAAGACCGACATCCAGAACAGGTGGTATGACGTGCGCAGGAGGGTACGGGACATGCTGAAGAAAGACTACATCAACAGCCAATACACCGGCAGTGGCCCTCCTGCCAAGCCAATATACCTCAGGCCCTGGGAGGAGAAGGTGCGGGCCATCCTTCCGCCAGTGAGCGTATATGGACTAGAGGACATCCCAGAGCCTGGTGAGTACACAACAAATGTACACAATATACTGCCACAAAACACACACACATCACTGTCAAGGGGAGAGTCAAACCATGCACTCATAGCAATCACACAGCAACCAGAACAGAATCATCCCAAAATGTGTATGTCAGTCAGAGAAACACAACACATGCCATCAAAAAAGTCACATCCAACTGTGCCAACACATGTACAAACACAACCACAACTACAGCTAGGCAGTGGCACAAATTGAACTAACAAACACATCCACACATGTAGCCACCACAACAACACCAACACACAGTGAAGACCACTCAAAGGAAGGAATTCTGTGTATGCTGGCCAAGTCAGTGTAGCCAATAGCATCATGGGAGTCGCAGTCACACATATTGCCCCCCCCACAACTGTCCCATCAACACCACCATGAACCATGCGCACATCACAGGGAGTGGAGAAGGACTCACAAGATGGCTGACACTGGCAACTGCTGTGGGGAGCACAAGGCCCTGCTGCCAACTGTGCACCAACAAACAGCAGGACACCACTGACTGACATCCTGAGAGACAACTTCCACTCCCTGCAATGCAAGCACGTTCCATGGTGGGATATCTGGCTAGCTGGGTGGGAAGGGGGACTTGCAGCACTGACCATAGTCACAAGCACCTCCCCTCACACACACCCCAACACAAACTCCACAGAACCCACCTGGTAGAATGCAATGCCCCCCATCCTAACACAAGATCCCACAAAGCACCACCACCCTGGGTTATGTTGTGTGAAGCACAGGGACACTCTTGGGACTCTTAGCCAAACAACTGCCAGGACAACACTCCCAGCCATCCTGTCAGCACAGCCAGCCCACCCCACAGGGAAGCAGAGTCAAAAGGAAGGAAGCATGGGCATGCTGGGAAGGGGGTGGAGGCAATAGCATGATGGGAGTCGTAGTCACAGACATTGCTCAGCCTCACAACTGGCCCATCAACACCACCCTGAACCATGCTCACATCACAGGGAGTGGAGAAGGACTCACAAGATGGCTGACACTGGCTACTGCTGTGGGGAGCACAAGGCCCTGCTGCCAACTGTGCACCAACAAACAGCAGGACACCACTGACTGACATCCTGAGAGACAACTTCCACTCCCTGCAATGCAAGCACGTTCCATGGTGGGATATCTGGCTAGCTGGGTGGGAAGGGGGACTTGCAGCACTGACCATAGTCACAAGCACCTCCCCTCACACACACCCCAACACAAACTCCACAGAACCCACCTGGTAGAATGCAATGCCCCCATCCTAACACAAGATCCCACAAAGCACCACCACCCTGGGTTATGTTGTGTGAAGCACAGGGACACTCTTGGGACTCTTAGCCAAACAACTGCCAGGACAACACTCCCAGCCATCCTGTCAGCACAGCCAGCCCACCCCACAGGGAAGCAGAGTCAAAAGGAAGGAAGCATGGGCATGCTGGGAAGGGGGTGGAGGCAATAGCATGATGGGAGTCGTAGTCACAGACATTGCTCAGCCTCACAACTGGCCCATCAACACCACCCTGAACCATGCTCACATCACAGGGAGTGGAGAAGGACTCACAAGATGGCTGACACTGGCTACTGCTGTGGGGAGCACAAGGCCCTGCTGCCAACTGTGCACCAACAAACAGCAGGACACCACTGACTGACATCCTGAGAGACAACTTCCACTCCCTGCAATGCAAGCACGTTCCATGGTGGGATATCTGGCTGGCTGGGTGGGAAGGGGGACTTGCAGCACTGACCATAGTCACCAGCACCTCCCCTCACACCCCCCCAACACAAACTCCACAGTACCCACCTGGTAGAATGCAATGCCCTCCATCCTAACACAAGATCCCACAAAGCACCACCACCCTGGGTTATGTTGTGTGAAGCACAGGGACACTCTTGGGACTCTTAGCCAAACAACTGCCAGGACAACACTCCCAGCCATCCTGTCAGCACAGCCAGCCCACCCCACAGGGAAGCAGAGTCAAAAGGAAGGAAGCATGGGCATGCTGGGAAGGGGGTGGAGGCAATAGCATGATGGGAGTCGTAGTCACAGACATTGCTCAGCCTCACAACTGGCCCATCAACACCACCCTGAACCATGCTCACATCACAGGGAGTGGAGAAGGACTCACAAGATGGCTGACACTGGCTACTGCTGTGGGGAGCACAAGGCCCTGCTGCCAACTGTGCACCAACAAACAGCAGGACACCACTGACTGACATCCTGAGAGACAACTTCCACTCCCTGCAATGCAAGCACGTTCCATGGTGGGATATCTGGCTAGCTGGGTGGGAAGGGGGACTTGCAGCACTGACCATAGTCACCAGCACCTCCCCTCACACCCCCCAACACAAACTCCACAGTACCCACCTGGTAGAATGCAATGCCCTCCATCCTAACACAAGATCCCACAAAGCACCACCACCCTGGGTTATGTTGTGTGAAGCACAGGGACACTCTTGGGACTCTTAGCCAAACAACTGCCAGGACAACACTCCCAGCCATCCTGTCAGCACAGCCAGCCCAACCCACAGGGAAGCAGAGTCAAAAGGAAGGAAGCATGGGCATGCTGGGAAGGGGGAGGAGGCAATAGCATGATGGGAGTCGTAGTCACAGCCCTACATCCCCCACCACATGGCCCAGCAAGCTCACACTCACGCATGCACATCCCACAGAGAGTGGAAAGGCCCATCAAAGATGTCTGACACTGTTGCTGTGTCGTGGGGAGCACAAGGGCATGCTGGGTACTGCACACCAACCAACAGCAGGACACCACTGTCAGCCATCTTGCCATTGCCCTCACACCCACACACACTGAACTCCACACAAAAGCAAGTAAGTATGGGAATGCTGGCAAGTGGGGTGGAGGCAATGGCATGATGGGAGTCGTAGTCACAGACATAGCTCACCCCCACAACTGTCCCATCAACACCACCCTGAACCATGCTCACATCACAGGGAGTGGAGAAGGACTCACAAGATGGCTGACACTGGCTACTGCTGTGGGGAGCACAAGGCCCTGCTGCCAACTGTGCACCAACAAACAGCAGGACACCACTGACTGACATCCTGAGAGACAACTTACACTCCCTGCAACGCAAGCACGTTCCATGGTGGGATAACTGACTGGCTGGGTGGGTGGGAAGGAGGTCCGGCTGTCAACCAAACACAAGCAATGCAGACCATGTTCACACCCCAGAAAATACATAGAAATGCCCAAATAATGCAGGACAATGTGCCACACCAATATCAACCCCTGACTGTGACGACTTAGGACAATGCAATGTACAGGCCCGCACCCAGAGGCACAGTCACAACTGTCATGTGTGTCAACCATTGATGCCTGCAGAAACATGACATACATTGTTTGTGTCTCCCAAAAACAGGTGATGATGGGGACACAGCAGCAGACGCTGAGGAGTCCCAGTCCCAGGCTCAAGAGGATGCCGAGCTCACTGGCGTCGTACAGCCTCTGTCCTCCTCGGACGATGAAGAACAACCTGGCACATCCGGTGCAAGTCAACATGCAGCACCAGCAGGACCACCAGCTGCAGCACCAGCAGGACCACCAGCTGCACCCCTGCACCCACCCCTACAACGACTGTCACCACGAATACCATCCCTGCCGACATGGACAGAATAAGGAGCAACACCAGCACAGTGACCCTGGACCAACCTGGGGCCATGGACACCACCACCACCACCAACCCCCAAGGTGGACCAGGGTTATCTGTGCGTGCCACTGCACACACTGCACATGTCAGCAGGGGTGGTGGGAGGGGTGGGAGACAGAGGTCGCTGCTTGCAGACGTTGCTGGTGTGCATGACGACCCACAACTGGTACGCATAGCTGATGCGTACCAGTCCAGCACCGGAGAGCTCAGCCAGGTAGTGGGGCTCCTCAGAGACATTAAACAGCAGCAGGCTGCCCATCATGCCCGCTTGGACTCCCACATGTCCCACGTGGAGTCACACATGTCCCGTGTGGACTCACACATGTCCCGCGTGGAGTCCAAGTGGGATGCACTGCATGAGATGACGGCGGTGCACAGGGACATTTTACAATGCCTCCGCCAGATGAACAGCAACCAGTCCACACCTCCCTGTGTGCCAACAACATCTGGTGCCGAACAAACTGCAACTGCCACAGGGAGGGAGGAGGACTCTGGCGGAGAGTCCCCTGCACCGCAGCAGCCTGCACTTGAGGGCCCCCCCCAAGAAGAGGGGTCGTCCGAGGAGGGAAAAGTGAGAGGCCGATGGCCAAGCGCAACTCCCAGGAAGCCTGAACCTGTTCTGGATGTTCGCCTTTGTGCACAGACTGTTCACCCTGTTGACGGCAACACTACTCCCACACATTGCATGGGGAGTACAAGTTGGACCAATGTGTCAGACAACTGTGGCCCCGATACTGGGGATCCTGTCTACCCGGACTTTCAATTCACCTAGGAACTTGGGATTGCAAGATTCATGTACAGCACAACCCATCCTATGCACTATTAACACAAATGTATCACAATAAACACACTAATACACCATACTTGCCTCTGTCGTGATTCCAACGTGGGTGCTGTTATGGGGATGATGAACTGCAAAATTACACTGTGTATGCGAACTGCAACAGCAAGGACAACACAGGCATGTGAGTACAGGCAACGTGACACACATGAGGGAGACACACCACCAGGGCTACACGACACATACACACCTAGGCCATCTGACTCATTGCCTACACTGATGTTGCCAGGGAAGACGGTGCAATGCACAGACACCACACCCATTCCCAGTTGTAGTCAAGTAGCCCACAGGTGCAGTAAGCAAATGGCAGTCAAATGTGTGACCACAGACAACGCACATCACAAAGTGAAGCACAGGTTTATTACACAGTTGCAACATGCCGTAACCACTACAGATGCAAGGTAACCCCACCTGGTAGCGGGCACACAGTCAACAACTGTTGACGGAAGGAAGTCCATGGGTGTGGCGCACATCACCTGTAGGGACACAACAGCTACCAGCCTGGATGTGCAATCACGTCGTCGGTGGACACAGTTGACCAAACGAATCTGAAGGTACCCTGTGAAGGACAGAAATGACACACAGTCAAAAGCAATGGAGTACAGGACAGAACAGCAAAACTCATGCACAATACATGTTACAAGATACCCACCCAGAACCAAGTTAGCATGTCAACACTGTTGGGGAGTACAGCCCACCTGTCACCACACATCGCAACACACATCCAGTCAAGTAGCCCATGGACACACTCCAACAGCACCAGAGCACCACCCACACATCATGCCAACTCACATCATTGACATGACACCTCAGGATACGCACATTCAGCTAAAGAAGTTGGTGATGAGCTGTGTGCGGACATCACCATCACCATCATCATCATCATCATCATCGTCACTGGCATCGTGGTCCAGGCCAGGATCCTCCACAGGTGGCGGATGTTGGTCATTGTCATCCTGGATGAGAGGCAACTCCTTCCGCACTGCCAGGTTGTGGAGCATGCAGCAGACGATGATAATCTTGCACACTTTCGCAGGGGCATATGGGAGGGACCCTCCGGTCTTGTCCAGGCAGCGGAAGCGGCTCTTCAGGAGACCAAAGGTCCGCTCAATCACTCTCCTGGTCCGACCATGTGCCTCATTGTAGCGCATCTGGGCAGGTGTCACAGGGTTCCTGAGGGGTGTCAGCAACCACGGCATGTTGGGGTATCCCGAGTCACCTATGGACAGACAAGTGCACATTAGCTGACTTGGAAAAGTGGGCGGAATACTACAGATCAGATCACACACAATGGCACAAAGTCAGTACACACCGACAAGCCAGGCACGCTGGTTCTGCATCTGTGCCATCATCCTGGGGATGCGACTACTCCTCATCACAAAGGCATCATGTGCTGAACCAGGGAAACAGGCACACACGTGTGTGATGGTCATGTCTGCAAGACACACCACCAGTGCATTGACCGAGTGGTAGTGCTTGCGGTTCCTGTAGGCCTGCTCCTGGGCCTGTGGTGGTACCAAAGCCACATGTGTCCCATCAATGGAGCCAATGACATGCAGCATCCTCCCCAGGGCATAAAAGTCACTCTTCACGTCAGTGAGTCGTCGCAGTCTAGGGAAATAGATGTACCGGTTCAGGAAGAGCAACATTGCCGCCAAAACATCGCGGAGCACACGGCTGAACATGGTCTGTGACATCCCACCAGCAGTCGCCACAGTATGTTGGAAGGTACCAGTGGCAAAGAAGTGTAGGGCTGCCATCACCTTCACCTTGGGGGTCAGCGCTGTAGGATACGGCCGGCCAGGCTGCAAATGTGGGGACAACTGCACTGCCAAATCCTCATTCAGCTGCCTGGTGAAGCGGTACCGTCGGATGCTGTCCCGTTCCACCATCGTTGCCAGGTCTGGGAATGGCCGATGGACAGCAGGAGCCCTGCAGTGCAGAGGAGAAGTAAGCAAGATTGTCAGTCACCCCACATATGCGGCATTGAACACACTCAAGATCCCAACATACATCATTATGAGGCACAACTACATGAAGTGTGCAGTACCGGAAGGACATGTATGGTACATACATGGCCAACATCTGTCAACACGGTCCTACAGGTGGCATCAATTTGTCCCAGGTTGGCCCATTGGATATCATGAGGCCGTGTCACAGTTCCCATCTCCTGCTGCCGTGTCACAATAACCCCCCACAGTGACATGTGAGGACAGATGTGCCCCAGGCACCACAGCTCAACGACAGGTACATTCCCAGGGACCCTGTAATGCCACATGGACACTGGCATTACATGGAGTATCATGTATACACCACAGCAAAACAACCTTGACCCCCACAGGTAGTGGCCCCACTTGCCATGGCAGGACAGACATGGACGTCTGTGACACACACGCACAACATCAGAGTCCATGCACACACAACGTGGATGTGGAGACTGTCTCCCATTGTGCACATGAAATCAGAGACATTGTAAACACTACATGCACAAAGACTGTGGAGGACCATCACTATTGTGCCACTGGGACACCCTGGCTCAAACATACCGTCCCACATGGGACTCACGGGGTATGTGACATGACATACACATACACCACTGTGAAATGTGACCATGGCACATGCACAGATATGAACAGTTGCACATCACAGTGGTCACGTACACGTAACACCCAGGATCCTGTCCCCATGAACACGTGCACAGCCTGGGGGTGGCTGCCCACAGGTGACACCCACAGGACAACATGTACACCAACATACACACAATAGGAAATGCAGCCTTACATGCCTTATGATAAGGTTTGGACAGGCTGTCGTGATGTAGGTGTGCCCCTCACTCCCTGGGAGCTATCTGTGGCTGGCATATGTCCATCTGAGACAGGCATGCTGACATATGCCAGTCACATGTACAGTGATGCGTTGAACAGCAATGGACCGATCGGTGCCTCCGGCCGGCCCATTGCTTTCAATGTGTGCGGGTACGCGTTGTACCCCTGTGCGCGTTGAACAGCAATGGACCGATCGGTGCCTCCGGCCGGCCCATTGCTTTCAATGTGTGCGGGTACGCGTTGTACCCCTGTGCGCGTTGAACAGCAATGGACCGATCGGTGCCTCCGGCCGGCCCATTGCTTTCAATGTGTGCGGGTACGCGTTGTACCCCTGTGCGCGTTGAACAGCAATGGACCGATCGGTGCCTCCGGCCGGCCCATTGCTTTCAATGTGTGCGGGTACGCGTTGTACCCCTGTGCGCGTTGTACCGCAATGGACCGATCGGTGCGCACCCATTGACAATGGGCTTGCCTGGCAACGGACGCGTTTTCGAATTTCGAACGAGTCGGTTGCTGGAAAATCAGTTGGTCACCCACAACAATGTTGCAAAATCATGTATGTCATGAAGTTGAAGATTTGAAGGATGCTGTGGGCGTGTTTTGGTGCTGCTATTCCATGGATTGGCCAGATTCAGAAGATGCAAACGACTTGGACCTATCACTTTGGACACAAGGGACAGTATCTGCCTCTCCAGCACATATATATTGCTGGCTGTTCCCCTGAGAGCCCACTTGCCTGCACTACATGCTCCAAGACGACATCTGCCACTGCACTGCTGCTGTCTCTGCCCCTCTGGACCCTGCAATGGCACGTACTGTGGAGAGAGCCCCAGCCTTCAGCCTTGAAGAGAACCAGGCCCTGCTGGACAGCCTACTTCCACAGTACAGCAAGCTGTATGGGACACCAGGGGAGCAGGTGAGTGTTCTGTGCACTGCCTTTCTGAATGTGCATTTTGTCTGACTAGCAAGGCTGAGAGTCTGCACGCCACTGGCTAGCAGGCTCACTGAGTAGTTGTCACCCCCCATAGTGTGTAGTGACTTGCACTGGACAGGTATGGTGCAGTGACAGTGCATTTGAACATGGTTTTACTTCCCATGCAATGATACCATGTAGTGACGTCTGGCAAACTGTCTATGGTCAGCTTTGCACTGCCTGTGTACATCATGTGCCCCTGTGATTGAAACATGTATATACGACTGTGTCATGCACGGATATGTTGCATGTGTGGTAATGGCCTTTTCACTTTGTCATCCTGACAGGTTAATGCCCATCAGAAGCAGGAACTCTGGAAGGACATCTTCCGGGCTGTCCGGTCCGTGGGGGTCTACAAGCGCCGGATCCGCAACTGCCAGAAGAGGTGGCAGGACCTTCGGGGCTGGACCCGGAGGATTGCAAGGGTCCAGCAGAAGCTGTCGCCTCCTCGCAGGAGGGGCGGAACACGGACCCTGTCCCCCACATGCTCCAGATCCTGGCGGTGGTCTTTCCAGACCTGGATGGGCAGCTGAAGGCCAGACAGCAGCAAGGAGGGGTGAGTCAAAGACTGCACTGTGAACTCTGTATTACATGCTTTGTGCCCTCCTCTGGCCTGGTTCAACTGCCACAGTGCAGCAGTCATGTTGTCCAGGAGCCATGTCCCTCTATTGTGCACTGCCCACTGCTCATCTGATACCCAGGTGTGGCCCTTACAGTCAGGGAATTGTGTCACTTGGGACTGTGTCCTTGCAGTTTGCTTCACTAAAGGTGGGGGACAGCATCTGTTTCCCTGACTCTGTTGTGGGCATCATGGGTGGGTCCATTGTTCACACAACGCCTGGTTTTGGACATGTGATCTGCGTGTTGCTTTGATATGCGGTCCACTTGCTGAGCTGAGCCACCACATGTGCCTGGGGTATGTGGCACACGCACATGCAGCGGGTGGGAACAATGTTTGGGCCCCAGGAGTGTGCATATTATGTGTGTCACACATACATAGCCAGCTATCCACTGTCCAGGGCACATCCCTCATTCATGTGGAGCAGGACAGTCATGCCTACTCCAGGCCATGCAATGCACTCTGTACTCCCACTCCCGTGTATCAGCTGACACATTGTGCACAGTGATTTGACCCCTCCGGTGTCTGCCTCTGTGTCAGTGTGCTGTGGATTAGTTGCTAGGACTGCTGTGGTGTTTCTTGGTAGGGGCTCAGCATGCCCCTGGAGATGTGACCATAGGAGACGATACTTGTGTGTCACATAGGTGTTTGATCAGCTGCCCGTGCAGACTGGGGTATGCGAATGTGATGTTCAGGCAGCTGTTCCCCATTCACAGCAAATTGTGAGGGGCTCAGGTTCAGAGGGTAGTGTCACAGGTCTCCCATATGTCCAATAGGTGTGACCTGGACAGATGAGGGTTGAGATGATGTGTTGTGTGGGGGATGTACATGTGCACTTGTGCAGCTCCAGGACTTGCATTCCCCATGACCTACTATTGTGACACAGTGCATAGTGTTGTTGTCTGGCTGCCAAGTCATACATCACTGAGACAGTGATGTATGACTTAACAGTCATGCCTCTGACATGGCATGTGTCAACTTATTTGTGGTCCTGCAGGGGAGTGACATGTGCTACATGCACACCATAGTGGCGCTGGCTATCAGGCCATGGGTGCATCATGGTGTCTGTCACTGGTATGCATCACATGCATTTCCTATTTGACTCTGGGCATCCCTTTAATCCGGAAACCTGTACTGACTCAGTGGCAAGAGCTGTGATGTGTCCACACCGTGTCCTCTGCACTGTCCAACTACTGTGTACTTGGTGCATGTGTCCACACTGGGGTGTTGCAATCCAACAGACACCAGACAGATGGGTGCAAGGCCATGTGGGATGTGAGTGCCATGCTTGGCATCAGACTGACAATTGGCTTCTCCTGTTCAGTTAGGGCACTTTTAGCAATGTACAACTAATGATGCCAGGGCTTGCTCTGTGATGTGCTGTGCTCACAGTGGTGTGTGCGTTTGGTGCAGGTGACTGATGTCTGTCTGTTTCCCCATTGTTTGCAGATACATCCACGGCCACGGAAGGGGACAGCTCCACGGACCAGGAGGAGCCAGAGAGCCAGACTGGGTCAGCAGCCGAGGAGTGGTCGGAGGGACCCAGTGGCACGGAGGGCGAGGGGAGCCACACCGAGGAGTCCTCAGCACCATCCACCTCAGCTGAGGACCAGAGCAACTCGGAGGATGACTCCCTTGTGGAGGCGGGTGTCAGCAGCCACCACACCCCAGCTAGTGTTGCTGTCCCCGCCACCACCAGCACCACCACCGCCCTCCCATCGGCTCCCATTCCCCAGGTCCGTGGAGGCTCCCATGTTCGGGAGCGTGTCTCCTTTGGGCCAGGCACCGCACCCCTGCCCCTGTGTCCCCTGCTGCCCTGAGTGAGGAGTCTGTGTACCTCCTTCGCCAGCTCCATGTAGGGCAGACAGCCATGCTGAGTGTCCTCCATGCGCACACCGCACTGTTGACTCAGCTGGTGTCGTTCATGGAGGGCATCTCATCGGGCATGTCTGACCTACAGAGGGGCAACAGGTCCATGGACTCCTCCCTGACGGCAGCAGTGTCCCTCCTCAGACAGTCCCTCACCCCTCCTGCCTCTGCTCCATCCACACTCCCCAGCACCTTGCCCGTCCCAAGCACACACACACCGGCACAGGCACACACCAGCACACACACATCCAGCACACAGACACACACGCCACAAACTAAACGCACACGCACGCACAGTCAGGGGACTGAAACCAGACTCACAGGGGATGGGGCCCTGGTACACATACACGCATCCACGGGCACTGCGCAGTCCTCAGTTGCCTCTCCCTCCAAAGCACCCTCCCTTGCCTCACCTGCAACCCCAAAGACCCAGCGCCTCTTCCTCAGTGACCTCGGCCTCTTCCCCTCCGATCCAGCTGCCCCAGCATCCAGGGGGAAGAGGAAGCCCCCCACACGGAGCAGAGTGCCCCTCGCCCCCGGACACCCTCCCCCAGGCGCAGACAGACTGAGGCCCCCACCCGCAAGTCCCCCGGAGTGGTAAGAGCAAGACCCCGCCGCCGCCCTGCAGCTCAAGCACCAGGTCACCTTCCTCCATCCCTCAGGCCCCCACTCCACAGGTGCCCCCGCCACACCCTGCCCCAGGTTCCCCCACCCACAGATATACCATCCCCAAGAGGCTCCGGCCTTCTCCCCTGCCACTTGCTCTCCCGGCACCACACCCCCGCTGCGCTTGTCTGTGCCACTGATGTGGTGAGGGTGTCCTCCCCCTCTGTCCAGCCCACCTTGCCTGTTCCCCATTCTCCTCCCCTGGTGGTAGGCACTGCAGTGGAGTCCACTACCACCCTGTCTGACTTGGGCACTGCAGTGGCGGACCTGTCCACTCCATCTGCAGGGTCCACTGCAGTCGTGCCGGCACCCACAACATCTGAGCCATGCCCCCCAGTTGTGCCGGCACACACCATGTCAGACACCTCCACTGCAGTTGTCAGTGGCTCTCCAGCACCCACCACCCCTTCCCTGCTTCCTCCTGGTGAGCCCTGATCCTGTCCCTGCGGTGCCTGGCCTACCCCCCGGTTGCCCCTCCTAGTGGATTGTCCCTGGTTTTGTGCAGGCATGTGTAGGGTGGCATCTGCCACTGTCACCCACTTGTGACTTTGTTGATGGACTGGCCATTGGCCTTTGTTTATGTTCTACCGGACTTCTACTTTTAATGCCACATATGCTGAATAAAGCAACTTTCTGTTCTCTAGTGCTTTTGCTTCTGATGTACATGATGTTGATGATGCTAACAATGCCCTTGCTGCAGTGATGGTGATATTTGGTCTCATGATAATGAAGTGTTACTGTGCAGGAACCCATGTGGTCCAGGGGTTATGTGCCCTATCCTGTGGTGTATCCATGTCATCCATAGCAGCATCTGAGGGTGTCATGTGTTCCGTATTTGGCAATGAGATTTCCTACTTAGATTGGCAACTTCACATCTGTGGCTTCCACCCCTGCACATCTGTTGTGCCTGCCATTGTTCTATTCGTCTACTTCCCTGACCGTGTGGCCATCTCCAGTGAACATGCAGGTTTGGGCATCAATGGGGAAGGACTCATCTGTGTTGTCAGTGCAACATTGCTATACAAGTGTGTTGGATCTGTGCTGATGATTCCGTTGGCACTTCCATGACCAGGCTGATGGGACGGGAGCCCTCATTTGTTGCTAATTGTTGATTGTGTGTCCCATTGCTGCCATGGTATGGTATCTGTTCGCCTCACATCTGCAGTCTCCACAGGGTATCTGCATGTGTGTGCCCATTGGTGCAAATATGTGGGTCTGCATTCGGATGGTCACTTCTGTCATTGTGTCATTGATGATTGTTGACGGTGTCAGCCCCCATAGGTGTTGTTTGTCTGCACATGGCCAAGGTTATGTCTTATTTGCACTGCAGGATTTGGCTCCCCCAATTTATGTTGCAATGGGACACATACACTACTTTGCCACTGATGTGTTTGTTGTTCTGTGACCAGGAATCATCCATGCAGTTTGGCAGTTGCACCTCTTACTTTGTCAACACTTGCCTTTTGGTCACTGTGATGATGGGGGTTTGGACCCCATTGCCACAATGTTCAAAATGTGCTTCAGCTATGGAGCCCACACTTACATTTTGGTCACTGTGATGATGGGGGTTTGGTCCCCATTGCCACAATGTTCAAAATGTGCTTCAGCTATGGACCCCACACTTACATTTTGGTCACTGTGATGATGGGGGTTTGGACCCCATTGCCACAATGTTCAAAATGTGCTTCAGCTATGGACCCCACACTTACATTTTGGTCACTGTGATGATGGGGTTTGGTCCCCATTGCCACAATGTTCAAAATGTGCTTCAGCTATGGACCCCACACTTACATTTTGGTCACTGTGATGATGGGGTTTGGGACCTCATTGCCACAATGGTCATGGCCTGCTTTAGAGGCTGGGTGCCACACACATATTTGTGTGCACATGTGCTAGGGGGTCACATTGTATGTTCAAAGTCATGTTCGGTGTTGTAGGCATTTGATGCAGTCACACACGCTTGTCATGGTGTTGGGGGATGTCT